>OV656748.1:7512500-8762500 GCA_927399415.1 Macaria notata | reverse complement strand
GGTCAAATGCAAACCCATTTCTTATAAAAAAAAACTAATGAATTATCTATATATAAGTATTTCACTAGATGTACCTCATAATGTTTTTATTGTAAATAAGCCCCACCCGGGTTTTGAGATGTTAGCATCTGTTTTATTATCTCCACTAAACTGTATTATGTATATTTATGTGAATTCTATCTTGTTTTTGTTTTTGTGTATAAAATATTCAGAAACGCGCGAACATATACCTAAATCTAAATAATAATTCTGTATTGGGCCACCGAGATACAGGCCTGGCCTAGTTCGGGGCCCGTTGGAAGCGCACATAATCTAGTTCTGTTTTTATAATACTGTATTGATCTAATTATATAAATGTGCTACTATGTATAACTGTACTGTAAATAAATTTATATTTGATTTGATTTGATCTTTTTTTAGTCTGAAAGTGATACCGTTTTTCTGAAATTCTAAACTATAATATTGTCTACTAGTGGCTAGTGGGTGCCCGCGACTTCGCTCGAATTATTTCAGTATGAAATGTTGCTTATAACACTCTTAAGACCTTATACTACATACACACCAAAAATCATTATAATCCATTCAGCTGTTTTTGCATGATGAGTGTTTAAATTAACAGATAAACCTCTAGAGACACAGGTAAACAGACAAAAACTGCTGAAACGTGTACAGATTTTTGACCCTCTTTAGCATAATTATATGCATGTATTACATCATTAGGCCTGAGCCTTTTATGTCATATACATTTTTGACTAAATTGGTTATGAAAATTCAGAGTTAAAAATCTGACATAAAATTTAACGCAAAGTTTCACACAAATATGAAATGTGTTAGTAAAACAATAAATCTGTATGTCACATATTATCAAAGCTGAACAAAAAATATCTGCACAAGTTTTGTTCTGAAGTTCTTTGGTTTGGCTGCAGTACGCATTGTTTTGACCAATATCATACTCATACAAATGTTTTTTTTAATTGCTTTATAATTTTTAGAATCTAGGTACAATTGAGAACTCTGTTTCAAATACATTAAACTTACATGTTGTATTTTTTTTTAGTTGCAAAAGAAAAGGTATTTTATTTGAAAAAACTAACAAAACAAATTTTACTTATTAAAAATAAAACCTTAACTAATTAATAACTAACATGTTGTATTGAAACTATTTATATTAAATTATTTAAACAAACAATCGTACTATACCTAGTTAGTTTAAAGCATGATTTAATTTATTAACTGGCTAGCACTTACATCAATAATGTCGAGCTTATTTTCAACATAATTATTGTCGTAAGTGCTGGCCGGTAATTACTAAAATTAATCACCTATAGTTTCCTATTCTTATCTCTATCACAACGTATTATCATTTTTAAGCCATCACATGTTCTAAAAGTCTTCAAAATAAAGTGTATGAAATGACGGTACTGCAATACAAGTCTATACTTAGTTGTAAACTCTGACGCGGCTAACTTTATCAAGCTATTGTTTTGGGCAGAAAGGGTTGTTGCGATCTACAACTTCACCATCTTCTATTATATATCCCTTTATATAAAGTTATACTGGGTTACTAATAACTTAAAGTACGCAAAATCCTTAATCTTGATTTCATGAACAAAGAAAACTTTTGTCAATGAATTTTCTGTCATATTAAGGCGGCTTGATAAACTCTCGACACCAGAGCTGGCCACTCTCATTTCATAAAACTAAAGATTGTAACAAAAAATCTTAATTAGATTGCAACATGTTTAAGCAATTTGCGACGAAATGTTAAAATTATTATCTGTAGTCGAATTTCTAATAGTTTTTTTTAACTATTATAAAATGTGTATGTGCACTTTACCATAGTAAAGTTGTAATGCTATGTAACTAAACTGTTTTATAAAAAAAAACTTATTTTCTAAGCCCGCATTGAGTTTGTTATAATAACCTTCCCAATCTACTTAACACCATTTTTGTCCCAGTTTTCTATACGTTTTCATTTTAGTTCTTTAAACTTGGCACAAAGCGATTAGGTCTTAAAGCTCATCTTCCGAAAGCTCTCCAAATAGGATTCAGCTTTATTGAATCGATGCGGACTTTTAAAACCGCTTTGTGACAATCACTACTGAAAGAGCTTTTACTTTGAGCTTTTTTGTAGTCTGTGGTGAGAAGTATGCCTTTTTGATACTTTGTAGGGAATACGGAAGCACTTGTAAGCAGCTTTTTTTTACAAAATTGGTTGATAAGAGGATATTAATTCAATTGGTATGTAGTAATAATCAATAATCTTCTCGGGTTCTAGGAAAAGGCGACTAAAATTTGAACTTATTAGAAATTAAATAGAATATATATTAGAAACATAAAACATGTTTGTGTATCTTAACAATCCACAACAAAACATGTCTCACCTTGTTAGAATTTTTGCCTGTATGTCTGTTTATCTGTTTGTCTGTTTATTTAACGCAAAAACGGCTGAACGGATCATTGTTGTTTATATGTTGTATTATGAGGTCATATAATTATATGGTATTTTTTATTTCAAAATAATGCGAGTGAAACTTCGGGCGTCTACTAGTATTGGATGAGGTTTTTTTAAATAAAATGGTTGTCGGGAAAAATGTTATATTGTCTTGTCTAACCAATTCTAAAAAGACACAGGAATTTATTTCTTTGAACATATTTGTTTCTTTGTACATTAACTAAATAACAAAGAATAATATTTACTCAAAAATCTAAATGCCTAGATAATTAAAGCCTTTTTACAGCATTTCTTTGTTCAGAAACCGAATACAAAATATCAAATTCAGTGCCGAGCCAATTTGACTACAACCAAAAACGAGCACCACAATACTGGGACATAAAAAAGGCTGGTTCATTAGAGTATTTTCCAGAACGAGTAGAAAGTTTTGCATCCCGGGATGAAAAGTGGGCGATTGGAAATAGCGGGAAATATTGAACTGTGTAAAGAGGTTTTTTTAATATATACCTACCAGTACAACCGATGTCGCTAGGTTGTTTTATTTATTCTGTGCTTTAGGTAATAAATTAGCTGAATGTTAGTTGATGTAAGGAAAGTTAAAAAAGTAAGGGACATAAATTCTTCAAAAAATCTTGATTCTTGATACCAGTTTAATAATTAACTCTTCTTTAAATGTTATACCTAATAAGTAACATCAACATGGGGGTCCATCGTACATGATACTATTTCGCGTTAGCTCTTACAATATAAAGTTAACTACTAGGTATAATTTAGGCTCATATAAATTATTTTTTGTTTGTTATCTGTGCACACCAGGATAAAAAAAAAGTATACAAAATATTTCCTATACAATAAAATTGCCACTTTATGACGTCACAAAGTGCCGATGCCACATTCACACGTTGTGCAACTAACGGACTGTGCGTTTAGTTTTTCCATCTCGTTCATTTTATTCTCTGATTGGATTGCGGCGAACTATTTATTTTATTTTGGCCAGGCTAAGTTTGGGAGTAGGTTTTTTTCTTTCACGGTCACAAAAATAAGCTGATAGGGACGACATTTGATAAACAAGCTTTTTATTTAAATAAGCGTTAGCAAACAAACAAACGTAACTTTGTTGATATCAGTTTCACAGTACTTCGGAAACAATGTAAACATAGTCGCAATCAACTGTGCCGAGCGAAACTTCAAAGTCTTGAACACCGTCGCAAAGTCGCCAGTTTGTCGGTTTTCTATCGGTTGCATTTCGGAGAGTGTGCCGCGGAATTGCACGGACTAATTCCGCCCGCACCCTTCTTTCACCGGACGAGTAGAGGTACGGCAGGACGACACCGGTTTATGGTGGAAGTTCCTAAGACCCGCACGAAACGGTACGCTTCCACCTTTATTGTTCGTACCGCTAGGTTGTGGAACTCCCTGCCTGGCTCTCTGTTCCCCACGCACTATAATCCAGCGATCTTCAAAGCGAGAGTGAATCGGTTCTTATCGGGTAAGCACGCTCCATCTTAGGCCATAGCCTTACTTGCTATCAGGTAAACTATGGTCAAGTGCAAACCCGTTCAAGTTAAAAAAAAAAAAAAAAAAAAAAAAATCTGTAATAAACATAAAACTTTTCTTACAACTACCCACAACAACACAAAATTTCGCCAAAATAACGTATACACACGTTATAAAGTCACAAAGCGCCGGTGTCACATTCACACGTTAGTGCAACTAATGGAGCGTACGTTTCGTTTTTCCGATCCGCTACTATCTATTCTGAAACGACGTAGACATAAAAACGGTGGCTAGTTACTAAACATACCTCAAACTATTTTAAACAAGGTAAACGTAAGTCAAAGTATAACTTACCAAAATCTGTTTTTCTCCAACTACCCGCTACCCAAAAAAAGCAATATACTACTAAAACTTTTTTTCTTTGACTACCCACAACAGCAAAAGCACAAATTTTCGCCCCCACTAGCAAAAAAAAAAACCCACAAAAACAACGCATCCACACGTTATAAAGTCACAAAGCGCCGGTGTCACATTCACACGTTAGTGCAACTAATGGAGCGTGCGTTTCATTTTTCCGTCCCGCTGCTCGTCCACTCTCCTCCCTGATTGGATTGTTCGGCCGCTGCGTTTCGATACTGCTATCGGTTTTGCACGGAACTTTATTTAGGGGATTAAATAATACATAGTTTGCTGGATCTGATTTATTTGACTGTCAAATACAATGAATAGTGAGTTGTGCGATAAAGTGACTGATTTTATTAAACGTTTTAAATAATGTGAAGTGGATCCTACAATCTAAATAAATTGTAAACGATTAGTAATGTTAGTTTGTGAATATAAGGCTAGTGATGAATAATGATATGCAGATTTTCCGAATAACCTTTAAATAACTTTCATTTGGTTTAACAACAGCCCTACTTTGAAGGTTTCATCAGAACTTACATTTTCTCTTATCTGATCTTTGGAAACGATACTTTTCATTGTTCAAAGTCAAGGTCAAAGCATTTATTTGCAGAGTAGGTACAGGTAAAGAAGATGGGACATTTAGTTATATAGGTATATATGAACACCATACTCAACCCACCGGTCGTCCATCCAAGTTCTGAGCGCAATACATTAATTGTGGCCAGTTGCAACAGCCTCCATCCACGTGCGTCTAATAAATCACTACATGGTGTAAAGCAAAGTCGATTCCTGCGTCTGTCCCCATGTCTGTATGTATGTATGTAACTTTTAAACTACACAAGGGATTTTTATGAAGTTTTTTAGTATGTAGATAAAGTGATTCAAGGTTTGTTCTTCTTCTTATCGAATAAGAGTGACCAGCTCTGGTGTCGAGAGTTTTCAAACCACCCTAGTGGCTCTGACAAGGCTTGGCGACTGATCGTACTATAAAAATAATATTCCGAGACATTGCACGCAGCGCTATCTAGCCTACACTAAGCAAACGCTTGTGTCATGTGTAATATAATACTTATGTACTTTTTTTTGTAAATACATATTTATAAGTACTATGAAAGTGCCAGATAAATAAATCAAATTTTAACATCATCTTAGCTTATCTCGCTCTTGACCACTTTACAACTTTGTATAACTCTAATCCAAGTCCATGTGAGTGAGTTCGACCTACATCTCAGTCGGAGAGACTGACCTACCATCTGCGCCGGACGGACCGACTTCCGAACTAGAATATGTGTACAGGGTTATTTGGAATTAACTGTACTGATTTTTTTGTGTGGTCATTATCATAGAAGCGTTAAGGAACTATATTATATACGTATGTACTGAAACGAGCTAACGAAATACAGTTTCAATAAATGTAATGCAAATTCTTAAATAAGCTTTAAACAATTTTAAAAATATGCACGTAGATATAAATTCTTGATGAGGGTCATAACTTTAAGAACATCTAATATCATTGTAATGTATAAGCTAGGATTACCATATACAATGCCTATGCCCTGCAGTGGGTCCCATTAGGCTGATGATGATGATGATGATGACCATATACAATATACTCGTACACTGGCATTGTACATTTAGCTAAAGTTTATGTAAATAAAGATATTTAGAAATTGAAATTGTGTTGACTGAAACGGGATTCAAAACATGTTAAAACATGAGAAGAATAATTAGTATATTTTAAGTGTTAACTAATATTATAATGAATATTTCACTAGCTGTCTATTTTTCCATGATCACCATCATCAGTCTGTATGCATTTGAGTAGGTATATGCCTCTTCTTATTACCGACTTCAACAAAGAAAGTAATAATAATTGATATTGGTAGTATTTTTAAAGTTATTCTAATTTTCGATGACGAACATTACGTTCCTATATTAACTACAATAAAAAAAATCATTTTTGCATTCTTGACTCGCAAAAGCAAGTATAATAAATAAGCAGTCCAGTTAACTAATGTAATTGGTACACAGGGTCGGTGCAATTAATAATAATAATAAATAAATAATAATAATAAATATCCTGGGACATTGCACACAGCGCCATCTAGCCCCACACTAAGCAAACGCTTGTGTCGTGGGTACTAGGTAACGGATATAATACTTATATACTTTTCTTTTATAAATACATACTTATTATACATATAAACGACCAGACTCAACACAAGTAATTATAAATTTTTAAAGTGCATAAATACTTGTGTCATGCGGGAATCGAACCCGCGACCTCTAGATTAGAAGGCAGAGCCACTACCAACTAAGCTAACAGGCCAGGCAAATTAAATTCTATGAATTAACTAATTAGAAAATATCTCCAAGACAGCTAACAGTTTTTAGTAGGGTATTTTTGGACTACAGTATTCATCATAAAAACCTATAAAAGATAATAAAGAATATATGCATAATGATACCTACGTTAAATTGTAAGTCCTGAATATCTGTCATAGAACAGCCAGTCGTTAAGCCATGCCAGAGGCCCTAAAGGTGCCTTGATAAACTCTCGACACCTGAGTGAGTCAATATAAAATGAAATGATATAATTTATTCGAATTCATGTTATGTTGTATTCTGATAGTTCTAATTAATTTACTAGAGGGAACCACATTTCAAGATTTACTTCAACAACGCTGTATTTCTTTAAGTAGAAAGTTTTATAATAAAACTATAGAATTAAATGTATCCTGATTTTTATAACCTTAACATTGTAAAAGGAATTTTTGAATATTAAAACACAAAATATACTACATTCAATCAAATCAATAAAGATTCCTTAAACCAAGATCTCATTTTCTATATCAGAAACCCTGTTCATACATATGTCTAGTATTATCTCCACATACCTACATCTCTGTCTGTCCATAGCTTCCGTTACTGTAAGACGGAATTTACTATATCCACCTACCTACTGAATCAATAAGTATGTACCTTGTGTATAAATTATATATAACTTTGTGAGTAGATACTGGTATGCCTCGTAGTGTGTGAGCTTCGCCGTGTGTCTTCTTTGAAAAGGTACATTTTCAGTAAAATAGAATAACATTTCTGTTAAAGATGGTTGCATTGCACCTATATATATATATGTATATATAATTCAATCAGCCGTTTTGTCAATATTTAAATAGAAATATATGTAGGTACGACGTGTGACATGAAAAAGATTAAACAATTTTAAAGTTTGTGAGTGGTATTGTATGACGTTTATTACTACTTCATATTAACAAATTTAGATGCAATTTGTTCTGAAGTTAGGTTTGATCATAAACTAACAAATAAGCTTTTTTATACCGTAATTTAAAACAGGAGAAACCGCGCAACTCCGTTAGTTTGGCTTTACTTAGAAACTTAATATTTGCGTCATTTATTCCCAAAAAGCACATAGCTCTTATGTCTGAATTCGTTAAGTCTTGACTTAACATTGTTTAATTAAAAGTTGGGCCGTTTGGGCCTAATGTTTATGCATAAACTAGCAGTTTTGAGAACAGTACACCTCGGCTACTCAAACATTGTGACTCTGAAATTGAGACTTATTGTAGTAATTTTACTACATTGCTCGACAAACTTAAGACCGCTTATATAACATACAATTAAGTGTTAATACAATAGAGGAGATTATTCCAAACCTTTCTTTTTGTCGTAAAGATTTTTCCAGTGAAATGATCTAAGAACTAAAACTCGAATCAAATGTACCTTATTCCCATGTATTGTGAATTAATGTTAGCTTGTATGTTTCTTTCAAGCAAGTATTCTTAAGCGTCGTTAGCAATTTTTTAAAACAATATATCTATCTAGTGTAAGTAGATAGGTATCTTCTAGATAAGCGTGTCCACTTTAAACTGCATTTTTTCCTTGGGATAGGTTTACGTTTGACTACGCATTGCTGCAGCCTAAGGTGTAACACGTTTACCTAGAAGATACCTATTAACTGTAGATTTGAAAATTGTGACACCCCTGGATTGTAGTTCGCAGGAAACACAGCTTCTAGTAAAGTGTTCCAAAGCTTTGCCGTCCGTACAATAAACGTTGAAGCAAAGCGCTGTGTTCGATACTTCGGCACTTCCACCATAAAACGGTGTCTACCTGCGGACTTTCTGCTTGTTCGGTTATGGAAAGGAGCTGAGGGAATCAATTCATGTAGCTCCTCTGCACTCAATTTACAAAGGCGGGCTGCAGTTGTCTAACACAAAATGATCTGACTTAATTCGTTTTTACACGGAGTCGGTTTGCTTCGTTCCCTCAATCATATAGCTGAGAATCAGAAGTGGGAAGTGGGTAAGGGGAATCGGGAGGTGGGAGAATTAGTGCGAATAAAATTAAGGGCTTTCCACTGATTTTTTTACCCGATTCGGTGTGTGGAAGCTCTTAGCTTAATTGAATGTTTTTTTTGTATGCTAGGTAGGCTCACGTTTGACTACAAATCATTATAATTTGTCTGATGTTAACCAACGTATACCGTAACCATATGTACGATCTAGTAGGTCACTCGATGCCTTGAATCGTGAAATTTACAAAATTTACATATGTGCATTACAAACATAAATATTAAACTGAGTCATTGTTTAAATTATGTTAGTGACGAATTCTGATGTTAAGAGCTTAAATGGCTTACAACCGTTTCAGAGACTTCATAGTATATGACGGATAACCTAAATTAGATCTTTAATTAATTTAGTCTATCATTCGCTTCATGGAAACTCCCCTTTGTAAATGTATTGTCATCTGTTAGAATCGCTGAATCATTTTAAAAAAATAATTCTTCATAGCGTAGCTATTTTGTAAAACGTTTAAATCCAAGAATAATATTCGATCACAATGCTCGAGGGAAATATGCAGGCGCCATAACAAGTTAAAGATAATAAATTTCAAAGATGTCTCAACCACTTTCGCAGTGAAAATTAAAGCAGACAAACAAACTTCTGCATATTAAAGTTTAATACAACTTCTAAAGTTCATCAGAAACACCTAAACTGTGGTCCTCGGAACAATTTTCACTATCCCGAAATTACTGGAAATAAACACGAAGTTCCGTACTAACACACGTACTGTGACGTAAACAACTTCAATAAAATTCTAGCAAAATAAACTGAATATTCTTGGCACATTTTGCAGCAATTTTGAGCGGACGCCAGGGGCGGAGTAGGGATTGCAATTTGGGGGTTCAACTTATAGCTTATACTAAGGAAACTAGCACTTAATTTCATTACTGAAATAAGTAAGTAGGCCACTCTTATACGTTCAGGCGAACTTTCTTTATCACTGAAAAAACAATTAAATATCTATTTACTTACTTATCATAATATCATATATCAGTGTTTTCTGGAAAAAATGAATAAAACATATTAAAAAAATAAAATAATTAAGCGATTCAATAAGTGTAATGCAAACTTAAATATCAAGCATTTTTTTTAATTGCGTGTATATGTCCTGCCAGGTACATAATGTAGGTACATACATATGTCAAAAGTTTTTTATTTGTAGAAGCTTCTTGGTTTTTTTACCTTTACCCCTTCCCTAGGTACCTTCCTCAAAACGTTGAGTTCTTGGCTTGGCGCGGGGTGCACGGATTGCTCAGAAATTGCAAATGTTCAAAGTTGAAGTGGCCATTCGGACCGAGTGTGAAAATATCAAACCGCAGCGAATTTAATACGAAACAGAGACTCTAGTGTACAGGGGAAGTACTTACATCATTTTATTTAAAAAAAACATGCTAATGTACAAAATTGTAAGTAAAAAATATTATTACTACGAATTTACTCTACTCAATGATAAAATTACTAATTTATAACATTCATTAATATTATCTCAATTGACATCTAAATTTTGAATTTTTGTTCCAGACATAATTTTTTGCATACCAGTAATGGTTAAGATGTATGATTCCAAATTTTTAGCACTTACACAACATCTGTATTATCAAACTACATCTTGCAAATAAATATAATCTTATCTTTATCAGTTAATACGGGATTCAATTTATTACTTTGTATATGTTATTTTTTTATTTCGTTATTACTTACCTCCATACCTTTTTCTACAAATCGATTCAACCGTTTGAGCTTGAAGAAGTTTCACAAACTGGTTTTCGCCTTTTTTGTAATGTATTTTAATTGTGTAATTAAATAAGTGTTTCTTGGCAAAACACTTATTAATTTACATGTTTTAAGTTATCTGACTGAATAGGACAATTGCAGTGGTTTTCCGTGGTACCTACATAAAAAATTGAATAGTTCTGATTTTTCAAATTTCTTACCATCTGTATTGTTTTTATTTTTATAAATAGCCCTGTAGATACCTAATTTCGTCTATTATTCTTATTTTTATTTCGAAGTCGGTCTAATCTTGGCTACGACTCTCGAAGGCAATTTTCGTTTATTTTTATGAAGCGAACTTTTAATTTTATGTTTTCGATTTTGAGGTGCAGTAAGAAAATGAAATTCACTGAATAAAAGCAGTTAGTTAGTATGAGAGTAGTGACATCTGGTGTAGAAAATTTTAGGAATTTATTGTATAAACTAGTCTACATATAAAGTTGACATATTAAACAAAGCTTGGAAATGACATTGAAATTGTAGATTTCGACAGTTTGTTAACATTACAACAATCGTCAAGCTATTTCAGATATCCCTAAGAATGTTTGAAAACACTGGACACTAGGATTATCCACTCTCATACAAACTGACATATTTAACACTTACAGTATTTAAATCGTTTAGAATCTACTAATTATTCCATGTAAGGATCTGGGCTTAGCCCAAAACGGTATACTCGCCCGAGAAAACTTCTTCAACTAATTAATTCTGCGGAGGAGTCACGACCCTCCTTAATGAGGAATACGACTCGAAGAGAGAGATTCTAATTACTTACACAGCTGACAAGAAATCGCTGCTGTTAACTTGTAACGTTATAATAAGTTACATTGTTATGACATAATTAAGACACTTTATGACATTATTTAATGTCTCAGAGTGCTTCAAGCTCCATATGCCGGCTCATTTTGTTTGCTGGTGTAATTAACAGTGTGAAATAATTGCCCGCATAAAAATCTACCCCGTTCATGAAATTGAATGCATATTTCATTTTTCTTCTTATCGAATGAGAGTGGCTAACTCTGGTGTTGCATGTTTATCAAGCCGCCCTAACGGCCTCTGACATGGCTAAACAACCTGCCGTACTATGACAAACAGCCGGGACCTACAATGTAACGTGTCAGACATACTACATCTTTTTTTAAATAACTGTGACTTATAATTTCTTTCTCTACACTTTTGACCAGTCAACGATACACAACATATCACAACAGAACTTATAATAATACTACAAGTATCCATACCACAATGCCACTTGTTAAGTTTGCTTCTTGAAATCTGGTTCACACTATACAATATAGCATTTAGAATCTATACTTACACCACTCAAGATTCTGACATAATATCCCTAGCAACAAGCTTACATAATGGGTTATTCCCTCTCCAACCCAGTCGGGGGTAAAAACACACATTTGTCACGGATCTGGCGCGGAATGGCCCATCAATGCCCATTGATAGATACCCGCGAGGGAAGCCGGGGACAGATGCTATGTATACCAATCACTTTGAACATGTGTAGATGTAGACAGTACGTTGGTAATATAATTGTTTCACTGAAGTATTTGAAACCTAAATTAAGAAATCATGTTGTTTTGTGTCTCAATAAATGTTATTATTATTATTCTTTTATTTCTTTTCCTTAACTACAAACGTAATCCTTAATTTAAAAAACACAGCAGCTCTGTAGAACTCACTCCCGGAGTCTGTATTTCCCCTTACAATCTGAATGCCTTCAAAGCACGAGTGAATAGGTTTCTTCTGGGCAAACGTGCTCCATATTCGAAGCAGTCAAACGCAAGCGAGCGAAGTCAACGCATATTATGTATCGCTTCTCGACTTTTTGGCTAAGATCAAAGTGTAGCCCATATTATGTACAAAAACCACAACAAAAAGGTGCACAGATTAACTTAATCTTAAATTTACATGACAAGTTAGGATCTGTGGGTATTTATTGGTTAGCTCATATATACCTATATGTACATAAAGTTACTGTAGCATGGTGAGGTTTCCGTCCTAAACATTGATTATGAGTCACTTATCATTCTAGTTATGTATGGATTTGCACTTGCTTAACATTGCAGTAATCAGAGGGTACCTATTTAATATTAATTGTAGCCTACAAAAATCTTCAGCCTTACTGATTAAAGAGATCATTTCTTCGCTTCTGGTATATTGAGAAGAAAAAAAAAATTCCTCCGAGATATAAGCGCTAACACAGACAGTAAGCAATTTAAATTTATACAATACAGTGCAGTCAAAAGTCAATAAATCTTGTTCAAACCTTATTAACTGTAATTCACTGTACTTTTCGTTCGAAACCTTTCAACATTTATAGAATTCTGAGCTTTATCTTAAAGGATTTAAGGAAGTTTTCCGTGTGTTGTCACATTTGGAGCATCGCCAAAATTTGGCACAAAACGAACGCCTGAAGTAAATTTTAAGGTAGAAGAAAAGTGGAGCCACTTTCTAACCCATTATATAATAGTTATTGATTTCAACATTATTAAACACAAAAAGGTGCATAAAGTAAATTTTATTAAATTCAATTAATAAATATTAAATCAAATGAATTTTATAAAATAGCGCTAGATAAAATTATAAGTTCAAAATAAAAGCGGAAGGCACTCAATAGTGAATTAAAAAATACACGAGAAATTATTCCTTCGTAAACATTTTATGAAAATAAAAATATAAGAAATAAATTATGTTATTTGTGCTTTTTTTGTGGACGACGGCAACACAAATTTAGTTCCTGCAATTGAAGTCATAACTTCATTATTTTCTAAGTAATAGAACTTTCTAGCTTAATTCTATTGCAACACTATAAAATAGTTGTAGATTATTAGAGAAATAAGATTAACTTTTCAACACAAAACTAAACACTAAACTTAACTTACTTAATTACTTAATTACTTGAACATATACTTAAGTACTACTTGAATTAACTTATCACTCAAAAAACTATCAATTTATTATACCAAATCAGTAAGCTGCGTCCCCCATCCAAAGCCCTAAACGCTTTGAATCGTGCCAGATTGAAGGCTTTGCCGCTGGTGTCTGTAAATGTCGCCTTAATACCCCAGAGAGATGCTTCACGCGAATAAGTGTTTACATCCATAATGGTATTGATTTTACAAAATAAAAAAGATTTCTTTTTGTATCCAAATTTGACAAAATCTAGTTTGATGCTAAGTTAAAATGCAGTCTACTGCTTTGCTTGGAAGATACACCTTGCGCCTGCCAGTTAGTAGACCGCAGACTAGTGGTTAAGGCGTTCTGGCTGTTAATCAAAAATACGCAGATTCGAATCCTGTCGGTCGTGATTGTTTTTGCCAATTTTCCAAAAAAAGGTTTAAGTCAAACAACCAAAGTGCAGGTTTAGTACTTGACAAATAACTGCCCTTTTTATTATGTTTTTATTTATTTTTAGTTTAGTATTTCTTTTTCTAGACTGATGTAACTATGTATGTAACATGTATATTGAGACATTCAGAAACATGAAAAACCATAAAAAAAACAAATAAAAAAGAAAAATGAAACATAGCTGGCAGAGAAATCGCATAACATACGAGAAATGCAAAGAAAACATTGAATTAAATTTAAAACCATTCGTTTTTTAACCGATAAAAAATTATAAACGTGTACCATTCCTTATATTTCTTATTCTTGTCAGATGATAGTGGTCAACTTTGTTGTTGAGAGTTTATCAAGCCGCCCTTGAGGGCCTCTGATCCTAAACTAACCTAGCCGGGACCTACAAATTCCTTAAAGTACTAACCTACAAATTTCACACCAATTTCTTAACAATCTACCCCCATCCAAGAAAACTAGCTCAAATATTACCTAAGTCATAAAATGCCCCATTTCCTAACTTATAAACTGAACTATTCTGGCCAGGTGACTATTTGACGCGGCAATTTCATGTCATTTGACACTCGGGTAGCTTTATGACATTCAAGATGGTGACATTTGGCACTTGCCTGTTTTATGGCATTGGTCTGGGCAGGTGGTAAAATAAGTAAGAGTTTTATTTGATAGTTTTGGTATGGTGCAAGTGGTTTTTAGTGTGAAATGGTTCGACTTATACCGCCTTCTCTCTCTCTTGAGTTTCCTCATGATTGAAGAGTCGTGACTCCCGTCAGAATTAATTCGTAAGGGGATATCTCTTGGGCAGATACTCCTTTACCTTACCGCCTTATACTTATATATACATAAAAAAGATCCATATTTAAAAAGCAAAGCTACATATTATAATTAGCAGATTCATTTATTTGTAATACAACAGTAGCGGGGCTCCGTGATTGATTTCACAATCTGCATGCATATCAAACTCCATCTATTTAATCGTCTTAGCACTTTGAACTTGAAGTAACTTTCCAATAAAAAAAACACACACACACACACACAGTCGGTGTCAAAGAAGTTAGTAGAAATTAAAAAATTATAGCGAGTAGGATTGCCAAACTTATAACAACTCCTTTTACGTCAGTGGTTAATATAGTATTACAAAGGTTGTGACCATGTCAAGACCACATGGAACGTAATGTCACATCAACCTAATACTTTTTATGATGTCGTTACTGGCTTTAAACATTTTATGTAGCCAGCATACGCTACGTAGATAATAAAATTCATACAAAGTATCGATAAATATTATCAATAGAATATGATATTGGATAAATTTATTACATTTCTTTGTGTAGTTATGTTAAAAGGTGGTAAAAATGTACACATGATATTAACCTTTGTATTTTAAAACAATTTCAATATTTAACCTAGAAATTATATTGGTCAAAATTAAATCATAAAGAGAGGCTTATACCCAGCAGTGGGATTCCAAGAGCTGAGGATGATGATGATGAAATCAAAATAAAAAGAATAACAATTTCACTCGGGTACATAAAAGACAAATGATGGACAGTTTTTATTGAAGTCGGCAAAAAATATCTGAGATGCTGATAGACCATACAGTTTTATCGGTTTGTGGATTATATCGGGTTCGAAATTTGGCAGCATGTACAGAACAATACTCGTAGAGGCAATAAAATCTCTAATTTTGTATTCGGACCAAATTGGCCAAGTCATAATGAAATTATAATTATAATATTAACTGGGTACACCTATGTAAATTCGAATGTAAGTCTTGCGGATTTTTGATATACTTAAGTGTGTATGTAGTGAGTGAGTAAGTGAGTTACGTATGTAACGAAAAACTGTGTGTATTTTCAATCATTTAAGTTGAACTATTTATAAAACACTAGCTGGTGCGCGCGACTTCGACTGCGTGGAATAGTTATTACCATAAAAACGGTTCTAGTGAGTGAACCTTAAAAGATAGACATTACACTGTTGCAAACATTTTGTTAGATCATATCAAGAGGAATAATTCTTTATTTCATTTTTTTTTGATATCTTGAACCATTTTTGCAGCGCACGTAACGGAAGTCCTTAAAGATAAATAATTTTCCCCGTTTATTCCACATTTTCTTTTGTTTCTTTGCTCATATTAGTTGCAGCGTGATGTTATATTATAGCCTTAAGCTTTTCTCGATAAATGGTCTATTCAACACAAAAATAATTTTTCAATTCGGTCCAGTAGTTCCCGAGATTAGCGCGTTCAAACCAACAAACTCTTCAGCTTTTCAATATTAGTATAGATAATAACTTCACATATTTATATTCATTTACTTTACTTCACAGATCTATTTCAAGATGGTTATTGTCAATATTTCGATTTTTTAACCGACTTCATAAAATAGAGCTTATCAATTCTGCTTAATGTATTTTTGTAGTTATGTCAGGCAATAATTCCGCTATTTATGAACTTTCGCTATTAATTATGAACTGATTTAAATAATTATTTTTTTTATCCTAACATTTCTTATTCTGAAACTCTGGAGAAATATGTAGTGTTTTTCCGCTGCGACTGCTCCTTAACCGACATCAAACAACAAACTTGATGGTTTTTAGGTGTCAACAAGTTTGTTGTTTGATGTCGGTTAAGGAGCAGTCGCAGCGGAAAAACACTACATATTTCTCCAGAGTTTCAGTAACAATGGATTTCCGCAAAGTAACGCCTGATTCAATATCTTATTTCTTATTCTCCATTCATTGAACCATGTAAAAGTTAGTGTAAATCCGAGTTAGTCCCATATTTCCATATTAGTAGAATAATTCAGTGGGTCTTTCCTTGAACGAGCCAAACACGGTGAGTCAGCACACTCAGAAACATACGATAATAATAAATTATTCAATATTGTAATGGTGTGTTTTGTCGAAAACAACCTATTGGCTTTGTATATGGCTGCTATTTTAGGGCTGCATTTATTGTGATTTGATTCTGTTTTGGCAGTTTCTAATCATGTTTTGGGCGCAGTGCTATTTTTATTGAGTCGTTATTGTTATATTTTATTTGGATTGCTTTTTATATAATACAAAAAGATATCTATAAGTAAAATATGTTGAAAATATAATTATCTGTCATCCCTATTCACTTTGAAATTATTTACTTGTTGGTGTATGTTATTAATCAAGAAATCACTAGCGACACCCAGCTTTGTTATAAGAAGTTTTATAAGTTAATCCTGAGCCTAACATCTACATTAATAGTCTCTCTCTCTTTGAGTCGTATTTCCTCATGACTGAGGGTCGTGACTCCCCCGCAGAATTAATTCGTTAGGGGAGTTTTCTTGGGCAGATACATCGTGGTGGGCGCCCAGGTCCTTCCACGGAAGACGCATGTCCTCGAATATTGTGGTCCTCAAACATGTCGGTTTCCTCACGATGTTTTCCTTCACCGCTAAGCGAGTGCAAATCTACACATAACTTGAAAATACAAGTCATTGGTGTAGGGCAGATTCGAACCAGGGTGCGTCTGGATGAAAAGCAGACACTGGAACCGCTGAGCCACACTCGCTTAACATTAATAGTAAATTGCATCTAATACAAATGAAGAAGAACTAACTTAGCGGAACATATTCATGACTTATACAAACAAACAATCAGTCATTCTCAGAGCAAGTTTCTCTATTTATTTTCCAAAATCTCCGAAAACTTTCTACACTAACACATACATCACGTTTCATCCCCGCGTATGTTTGTCAGTTAATTATTCGTAGCGTCGCGAGAGGGCTCCACTGAAGTACGCGCTAACAATGCGACCCGAGGCAAGGCGGGGCAAGTCGAGGTGTCTTAGATGTATGTGGAGATAGGAAACCTTGTGGAGTTCATTATCATTATCTACAGCTGGTTCTGTACATCTTCTAGGTGTACATTTAGTCAGTTTTTTCTATGGCTGTAGAATCGCCTAAATATCTTGAGAGTATCAACTTGAGGCACTAGAGGCCATTGAGAGTCGAGCCAAGAAGATCATTGGTAATAATAAACTTGCCGAGCGAAACTTCAAAGTCTTGAACACCGTCGCAAAGTCGCCAGTTTGTCGGTTTTCTATCGGTTGCATTTGTTAGAGTGTGCCGCGGAATTGCACGAACTAATTCCGCCCGCGCCCTTCTTTCACCGGACGAGTAGAGGTACGGAAGGACGACAACGGTTTATGGTGGAAGTTCCTAAGACCCGCACGAAACGGTACGCTTCCGCCTTTATTGTTCGTACCGCTAGGTTGTGGAACTCCCTGCCTGACTCTCTGTTCCCCACGCACTATAATCCAGCAATCTTCAAAGCGAGAGTGAATCGGTTCTTATCGGGTAATCACGCTCCATCTTAGGCCATAGCCTTACTTGCTATCAGGTAAACTATGGTTAATTGCAAACCCGTTCAAGTTAAAAAAAAAAATATTGATTTTACGATCTGATAGTTAAAAATAGCCAAAATATATTTTACAATTTGCAAGAAGAAATGGAAAAACATTTTCATTATCGGTTTTGCCTTACATATATGATGTTGTGTCATGTATTTATGTTGAAACATTACAACTACAACAACCACTAACAAGTAGTTGTTCACAACTTTCACAAATGTGTCTTCTTTTTATCGAATGAGTGTGGCCGATGTTGAGAGTTTATCAAGCCGCCCTAAAGGCCTCTGATATGGCTTAGCGACTGCTGTACTAGAAACTGCTAAAAACGTATGATTATAACTTTCTAATTATGACTGTTGACCTATTTACAACAATAATTCACCACCAAAAATAAAAACTTCACTCAAGGTCACTGTGTCAAATTATTAACAACTTAATCAAACTACACAACAACAAAGTAACCTGAAAATAAAACAAAAGCTTTTAAGCCGGCCCATTAAGCTACCTCGGAGCTTATTCCAGCTTTCATTACTCAAACCAGATTGTAGCTATATAAAAACTTTTCCACAAGTTCATTCGTCGGGTCAAATTTTTACGTTAATTTATGAAAAAGTAAAGTTCTAGTCATTCAATTTATTCCGAGTACACTCTGAGTAGGTTTCTTCAAAATGCTGCGTCATAGGCGGTAGGATTCATTGCGTAAGATAGGACACTTACTGAGACCGATATTATTTATATATTTGCTATCTACCGTCTCAATTTAATTAGGACTTTTTATCATATAGGTATCAAACTCAATAAACAAGCTAAATTTAAATAAAAATATGATATTTAACTTGAAATTTGCTACGTGTCTTGATTTCCAATCTTAGTCGTTTCTAAACCTTTATTTTCATCGCAGAGGGCGGCAAGACCACTTTTAGACTTTAATTTTATAGATCATTATTTTAAAATGAAAATACACAGAAATCGAACATAGTGCGTAAACTCTTAATAGGAAGAAAGAGGTGCGTCGTAGTATGAGTAAGCAAATCTTGATGGAATTTTGTAAGAAATACACTAAATATATCGGGAAATACCAGGCAAAAGCAGAGTGGAATGAAAAAGCGTGATGAGAATTAATGAATGTAGGAGAAAAAAAAAATGAAATAAAACATACATAGTTTAGTGGCTTTTGTTGCATAATGAAACAAGTTTTTTATCGTTTAAATCTGATACTCGATATAATATATATGATCAGTATGCCAGTCTGACACTCAATCACTTGAAAACTCTTGACACCAGAAGTCGCCACTTATACATGAACTTATGCCCCAGACACGAAACTAGTTTTTCAAGCTAAGGAATTTGCTTGAAGAAAGCCTTTATGAGTATTCTGTACTTATAAATTTATGATAAGAAAATCTATCTTTACATGCATATGATAAAGCTAAAGAGGGTCAAAAGTCTGAACATAGAACATAATAGAAAAAAATATATACCTATTTGGGTATACTTTAAATCCATAACAGAACACGTTAAAACCGTTTTAAGAATTTTTGTCTCTTTATTTCAACGCCCATAACGCAAAAACTCATTTGTACTCTTGTTTTTATTGTGTGTCTATTTTATGTTTTATGTGACAATAAAATTATTTTATTTTAATCTTTTTCAAAAACAGCTGAATAGATGTTCATTCATTTTTGGTATGTAGGTAGTATGAGGTCTTTGGTGTGTTATCGGATTTTTATCTCAAAATAGTGCATGCAAAGCCGCGGGCGTCCACTAGTATAAAATATATGGAGTATGTATAATAACAATACAGTTTTAATAACCGTATACTTTGCATTAAAATTACCTCAAGTTCAAAATTGAAAAACTGATACTTTTGCTGACAACTACACACATAACATATAAGGGTAAAACTATTATATGTTTTCGGCCACCTTGTTTGTTTTGGGCGTTGGTCCAAACACGGGGCCAATTTAAGTTGGCCACAATTTGTGGTTTTCAAGTGTGTTTAATAGCGGTTATGGTACAAACAGTAACCTTTATCTAAATGTAAATTTAGACGCTGTATGTTAAGCGCCAGTAAACTAACTACAATATTCGTAAACGTTAATCAAAATTCGTGTTTATCTTGGATGTCGCCATTAGCATCATCATCATCTTCAGCTATAGCCCACAACAGGGCGTAAAACTCCTCCCTGTTTTGTGATTCCTTTGCCCAAAAAAATAACTTCTTGATGTTCTTGATGGGTCTCCATCCATACAAACCGGTAAGAGAATGTGTTTGATTTTAATTTTTGCTTAGACGCCACAATAGAGGGATAGGAGGATATTTTTTTCGGATGATATTAAGAGCTCAGATAGGTGACAAAGGCAATTTTCATAAGACAATGCGAGCGAAACCTCTACCGCTACGATAGTCATATTATATAAAATAAATAGATATATGTATACATGTTATTTTTTTTTAATTTACTCGAGATAGGTTCACGCTTGACTACAACTTGCCTGATGTTAAGCAACGTTATAATCTACGTCTAGCGCGCTATCATTTGACATATGTATCATACAGCGCCATCTAGCCGCACACTAAGTAAACACTTGTGTAGCGGGTACTAGATAACGCATAGAATACTTATATACTTTCTTTTGTAAATAAAAACTTATTATGCAAAGCAGCGTCCAGACTCAACACAATATTTTCCTATTTAATACTAATTTGGTCCATCGCTTGAAATGAGATCAATATAAGTACTGACTACCTCCACATACCTACAGAATAGAAGCGCCATGCTTCCGTCAGATTCTATTAGCTTATTGGCAGTCGGCCCGCGCGTGTTTATACTAATGGTTAGAATGCACTAGTAACACTAATAATTATTTTTATATAAAATTTGCATTTTTTTTTGCACTCTCTAATGTTAGGTGTCTCATGTTGCAACTGAAAATCTTTATTGTAAATATTGTTAACCATATCATTTACTAGTAAGTGCTTGCGGATTCGCTTGCATTAAGAAGTAAAACTTGCATCCCCTATTTTACTGTTTTAAGAGTGGCATTTCCAAAAATCCTACGAATAGCCTAGTGGATGCCTACGTCATAGCATCTACCTGCATGCCCGATTTCAGCCCGACAGTTTGGGCTGTGCGTTGATAGATCACTATGTCAGTCAGTCAGTCACCTTTGTGTTTTATATAATATTCAGATTACCATAGCAACTCAATTCAAATTGATACTATGCTTTCGAAAATAAATTAAAATTATTGCGAATTTCAAGAATTTAGTCACAGATCGGTGAAGTTTTTGCTTGGAATATATTTTATTCTAAATAGAAGAAAACTTCTAAAGCGGCTGTTACATTACATTATTATCCTAATCAATTCAGTACCAGTGACACTGTGGGATCCAACCCTAACTAAACAGAATGCGATACTGTTCACTGGATTAGTGAGCTAATACTGGCTAATCAGTGGAAATCCGCCATTAGGCCAGTATTCACTGAATTTCCATCTGCAATATGTTTGTTCGTATCTTCATTTGACTTTACTTACTTACTCCGACGACGAACGACCAAAGTGAGTCTTGGCCTCCGATACAAGAGGTCGCCACCGGTCCTGGTCTTCTACATTTTCTATAGTTTCTTCGCTCCTATTAGTTGCAGCGTGATGTTATATAGCCTAAAGCCTTCCTCAATAAATAGTCTCTTCAACACAAAAATAATGACTTTGATGTTAATAAAATAAAATAGAATTGGAAAGGTGAGCTTACCTTTTTTATTCGGATTAATATGGAAGGATCTATGGCAATTACTAACGTATTTTTTAGCTTTTACTTATTTACCGTGGTAAATATTGTACATATTGAAATAAGAATGAAAAACATGTGTACAATTCTTAGGTACTTATCGTTCGTACTAAGTATTAGAACTCCTTGCCTGTCTCCCGGTTTCCCGCAATTCTTCAAATCCTAGCTAGTTTTAATACATTTATAAATATATTTGCCAACCTTCTCCTTAAATAATAAACACATGGTACATTGTTATTACCTGTGATAGGTAAAACTTGCATCCTCTATTAAAGTGGCATTTCCAAAAATCCGTTCTTAGTCTAACATCTACCTTCATTCCAAACTTCAGCCCAATCTGTCCAGTGGTTTGGGCTGTGCGTTGATAGATCAGTATATCAGTCAGTCATTCAGTCACCTTTGAGTTTTATATATTTAGATAATATAAAACTAATCTCTCCTTCCTTTGTCCACAGCCATGTGTTCCCGAGCGGCCGTATTCCTCCTCATCACCTTCATCTCAGCATCCGCTGCCATCAAGTGCTGGAAGTGCGGCCAGTACAGCGATGGTGTTGGATCCATCACGCCCTGCAACAACAGGAGCGCTGCCAGGCTGGAGACCTGCCCGGCTGCTGCTAAGTATTGCATTGTGAGTATTATTTTTAACCGACTTCCAAAAAGGAGGTTATCAAGTCTTCTGAATTTTTTTTTTCTTTTTTTTGTGGTACTCTGTGGTTTATCAACCGATTTCAAAAAATCTTTTTTTATTCGATGAAGATAGTTTCCGAGATGGTTCCATAAAAATTGTTTTTGTTTAGGTTCAGTACTTTTTGAGAAAAAACCAATAAACCTACATATTGATAAAGTTTTAACAAACCAATTTTACCCATATTTCTAAAACTACCTCACAAAACACCTCACCCACCTAACACCTCTCTAAGCTGGCAAAGTCCTGCAGCACCTCTGGAGTTGCAAGTGTGTCCATAGGCGACGATGATTGCTTACCATCAGGCAGATCGTCTGCCTTTTTTGCCACTTTTTAAAAAAAAAACTACTAGCACTTCTTTATTCTGTGCTACTAGTCGGATTTTGATACAGTTTTCTGTAATGTAATGGTTTAATGGGTGCATCTTTTTAACTATGTATTACGATGACAACTCACCAGGGGGCGCTGCTGTATACACTATATCTTCTGAATTATCAGCCCGATTTTGATACAGTTTTCTGTAATGTAATGGTTTAATGGGTGCATCTTTTTAACTATGTATTACGAGGACAACTCACCAGGGGGCGCTGCTGTATACACTATATCTTCTGAATTATCAGCCCGATTTTGATGCGGTTTTCTCTGATAGGCTTAGATTTGTTCAGTAACGTGACAATAGAGTTGAAGTCGGTTTTTGCTTTTGTTTAAAATAATTATGTAGAAAATTAAGTATAATGTATGGATCATTACCCATCTTAGTCATAGACCATGACGTGGTGGAAGAGTTGGCATAGTAGTATTATTAGTGCATTGTGGGTCTTATTTTATAAACAATAGAAAGGATAATTTGTTTGTATGAGTAGCCAGTGTATAGTTAAGTAGTGGTTCGAAGCCTTAGGTCAAGATTTACTTTTTCTATCCGAGAGCCTCACATTAAACTAATGATTTCCATAACTTTTTTTTTCGCGGCCAAGTTAACTACTATTTTACTAACGCATCACCTTTTAATGAAGGTTTTAATATGATAAAACCATTAATTATTGTACTATGGCTTTACAAAAAAAAATGTTCAACAAAAGTAGTTGCTTTTGACATATCTCTACGTAGAATGTAAACTTCGTAGCCGTTCGTAGAAACAAAAACTACTACGAAATCAGACAATGTAAAGAATGAGGTCTATGTTTGTTTATTCAGTAACATTTGCTAAATTGCGAAACGAATTTGTGAATTTAATATATTTAGATATCGTTATAATACGTAGGAATGGTTATTTTACTTTTTACTGCGACGATAAATATGCTGTTACTGTTTTGATCAAAAAGCTTCTGCAATATTATGTTAAATGCCCATAAATGTTGTATTACACACAAACAAAAAACTAATTGTATTACGAATATCTCTAGATTCTGTGTGAAGGTATATAACCTACAAAGCAAACAAAAGTGTTTATAAAGGTGTTTATAGAGGTTTTATCTTTATACATATATTATTTACACACCATACAGGGTTTCTACTAACCAATGAACAATCTTTAGGTAGTGTTAGTAAATAACCGTAATATAATAATAGTATACCGTATTTTTTAAGTAAATAAAAAATTGGTTGCCTGTAAAGTCGGTATACGGGCGAAAGTTTTACGTGACAACGACTTTTATGTCTGTCTCTCTCGCTCTTAGGCGGGCTAACCATGCCCGAGTGGAAGGGACGCGTGCCTCTCACTCGCTCTCATTGTGAGTGCATAACGTAAGCGGAGCGTAACGCAGTTTCTTGAAGTGTCACCCGGCAAACCAATTTATAAGACGTTGTCACGTCAAAAAATATCCAACAACTTTGGTTTATTATTCCATGATATAAGCTGTGATGTATTGATGTGACGAATCACTTTACATTATATGTGTGCGAAACATTTCTTTATTGAAACTAGAACCAACTTTACTGAATATTTTTTACCAATCAAACCTTAAAAATCAAAAGTCGTAAAGATAAGAATAAGAATTATTTATTTCCACTAAAACATGTTATCATTTTTACATTATATAAAAGTATCAAAATTATTCAAGTTCAAATTCAAATTGGGGTCCTGTCTACTGCTTTAGGATTCCCTGTGTTGCAGTATCCAGGGTTCTTCCAGTGTGTCAATTATTGAAATTAAAATTAAAAAATTATTACAGATTAAAGTTTGCATTTGACTTTGAATACATATTTTAGGCATAGCTTAAATATTATTAGTTAGTTAATTAATTAATACAATTATTTATAAGTAATAAGTGAATAAATTTCAATATTATAAGATCTACAAATTCTTTTAAAAGTTGATAGTATTGATATACCTACTAAAGCCAACAAGGAAAATATACCATATATTACCAGAACCTGTATATAACAAAAAAGGTTGTATGTGCGCGCGCCTGCTACCACCTGATAACATGTACATAGAGCTATCTGCCAGGGGTTGTTACAAGAAGCAGTCGCAGAGGTAGATTTTCATACAGAAAATTAATTCGGTTCTTTTAAATAATTAAAATATAAATATTTATCACTCTTATTATTGTGAACAAGCAATTAATTTATTTAAAATATGGTCAATGAATGAATGGTCGTGAATTGATTTTTTATAGTACCTAATATTTTGGGTCGTAACTCCCCCACATAATTAATTCGTTAAGGGAGTTCTCTTGGGCAGATACATCGTGGTGGTCCTTACACGGAAGACACATGTTCCGGATATTGTGTTCCTTAAACATGTCGGTTTCCTCATTATGTTTTCCTTCATCGCTAAGCGAGTGTAAATCCACACATAACTTAACAACTTGAAAATACAAGTCATTGGTGTACGGCCGGATTCGAACCAGGATTAGTCTGGATGATATGCAGACACTGGAACCGCTAAGCCACACTCGCTTTTGTCATAGTTCTACAAATCTTAAATTAGTATATTATAAATAGCAATGCACCGTGATTCATATTACGTTTTTTTGCGTATTACTTTTCAATGTTTGTTCCGTGTTAAATACATTGTCAAAGCAACCAAGATTCTAAAAACATTAATATAGTCATTCTGGTCAGTCACACAGGTGCTGACCTAGTTTGATGTCCAGGGTTCACCAACTAGTGTATAGTCCTAAGCCCTATTTCATAGTTAGTACAATTTTCAAGTGTTCACTATTGCTATACCTGTTTCTTTTTATTAAGGTCAAATAAACGTTATTTATTATTATTATTATTATAGTCTTTGGATTTTTCAAAACGTTTTCAGTTTTTACCTTTTAACTGTACCTGTAATATACCTGTAACTTCGGCAACAGTATCAGATAGATACCTTTAGTTATAAATTAACAATCAAGTTCGTAATATAAACTTATACCATAATTATTTTATATTTAATCAACATGTACACTATATATATATATAAATTCATTAAGACCCTTAAGGTCACATATATAATATGTATATATAAATACTTTGCAAATATAACCAAAAACCTAAACAAAGGCCTCCGCCACGCGGAGGGAAACAGACAATTGTACTAAAAAAAAAAAAAAAAAAAAAAAAAATATACCTGTAACTACACCTAAGCAACTGACTTTAGAAAAGTAGTACTTTGTTTCTTTAAAAGGAATTTTCTTTGAAACACAAACAGAATGGGTGTAATTAAATATACTAGAAAACTGCTACACTATATACTACACGTTTCTTCTACATACAAAGTTTTACGGTATTTTGAACTCCATACAAATAACGTGGTATTTAACAACCACGCCTTATTTAAACTGGAAAGCTTATCCACCACTAAGATTAACCTTCTTCTTATCGAATGAGAGTGGCCGACCTTGGTGTCGAGAGTTTATCAAGCCGCCTGAAGGGCCTCTGACATGGCTTTACGACTGCCGTTTAAACAGCCGGGCCCTACAATTTAACGTGTCATCCTACCTATGCAAGCGACCAAAACGGAATGCTTTTCGGTCACCCATCCAAGGACTGACTGCGTCGACCTTTGCTAAACTTAGATTGCCGATTGCCTCCGTAAACTAAACAATAAAAAATACACAAGAATACAGAATTTTGTAGAATTCCATCCGTCTCTTAGTTAATGTTTCGTTTATTCAAAATTATATTTTATCCGTAAATTTGAAAACAATGTTTCAATTACAATGCTGGGCACATTTTGTGATTAAATTCGACGAGAATAGAATCCAACCGGAAATTAGCATCTCGGGATTATTGAAAACTGTAAAAACGCTTCGCATAAGAAATGAGGAGAAACGACAAAAAGGTTAATTTAATGATTTGCAAAATTATAGAAAAATAAACAATAAGAAATTCTATAATCACAATTTTCCATTTCATACTATGTACCATGAAAGAATAACTTTCATACTTTTATACGTTTAAATAAATAAAAGAATTAAGTAAATAAATATTCCGGGACATTGCACACATCGCCATCTAGCTCCACACTAACAAATAAATTAATATAATTAATTATTATAATTTCTTTAGCAAATGTGTGAATATGACGAACTAGATAGTCTAATAATGCTAAGATGAATCTAAGATGTTATGAATTTATAAATATGAATTGTTATCTATAATACTAATAACACACTCATTCCCTTCCACTAATATTAATTGTGTATGTATGCTAGTTTGTCATTTTTGCACGCTCTAACTACTGGACCAATTTTAATTAATTTTAGTGTGAAGATAGATTCGATTTTGAATTAACACATAAGGATCTTTTTAACAAGAATTAACGGTGCAATAGGGCGAGGCATCGGTTTTACTTTACACTTAAAAGTATTAAGATTAAGAAGGATTATGAAGCGGATAAAAAAGTCAAAATCAGTCACATAGTCACATAGTCTTATCTTATCTTATCTTATAAAACTTAAAATAGAAAACATCGCTCTGTAAGTACCAAAATTCTTAAGATGAAAAAAAAAACAAAAGTCAGTTCCCAAACTAGATTTCAACTCATCAGTAACCAAAACAGTCCACCCGTTCCCGAAACATTGCTATCCTGATAGAATCTAAACTTGGATAAGGCTCCATAGGGCTATAGAGCCTACATAGTGACGTCAGCAATGACGTGATGGGAAACTGTATGCTTATCCTGCCAGGCGTTTGGGAAATTAGCTTTGAGGGTTTTAAGATTTGGAGATTTTTACAAAAAGAAATGTTTAGACAATTTCCTGAAAATGAAAAGGTAACCGATTTTTTTAAACTATACTCATAAGACGTACCTACTTTAAATTCTTATCGCTAAGTACAGTAAAAAATATTTTTTATACTTAAAATAAGTACGGACAATCTTTTATTATCAATTCTATTGGAAGCTTTTTATCTTTAATACTCGTACCTTGTATTTTTAAATCCGATATAGTTTAGTAAATGGGTCATTACAATGACGGCAGTCGCTAAGCCATGTCAAAGGCCCCTAGGATGGCTTGATAAATTGTCAGAACTATATTTGACTACTCTCATTCGCTAAGAAGAAGATTATAGTATACGTGTTGTAAATTACGGTTGACACAAACTATTTTTAAAACATAGGTCTACCATTAATTGATAAATCAGTGTATTTAAAGAATTTTTCTTTGAACCCTTATAAAAAGAATAAATTGTATGCGGGTGACATCTTCAATCCCCCGAAACGAAACAATGAAATGATTATCTATCCCCATAGATAATAATTTCATTGTTTCGTTTCGTATTGTTACTTTAAGTTCGCGATCTTTGAGAACTTTGTGAAAGCAGGGGAGGATTTAGTCATTGAATAGACGATATTGAATACCTAATAGTCATCGTTTTTTAATAACTGCAAATCTCTTGGCTAAAACCAGTTAAAAAAGAAAGCAGTAATTCTTTAAATTAGTTTCATGTAACCAAAGGTAAACATCGTTAGAAAACCGACATGTTTGAGGAAAGCTGGGCGCCCACCACGATGCAGATCTGCCCAAGAGAACTCACCTAGTGGATTTATTCTGCATGGGAGTCACGACCCTCAGTCATGAGGAAATACGACAAGAGAGAACTAACTATTAAGAGAGAGAGAGTTTAACTATGTGTGGCACAGTCGTAAAATACAACCTCAAAAATCTTTTACGAAAAGTTTTGCTAAATTTGCTTAAAATGTTGTATTTTGTCACATTGAAACTTGATATAATTTTTAATCTTCAGCTGCAGAAACTACCGCGCCATAAAAACAATACTTTTAATATATTTTCACTAATTCAGACTCAACTTAAACTATAAATATACCTAGTCATTTACCTTGTCTCGCTCTCCTAAATCTGTCGCTCTGTTTCAAATATAAAGGTACTTAGATAGGTATAAATCCACCTCTGTTCCCAGATAAGGAACTCCGCTTAGAAATTTATTTGAAACATTTTCACAATAGATATAATTGCAAGTTGCATTCGTATTGTTTCTGAGAGCTGATGGAAAGATAATAATAACGGCCTGCGGCTTCACTCTGCGGCAGTTAACTGAATTAGAAATTATAATATAGGTAGCTTTAGTTATGGTTTTGCTGTAAGTTTGTGCTGTAATTTTTTTTTATTACTACACTATTGTTGATTAAATCCTTAACATGCTTGTGTTGTTATTCGAATTATTACACTATTACTGATTCACATAAGCAATATTTAAAATAATATTTTTACTTAAAACACTATTATTGATTCAGGAAATAATTTTTGATATAAGACTGTTTTGTTGAATCATACCTTAAAGTCATTTTTGTTTGTTTTATTTACAAATTTGTCATAATATCTATTTGTAAATTAAAGTATTATTTTAAACTTAATCGAATGTTTAACAGTGTTATAAGAAAAATACGTACTAAGTATGATAATTTCATAAATTTCGAGTTACTACAGTCTTAGTGACAGACGCACATCAAGTATGAATAAATAAATATTTGATATTTATCTTTGTAGGTTCATTATGCATCGTGGACGTTTACTTGGTGGTATGGCAACAAATACTACAATTTGTCCATTGATTTCCATCATAACAACTGATGGAAATCAATGAAGTTGTCCCAATGAAAAACAGAAAAAAATGAAAAAAACTTCTTAAAATGTCCTAATGAAAATTAACTTGTCAGGAATTTGTCACCATCATTATTTTCATTGGTGAGTACAATCGAGGAACCTACTACCCAGAGAGAAGTTGGCGACGCGGACGTTACGTAAGAACAATTGAAACTTTCGGTAGCATCATAATCTACAATTCTTCCAGTACTTCAAGAAATTGATGTAAACAGTTCAGGCATGGTTAGTAATGTTAATCCGGTTACTGAATCCAAGCAAAGGAAATATTACATTTCACCCATTCATTCAGATCAGAGTGACTTTGATGACTCCGACCATGATCCACATTTCGTTCCCGATTCACAAAGTAAAACTCCCATACAACTCCAAGGTCAAAGAACCAAATCTAGTTCTTCTTCGAGTAGCTCTTCTTCAAGTAGCTCTTCTTCAAGTAGTTCTTCGTCAAGTGGCTCTTCATCAAGTACCTAATTCAGATGAAGAAGTCACCTCAGAAAACAGTCCCGTTGCTGGTACCAGTGGGTTGTCTACTGAATCAAATATTTCGTCAATAGAATAAAAACTGTCATACTAGAGGCAGGAAGAGGGTGCGTAACGTCGAAACCTGGAAGCACCAGGTAGCCAAACGACTTCGGAATACTGGGAAAGCATATGAATCGGCAAACAAAATACAAGTACCATCAAGAAAAAAGGGTCCGACATGTGGCGAAGAATGCAGGTTAAATGTAGTTCCAAAATAAACGAGACATCAAGGCAGGAAATATTAAAAAAATATTGGAATCTAGGAGACATAGCAAAACAAAGACAAGGAAATGTTTTTAATTCGTATCATTGTTTGTATTTTTTGTTTAAACATTTTAACTAAGTATGTAATGTACACTATTCGGTGTACTCTACTGTGTTACATTACTAGGTTTACCTATGTTTGACTGCTTAGCGATAAGTTAAGGCATTCCTAAAGTAAATTTCCTATTAAAAACACTTAAACAATTAATCTGGTTTTATTAAACCTTTTGTTTAGCCTACCTTTGTTATTTATTTTGTTGTAAGTACAAAAAAAACACCTAAAAAAGTAGAGAAAATGGATGATTCAAACAGTCATAACACAAAATATTTCATCAATAACGATGTAATTAAAAATAATATATTATTTTGAAAACTGTGTTTGGAGTAATACTGTCTTAATTCAAAATTCTTAAATAACTTCACTATTGCATTATATTTTTAATACGAGTTAACATATAATAATCTTAAAACAGTCATAACACAAAATATTTCATCAATAACGATGTAATTAAAAATAATATATTATTTTGAAAACTGTGTTTGGAGTAATACTGTCTTAATTCAAAATTCTTAAATAACTTCACTATTGCATTATATTTTTAATACGAGTTAACATATAATAATCTTCATTTAATTTTAAAATCTCACACCGCTTATATTTTATTTTTATCTGTAATAGGGAGTGAGTAATGTGTTTTTCTTTGATTCTGAAAAAATACCGATTTTGAGTTACAACACTATTGTATTATTAGTATTATGTGAAAATATCTCTTTTGAAGTATTTATACATCTGTTCTCTTTGGCAGAAATACCTAAAGATGGGCAGATTAAACCACGACACACGCTCGTTTAAAAAATATTTTTTGGAAACTTTTATCATCATCATCATCAGCCTGCTATCGCCCATTGCTGAACATAGGCCTCTCTTCTTGTACACCACTTGTCCCGGTCTAGCGCTGATTTACTCCAGGGAGAAACTTTTATGCTTAAATTGTGATATAATAAAAGTTAATAATCAAATTCCTTGACTGGAAAATGCGAATAAATAGATATACCTACAGTAAGTATTTTATGAATAACATTGTCTACTGTCATACCTCTGAGAAATGTCAGGTGGTAAAGGGAATTCGGAAAATTATTTTAAGAACAGCGGGAGAACATTTTTGATTAATGATTTTTCGCCATTTGTGTTATGAGAAATAACGCAATGAAATTAATGAAATGATTTCGCGGAACTGTTTTGTAATAATGGGTAATTGTATTTTAGGGTTTTGTGTTAAATTACAATGTGTGGCTTTATGTTTTGTTTTTGTAATGATCAAACTCATATTCATAATTCTGTTTTAAAACATTGTTGTGTTGGGTTTTACTTTTCTTTTGAGTTCAAAAATGTTGACAGAAAGTTAGTCATTTTCTATGGGTACATTTAATAAAGCTGAAGAGGGTTGATAGTCTGAACATTGAAGATATTTAAAAAAACCGGTCAAGTGCGAGTCGGACTCGCGCACCGAGGGTTCCGTACAAACCTGCAAGGTTAAATATTTTGTGATGTAACTAAAAATTTATGGTTTTCGTAATTTTTCCTTTATCTATGCTATAAGACGTTGCTTCGTACCAAATTTCAAGATTCTGAGTTCACGGGAAGCACCCTGTAGGTTTTGATTCCCTTGTAAGTGTCGAAAATTTGCGGCATAAATGGCTGTATCTTTTGATTGCGTTGGCTTAGAAGTTTGATTTTTTCACAGCTTCAAGGGACATAAGACCTGAGTAATTGATATAAATTTCAGCTTCATACCTCTACGCGTTCCTGAGAGAAAGGGTCTTGACAGACGGACGGACGGACGGACAGACGGACAACAAAGTGATCCTATAAGGGTTCCGTTTTTTTCCTTTTGAGGTACGGAACCCTAAAAATTGAGAGATACTTAACAGAACACGTTCCAATAATTTATACACATTTTTGTCTGTTTATCTGCTTCTCTGTTTATTTAAACGCTCATCACGCAAAAATGGCGAACGGATCTTTGTGATATTGTTATGTAGGTAGTATGGTATATGAGGCTCGGAAGTGTCATACGTAACGCTTTATTCCGAGATAATGCGAGCGAAGCCGCGAGCGTCCACTACTTTCAAAGATTTTAAGGTACAATGATAAACATAGGTACATAGGTATTAATAAAGCTGAAGCTATTTAAAAATAATGTCGAGAGACCGTAGACAGTACCCTAACTCTGTGACGATCCCTAATGACCGAGAAATAAGACTCAATATATTTTTACATAAACGCAAAATATAATATCTCTTCAAACCGGAACAACAGTGCTCGCACTCTACCGCTTAGTAACAGAATAACTTTTTTTTTTTACATGAAATAGGCTTACGCTTGACTACAACTTGCCTGATGTTAAGCAACGTTATAGTCTACGATGTAGCCCGCTTGCCTAGAAGAAACCGGTTTACTCTCGACTTGAAGACCGACAAATTATAGTTCAAGGGGAATAGAGATTCGGGCAAGGAGTTCCACAGTTTGGCTGTTCGCACGATGAAAGTCGAAGCAAAACGCTTGGTGCGAGTCTTTGGAACCTCAACTGTATAGCGGTGCCTCCTTGCCGAGCCTCTACTCGTGCGATGGTGAAATGGGGCTGCAGGAATTAAATTATGCAATTCCTCTGCACACTCTCCGAAATGCAATAACTGATATAACATTGTTATAAACTAGGGTAGAGGTAACTGGTAATTATTGTACTGCAAATAAAGAGTGGTATTTACCCGTAGTGCTTTTCTGTGTACCACGGTTAATCGCATGTGCACTGTATTAGCAGTATGGAAACTTTGTCGGTTTGATCTGTACAATATCTTGTTTACATTTTTATTTATAACTAGCTGGTGCGCGCGACTTCGTCCGCGTCGAATAGTTATTACCATAAAAACGGTTCTAGTGAGTTAATCTTAATAGATAGACTGATACTGTTGCAGAGATTTTATTAGATCATTTCATGAGGAATAATTCTTTCATTTTTTTGATATCTTGAACCGTTTTCGCAGCGCACGCAACGAAAGCCCTCAAAGATGAATAATTTTCCCCGTTTTTACCACATTTTCTGTTTCTTCGCTAAATTGCAGCGTGATTTTTATAGCCTAAAGCCTTTTTTGATAAATGGTCTACTAAACACAAAAATAATTTTTCGATTCGCAATAGTAGTTTCTGAGATTAGCGCGTTCAAACAAACAAACAAACTCTTCAGCTTTATAATATTAGTATAGATTTTAGGAAAACTAATAACTAGATAATCTATGAAGAATGAGGTTTATGCCCAGCAATGATCCAACAAATGTTAAGTTAGTACCTACACTGCTATGCTTATTTTCTTTATAAAAGCTAAGCGTATTTTTAAAATAAATTAACAGATTTTATACAAAACCCCATTTGACAATAACAGTTTCACATCCAGCTTATTTGCATTAATTTGAGTAATGTGTCTGTATGTATGTAATAAATCACATCTTAAGAATAAAAATTATATCCAAGTTCATCAAAAATTAAATCATCGAATTTGAAACTTCTTATACATCTCTAGCTATATTAAAAAAAATGCAGTATCTATAACATTACTGTCTATTCATACTGTCAGTACTTAACGATTCTGTACCGTAGAGACAATGTGGCAGACTGTTGTTAGCCAGTAAAATGTTGAACTAGCTTCTTAATCGTCCGGTGACGCAGCAAAGGTAGCTACTAGCAACCAGCTGCATAGTCCTTTCAAAAAAAAAAAAAAAAAAAAAAAAAAAGAACTAGCTTCGCTAGCCATTACTCGCGTCTCTTCCGAAACTACAGGTTGCTTTTACAGCTTACGGGCTTTTCGAGTTATTGAATACGGGAAGCTAAGTTTTAATATAAGTTTTGTTTTAAAATCCAAGACGAACGCAATTGCACTGCTTAATTGGATTTATAAATAGCTTAGGTAAGTATCAAGAAATTGTAATTGTGACGATATGATTATTTACAAAAATGAATATAGCTTTAATCTTACGAGTAGTAATAAACATGGCCATTTGTTTTTATTGATACGGTGAGTTCTGTGTCTTGTTCTGTGTGGTAGCTTCGTTTGAGAGCTACATAATTCAATAACTTTTTTAAAATCCTAGGCGACGCGGTCAGCGATCGAGTGATGTGCCGTTTGACACACGACTGTTTAGCGTAAGTGTGCTCTCCGCTCGCTGCGTGTTCGAAACAGGGAGATAGGGTTTGGTTGTACTCTACAAACCTATATATTCTGTGCCTAAAACCACAATATTCTCTTGTACGAGTAACTGTTCAGTGTAAAAAAATAAAAGCAATAGTCTACGAAAACAATCTTTTTAATGGTCAGACTATGTTTTTGTTGTAGTAACTAACTTATCATTAAGTAATAACCAATTTTTCAAAAAAAGAGATTAGATTATCATTTCTGTCCATTATATACTACCATTATTAGACAATTGTCCTTCTATCCATTTTATGGTATCTTCTTTACATCTTCTATGGAGAAATATGAGTAACATAAAACCATGTCATATTCCACCAAGATGTACTTATGATTTTATTTTATGGTGCTTTTATTAGGAAGGGAGATTAATTTGCTTGATTTGATGGGTGGTGATAAAGTTATCTTTATGAAATACTTATTAGGAGAGTGATAGCCAGGCTAAGAATTTTTAGGGACTTTGGTAAAACTTACCAGGCGCGATAAAATAAGCCATGTTGTTATTCCTCTTTGTCATGATCGTAAATACATGGGGTCGAATCTATCTGAAAATATAATGACAAATCTATTTTTATAAAAACCATAAAAAAATATCGTAATGTCAATTTTAATTTTCGATAAAATTCGTGACCAAACATGCACGTGATGAAATCTAAATATAAAGATCTACCGATTTTGATAAGATTCAATAGATTTTTAATTGGAAGTATAAAAAAGGTTTAATTAATGTACAAATGTTGCCAAATCTCTTTTTTTTGCGTGGGATAGGTTTACGTTCACCTGATATTAATTTCCTGCATCGATCGGTACGAATTGTCCTTCTTTGAAGTTATTTGAAAAAACCTAACAAATAGCCTCATAAATAAGCTTTCACTTACTAAACTGAGGCACCCAATGAAATACTTAATTAGTAAAGTAAAACCAAAGTACACATCGTTAACGTAAGTTAGAGCCTAGGTTTGGTCTAATTCTAGGTCAGTACTAAGTTTCTAGTACCTAACTTAGTTACTTGATTTGAACATGTTAGATAGATAGATAGATAGATAGATATATTTTATTAACATACAGAATTACAACTAACTTATTACAATGCTAATAAGTGTTGGCATCGGTCATGTCTCGTCAAAAAAAATTACTAATTAAAATTACAATAAAATTAAATTAAACTTATAGTTATTTTAGCTGTATAGGGGCTAGATTAGATAGTCAATTTACAATAAGAATCACAATGTATAAACTTATATGTCCTTAATTACCTAATTAATTTAGAATTTATGACAACAGCAATCAACATTTTTAATATGACTGTAGTCATATGAAAAATATTCCTTAATTGTGTATATAGTTCTGTCTAGCAATAGCTTTTTAACACATTTTAGGAATTGGGCTTCATTGGTCATTGTATTTAAACATTCCGGAAGTTTGTTAAACAACATTTGGCCCATTCGCAGTGGCAATTTCTCTGTCATTTTAAGCCTTGGAATAGCTGTCTCTAGCACTGTTCTTATATTTCTTATGCTTCTTTTGCTCTGTACTGTTTTCAATTTATATTTATGCATGTTCTTCTTCACATACTTTAATATTTCAAGAATGTATACAGATACCGAAGTTAGAATTTCTAAATTTTTAAAGTGATCTCTGCATGTTTCGTCAAATTTTCCTCCAACCAGTACTCTGATAGCTCTTTTCTGCATTTTGAGTACCCTCTCATAATCCGTTGAGTTGCCCCACAAAATGATTCCGTAGGACAAGATTGAGTGTATATATGCATAATAGGTTCCCTTTAAAGTCTCTGATGTGGATATGGACTTTAGCTGTTTTAAGGCATATATACCTTTGGCCATTTTTTTACACGTGCACTCAATGTGATGTTTCCATGTCAGGGCAGAGTCAACTTCAAACCCCAGAAGTTTTACTACATTTGTCGATAGACACACAGTTCCGTCAAGAAAACTTATATGTACAGGCGCTTGTTTGGCGGTTACTGAGTTTAAAAACATTATATTAGTTTTGTCAGCATTAAGTTTTAGTCCGTTAAAATTGAACCATTCACTGAGCTTGTACAATGTGTCCCTTATACTATTATGTAGCGCTTCTATTGTGTTTTCAGCCAGGACAATTGTAGTGTCATCGGCGAACTGTATAATCTTACCATTTATATTAATTTTGGCTATATCATTCACAAACAGAAGGAATAACACATTTCCTAATGAGGATCCCTGTGGGATACCTATGTTTGTGCTTAACATATTAGATCTGTGTGCTTTAGAATCTATTTTGATTTCTACTACTTGTTCTCGGTTTTCTAAAAATGATTTTAATAATTCTAATTTATTTTCTCTAATTCCATATACTTTAAGTTTATGTAGTAGTAGTTCATGATTCACAGAATCGAATGCTTTTGAAAGATCTATAAACATGGCCGCCACTTTTTTCTTGTTTTCTAGGCCATTCATCACGGCCTCTACGACATCTAGGGTTGCCGATGTGGTCGATCTCCCTTTTCTATAGGCATATTGACAGTCTGCTATACAGTCATTGGCATTTAAATGTTTAATTATTGAATCCATAGTTAGGTTACCTGATGGGTATTTGTTTCTTTTGTAATTAATTTTCAGTTTAAGAAAAATCTCTTATCCATCTAGTTATATAATACATAAGTTTTACAGTTTTAAGAGTTACCCAATTATATTGATTTTTCAATACTATTAATGGGTTAAGTGACATTTAATATGGGCGTGCCCGTGGATCGGATGTCACGGTAAAATGTAGGTCACTACTGTTTGTTTACGTATAAATAAGACTGAAGTAACATCAGGCAAGTTGTGGTGAAGCGACAGTCAATCTACACGAACTAAAACTGTATGTTTTCATACATAAAAATATGTGTGATACTTACTTATTTAATCTATTTTCATACCAAATTTCATATTAAACAGTCCAGCCGTTTGAAATCGAACATTTTCTTAAACTTTCGTTTATATATTTTTAGTCTGTTTTCGTATTTTGCATAACAGATACATTTAACGTTTTTAGCTATTTATTTGATAAACCGAATATTACTTTACATAAAAAGTCCATATCATAATTTGTTAAGCCATTAAACCCTGAATAAATCTCACAAAATGAAGTTCAAACAAATAACGAATTAGAAAACAATACCAAAACACGTAGCTAAAGTCCGTCGTTATTAACGGCGGCGTTATAGCGGCCGTTACACGCTCGCAGGCTCTATGCAGCGGTCGTTACTGGGCAGGGATATTGGAAGGGAGGGGTTTTATTCACTTTGCAGGTTTTTTAAAGGGGTTTTTGATAAATAAGGGGTTAAATGAAAATATTATACATTTATTTTAAAAAGTAAATGATTTGGTATTGTTGTGGTAAGCCTAATTTGGTTAATAAATATTTGTTTGAAATAAGTATAATATATCTAACTATTTGTATTTTATTTTATAAGCTCAATAATTCGTTATGCTGATCAAATCAAGTCTAAAAAACGCTGATAAATAACAAAAAAAAAGTGAATTAGTAAAACATTCTCAACCTCCTTCTTAAAGTCGGTTAAAAGACTATAAAGCATCGTCACAAAAACTGCAAAGTACGTTCCTAATTAGCATATTCCGTAATGAATCTCCGTCGATTAGCGCTCGATGGCTTTGAATATAGATGAGGCGCCATTTTAAATGGTTCTTTTACATTCATTAACTGCATCAACTACTCGTGTGAGAAAGGCTGGTCTGTCTGTACATTTTTAATCTGTGTTCCTTATTGAGTTTGTCTATATGCTGTAAATATAACCTTTACATATAATAAAGCTGAAGAGGTCAAAACTCTGAACATACTCGTAGAAGATATTAGAAAATGTTTTAGGTATACTTTAAATCAATAACAAAACACGTTTTAGCAGTTTTTAGTATTTTTGTCAGTTTATTTAAATGCTCATAACGCAAAAACGGTTGAACGGATTATCATGTTTTTTTGTGAGGGTACCTAGTATGGGATCTTAGAATGACATTTTGTGTGTTAGTAGACAGTTAGTGGCTTTTTATCTCAAATTAATGCGAGTGAAGCCGGGGGAGTCCGCTAGTATTATCCAAAAATTAAAAAAAACAGCTTAAAAAATTTCAGCAAGTTTTAAAGTGGACTTAATAAGCAAAAAAATATTCATTTGTAACAATACATATTTCTTCCTCTCATTGGCCATATTCCTCATAACTGAGTATCATGACTCCTCCGCAGAGTAACATTGAGGGAGGAATTCCCTTGTACAGAATATATGAGTTGATTTTTGTGTTGGTCGCCCGAGTGCTTTCAAATAGGTACATAGGTACATATTAAGACATATTACATTAAATTTACATAAATATAATATTACAAATCTTTCCTGGAATATGTACCTACAAATACACATATCCATGTAAATAAACATTCTAGTCATTATAACACCAAATGCTTGAAGAAAACTCTGGAATTTTTTCCACTGGGTTAATCTTATAGCCACATGGCAACAAATAGCAAAGTAGCCATTAACAGTAGATTATTTCCGCCATGCTGCTGTTATATTACAAAAGGGACTATATTGGATATAGCAAGGGCAGTAGATTAGATTATACAGAGTATCAGATTAAATAGGTTTCTGCTAGGCGAGCGTGTTAGGATGTAAAATACAGAGAAGCTTGGTTCTTGACAAGTTGTATGAACATAAACATATAATGAACGCATTAAAAAATAATTAAAACTAATAGTATTTATAACTGGTCTCAAAAAAAGTTTTTTTTTTACTTGATATAGGCTTACGCTTGACTACAACTTGCCTGATGGTAAGCAACGTTATAGTCTACGATCTAGCGCGCTTGCCTAGAAGAAACCGGTTTACTCTCGACTTGAAGACCGACAAATTATAGTTCTAGGGGAATAGAGATTCGGGCAAGGAGTTCCACAGTTTGGCTGTTCGCACGATGAAAGTCGAAGCAAAGCGCTTGGTGCGAGTCTTTGGAACCTCAACTGTATAGCGGTGCCTCCTTGCCGAACCCCTACTCGTACGATGGTGAAATGGGGCTGCAGGAATTAAATTATGCAATTCCTCCGCACACTCCGAAATGCAACCTGTAAAAAACCGAAAGACTGGCCACCTTACGGAGTTTATAAATTAAAACTGTACTAGCGTGATTATATACGCATTATTACGTTTTACCTACTTCATATATTTAAAAAAATGTGATTCGACATGGAGGTTGTCGGTCTTTTGGCCTTATTTTTACTTTTCAAATTCATAACTTATGTTCATATATAATATTGTTTAAACATTTTTTCTGTATTTCATTCCGCGTATCCCTATTACCCACATGTGAACTAAATTAAAATGCGTGTACGTATGTTTGACACGTGTTACAAACTCAGTTTGTATGTTGGCACGTGACTTAAATATCAACTTTAATTAAACTTACAAAAAGGAAAATGTTTCCGAATTCCTCTCCTGCTTTGTAACGTGATAATCTGTTTTTACCTTTTTGTAAGAGAAGTTTTTTGGAAAGACTTTATGTAAATTGTGTTCTTTTTGTCTAAAATAATAAAAGAAACAGCCGCTAAGTTTCGTCTTTAAAAATGAAAGTAAATATGTACTTATATATGAGTTTAAAAAAAGTAATAAGAGTATTAGTATTGTAGTAGATTTCTGATATGATGCATTGCTATGCTATCCAATTTATTTATAGCAAATATATAAGTTTTTTTGCTTCGTAAATGATTAACCAAATTGATTGCATAAAATACATCACTATAAGACATATTTCAGTACTTACATAGAAATGCGAGATAATTTAACATCAAATGAGTTGTGAAGACGCATAAACCTAATGGGCCTTATTACAAAACTTGGTTTAAATATAAGTCTAGACAAAGTCCGTTTTAGTTGTTTTAAAATTGTCTGTCTACTGTCATAACTATCAAACTGTCAAAATGTACCTACCAATGTTAAATCAAAGTTCCGATTTGAAGTTGACATATTGATTGCTTGTATACATGTGATTTTTGATCAACCAGAACCGATTTTTAATTTTCTTAGTCCTAGACTAACATTTAATCCTCGTTTTGTATTAAGACGGAATTAGATACGCCTTGTATAAAATCACATAGCCTACATATTATTCTAAAGAGATTTTTCTTATGGATTTTTTTCTGATTAACATCGCCATTTGTGACCTCAGCTTTTCTATTACTTGTTTTTTTCTTCGACGTGTTACAGCAAAAAGATATCTTTCTGCTAGTACATACACCACAGCACATACATATAATATATATCCTACAATCCCTATTTCCTTGTTCCAGAAATACGTGAGTGAGCTGACAGTGGTTCGAGACTGCGTGCCCACTTGCAGCGAGAAAGGTGATATATTACATCACTAGCATTATTTATCAGTTTACTTTCAGGGAAAAAGAAATAGCTACTTATACCAAACTGCTTCCTTATGTGTTCTCTGGTTTACATGAACATTATTATTTTGTCTGTTGTGTTTACATCTCTTGTTCTATCTATTTTACTCGTGTATAAAAGTATATTCATCTGCGAATTTATGGTCAAATGTGGCTAAAGTCATTTTTACGGGGTTTAAAAAATGACGCGCTGTGATTGGTTGAAAATTAAATTTCAGCAAGACAGCGCATTAGTCACTTATTTTTACACAGTAACTAATCATAAACTAAGCAAAGCTGAATCAAAGCTCTATGACTATTTATATAATCGATTTATAAATAAAATGATTGGCGTGTTATTTTTCTAAAAGCCTCTATTTCAATATAATATTTTTAACTTTTTTTAAATGATGGTCTAGTTAAACCATTCCGTGTAAAAAACGTGCACTTAAAAAGCGAGTGTGGCTCAGCGGTTCCAGTGTCTGCTTTTCATCCAGACGCACCCTGGTTCGAATCCGCCTTACACCAATGACTTGTATTTGCAAGTTATGTGTGGATTTGCACTCGCTTAACGGTGAAGGAAAACATCGTGAGGAAACCGACATGTTTGAGGACCACAATATCCGAGGACATGCGTTGTCCGTGGAAGGACCTGGGCGCCCACCACGATGTATCTGCCCAAGAAAACTCCCCTAACGAATTAATTCTGCGGGGGAGTCACGATCCTCAGTCATGAGGAAATACGACTCAAAGAAAGAGAAAGAGAGTAAAAAACGTATTCGAAATGTATCTATATGTTTAAAATGATACAATACTAATAATACCGCCCCTTATTTTAATATTTAATAGCAAACCAATTATAGTCATCCATTAAAACAGCAGTGTCGTGTGGTCATGCATTTTATACATTCATTAAGAAAATAATGGCGGACAAACATGAAAATCACATTAATGCAATTGAAATGATAGTGATTTTAATAAAACAACTACCTACCCAATAAATTCATGGATATCATGTCAAGCTTTTCATATAATATTAGATTTTTTATCGCACCGTTCTGTTATCTTCTCTAATTATGGACGAAAATAGATCCATAAATCTAATCAAAATCGGTGCAGTCGTTGAATAAAATAACACAAATAAATATACTCACTTGTATTTTTTAGTTATTAAAAATATTGCTTTTATGCATTCGAATTGATAAATAAAATACATATTTTCTGTCCAGGAAATATATTTAAACTTGGCAATATTGACATTATATTATAATAATTACGATGTATGAAGATTTTGAGTTGTTTTAGTAAACATATGAGTTGATAATAGCGACATCTATCGGCCAACTTTCATGACATCCTAAGTCATTGATACTGAACGTAAATGTGTGCAAATGTGCAAATACATAAATCTGGGCACAGAACAAGTCGGAAAGGGCTGAATAAAAAGGCCATCCACTCTCAAATTACCATAAACCTACAAACGACTGTTAACTCTCTAACTTCCATTTTATTTTATCGTTGTCGCAGAGTTTTTATTTGTGCCAATCTGGTGGGAATCGACTGACGCGAGACTCGTGGTTGCGAAGTGGTTAGGTTCGAACAAAAGAGTTTTAACTCTGTCCACATATTAAATTTCATTTTGACAGCTGTCATGTCAAATTTGACGTAAAACTTACATGTGTACGTATGTGTGTATAGAGCTGGCAACTCAAGCAGACAGTAAAAATGAAATGTTCATAGTATGTTCCGGTATTTTTGTCATAGTGTGAAGATGGTTTTGTTTACTTTCGGCACTTGAGTTTGAGCGTCTCTCTAAATAATTCTCAAAATCTGAACATACCAATCTCTTACGTAGGTATTTGCTTAATTTGATCGGGATCGAAACAAAACCGTTTTTTTACAAGAAATGGATTTACACTTGTCCATAATTCGCCTGATGGTAAGCAATAATTACGGTCTATGATAAAGCCCCGTGGATGGACCGTGAGATGATAAGTAGGTATTTTTTTCATCAAGCCACAATAGCTGCTACAATCAAAGTATTCCGTCCTTATTTTCCACCATTACCTACGTTTATTCTCCGCCACTACACAGATTTTATTGCAATCAGTTTTTATGCGACTTGGAACAGATTCCAGTTTAATTGCAATTTAACGATTTTAACGTTTGATTCGCCATTTTATTTTTATGTGAAAAGACGTGACTAACGACGCCTCGGTCGAATTTTATGTTTTATACGTTTTTCAGGCTCTGAAATGGAATGCCTATATGCTCATCTAGAGTTAGGTTTTTCAGAGATTGGATTTATACCCAACTTATTTTACAACATTATAATTTTAGTGTCGAGGGAATGTAAAGATAGCTAATTATATGAAAAGTGGTTTCTTAATGAAGTGTACAAATACCGTTATAAAATATAGATTAGATTTACATGTGTAGTAATATCCGACAGATATCTATCAAACAATGTTTTTGGCACATTACATAGTAATGTAATAATCATCATACTTTTTAAATATATTGATAAACAGACGGTGAGAAATCCCAAATAAACGTAATCAAATATGTAGACACGTGTCTTGTAAAAAGATTTCCTTTTTATAAAACGTGTGAAGGAAACTTCAGTGTAGATTAATACGTGCGTGAGATTTTAACAAGGCATAGAAATATCAGTCAAGCGTGTTGCCGGGAATATGTGCTCGTTCATCTATTTTATCTATCAGTTAGTAAATAAGTATAAGAGTGGTGAACCTGGTGTTCACATAACCACAATATCCGCGCGGCGCGCGGGGAGGGCGCCACTTGATATAAACAAGTCTCTGTTATTAAATTGATAAAAAAATAGTTTTAACGCATTTTAGGCAGTGAAAGTGGGGGTCTTCTGTAAATTACAGACCAATGTAATAAGTGAAAGTATTTGTGTACCGAAATTTAATGTGCAAATTGTAATATTTATCGAAATACGTCTGAAGTGACAGTGCTTTACTCAAGTGCAAAATCATAATACAAGTTGTAATACATATACCTACTTAAACAAATGGTGAATAACAAGTGATAACAGAAGTCTCACTAAGTTATCAGAAGGAATAGTGCAAAATAGACGTAAATAGTGCTCAAACATTATCGATAAATCATTGTTATATTAGTGGTTTTTTTAACTACCTTCATTTTCTGAAATTATTGACATAGTCGGCGGCAAAAATATTGTATGTCACCTTATCACATTGTGATTGCTAAATTTCACCACATACTTAACTGCCTCCGTGGTCGATCGGTCTCAGCGTTGGATTCTGAAACTGGACACCCGAGTTCGATCCCCGACTCGACCTCGTATTTTTGCATGGAAAATTTGTAACACTTAAAATTAAACACTGCTCAACAAAATACAAAAAAGTACGTGGAATTGAATAAGTAGATTTTACCCAATTTATTTACAAAATATGGCTATGATGACTCGTAAAAGAGCAAGGAATATAGAAACCGACAGTTGTAATACTTCAAAGCAAGACAATAAGAATAAAGATACCTTAATCAAAAACTATGAGACAATTATAAAAGGATTAGAGAAAAAAATTGAAGAAAAAAATTGTTTTAATTCAAAACTTTTGCAAGAGCATGAAGACAGCGAAAAAGAGTTTATCAAAGTTTGTAAAGAAATTAACTGTTTTAAAAAAAGATTATATGAAGAAGAACAAAAAAACCAGGATTTACAAGAATATATGGAGAAAATACAGGCAGAAAACCAAAGTTTACTAAAAGAGCAAATCGAATTTGGGAACTTATATAAAAGTTGTAACTGTGACAAACAAGTAAAGGATATGCAAAAAGAATACAACAACTTAAAATTAAAGTTTAGTGAGTTATTACTAAAAACGTCAACGTTACCGGCTCAACACAATACAAAAGGATACAAATTTTTGAAAATGGTCGTAAAAAGGAGAAGAAATAGTAAACATAAACTTAAGAAATTCATATACAAAGTGAAAAATCTGACAAACAAAATACATGTCTTAAAACAAGAAATAGTTCAATCGAACAGAACGGCATCTGCCTTTGAGGAAGAGAGTGAAATGCTTTTAGAAATTGTACAAAAATATGAACAAGACATAAAAAATAGAAATAACACATGCAACAAAATTAATTTTATAGAAAACCAACTGAAAAATTTGCAGAACGTAATTCAAAGCCTAGAAACCCCCAATTTTCCTGAACTGAGACAACAAGTCAACGTGCCGGAATTGGAAGTAGTTTCTTCCCAGCATGGTACTACTACAGAGAATGAACATCAGCATCAAATGACCAATTGTAATCTCCTGGCTCAAGTACAAAGCGTAGTAAAACCTGCACCTATACACTATGCTTGTTCAAATTGTTGTGGACCAGATATGTCTGGTAATTCGAAGAATATTACTCTGTATAGTGACTCATTAGGGAGAGGTTTAGGATCAGCTATTAATGTACATTCTGAAAACTTAATTACGAATATATGCCTACCTAATATTTCTCATTGTGAGTTAATAAATAAGATTTCATGTAATGGGCATGAAAAGGGATCACATATTGTAATTTTGGCGGGTGACAGCCGTAGAGTTACAAAGAAAACTCTAGTTCATAGCATTCAGTTATTGCGTGAGTTACGTAAAACTCAAGCACTGGGAAAAATATTGTTGTGTGCCTTTCCATACTCACAGCTTCTAAATGAGGCACAAAATAAGCATATTTATGACCTTAACATAACTCTATACAATTTGACAACTATGTACAATAATGACTTCATTCTACTTGACTTGAACAACTCTGTAAAAAACTTTGTTATAAATTGGAATTCACTTAAAATGACAGGCAAACAGAAAATATCTGTAGCTAAATATATGACAAGTGTCTTAAATAACATGTACAAAAATAATGTACCAACGGTATGCAAATGTACAATCAAAACTTTAAACCGCTAGAATTGACAACGAGACAAACTAATTTAGGCTCTGCTATATCTAATCAAACCAATCTAAACTGTTATGTGACAAGTAAATTAGATAATAACCCCAACAAATCTGTAATTAAATTACTGCATCAAAATATTAATAGAATTAATGGTAAATTAATAGAAATTGAATTATTTTTATCTCAACACTCATATGAAATCTTATGCTTTACGGAAACATGGTTATCTAAGAATAATATGTCATTTGCTATTAATAATTATAATGTTATAAGCTCATTCAATAGAACATCAGCTCAGGGTGGGGGATCATTAATACTTGTAAAAAATAATGTTAAAGCAAAAGAATGTAAAGAAGTAGTTAAGCGATCTGTTGAACGTGCTTGTGAGATCACATGTGTTGAACTGGACAACCATATCATTATGTGCGCATATAGACCACCTGAGGATTCAAATGTGGATGATTTCATTGAGGCCCTTGATGACGCTCTAACCCTAGTATCTAATAAAAGCAAACCATTATTGATTTGTGGTGATTTTAATATTAATTTGTATAAAGACACTTGTAAAAAAAAGAAAATGTTACAACTATGTGAATCGTATAAAATTCAGCCGCTGTTTCACGATCCCACTAGAATCACTACCACGACCTCAACATGCATTGATAATATATTTGTTAATTTCGAGGTAAAAACTAAAACTATCATAGATAAGCTTCCGTCAGATCACAGAGGCCTTAGTGTAACTTTCGATGCTAAGGTTAAAAATACTTCACAAATTATTCGTACGCGACCTATAACTCAAAAACGTAACGAAAATTTCTATGCTTCGATTGAAAAGTCAATTGCTTTGTTACCTAAAAATACCATGGACATGAACGTAGACCAACAATTTAAACTATTATTTGACTTAATTGAAACTGAATTTAATAAGGTATATACAGTTAAAGAATTTAAATCTACTGGCAAAGTAAACTTTGCAGAGTGGGCAACACCCGGCATTTTTAAAAGTAGAGATACCTTGTATCAGCTCTACGCGCAAAAAAACGAATTACGTAATGAATCTATAAAAAACCTTTGTAAAAACTATTCAAAAATTTTCAAAAATGTATGTCATATGGCAAAATCTATTTACATTAAAAATAAAATATTAAAATCTGATAATAAAATAAAAACAACATGGGACTTAGTTAAAAATGAATTAGGAAAGAAAAAACATAGTGAAAAACTATGCAAGTTAAATATAGATGGGATAACGATTACAAATAAATCAGAAATTGTTGATGTATTTGAAAGTTATTTTAGTAATATAGCTGCAAATTTAACAAAAAATTTAAACTCTTCGCCAGCATCAGCTAGAGCTTTCCTTGCTGAACATGTTTCTAAGCCTACTTCTTTATTTGACTTTCACACAGTGTCTCCTACAAATATTTTAAAAACTTTCAAAAGCTTAAACGTTAAAAAAACTGAAGACCTTTGGGGGATTTCAGTTCATGTATTAGGGAATATAATCACTACGATTGCTCCATATTTATCTAACATTTTCAATTATTGTATAGTGACTGGAACCTTTCCTTCTTTGATGAAATTTAGCAAAATAGTTCCTATTTTTAAATCTGGCTCTAAAGAAAATCCATCTAATTATAGGCCTGTTTCAATACTTCCATCAATCAGCAAAATTTTTGAAAAAATTATTTTGGATCAGCTATTAGTACATTTCAACTGCAATAAAATTCTACACGAAAATCAATTTGGCTTTACAAGAGGGAGATCAACAATAGATGCTGGCTCCAAGTTAATACGTACTATTCTAGAGGCTTTTGAAGGTAAACAGGATGCAGTAGGGATTTTCTGTGACTTAAGCAAGGCATTCGACTGCGTATGCCATGAAACTCTAATTGTCAAGCTTCAATTTTATGGTCTTAATGACAAAGCCACTAACCTTATGTCATCTTATCTATCAAACAGAATTCAATCTGTAAATTTAGGGAACACATGTTCTTCAGGCGCTGTAGTCAAGATGGGTGTTCCACAGGGTTCTATCCTGGGCCCTTTTTTGTTCTTAGTTTATGTGAACGACCTACCCTACATGTTAGGTTCTCTAAAAAATTGTGATATTGTTCAATTCGCCGATGACACTTCAATCGTATTTAAAAATAAAAGAGGTACACAAGACCTTAGTCATATCTGCGAAGTTTTAAAGAAAGTGAGCGAATGGTTCTCAGCCAACAACTTGATGCTTAATCCTAATAAGACAAAATGTGTAAAATTTACACTTCCTAATGTGACCAAATCAGATACAAATATATTTATGATGGGTGAAAAGTTGGAACTAGTGAATTCGACTCTATTCTTAGGTTTGACAATAGATGAAAAGTTACAATGGGGAGCTCATATATCAGCACTCGCAGGTAAACTTTCTTCTGCAGCATACGCAATACGGGAAATCCGTAAAATTACTGATGTATCCACAGCTAGACTAGTTTACTTTGCATATTTTCATAGTATAATGAGCTATGGAATATTATTGTGGGGTAGCGCTGCAGATATAAACGACATCTTTGTTTTACAAAAACGCGCTATTCGAGCTATTTATAACTTAAGGCCCCGTCATTCACTAGAGAATGTCTTCAGAGAAGTAAAAATACTAACAGTGCACTCATTATACATTTACGAGAACATAATGTATGCCCGTAAATACTTGAGGCCTCAACAAAAAAAAAATGACTGCAATATGATTACCCGCCAAAAAAATAAACCTGTATATCCACGTTTGAGACTCCAGAAAAGCGGAAAGTCATTTATAGGTAATGCTATAAGCTTCTATAATAAGATTCCAAATGAAATCCTGGACCTCAATGAAACTCACTTTAAAAAATATGTTAAAGATTACCTAATTAAAAAAGCTTATTATAAACTTGAACATTACACTAAAGATCCACATGTGTGGTGGTTGTCTAGCTCTGAACGCAAGCAATTAAAAACAAATAAAAACTAATGTTGTAATTATTTTTATGTACACTGTGTACCTAACTATTTATATTTGACGAAACCAAGTGTTCGGAAGATCCAACGGAATGATAAATAAATACAATACAATACAATTTTAATTATTTTTAATATATATTAAAAAAAAGATTGCCGTAACTTAGATGATTGAGACATCTCATTTTATCAGATCAAGGGTTCCAATTAAGAAAAAAAAACTTTTTTATCAGACAGAATAATTTTAAACACAGTCTTGCTTACTATCACTATCACTTATATAAAAGGCTCTTGATGGACATTTTACTTGTATAATAAAAATAAAATAAAATCACCTTCCAAAAACTTTTAAATTTGCCAAAAATACTTAGAACCAATTTCTATTTGCGTAACAAAGTAAAAGTTTCGGTGTAGCACTCGGCTGCAATGCGGACAAGCCTTTCATTTAGAATTCCAGTTAGCGACATCTGTAGCTGAAACACACACTAAATACTGCGGAGACTCCTAATTATTATTAGGCATGATCTACCTTGGGTTACAGTGGACCCTTGTGCGGGAGTTGCTTCCTAATACCATATGAAAAAATATCCAATAATATGTACATGATTTAATTGTGTAACACTAAAAGTTGCACACCATCTGTCTGTACCTACTCATAAGTGCAATAAATGATTTTGATTTTGTGCTTGAAGCGATTATACGACCAACAAATATATTTGTTTTCTCTGGGCAAACCTTTTTCAATGTCACTTCAATGTGGTGTATGAATGAATATTGAGTGATGGTTGGCTTATGGATGTCAAAACTCCAATAGATTTATTCAACTAATCTCGTCGGTCACTTTAAAAAAAGTGCATTATACATATGAGGTGTTGAAGATGAGTGAGCCACAGTGAGTAGTCTATTAATTATAAAGTCGTTGAACAAAACGTATGTTTGTCGTTGAATATGCAAGATATTTCGCGCACGTACGACTTTTTGATGTTTTTGTTTTGCTTTTTTCTCATATTTATGATGAAAATATTTTAACAAGTCACATTTAGGGAACATGCAAACATTTTTTTTCTTGGAGGTAGGTAAAATAAATCACTGTGTTTTACGCCAAGGCTTTTTTGCAGGCTATTTCATTGTAAAATCTTCGGTAGCTTCTGTAAACTTGTTTGATAAAATAACTTTAAAGTCACAATATAAGAATTACAAAAATAATGAGTAATATGTCGTACAATTAATGTTTTTTAGGGTTCCGTACCTCAAAAGGAAAAAACGGAACCCTTATAGGATCACTTTGTTGTCCGTCTGTCCGTCCGTCCGTCCGTCTGTCAAGACCCTTTTTCTCAGGAACGCGTAGAGGTATGAAGCTGAAATTTATATCAATTACTCAGAACTACTGTCCCTTGAAGCTGTGAAAAAATCAAACTTCTAAGCCAACGCAATCAAAAGATACAGCCATTTATGCCGCAAATTTTCGACACTTGCAAGGGAATCAAAACCTACAGGGTGCTTCCCGTGAACTCAGAATCTTGAAATTTGGTACGAAGCAACGTCTTATAGCATAGATAAAGGAAAAATTACGAAAACCATAAATTTTTAGTTACATCACAAAATTTTTTTTTTTTAATAATCTTAAACTTACTACCCATTAAAAATACCATAGTTATGACTCGATTGTCGTAATGAACGAACTTTGTAAACCTTGCAGGTTTGTACGGAACCCTCGGTGCGCGAGTCCGACTCGCACTTGGCCGGTTTTTTTAATTCAAAATAACTCTTGTATTTATTCAATAATAAGAAACAATATTTACACATATTAACAATAATAGAACTAAAAAAGAGTATTTACATCTGAACTAAATTTAAACAATCTACATGTTGTGGTATGCAACCAAGAACGCTGGCTGCATTCCCACGCTGGATTTATTATTATTTAATTATTTTTTTATTTACAACATATTCATACAAATTATATACTTATGTTATTATTAAAAAAAATATGATTGTAGTCCTGAAAGTGATATAGGCTACATTTTATCCCGAAATACCGCTGAGGCTATCCACTAGTTTAAATAGCAACCTATACTATGTAATTGAAATCCGTTTTATCAATTTATTCAATCTTCAATGCAGTGATCAACACAACCTTATTTCCAGAAGTCAACCAGCCAACCTTTTGTAATCCTCGTCAAACCAAAATAACCATTTGCTCCACATTTTGTATGTTCTGGTACAACCCACATAAGATAAATAATAAAAGGCAGCACTTTTCATTTATTTTACACTTGATGTTAGGTATATGACCAACAGTCTTATTACTGCGGGTCGTAACTCCCCCACAGAATAATAGGTAGGTAGAGTTCTCTAAGTTAAAAACATCGAGATGGATATCACCAGGTGAAATTTGTTCTCGGATTTCGAGATCACCGATTTTCTAACATGTCTTTCTAAAAATAGACTTTGAGTAATAAAGTTTCTATTTTCAAACGCCAAAACACGTCATAATCTTCGTCATAACAACATTTTGAAGCTAGCAGCTAAGTGATTTATAAAAATTTAGTTCCGATTTTTTCCGCTGGTTATCTTGTACAGACTCTACTTTTTGACGTGGGGTTTCCCGGGTTGTATAATATGGATTACAGGATAATCTTTTATCTCATTTTATTGTCAGTATCATGTCAAATTAGGCTCCTTAAGGCCTTAAGGAAATTGTGGCTGTATATAATAATATTTTGGCGTAGATTTACGTGATTTGATAAACGGGGACGCTAATTTTGTTGGTATAAACGAAAATAACTTTTTTGACGTAACAGTCAAGAATTTTATTCGTAGGACGTAAGCGATGCATGTACAAACTACACTTGTTGTCAAAGAAATTTTATTTGGTTTTGTATTGATTATCTATCTTCTTCAATACTTAAGCTTCGGTGGTCAGGTTGTACGTTAATATATAGGTTCTAGGTAGACTAGTTGTTACAGTACTGCAATCTCCAAGGTATATCAGAGGCCTACAGGATAGTTATAAAAAATTACGACACCAGAGAAGACTATTTGTAATACAAACTTACTTTTTTATTTCTATGAAAAGCCACTTGGTCTTTATGACGGACGTAAATGATGATGATGTTGATGCTCTCAAGCCCCGCTACTTAAAATCCACTTAGGTTCATCGAAAACACATAACCAATAACCATTCCTTCGTTTGAGAAGGACACTCCACATTTCCACGTTTATTGTGTGAACTTCGACAACGAAAGTTGAAGTTTTTGTATTTGGTCTGACAAATTGTTTTAGCCGTTTTAATACAATTAATTGAAAGTAAATGAAAAAAGGAATGTACATTAATTAAAACAAATTCACACAGAAAACAAGAATGAAACGTAAAAAAAATTGTTTAATGGGTGGTTAAATATATATGTATATGTGTCTTATCAATAATTTTCTACTGACTGATGTAATATACTAACTGGTTGTTTTCTTGATGTACTAAATCCTCTAGCTACGTTCGAAAATTCATGGGGTCACATCTCCAAATAATTTGAAGAATAGCCGGTTTTACAGTGTGTTCGTAATGTCTGTATCATCATCATGATCATCCGCAGCCGGTTTTGACCCACTGCTAGGTATAGACCTCTTAGTATGCCATTGGCTTTGATCTTGCGCCAGCCTTATCCAGGTTTGACCTGGGACAGATGAAGTCGTCGACCCATCTTAGCGGTCACGCGACGTTACAGTGACCAGTCCTTAGCCACCATTCGGTCACTACGTTACTCCACCTGCCATCATAATATAATAATAATCAATTTATTGCCAATTTACACGTCACATTGGTACATATTCAAATGCAATTATTACATAATAACATCCACCCTGTCGTCTGGCAGTGTCCTGCCCCGCTCCATTGGAAGTGCAAGTCTGTATATTTAATTAAAATATATTTTAATGTATTCCAGAGTGGTGGGGCGCCCGCACATTCTGCTGCGACACGGACGAGTGCAACAGTGGGCCGCGCGCGGAGCCCCCGGCGCTCCCGGCCTTCGCCCTGCTGGCCCTGCTTCCGCTGCTTGCGCTGGCGCACTGACCGCGCCCAACCAGTGCTCGCTTTTAGGTGATGTAGTGCTGAGGTGATTGGTTGATTTGTTGTCTGTGGAGGTAGGGATGTAATGAAAAGATTAACTAAAACGGTTTTCACTCACGTGTAAATCGCGTAAATGGTTTACGCGTCCTGGGCCGCGGCAACACGCAGACTGAAGTCTGCGTGTTGCCGCGGCCCAGGACGAACGTTCTGAAGATGGGTGTCATGACATCCGAAACTCGTAAACCATTTACGCGATTTACACGCGAGTGAAAACCGTTTTAGTTAATCTTTTGATAAAATGTCTCACGAAAGTTTTAATATTAAAAAAGGGATGTAATGGTTTAACTTTATTTTGAGTATTTGCTAACACTTATTTTCTTTCGGAGAGTGTTGAGGTGAAGGTAGATTGATTTGAAAGTAGGAATGTAATGGTTTGTCTTGTTTGATGTACTGCTTGACACTAATGTTGAACGCACGTTCTGAAGATGGGTGTCTTTACATCCGAAACGCGTAAACAACATACGCGAATTACACGTGTGTGCAACCGTTTATTTAACATATTCACTATGTAACGTTAGGCTATAAATTATACTTAATATTATTTTCTTTGCTGAGGTGAAGGTAGTTTTTGTTATCTGTGGAGGTAGTAAATTATTACTGGTAAAGGTTTAAATTTATTTGAATTGCTTACGCCTTACGTTATTATATGTTTTTGTTATAGTAAATTATATACGGAGACTATGATATTCATTATTATTGAATATATATTATATAAATTGAATATATAATACATATAATTGGTGACTGTAGTGAATGATTGTAATGGTTTAGTTTTCTTTAGTATACTGAACCAACTAAAACTTGTGGCATAAATCTTATTGATATGTGATCTGTGGAGGTAAGAATGTAAAGGTATTTGGAATACTAACGTTAGAAGCCTATAAGTATATATTCTTCCGAGGAGTGCTAATGTGAAGATAGATTTGTTATCTGTGGAGATATGAATGTAATGGTTTAGTTTTATTCGCAATACTAATTCAACAAAACTTGTAGCATAACGCTGAAATTTATTCTCAAATGAAATGTAACCTTTGATGTAAAGGTTACATTTTGTTTGGCATACTAACGTTAAGAGGCTATAATATTGTCTCTGAAGACTAGTTGAAGTGAAGGTAAATTGATTTGTTATATATGGTGATAGAATTTAAAGGTTTAATTTTATTTGGAAAACTAACGTTAGGAGGCTAAAGGTCGGAAAATCAGTGCTGGTCAAAGGTTTTGTTTTTAATTTTTCTTCATACAATAGTATAAAATGGCAACATTTTTGTGGTAGTCTTCTACTTTTGCTTTAGTTATTGTTACTTAATATAATGTATATTCCATTCCTAAAATAAACAGTATGATGAATTATATATACCTACATATGTACGTTGAATTTGATTGTTAAAATGAATAAGACACTAAGAAAACAAATCTGTCTACCTGGCAGTCACGATCAATTCTTACAAATTTTCCAACGGTAATTCTCAAAAAAATCTTTTAAATAAAATCCAGCTCAATTGAGTTAGATTTTCCCCGTATTAGGATTGATTTTCGTCTCTCGATCGCGCTGCGATGGCTCCATGCATTATTCACTCTCTGAATGGAATAGAGAGAAGGAAGCAATCTGAGAGCAAATGTTTGCTTCACGCTTCATGACGATGGCTTTGCCATTTTTATTGTTTTAGCTTAAAATCTTATTCGTATTCCTCATTATTGAGGGTCGGGATTTCCCCTTAGAATCGCTAGGAAAGTTCTCTTAACACGTTCAAGTGAACATATAAATTTCGTAACTCTGTACGATATTTACCATGTTTTTTTCATGCATTGCGGTTTCCGCCATGCTCACTTGTTTGAAAAAAAGCAGGTACATCGTGGTGGAGGTCCTTCCACAGATGACACATGTCCAGGATTTAATTTCATCGAGCTTAAAATCTAATCTTTTAATTTAGGTACCTTCTTTTTTTTTTTTTTTTTATTAACGGAAAAGTATGAAAAATTTTGTTCATCTATGTAGAATAAATTATATTTTATTTTTATTGTGAAGTTATCAAAGTGATCGTTTGTTATGACTTGAAATTACTCATTTTGCACAGTAAAAAGGGTATATTATTATGTTTTTATAAACAAGTTATTTTTGACAAAGCTAACGCCTTTTTACAATGTTTATGAAAGTTTAAAAAGACAAATTCAAATTGTTTCCTTATTATATTTATGACACTGTTATATTTACACTATTTAATAGTTTTTCTTGTCATAATACATTCCAATTATTAAATTTAATTTGTTGAAACTTTTTTAAACTTTCCTAACGTTATATAAGTAAAAATGTCCCTAATTTTTGCATTTAATAGAAAGTCACAATAAAAAGGTTTTATCAAGAGAAACGAAATAAAATAAATACTAAAGCAATAGTATAATCATAATACACTATTACTACAAGTTTAAGAAATCAGTGCCTCGAAATGACTTGGATTTTGTGACAAAGTTCTAACAAATCTAAACAAGGCAAAATAGGTATAAATTAGGTGTAAGTTAAAGTAGTTGAAAGTTTATTGTTTTGTCAAAATTACACAATTAAAGGAAACTAATTACTTAATACTGTTTAAAATATCAAAGAAGAAAGACCTGCAAGCAGTGCTGACTAAAAGTGATCTATTGAGTACCAGTTGTCAACATTTGGTAATTTTGACAAAACCAGTTTTAGATAACTTAGCATAAAAAATAACGCTTTATAGTAATTACCACTTTCAAAAGCTGAAATATTCTAAATTATCATTAAATAAAAATTTAATAATAGTAGGTAGTTTATACGCTAAGTCGTTTCTAAGTGTCTCAGTGGCACATCACTCCTATATTATACTCATCGACATCAAAAACAGCTTAGTCTAATTTTTAAAAGACATTTTTTTATAAGTTAATTGTTTGAAGTACCTCTAAGCCCACACTGAGTTTATATTTATTTAGAAACATACGTACCTGGGTAGAAGTAATCAAAACTAAACTTAACTAGCAGGATTCGAACCTGCACCTGTTCATGTATAAAGTCTCATAGAAATCCTGCAACTTGCGATTGTTGTTCACTTCGAAATGTGTAAAGGTTTTATTCGAATTGTCTCTACTGCTAGACATAGGCTCTCTTATCTTATGTTACAAAGAACATCCATAATTTTTTTGTCATACATTTTTTTTAATGGTATCTGTTGAAAACCTTTGTACGACTCAAACATAATGTTAACTTTATTAATTAAGGAAAGTGTTGATTTAAATTCCAATTTACGGTGACCAAAGGACAGAATAATATAGTCAAACAATGTTATTTTCGTTAGCTAAGTGCGTTACCTAAATTAATACTTAACCTACCCTTGATTAATTACTATGCAAAATTGTAAATCTGTATGTCTGTTAGCAAATCTGATAAATGACAGATCCGTTATCAAAGAAACAGTTTTTTATTATAATTAACAGAAAGCATTAAAATTTCTCTGTAGTAAACAAAATAAATTCAGAAAAACCATCATTATCAACCCAAAGATATATCGTGAGAAACAATTGCAGAGGATAAACCTCCTCCCATAAGCTTTGGTTTCCTAGGACAGCGGTGCCTTCATATAGCGGCTGTAATATTACGGACGCAAAAATAATTAAAGTAAATTACGGTGCAAGTTACCGCTCTCTAGGAAACCGCGCCATTATGTTTACATAGACAACGTTCATTCACCGCTGTATTACGGCCGCTATATGTCGGAACCGCTTTCCTAGGAAATCCAAGCTTTACACCAGCAAAGTTGCATGTTGACAGGTTCGCTAGTCTGTTAATATTATATATATCAGATATTGCCTACAATTTAATTCCTTATAATTATTCTGTGACGTCACAGCCAGCCCCAACGGAAGACCAGCGCTGGTTGCTTCCACACAACCAGCATTATGCTGAGCTGGGGCTGTGTTGTGGCAGATTTTATTATGATTATTATGTTTTTACTCCTGTGTGTTCTTCTGTTAAATCTGTCACAATAAATGTTTTTTTCTTTAATTATCATCATCAATACTTCTATATTTTTGCAGGTTGCAGTTCTTTGTTATCGGTTAAAATATATTCTGTTTCACTGTATTTTCCCTCTGTACTTTCCCACGCTCCTTTAAAGAGACCCAACTAATGGTCCATAGTTAAAATGCCTCGATACATTACCTCCAACAGCGCCACTCTGCAAACTAACTGAATCTACTAACGCAAGGCATTTAATGAGAGTGGCAGTGGGTCGAAATAAGATGGAAGGAGAAATTTAGATGTAACCTCAAATGGAATCCATAAGTAAAAAGTTTGCAGGCCTTATTTGGTAATTAAACCGGTTTCTTCTAGGCAAGCGCGCTCGATCCAAGATTATAACGTTGCTTAACATCAGGCAAGTTGTAGTCAAGCGTAAGCCTATATCATGTAAAAAAAATAATTAAAGTTCATCCTATTTCAGAATTTCGACATATTTTTTTATTTATTTATTTCTTAATTTGGGTTAAAACTAAACTTAGTTTTACACACTTATGAATGTCAAAATCTAGTACATAATAAATGATGCCAAAGGCATACTATAAAAAATGCATTCAAATTAAAAAACAAATTCAATTAGAATTATAAATAAATGAATAAAACATACACTATTTTAATCCGCAGAGTTGCTGGTGTTGCTGTTGATTTAGCAGTTCAAAGGTCATTTAATTGAAAAATATACAATGAAATCAATTAAAATATCAATGAAATGATGACTCTTTTGCGAAGTCAGTGACATTACGAAGTGTTTGTTCTTTTATAGATGTCAGAGATCCCCAGTACGATTTGAATGTTTTTTTTTGCTTGCGAAAAATCGTTGTGTTAACTGCGAATTTTCCACAGATTTATTCAAGGATTGAGAAATATTGTGCTATTTTATAGTATATTGAATACAAATTCAGCTAATCTAAAAATATTTACTCTTGACCTTTTATCCATAGTAAACTTATTCCTAACTCATCCAAAAAAATAACTTCCAACTCTTTCAATGAAAATAAAAAACAATTTAAAAGTTTGGCGAAAGGTTTGATCCAAATAATTTCCTAATTTGTTTCTTGTCTAAAACATTGAGTTAATCAAAATTTTTTATTCATGCTTCAGCCTGAAAGCCTTAAGAGTGAAGCCTTCAAAAACATATTTTAAACTCTGATAATGGTGTTGGTTAAGATTATTTCTTTAACTGACTTCGAACAAAAGGAGGAGGTCAGTTTTATTAAAACATGTGTTATTAAGTTTTTGAAACTTAGAAATAGGACCTGCTTTGAATCGATGAAAACCAGTTATCTATAAGAAATTTCAAAAGTTTTTTTATGAGTAACTAGATAAAATAGGTATATTACCATTTTCATGTCATTTTATCACTAAGACAGTGATACAGAGTTTAAATTTTGCTCTTGTTTCTGTAAAAGTCAAGTATCAATTTTGTATAATTTAAGCAAACTCATTGTATTGTTAATCTGCAATAATATAAAGGGTGTCTCAGCGCCGATTTTAAACTTTAAATATTTATTAAAAAAGAACTAATTGTATTGGAAATATTTTTATTGCTGTAAATTATAATGTATTGTTGCGGATTTTATGTACGGAATATTACACCATCAAGATGTCTTCCATCACGGCGAATACACTCTTCAAAGCGGACAAGCAAATTTGCAGAGACACGTCGTAGAACGTCAACTGATATGGCTCTCACTTCTGTCGTTATTTTAGCCTTCAACTGCTCCAAACTCGAAAGAGGGGTATCTAAACTCTTTCTTTGAGATAACCCCATAAAAAAAAGTCAGCTGGGCTTAAGTCAGGAGATCGAGGTGGCCACAATATGTCTCCAATATGTCTCCAAAAATCGTCGTGGATGCTCCGCGACTGCAGCGGCGACGCGGTCGATGTTTTCAATCGATCGCACAGGTTTATTTCGAGGGCGAAATGAATGATTCAGTAAACATCCTGTCGCTCTAAACTTTTCTATCCACGACTTAATTAACTGGATACTCGGAGCGTCACTTAAACGGCTGATTTCAAAGCAGTTACAAAACTTGCGCTGTGCTTGAAAAAACGAAAAACGAAAACTCATTGCAAAAGTACGCCTCTACTGCGTATGCGCGGTGTGCGCCAGACCACTGCGACATGGCGACTAACAAATCCGCACTCGTCACCGACCGAACGCTACCACTCCCCTCCCGCTAGCCCCGCAGGCTCCCGAGAAATTCGTGTTTAAAGTTTAAAATCGGCGCTGAGACACCCTATATAATGCAAAAATGTCACCTTCATATCATTCTAAATATTAGAATAATCAAAATGTTACTTTATCGATTAATAGAATTTAACAACACAAAATTATTATGTACATTTTACATAAGCTATTTTGTTCCTAGCTAAATAAAGACCAATTTATCATCATTGAGATATGTTTTTTAATTGTAATATTATTATTTTTGAATACTTGTTTACTTCTTCCTTACTTCTTTCTAATATTTAGGTGCGAGTGTGGAATTGAATTTGAATGCGTAAAAATAAAATTATTAAATGTAACACAACCATAACCAACATTTAAAAAAATAGTATTGAAAATATATTTTTTTTGTATAATTACTAATATTTAAAAAAAAACATACTCTAAAATGTTTTGCCTAATTCTTTTGTTTACAATAATAAAATATAAAAACAAGTGAAGGAAAACTAAACATACTACTTCTAACTACTACTACTTTTATTCTTTTGTTATCGTAAACATTCACGAGAAAAAGACAAAACACTGTCTAGCTCAGCCGCCATTACGAATAAATCGTGGCCAACTAGAAGCAAGACGATTAAATATTAAATTCAATCAATGATAGCCTTCAAAATAATTCTCCAAAACAAAAGTAGTAAAAACCCACATTAGTAACGTAACTCGGAAGCTACCAGAAACCGTCCACAAACGCCATGATTAAAATACAAACGACAAACTAAGTTTAGTTTTCTGCTCACGATCTTGCTATCATTTCGGATGAATCCGACCATTTTGTGTGTAATCTCTCAAGAGGATGGAAGAATAGCGAAGTGTACAACGTATGCAGTTGAAGCTGGTTGTGATAATACATATTATAATGTTGAAAAACAAATGTCTTACGTATAAAGCTGAATCGACGAGTGATGGTTTATTAGGATTTATTGTAAATCCTTTTCTGCATCTTATAAAATGAGTTAGTCCGGTGTAGAGAGATTTTAAAGCCTTTACATTAAATTTACATTGTAGATTCTGATTGTATGTCATTGTTTTTTGCCATTTTGCTTAAGCACCTTTAATTATTATTCGTCAATAGTGTCCAAGGCATTATGATCTTGATATATTTTAAGCTTATCATAAAGCTTTGTAACATGTACCCATAAGTGCTGCTATGGCGTCCCATGATACAATTTATGTGCCTGCCATATATTTTGTATTTCCAATTTATTTGTATTATGTGAGATATGTTTTGTCTGTATGTTCTCAAGTCCGGAGGCAATATTTTCAGCAGCGAATCTGGCTCGAGGTGGAGTGGCAATTGAGACGAGATTTACTTGCTTACCTTTCTTTGCCTTTATTTTTAAAACATTCTCTAAAACATTGTTTTTACTCCCTTTTCTTTGAATAAAGATTGTGATGTTTTAAAGAGTTTTAGATAGGATTTTGCTTTGAAACCGGAATGGCGAAATCGTATCCTGACTAGCTAAGCACGTCAATTTGACCTAGATTTACAGTAAGGTATTTTTCTTCGTTAATCTAGACATAATGTTTTTGTACAACATATACTAAACTACTCCTAAATTCATTGGAAAACCTAATTTAAACAATAAAGTTTTTTAGTTGTCAGTTATATAGTTGTTTTTTCATGAATGCTACAGCTATGTCGATTATGAAAACTCTATTTTAATAAATGCTTGCAGTTGGGTCTCCACGAAAAGAAGCGTCTAATAACATTTCAAATATTTTAGTAAATTATGCGAGGTATAGTTAGTATAGTTCTTATATATTAGGACTAGCTGTGTCCGCGACTTCGTGCGCGTGGAATAGTTATTTTGGGCACTAATTGTTTCATACATATTCTTTTTGATATCTTGAACCGTTTTCGCAGCGCCCGTAACGGGAAGCCTTCAAAGGTGAATAATTTTCCCCGTTTTTTCCACATTTTCCATTGTTTCTTCGCTCCTATTAGTTGCAGCGTGATGTTACATAGCCTAAAGCCTTTCTTGATAAATAGTCTATTCAAACAATTCGCACCAGTAGTTTCTGAGATTAGCGCGTTCAAACAAACAAACAAACTCTTCAGCTTTATAATATTAGTATAGAAATAGTATAGATAGTAGTATAGATCATAGGATTATGTAGGATATTTCTCATATTCAAATTATTATTTTTAATTACTTGTACAAATAACGTTAATTTCTCATCCTACACTATTTATATACCTAACATATTAGTAGACACATCCTTTATACCTAAGGTAAAGAATGAGGGTTAATCCGACCCAATATAATAATCTAATTTATCGCCCGAACCCTATTGAATAGGTAGCTAGTGTGTGGAGAAATAATTAAGGATGTTTGATAAAAGGTTTTCCATTAATGAAATTATGATTATTTAGCTCAGATTTATGTTTTAGATCTTTCTGGACAACTTTAGTCTTTCCCCACGGCGCAAAAAATCTAAATATATAAAACTCAAAGGTTACTGACTGACTGATTGACTGACTGACTGATATAGTGATCTATCAACGCACAGCCCAAACCACTGGACGGATTGAGCTGAAATTTGGAATGAAGGTAGATGTTATGTCGTAGGCATCCGCTAAGAAAAGGATTTTTGGAAATGTAACTTTTTAAGGGGTGAAATAGGGGTGAAATTACTTTTGAATGCGAGCGAAGCCGCGAGCACCCACTAGTTGACAATAAAAATGAAATCTTTGATCAAATATGTTCAACGTTGAAAGTTTTCTGTTGTGCTGGTTTACAAACTAGTTGACGGGTTAAACTTATTTTTCTATATCTTTCTTTGTAGCTTCTTAGTGTACCTACATACATATGTGTGCTTTTTATATACCTATTTGTATTACTCACATGGCTTACTGAAATCTTTACAATAGAGCTTGCGTAAAAAAAGAACAAGAAAGAAAATTTAGAAGATTATGGAGGTAAGCAATAGACTTCAACAGTAGACAGAAAGAAGAAGAAGGAAGAATAAAAGAGAAGATAAGAAGAAGAAATAAGAAAAGAGAAGCAGCGCAGCGTGGCGCCGACATTAGAATCAGTACGCTTTGTCGTCACTGGCGCGTGAGGTCACAAAACTAACTGATTCTTTAGTCGTTGCTAACGCTTCTACACAACAAGGAAGATAATTTTCAACTTCATAATACTGAGTGGAATTGTTTTTGAGATAGTCAAAAACAATTCCACTAAGGTTAAAAAGGTAAGGTTGATAGAACCTTCTGATGATACCATATCATTGTGGACTACCGTTGGTGTGAGCGTCACAGACACGTATTAACTTTATTAGCTTCATGTAGCCTACTGGACTAGGTATAGGTTTCTTTCATGATGCTTAGAACAATATTTAAAAAAAAAAAACGAAATTGTTGAGACATTTCCTAATGATAGACATATAAAAAACAAAAATATTTTTTTACAGAAATAGACAAAACGTTTCAAAACGTACAAAATGATTCTTATAATTTACATTTGTGACCGTGCCACGCACTAATGGGTCTGTGGGCCTGTGTCACGTAGGCTACTGCTACATACATTATGTAAGATTGATAACCAACAAAATTACTTACCTACCATCAAGTAGGTTATAATCATTCCCATAGAGAAAAAAATAAATTACACACACATTCACAAGCCTTAAATAAACGCCATCTAAAAATACGTGCAAATTATGATTTGGTGGATGTCGACGATATTTAGTTAAGGGGCGTGTAATCGTCGCGAGACCACGCCTGAGAGAAGATTGAGCCTTAACTACATGTAGTACTGGGCTTACTTTTCATGTAATTTTAGACATAAGCATACACGTATGAAATTATATGTGCTAATTTATTTATCTTAGTTGTAGCCATTGATAAATGATTTCTTGTGTGAAATTCGACATAATTAATTACTTTTTATATATGACTCAATAATGTGGTTACAAATACATCCTTGGTTTTTTTACATACTAACAAAACTAACCAATGACGTATTCCATAAACACGTAATATAATATATTATGTAATACTTTATGACTTATTAGTACGCTATGGTATTATTTGATTTAGGCTGGTATTATTTTAATTTGATTATTTAAAATATTATACTTTTTTAACTAACATAATCAGTCAAATTTTAAAAAATGTCTCAAGTTGTATGAAAGGCTTGTACTAGCCGCGACTTTAATTCCACGGAGCGTAATCAGCGAGGGAAGAGAGCGGAAACATGTCGAATTGAATCTGGAAGAACATGGACATACGCGAGCTGAGATCCGGTTTGTATATCCATTTATATTTAAACGGTAAGTAGAATTTAAGATATTTAATGGAAATATAGATGCCAAGGGAGGCCTGTACCCAGCAGTGGGATCCCATGGGATGTGGATGATGATGATGATGATGATGATGATGATGGGAGAGATGTTTGTTTGTTTAAGGTGATTGGTTACAGTTTGTGTAATAAAAAGCAACACTTCTGGTACTCATGCTTACGTTTTTACACCGGTCTCAAAACTTTGCCGTACTTACAATGAATTTTAGCAAATGTTACATGTATAAATATAATGCCTTTAATAAAAAGAATGCCTTCTTATTAGTTTTTAGATCCAATAACCACGAGAATGTATGTTTTAAAGTATGTAGCTATTTAGTATTTAAGTGCACAGTACACAGAGAAAAAGGCTAATTGCTTCAAACATGACATAATGACTTACACTATACGAGAAACCGCCAGGACTTTCATTGTTAACAACTCCATCGTCCCTATAGGTATATTTACAGATACAGCCCCGAACTCCAGAAAAACTAGCACTTAGTATAGTAATTACTGCCATCAAATAGGCATTAGTGAAGTTTGGCAAACTCCCACATTACGGGTACGGAAGGGTGCCGCAGGGGGCCTCGTTAGGGACGGTGTTATTTATAATGTATGTGACTTCTATGGGATTCAGGAGATGGGTGGGAATGTTTTGAGTGTTTATTTCTTAATACATGATTACAGAACTGAAAAGTATACTTTAAAATACATTTTTTTTAATACAGGTGAGTATTATATATTGAAATGTAATGACATGTAATTCTAACAAATTATTTGTAATAAACCAGCTGGAGTTCTCAAGTATCGCTGGAAAGGTTAAATGGAAGACGATCTGTAAAAACAGATTTTGAAGTGGCAGGAGATGGTACGAAATCAGCGAGGTATATATAGTGTGTCGTTTTGTGTCACAGGAGCCAGAGTCATATACTCATATCAGATAGGCTAGTTATTTGAGTTCTATCAATGACAATAAAAAAAAACATTAATGCCATGTTAAAATGGGACTGTATATTTTGTTTTTTGTTTTTGTCGCAGCTACGTATCAACTATCGTACTATTGTTCCTATTGTCGTTATTTTTAACATAGATATAGGTACATAGGTTCCTAAAAAATCTATTTATCCTTTTAACACTAAGCAACGCAAACAAAGTTGTAGGAAATCTAGTAATAATAGCCCTGTATACATGAGTGGTGAGGACAAGATGTCTGCAGATAGAAGTCAAGTGGGCGAGAGGGTATGGTAATATATGTCACACACCAGAATATGGACTTGCAGAGAGATTAGTAAAACCAATTTTTAAGGCTTATTTGTACCATACAATGTCCTATTTCGAATGAAACTCAAGTAAAAAGAAAACGATTTTGTTTGGTAATATTTTTGTTTTTAATACGTTTAAAAGGCTTATGCCCATTCTCACCAAGGTACCCCTAAACTCCACCTAACTAAGTATACCCTAGGCTAAGGGATCACCTAAATCGGTCCCTTACTTAGTTTCATTTTCATCAGCTTAGGTGATACCTAGTTAGGGGCCACTTAGTTAAGTGACAGATGTTTTTTTATCTGTGTAGCGAGAAAACCGTACTTTAGCCGATGACATTACCGATATTGTATTTTGTTGGTATATCCTGATTTAAAAATTACAAAAACACCAAAAACATAATAAAAGCTTAGGGGCAGTTAGATTTTCTTTGATAAATAAAGAAAAATGATATAAAGTAGTAATAAAGTGTGCACAATACGAAATCGTGCAGTTATTAAAAAAAAAAATGACAGTTGTCAGCTAAGATTATACGTTAAAATTTTCGTTCGAGATTTAATATTCGTGTTATTTTACTATCGAGTGGAGAGATTATAGTTATTTTTGTGTTGTTTGCGCTTATTCGTAGTTTTACAGTAGGTACATCAACTGAAACTCCTGATCAATATTACCCACATTACTGTACAAATCAATTAACTAAAACCGAAATGGCTGAAAAAAGGAAAAGAGGACAAAACTTCTCTGGCGAGGAAAAGGAGCGACTGATTAAAATTTTAATGGACCACAGAGGCACCATTCTAAATAAGAAAACGGATGGTGCTACTAACGAGGCAAAATATAATGCCTGGATGGCTGTGACAGAGTCATTTAATATGAATGGAAATATCTACAGGTTTGTTCTTTGTATACCTAACTATGTCATTTTATTGTAATAATGGTTGGTCCTAAAAGGGACAGACACTCAGGATTGGATCTAATAATATTCTCAACTTTCAGGTCCAAGGATTCCCTAATGAAAATTTGGGAGAAACTAAAAACTGAGAGCAAAATTTACTACACAGCATCACGCAGGGATACAATGCAGACTGGTGGAGGACCATCAGTTATAAAAATTGATCCCATATTAGAACAAGTCTGCTCTATTGTTGGGCGGGGCTGCACTGGAATTCAAGGTGTTCCAGACAGTGATGCTATGGAAACGACTGAACAAAGCTTCCCAAAAGTTCCCCAAAGCCTTGAAGATACTGAAAATGTTTCTACAAACACAATAAATATTGAGCTATTTGAGGAGTCCAATATAAATGTAAGTATTTATTAACTTGTCGTCTTTTTCTCTACTCAATATTATGCATTATGTGTACTATAATGATAACTGGCCAAATTTGTGTACAAAACCTTCAAAATCCAACAGAGCCCACTCCAGCATGTGTTGATTTTAATTGAGCTTGTCTTGTTATAGACAGTTTCAGAATAATTCTAATCAACAATTTTTTTTCAGAATGAATTACAAAAAAAAGAACAAGACATTTCTAATACACCACTACCGAAGAAACCTTTGTGGTCAAGAAGGCGTCCACTAATATCTCAACCAAATGAAAGAAGTGAAGGAGTAGCTTCTGTTTGCAACAGTTTCAAGGATATTAATAAATTAAGAGAAACAACTGAAAACCTGACAATACAATTAAAATTAGAAGAAATAGAATTTAAAAGAAAATTACATGACCTACAGCTGCAAGCAGCTATAAAAGACCTGGAGATTAAAAATGAAATTTTATTACAAATAAGAGGTACTTCATTTACTTTTTACATACATTTTATTGTACATATAATCATAATAATAACTTGTCAATTAATTAGAATACATATCCTCATAATATTGAGAGATGCCATTTCTCACTGACCCATACAAATGATCATCGCTGACATTGAGTGTACTGGGTATTTGCCCACTGCTAATGATTTCTTCTAAATCTGGTATAGATCCATCATTCACAGGGTCCCTCTCTTTTCTTAATATACAAATATTGTGTAAAACACAACAGGCGATTATAACATTCACTGTATTATAGAGTTTTAACCGTATTCCTACAGCTAAGACAGGAAATCTTCTTTTCAGAACGCCATACTGTCTTTCCACCACATTTCTAGTTTTAATGTGAGCCTCATTGTAGTACCGCTGTCCTCTTGTTATTGGGTTTAAATATGGTGTAAGAAGATGACTCTGAAATAATAAAAATATGTTTTCTTTCAGGTGGTGCTTTACCATTACAAAATTTGTTAGGAGTGCAACAGAAAAATAATGACAAATAGATAGAACATTTACTTTGTACATATTAACTTTTCTTACATAAATATAACATAAATTTGTAAATATAGTTTGATTTACCTAATATAAAATATAAGTTTTTTACCTTTAAAGGATAACCACTATCCCCTAGTAAATATGCTCCTGCATATTCACCTCTTTCAAATTTAGAATATTGTCTACTATTCTGGTAAATAGCTGAATCATGTGTTGAACCAGGCCATCTTGCAACAACATTTAAAATTAATAAATTTGCTGCACTGATTGTTTGCACATTAATAGACATGTATGATTTTCGGTTCCGAAAGAGTTCAGCATCATCTCCGCCTGAAATATATGTTATTTATTTAGCTGTAGCCAATTTAATAATAATTAATTAATAATTTAATAATTTTTGCTTATAATATACTACTAACTTACCTGGTGACTGTATTTTTATATGAGTACAATCTATGCAGCCTAAAATATTAGGAAACCGAGCAATTTTATAAAAGTCTTGTTTCACTTGGCTCTGTTGTTGCTCAGTATCTGGAAACCTTATAAATTCATGTTGCAGAGTAGCTATAGCCTGAGATACTTTTTGAACTATTCTGCTACTAGTGGCTACGCTAATTCCTGCCATATCAGCTACTGCTAATAAATGGTTTCCAGTTGCAAAAAACCTCAAAGTGCATAGTAGTTGGTTAATTGGTGACACTGATTTATTCCTGCAACAGAGAAAGTCAATTAATTTTGTAAACGGATTTAATATTAGCAAAATGTTATTGTGGGTCGCCGTTACCATAACTAAGTATATAGGTAGGTACCTGAATGATAATGGTCATGACGCAAAAGCACAATTCATTGAATAAGGCAAAATTTTAAGAAAATATGGTCTTACCTGTCGTCTGGATATTCCAAATGATGTTCTATTTTGTCTAACAAAAATAACACACTTTCCTTAGATAACCTATCTAACGTACAAAAAAGTCTTGGTCATCATATTTCGTGAAATAATTTGTTCTTTCACGATAAATGCGTGGTCGTCTAAATGTATTTCGATTTGATAATAAATCCACAACTTCGATAGCTTCCAAACTTTCAAAGAATTCGTCCATTTCGCTCTACGCTACGATAGCCAATGGTTCCGGTAAACTGCCCCCTAACGCTAGGAGGCCGAATATCGGGTCCCTATTTTTAAGAGCTCCCTTAAGATTTTAGGTGACCCTTAAGCGTTGGTGAAAATAAAACTATCACCTAAAATGACTTAGGAGTGGTTTAAGGGCTCCCTTAAAATTAGGAGAGGTTGGTGAGAATGGGCATTATGCCCATTCTCACCAAGGTACCCCTAAACTCCACCTAACTAAGTATACCCTAGGCTAAGGGATCACCTAAATCGGTCCCTTACTTAGTTTCATTTTCATCAGCTTAGGTGATACCTAGTTAGGGGCCACTTAGTTAAGTGACAGATGTTTTTTTATCTGTGTAGCGAGAAAACCGTACTTTAGCCGATGACATTACCGATATTGTATTTTGTTGGTATATCCTGATTTAAAAATTACAAAAACACCAAAAACATAATAAAAGCTTAGGGGCAGTTAGATTTTCTTTGATAAATAAAGAAAAATGATATAAAGTAGTAATAAAGTGTGCACAATACGAAATCGTGCAGTTATTAAAAAAAAAAATGACAGTTGTCAGCTAAGATTATACGTTAAAATTTTCGTTCGAGATTTAATATTCGTGTTATTTTACTATCGAGTGGAGAGATTATAGTTATTTTTGTGTTGTTTGCGCTTATTCGTAGTTTTACAGTAGGTACATCAACTGAAACTCCTGATCAATATTACCCACATTACTGTACAAATCAATTAACTAAAACCGAAATGGCTGAAAAAAGGAAAAGAGGACAAAACTTCTCTGGCGAGGAAAAGGAGCGACTGATTAAAATTTTAATGGACCACAGAGGCACCATTCTAAATAAGAAAACGGATGGTGCTACTAACGAGGCAAAATATAATGCCTGGATGGCTGTGACAGAGTCATTTAATATGAATGGAAATATCTACAGGTTTGTTCTTTGTATACCTAACTATGTCATTTTATTGTAATAATGGTTGGTCCTAAAAGGGACAGACACTCAGGATTGGATCTAATAATATTCTCAACTTTCAGGTCCAAGGATTCCCTAATGAAAATTTGGGAGAAACTAAAAACTGAGAGCAAAATTTACTACACAGCATCACGCAGGGATACAATGCAGACTGGTGGAGGACCATCAGTTATAAAAATTGATCCCATATTAGAACAAGTCTGCTCTATTGTTGGGCGGGGCTGCACTGGAATTCAAGGTGTTCCAGACAGTGATGCTATGGAAACGACTGAACAAAGCTTCCCAAAAGTTCCCCAAAGCCTTGAAGATACTGAAAATGTTTCTACAAACACAATAAATATTGAGCTATTTGAGGAGTCCAATATAAATGTAAGTATTTATTAACTTGTCGTCTTTTTCTCTACTCAATATTATGCATTATGTGTACTATAATGATAACTGGCCAAATTTGTGTACAAAACCTTCAAAATCCAACAGAGCCCACTCCAGCATGTGTTGATTTTAATTGAGCTTGTCTTGTTATAGACAGTTTCAGAATAATTCTAATCAACAATTTTTTTTCAGAATGAATTACAAAAAAAAGAACAAGACATTTCTAATACACCACTACCGAAGAAACCTTTGTGGTCAAGAAGGCGTCCACTAATATCTCAACCAAATGAAAGAAGTGAAGGAGTAGCTTCTGTTTGCAACAGTTTCAAGGATATTAATAAATTAAGAGAAACAACTGAAAACCTGTCAATACAATTAAAATTAGAAGAAATAGAATTTAAAAGAAAATTACATGACCTACAGCTGCAAGCAGCTATAAAAGACCTGGAGATTAAAAATGAAATTTTATTACAAATAAGAGGTACTTCATTTACTTTTTACATACATTTTATTGTACATATAATCATAATAATAACTTGTCAATTAATTAGAATACATATCCTCATAATATTGAGAGATGCCATTTCTCACTGACCCATACAAATGATCATCGCTGACATTGAGTGTACTGGGTATTTGCCCACTGCTAATGATTTCTTCTAAATCTGGTATAGATCCATCATTCACAGGGTCCCTCTCTTTTCTTAATATACAAATATTGTGTAAAACACAACAGGCGATTATAACATTCACTGTATTATAGAGTTTTAACCGTATTCCTACAGCTAAGACAGGAAATCTTCTTTTCAGAACGCCATACTGTCTTTCCACCACATTTCTAGTTTTAATGTGAGCCTCATTGTAGTACCGCTGTCCTCTTGTTATTGGGTTTAAATATGGTGTAAGAAGATGACTCTGAAATAATAAAAATATGTTTTCTTTCAGGTGGTGCTTTACCATTACAAAATTTGTTAGGAGTGCAACAGAAAAATAATGACAAATAGATAGAACATTTACTTTGTACATATTAACTTTTCTTACATAAATATAACATAAATTTGTAAATATAGTTTGATTTACCTAATATAAAATATAAGTTTTTTACCTTTAAAGGATAACCACTATCCCCTAGTAAATATGCTCCTGCATATTCACCTCTTTCAAATTTAGAATATTGTCTACTATTCTGGTAAATAGCTGAATCATGTGTTGAACCAGGCCATCTTGCAACAACATTTAAAATTAATAAATTTGCTGCACTGATTGTTTGCACATTAATAGACATGTATGATTTTCGGTTCCGAAAGAGTTCAGCATCATCTCCGCCTGAAATATATGTTATTTATTTAGCTGTAGCCAATTTAATAATAATTAATTAATAATTTAATAATTTTTGCTTATAATATACTACTAACTTACCTGGTGACTGTATTTTTATATGAGTACAATCTATGCAGCCTAAAATATTAGGAAACCGAGCAATTTTATAAAAGTCTTGTTTCACTTGGCTCTGTTGTTGCTCAGTATCTGGAAACCTTATAAATTCATGTTGCAGAGTAGCTATAGCCTGAGATACTTTTTGAACTATTCTGCTACTAGTGGCTACGCTAATTCCTGCCATATCAGCTACTGCTAATAAATGGTTTCCAGTTGCAAAAAACCTCAAAGTGCATAGTAGTTGGTTAATTGGTGACACTGATTTATTCCTGCAACAGAGAAAGTCAATTAATTTTGTAAACGGATTTAATATTAGCAAAATGTTATTGTGGGTCGCCGTTACCATAACTAAGTATATAGGTAGGTACCTGAATGATAATGGTCATGACGCAAAAGCACAATTCATTGAATAAGGCAAAATTTTAAGAAAATATGGTCTTACCTGTCGTCTGGATATTCCAAATGATGTTCTATTTTGTCTAACAAAAATAACACACTTTCCTTAGATAACCTATAACGTACAAAAAAGTCTTGGTCATCATATTTCGTGAAATAATTTGTTCTTTCACGATAAATGCGTGGTCGTCTAAATGTATTTCGATTTGATAATAAATCCACAACTTCGATAGCTTCCAAACTTTCAAAGAATTCGTCCATTTCGCTCTACGCTACGATAGCCAATGGTTCCGGTAAACTGCCCCCTAACGCTAGGAGGCCGAATATCGGGTCCCTATTTTTAAGAGCTCCCTTAAGATTTTAGGTGACCCTTAAGCGTTGGTGAAAATAAAACTATCACCTAAAATGACTTAGGAGTGGTTTAAGGGCTCCCTTAAAATTAGGAGAGGTTGGTGAGAATGGGCAGTTAAGTTTCACGTATCTACCTACTCGTATAAATTAAAAAATAATGTCGCAATTTATTTTATAGCATAATTGTCTGAAGATTAACATTGTAAGAAATATATTGGTTATTTAAAATCTAAATATATAAAACTCAAATGTGACTGACTGATTGACTGACTGATATAGTAATCTATCAACGCACAGCCCAAACAACTGGACAGATCGGACTGGAATTTGGCATTACTGATAGATGTTTTGACGTAGGCATCCGCTAAGATTTTTTTAAGCGCCACTTTTAAAGGGTTGAAATAGGGGATGCAAGTTTTAATTCTTAATGCGAGCGAAGTTGCGAGCACAGATATTGTCACATGTCTTCACATACATTTTATGTCTGTTCATATGCTCTAACGGCTGCACTGGTTTGAATAAAAACTAGTATGAAGATGAAATAGTAAATAGTCCGACTAGACTTGAGTATCTGTTCTTGTATATTCTGTGACTAGAGCCTGCCCCGAATTATTCAAATACAGCCTGGCCCTGATTGGAACGCACAATGATTTACTTAATTGTACACTCTAACTTAGACTACATGTTATATATCTGGTAGGGGCAAAACGGTCCATATAACTATGTACATATAAGTATGTATTTACAAAAGAAAAGTATATATGTATTATATCCGTTATCTAGTACCCATGATACAAGCGTAAGCTTAGTATGGCATTGTATGATATGTCCTGAAATATTTATTTTTATTTGAACATTTTTTTCAGGACCCATCTTGAAAAAGCAGTTTATATTATGTTATACCTGTTATACGTAATTACATTACGTAGCTCAAGCGTACATAATCACGTAAGTATGATTGACTCGACAAAGAATTATTCGGACTCGACTTAGAATAAATTTGCGATTATCAATAATAAACAGTCTGTTGTTTTGAACGTAAATATAAATAAATAAATAATAACATTTTACTCTTACTTGATATTACCATCACCTGTACTTAATGGATATTTTTTTTATTATTGAAATATATTTTATACATCACATTATTTATTTATTATTGACATTCACAGGACAATTAATCACACAACTACACATCGCTATCCTCATTTCTTACATCACCCCCCCCCTCACTTCCCATTTCCGAGACAGTTAAGTAAATTATTTCCTCTGTTAACCAACATATATATTAGTGAAAAAAAAATGTATTGTTTAAATGTACATAGATATAGTAATTTGCAATCCAGAAGGAAGAGCGCGTTCCCCACGGCACAGGGGTACCTAGTGTGGGGAACATAGAACACATCATTTGTAACCAATCCTAACATAGTAATGTAAATATAGTACTAACAAACAAATGTTGTAAATTAGCTGTAAGGTTTTTGATTCTGAATAAATATTATTATTATTATATCAAAAAACATGATTATACATTTTTTATCATTATGTAAGATGCGGCGTGTAAAACAGAAAAAATCGGCCAATATGATGAAATCGAAAGTTTATATGTTTGTTAGTCTTTCACGCGCAAACATCTAAACCAATTTAAATAAATTGTCCAAAAATTTCTCACACGATTATGTACCTACTAGTTACTAGTTTTGTTGTAGTTTTTTTTTCAAACAGTATAATATTTATAGTTATTTTTTAATGTCATATAATGAATTCATAATGAAAGGCTCACGCTTGACTACATCTCGCCTGATGATAAGCAAAGTTATAATCTACGATGACTAGCGCGCTTGCCTAGAAGAAACCGATTCACTCTCGACTTGTAGACCGATAAATTATAGTTAGTTTTAGTTTACCAGTAAACGCGCATAAATAATTTGAAGATATTTACTTATATTTGAATGTCTTTGTGAGTTGCACAACCTTAAGATGCAAAAGAGATTTGTTTACGTGCACCAAGACAGATACAAATGATGTTTTCAAACTATATCCTCACACATAAACATAAGAGTGCAAGCATTTTGGGGATTCACTGTTTGATTTATTGTCTGAATCAGATTTGAAATGTGTTGCAATGAGAATTTAGAATATACTTTTTTTAATAAGGGGCTTTTGAAAATCCTTATTATTTCATATACTTAAGCTGAAAATTTCATGAAGTTTGTTTCAAATACATGTTCGAACAGGGATATGAACAATGTAATGTGGTATAATGATTCAGGTATTGGAATATCCTATTTTATTAAACTAAATTAATCATAATAATTCTTATTTAATATTGGAAACAGTGCAATATGACTCACTTACCTTGCGATCTTCAAAGCGAGAGTAAATCGGTTCTTACTGGGTAAGCACGTTCCATCCTAGACCGTAATGATTGCTTACCATCAGGCAAATTACGGTCAAGTGCAAACCCATTTCTTGTAAAAAAAAAATTTTGGCAATTTAGTCATAATATTTGAGAAATGTTACTTTTCGTTGGATTTCTCTTATATCTAATAACTTACCAGTCATATTTTGAATTGGACATATGATTGTTTCTAACCATACTAACACTGCGCAGATAACTTCAACGTTTTCAAACTTGCACTAAAATTTTCCACCATTTTGCTATTTATAAAAGAGCCTTTACTACTTTCAAAATAGGGTCTATTTTAAAACAATAACGAGATGCACGTAGAGGGAAGTTATTTCGTAGCAAAGCTGGCAATACGTCAGAAGACAACCGTGATTTGTCGAAACGAAGCGAGCTGTACATACCGGAACAAACTTATCAACCCTTTTCACACGGGACACAAAAGAGGATATTTTCCTATTAGTCTTTTTTATATAAAATTAGCTGGTGCCAGCGACTTCGTCCGCGTGGAATAGTTATTACCATAAAAACGGTTCTAGTGAGTTAATCTTAAAAGAAAGACATATTCTGTCGTGGACATTTTATAGATCATTTTAAGTGAAATAATTCTTTCGTACATAGTTTTTGATATCTTGAACCGTTTTCGCAGCGCACGCAACGGAAGCCCTGAAAGACGAATAATATTCCCCGTTTTTTCCACATTTTCCATTGTTTCTTCGCTCCTATTAGTTGCAGCGTGATGTTATATAGCCTAAAGCCTTCCTCGATAAATGTTCTATTCAACACAAAATGAATTTTTCAATTCGCACCTGTAGTTCCTGAGGTTAGCGCGTTCAAACAAACAAACAAACAAACTCTTAAGCTTTATAATATTAGTATAGATAAGAAAGAAAAAGAGACGCCTATGCTCGGTAGTTGGCAATAACGGGCTGATGATGATGATTATAAAGCAATAGCTTAGACTTGATTATAACAGAAAGTAGAAAAACTGTAAATAAAGTTAAGAAGAGATCATTCTGATAAATGTATCTTCATTTGTGATGTTGTTTTATTTGTGTTTAATTCTCTGTAACCCACACTAGGATAACCTGTGTCGTATGAGCTATTTCTTATAAAAAGTGTTGATAAGATTAAGATGATATGATATAGAACTATATAGTATACATTAAAAAAGATTAACTAAATTCAGCTTCGAGAAATGTAAGCAGTGTGTACATAGCTAACACTAGGATTTCAGCTGCAGTTCAAATAATTGAAACAATAAGGTAATAAAGTTAGCCACGAAATTAACTTCTTACAAGGAATTGCTTTATCAAATTTCATGCACCATGCTACCTGAAATAGTTTTTAACTTGAAAACAATAAAATTCACTTTTTCGTGTAGATTGTAGGGGGTAATATCAAGGTTAGAAATAAAATATCTTATATTAAACATGTATAATTTACTTAGCTACATTATATTGGGTAGGTAGTTTATAGATAAATTTAATTGTACATATACCTTAGTAAATAATGACAAGTGATCTATGTTCGTAAGGTTTCTTGGACTTTTTGGTTCCTCTAATAAATTTCTGCCCTAATCTTAACCAAACAATGAGTAAAATTAATAAAATTATTACGCGAAATTTTGCGAATATCTGCAAGTAAACCTTTGCTTATTTGATGCGCTATCTTTCTTTTAGCATATGTTACATTGGTCCAATCAAAGGTTCTTGACCTAACCGATGTGAAGACCGACCGAAATGTCTTCCTGTCGTCTGACCGGATTGAAGTGAAGTCTGAACGAAATGGTAAAGATGATGCTCAGAACAACTCCAGTTTACAGCACAGGAGACAGAATTTGGCTGCGCCTGGACCACCTACCATGCCTAAGTAAGTTTAGAAAAAAACTTGAACATAGTTTATTTATTGTCTATGTTAATCCGAAATAAAATTTAGATAGATAGATAAACTCTTTATTATATATAACACACATTGACAAAAAAAGACAAACAGAAACACAAAAGACTTAAAAAATAGTGCCACAACTGGCGGCCTTATCGCTAATAGCGATTTCATCCAGGCAACCGTAGGATGGACAGGAGTCGAAAGAAATATAAAGGATGGGGTGTTCAAAAAAGAGAAAATATATACAAACAATAAAATATTCAATATTATATATATAATAACAAATAACACCTATTACATATAAGTGCAAATAACTATAAATACCTATATATAACATACTATAACGACAGAAGGAGACAACTTTAGCCCGTTTATAGGCTCACACGTCATGACTTCAACGCACACCCCCTTAGACAAGAGGCGTATTTTAGTGAGCGCACTGTTGACGCATAGGTACTTATGGAATAGAACGACCAATGTATTGAATTGGGTATACATTGGTCTTTCTATTCCAGAATATGGTTCTACAAAATTAATTAATTAAGTAGCTCATGAAAAATATTTATCTTTACATATAATAAAGCTGAAGAGGGTCAAAAGCTGAATACAGTAGATATTTAAAAAAAAGTTTGGGTATCCATTAATTCGATATAATAGAACACGTTTCAGCAGTTTTTATGTTTGTATGTTCGTATGTTTGTCTATTTCAACGCGCATCACGCAAAAACTGCTGAGCGGATCATGATGATTTTTGGTTTGTGGGTAGTATGAGGTCTTAGGAGTGTCATAGGCTAGTTTTTATCCCGAAATAATGCGAGCGAAATCGCGGGCGGCCACTTGTTTCTAATAAGAGTGGCCAACTCTGGGACCTACAATCGAATCAGTGTATCGAAAATATAACATTAGAGAAACCGGAAGGAGCATTTGGATTCCATCTGCGCAGGACCGGGATCAGTGGCGTACAAATAGAGAGGCCTATGCTCAGCAGTGGGCGATGATAGAAGATATAATTAATATGACTGTGTGTTATTCAGTGCGGGCGTAAAAAAGACAACCACCACGTTGGGTCGCAAGCAGCCCCCCGGCCGACCTGCCTTCGAAGACCAGTGTGACCACATCGTTGCATACTGCTTACGGGCTTACGTGTAAGTACTGAGAGCACCCCTCATCGCTGAGGGTCACTTGGAAACTTCCTTACTACTTCGATGACGACTTACCACCCGAATATTGGCCAATAGGATTATGGAGGTCTGTTAACAGTTGCACTGTGTAAAATAGGTATTCTGGCAAAATCAGAAAGATCGGGAGCTCACCACATAAATTGAAATATGGCTTAGAGTAACAATTACTTACTAAGTTTTCTTGGGCTGATGCATCTTGGTGAGAGCCCAGAGTCTTTCATGCATTACCGAAATGATCTCAGATTTTATGGTCTTCAAATATGTCGGTTTCCTCACAATGATTTGTTTTTGTTCACCGTTGGACGAATAGTTTACTTTAAAAAAAAGATTGTTTTTTTAAGTTTTAAATAATTAATTGAACCGATTACATAAATTCTTTTTTTATCCGATAGGGATTGTTTCCGAAATGGTCCCATATTTTTTTTTCATTGGGTCCAGTACTTTTTTTTAAGTAAATAGCACCAATATTTTGGTTTACAGAACAGGCGCGGTATGCGCGCGCACATATTTCTTCAGATATAGAACCTTCTCGAGGTACTGCGAGGTGGACTGGACCAATTGCAAGCTGCGCTATGAAGGTAACACTTACAATCTGCTATCTGTTACCAGTAAAATTACTGTTCTAAAGTTTACATAAGGTAAACCTTTACGTCAGATTCAGTTTTATTTATTTTTGAAAATACGTTGCCCTGCAACCTTACATTAATTAGTTAATTTAACTTAGATACTTGCTTTATCATTTAAATTTACATCAAATATTAATTTCGACAATAATCAGCAGCCAGAGGTCGGAAAAAAGTCAAAAATTACTTGACCAATCTTCGAGATTATCTACAGTAAAGTGTATATCAAAAAACCTGTTTACAGTGTTTTTTTTTAATGTGAAGCTTTTCTACTTGTTGTACTACAATAGTTATCAAGCCATTTCAGAGGCTCCCAGGACGGTTTGAAAACACTAACTTTGAACTTGCTTTTTTTTACTTCCGCGTATTTGATTTCAGTTTGGCAAATTGTCCACATGGGAGAATGTTACAAGTATACCATGAGACCAGACTGTCGGGAATGTAAGTTACAGTATAAAAAAACCTATGGTTTATTAATATTTTCATATATTATCTTAAGTTGTATTCCTTCATGACTGAGGGTCGTGACTCCTCCGCAGAATTAATTCCTTAGGGGAGTTCTCTTGGGCAGATACATCGCGATGGTCTTTCCACGGAAGACACATGTCCTGGGATACCGTGGTCCTCAAACATGTAGGTTTCCTCACCATGTTTTCCTTCACCGCTAAGCGAGAACAAATCCACACATAACTTGAAAATACAAGGCATTGGTGTAGGGCCGGATTCGAACCAGGGTGCGTCAGGATGAAAAGCAGACATTGAAACAGCTGAGCTACAATTGCTTTTGTAAAATGGTTACTAGTAACCCTGTAATTTTTTTTACAGTTACATATGAAGACAACATGGAAGACATGTGGCTAGATCAGCTATGGCTCAATGATTCGTCATAGTCGACTGTATGTTTGTGTATTAAATATTTATTTATTACTACTGTAGTTTCAATAATCCAGCTATCTTCAAAACGAGAGTGAGCCGGTTCTAATCGGGTAAGCACCCTCCATCTCAGGCCATAACTTTTGCTTACCATCAGGCCATCTATGGTCAAGTGCAATCTTGTTATAATTAAAACAAACTGTTGGTTCTGTGTAGCTACTTACGTACTTGCGACGTCTTAGTGAAGGTGATGCGAGGCTGAAGGCACTTTGACTATCAGACCTTGGAGTACCCCATAGGATCTCAAAAACTATTAGCGATAGCAGGTTGGTGTTTGAACTAAATATGATGAGAACTGGGGGTATGTATTGGATCATACAAAATCATCATCATCCTCAGCCAACTTTCTACTGCATTCAATCCACTGACCTCCATTAGTACTTAGTAATGGAGGTCAGTGATTCAATCTCTTTATATTTTATCCGTTTGATAGTTACTGATTTGACTTCAAGACATTTTGAAATGTCTATAAATGCGTGCATAGACTTTACATACACATTTGAACTTGGTATTATGTTATTTATTAATTAGCAAAGCTGATAATGTGATTGAATGCAAAAATAGAACTGCAAAATTAATTACTTTTAAAGTACAAAAACGGGAAACTTTTAAACTAGCTTTTATGTGTGGTCTCAATATAGCAATTCCGCTGAATGTTATATCGCGAAGATAACATACTTTTAGGCAATAGCATGTTTCAGCAGTCTCGTTCCAGAGCCAGTTCACGACAATACCATACGATATGTTCCATTATGTTAATTGTGCAGGAATCAAATAAAGTCACCGGATGGTCAAATGAATTAAGAAGAGAGACCTATGCTCAGCAGTGGGCGATAACAGGCTGATGGAAAGAAAAAAGAAAAATATTTATTTATAGCTGATAATGGTCAAATGCCTGACTGTATGATTTTATTATTATGATTGGAACAATTAATCTTTTGTTGGAATTATGAGATTTTCAATTAATAACTTATCAAAATGAATGCTATAAACAATATAGTACCTATTGTATCTAGAAAATGTATGTTTTATGTGAATTATGTGTGCTATCTGTGTACTTTGGTGAGTTACAAGTTGATTATACTGCTTTTTCAGTATTGAAAAGAATGTTTAATTGTTTTAAGAATATCCACTAGAAACCAAAGTGCAAGACATTAGGCATATTTATTGCCTAAGCCTATTTCAGACAAATTTTGTAATATTATCAATAATAGACATTTTATTCTAATCTTTCTTCATACAAAAATTTTACCCAATTGACTCTGCCACTTGAGTGCGAAGAAACAACAAACATGTAGAATTTTTTGTCTTCTAAATATTAGTGGGACATTTTAACATTTTTGCTATGCAATTTAGAACTTTTAATCGACTGTCAGAATATACTATAATAAGTTTGATAACTCTGCGACCAGAGTTGGCCACTCTCATGATAATGAATGTATCAATTTTATATTGAACATATATCATATGTAACAAAGACGTATTTATGAATGTTTTGATAATGATAATAATCATACGACCTTACTTACTTTTTATACCGACTTAAAAAAAGGATTTTATGATCATACAATTTTTGTTTCATACAGTAATAACATATCTACCGGGCGGTACAAAGACCAACCATATTAGATGGCCTTACGCGCGGAGGCCTATACTCCCAGCACGAAGGGGGGACGACATCCCGGAACCGCCTCCTCCGCCGAGGGCGTGAGTAGCCTACTTTAGACCCTCTTGATGACTGGCCAGCCATTATCACTGTTATAACCGGGCCGTCTTGTATAACCCACTAGCTGTGCTTGCGACTTCGTCTGCATGGAATAGTTATTTGAGAATTAATTGTTAGAATTTTGAACCGTTTTCGCAGCGAATGCGAACGGAAGCCATCAAAGATGAATAATTTATCCCCGTTTTTTCCACATTTTCCATTCTTTCTTCGCTCCTATTAGTTGCAGCGTGATGTTATATAACCTTAAACCTTCCTCGATAAATGGTCTATTCAACACAAAAAAATGTTCAATTCGCACCAGTAGTTCCTGAGATTAGCGCGTTCAAACAAACAAACAAACCAACTCTTCAGCTTTATAATATTAGTATAGTTTTTCTAGCTAATTTCACGCTTGTTAAATGTTGCAGTAGGAAGGATTCAATACCTTACCTAACTTGTAATAGAATACCATTTTTAGTAGGAATTGTATCATAAAAATAAAAGTTTTAATGTTGTGGATGAAAATATTCAATGTCAAAACTGATTCCCGTTTTTGTGCCGACTCACCTCTGGATCCCTATTTACTCCATTTTACTGAGTCAATACGCTCACTAAAATACGCCTCTCGTCTAAGGAGGTTGGTAGCTTAGTTGGTAATGATAGATAGTTAGATAGATTACTCTTTATTATTGACACATATTAAAAAACAGTACATAAAACAAATTGCATCTTAACTTGTGCCACAAGCGGCGGCCTTATCGCTGAAAGCGATCTCTTCCAGGCAACCCGCCCTAATAATAAATAATACCCCCAATACCTGGACCTGAACCTACCTACCTATACCTATATATACCTGGGACTGAAGGCGGTAATTTTAAATTTACAATTACTTGAGTTGAGTATGGTTATTTCTATGTACATGTAATATGAATGTGTTTACAGAAGAAAAGTATATAAGTATTATATGTTTATCTCTAGCAGTGGTACAGAGAAGGCTGTGGATGATGATGATGATTATATTCATTATCTACTACCCATGACGGGGCTAGATCGCGCTGTTTGAAAACTAGAACATAGATTTATTTATGTAGTTTATTCTGGATGCCTATAGGTCATACTTTGAATACTAAACCTATTTTTATTTTCTAGTAACGCTATAGTCACGAGGGACCCAAAAAAATCGGAACTAACCACCCGTGAGCACCTGCAGAGGGACTATAAAGTGGAGAACTGTGATAATATTGCCTTCTACTGCTTCAAGGCTTACGAGTACGTACTCTTCATTTGAAGTTTGAATGAGAACCAGATTAATATAACTTGTGTGTGACATTATGTACATAACTGATCTGCTAACACATGAAATTATGGCGCCACATATATGTAGTATACGTTCTTTTTTTTGTTAACTGTCCCACTCCTGGGCGCTGGTCCCTCACTCACCCACACGGTTCCCCCACCTCCCTCCATGCGTCCCGGTCGAAGGCCTCCTCACGCCAGGCACCCAGAAACCGGTCGAGCTCCTGACGCCAGTGGTAGTATATGTTCAATTTATTTGTCCTTTTCCTGACGATTATACTATTGTACTATATTCATTAGCTAGTACCCATGACACAAGCATTTGCTTTGTTTGTTTGGTGCTAGATGGCGCTGTGTGATTTGTCCTGAAATATTTATTTATTATGTCAATTCATTTTACCTTATTCGAATTTGATTCATTCATATTACTTTCAATATTTTATTTAGTTTTTTTATTTGTGTCTGTATATAAATGAATTTTATTTGTTTATTATGTGTAGTACTGGTCGGCTGTGCGCCCGCAACCACGTGCAGATGAACAACATGCAGAACTACACCCCGCGCTACCAGACCATGCAGAACTACTGCCAGATGGACTTTATCAACTGCTGCGAGGGGTTTGACGGTATTATACTCTCTTTCTCTCTTTGAGTCGTATTTCCTCATGACTGAGGGTTGTTACTGCCACAGAATTGATTCGAGATTCTTATTTCTGTATCTCTCTCTTTGAGTCGTATTCCTCATGACTGAGAGTTGTTACTCCCCTACAGAATTGATTCGTGGTTCCTCTTTCTCTCTCTATCTCTCTCTTTGAGTCGTATTTTCTCATGACTGAGGGTCATTACTCCGTTTTACGGGTTTTTGGTTTTTTTGTTTTTTAATCTGTTTATTTAAATAGGTACTCATCACGCCAAAATGGCTGAATAAGAATTTGAAAAATTAAACCGACGTGCCTTCTCTTAAACATTGCTTAAAACTTCAAAAAGTAATGAAAACTTTCTTAAATAGATGCCACATATGTCCTACATAAACAATATTATTAAATTAAAAACATATATTTATATTTACAGTATGGGAAATATCACATTTAGGTGGATGTTTGATCGACAAACCCTACATTTGGAATACTATTGGTGAATGTAAGTATCATGTTGATAATAATTAATCGCAAGATCGAAGCCAATGGCATATTGAGAAAGAGGGCTATACCCAGCAGTTAGACGAAAACGGCTGCAGATTATGATGATGATGATGATGAAACGTCCGTGGAACAAGATGGATTTAGGTTTTCGTGCGTCATCAACAAAGTTAAGCAATTAATGTGAGTCGGACTAGGTGACATATTCGTAGAATAATTTGTTTCAATTTTAGATAACCACTGTTTTTACCAATACTCTTAAAAAAGATATATTTATCAGTATCTTGTCTGCTTGCTAGCTATCATCTATGACACAGGCCTTCTCCTAGTCTCACTCCCTAGGATTACTTAGTTGCTTATTATTATGCCTGTACGACAAATCTGCACCTCGATTCAATCTGCGCAGGACCGGGACGAGTGGCGTACAAGAACAGAGGCCTATGCTAAGCAGTGGGCGTTAACAGGCTGATGATGATGATGGTGACGACAGATCTTGTTACATTTACTGTTTATATACATGAAAGTCAATATAATGTGTGTTTGTATACAGGGTATTAATTTGAGAAGTTCATTTCATTAAAATCTATATTTTTTACAGATTACGAGTACCACGACGACGTATTTTTGGATAATGTTTACGTGATAAGAGAATAAATTTAAATAAAATACAGTAAGGCGTTGTTTTATTATTCTGACATTTAGACCGATAAATCACCAACACAAGTGTCAAGTCAAGTAAAATATATATATATGTATATATCAACAAGTCACTTATGCAACACCCGCATAAGTGACTTGTTAAATGAAATATGGTCCATCTATTTAACATAATAATATGCATACTTCAATGGAAAAATTATAGTGCAATTAGTTATTGGTATAATAAGTATGCGTGTACATTTAGCTTTGTTTTCTCTCAGTGCTAAGCCCGTATTAAGTAAGTTTGTGTACAAACTTGCTGAGGAATGAACAGAAAACGTAATAAATTCTATGTTTATAATTTTGCAGTCAATTGAAGACGGGCCAATTTTATAGTCGATCCAATCATTCAATTGTTTACAACTTTAAATTAGTAGAATGGGAACTACTTATACATTTTCAAGGCCTCTGATTGAAATTGCTAGAAACATTATATTATTATAAAATGGAGAAGTCTTATCTATTTGTTTTTCAGTTATGTGAGTATATTTAGCATAAAAAATAATTAATAATGCTCATATCATAATCAATCTTAGTGTTTTTTTTCACAAATTTTTATGTACAATAATCTTTATACATATATAATATAAAAATGAATTGCTGTTCGTTAGTATCACTAAAACTCGAGAACAGCTGAACGGATTTATCTTATGTTAGCCTTGAAATGTTCGTGGAGGTCTAGGGAAGGTTTAAAAGGCGAAAAAAAAAATTATATTAATTTATACAAAAGTTTAGGTCTTTTATTTATCGATTGAGGCAGTGCGAAGTCTGCCGGGACAGCTAGTAAAATATAAAAACAAGGGAAGAAAAACTAAACATACTACATCTAACTACTACAAAAAAGGGGCACTTAGAAAATCTTTAGAAAAACCTAAAGATTTTTACTTAATTTCAATAGTCGTAGCTTTTAAGATTAATTCTTAAATGGTTATCCGTTAGTTATGATTACTCCTGTATACCATTTCTACGCCATTTTCAGTTATTTTTCAAGAAATAGCTTCGCTGCCGGACATGGATATGACACCACCACCAAACGTGCCAAAGTAAGAGTTTAAATCTAATGTTTCGGTAGTTATTTAATAGTAACAAAATATAAATATGTATATCCGTTAACTCGGCCAGTTTGTCCGAGTTCACAATTAAAGTACCCAAATACATTATTATGCATATATGTATTGCATATTTATGTTCGGTGCCAATACTCTTTCCCAGTTCCCCACGCACTTTAATCTAGCAAAGTGTCAAATCTTCAAAGCGAGACTGAACCGGTTATTTTTGGGTAAGCAGGAAGCACATATTATAGTATTGTATGTATTGTGTACCATCTGGCAAACTATGTTCAAGTGCAAGCCTGTTTCAATTAAAAGAAACCACATCAAAAAACCTATTTACTCTGTATTTAGGACTATTAAAACCCGCCCCTTTAATAATATACTTAGTTTGAGGCCCAGTTAAATGAACACGATACAATTTATCGATATTTTTTTCGACTTGTAGAAATCTCTTGTGTAGTGAAGATTCCCGTTCGTCCCACCAGTGGGACAGTGGTCCCCCTTCAGCTAGTGGGACGACCGATCATACCCCGTACTTATTACTTACACGGTTAACCAAACCAAAAACAAACCAGGTTATAATGTTTTCCTCATCCGTTTTAATATAATAATTATTTAATTAAAATAAAATAATATAATAACTCTTTAATTAGGTACTTACTAGGTTAATTAACCAAAAAAAGCCCAGGCTATATTTTTTTCCCCAACTGCTAAGTAAATTCTCCTTGCAGAGCTACCGCGCCAGACGTTGACAAGACCATCACCCGCGCTCGCTCGACGCTCCGTCGCTACACGTACGTGCACGGCGGGGTCAATGACACCTGCGACTGGGACGCACTCATGTGTATGCGGGTTTATAAGTAAGGAACTTGTAAAATTGACAACTAATTGACTGAGTTTTTTTTGGTTGAGATTTCTGACAGCCATTTTAACAAACTTCTTATAAAAACTAAATAATTGGATACATTTTGAGAACATAGCTTCGTTCTTATCTCTATGCAAAAATCTACTCAAATCTGTCCAGCCAATTTAGTTTGAAGGAGACACAAATGTACTCACTAAAATATTTCCAACACTTTGCCTCTATAAGGTACAAAAATACAAATACAGAAAAGTTTATCACGCTGACAAGCTTGCATCTACTAGGTACATATTTAGATAATTAAAAATGTAGACTCATGCGACTCCTATGTATGCGTAAATATTTTCTAGTTCGTACCAGGGATGGGTTTTTGCGCTGCAGTAGGTCCCAAACCAGCCTGAAGCGAAGAACACATCCACTTTTTCACAAGTAAATAGGATTACACAAGTAAATGGGTATCTTCTTTCAAAACTTTGTACATATTTTTGTTTACAGGACCGGTTTAGTATGTGCTAGAAGTATGTACTTCATATACAGCAATTTCAACAACGCCTGTGAAATGGACTTTGTTAACTGCAAGCTTGGGATTGAAAGTATGTATTTAAACAATTCTTATTCAAACTTTTAACTGTGTGTGAGGGGTATAATTAAAGTAAAGGTGTAGGTTACATATGTAGGTAAGTTTGATGAATGACATATTATGTAATTAAAGAGGTATGTGACAATAATTATCAGGAAGTCCTTAAATTAAAGTTGTATTAATGTATTAATAGTTTGATGGAATTAAGTTACTATATTGTTTTCTTTCAGCGTGGATGGTAGTGCATATGGGAGTTTGCATAAACAATAATGAAATCATGTCGTCATTGATACTAAGTACGTTTTATTAGATTTATTTGTTTTTTACTAACCTTAAGTTACTAAAAACTATAGATTTTTTAAATCAACTATTGTAAAGACTGAAAACTAAGAAATCGATGAAACATAATACGGGAAATAGCAGTTCGTCAACAAAAAAAATCTTTCAGCCACCTTCATAATATGTAGATGAAAAACACAATACATATTACAAATGTAATGTGTTTTTTTTAATTGAATTTGGCCGATGTTAAGCAATAGCTATAACCTAACGGTTTCATGATGATTATTTAATTACATACAAAATATATACCAACTCACTTACAACACGTTTCAGCAGTTTTCAGAATTTTGGTCTGTGTATCTGTTTATTTAAACGCTCATTACGAAAAAGCGTCTGAACGGATCATCATAATTTTTGGTATGTAGGTAGTATGAGGCCTTAGAAATGCAATCTCTCTCTTTGAGTCGTATTTCCTCATGACTGAGGGTCGTGCCTCCCCCGCAGAATTAATTCGTTAGGGGAGTTTTCTTGGGCAGATACATCGTGGTGGACGCCCAGGTCCTTCCACGGAAGACGCATGTCCTTGGATATTGTGGTCCTCAAACATGTCGGTTTCCTCACGATGTTTTCCTTCCCCGCTAAGCGAGTGCAAATCTACACATAACTTGAAAAATACAAGTCATTGGTGTAGGGCGGATTCGAACCAGGGTACGTCTGGATGAAAAGCAGACACTGGAACCGCTGAGCCACACTCGCTTAAAAATGCAATAGGCTACTTTTATTTCAAAATAATGCGAGTGAAGCCGCGGTTGTCCACAAGTAACTAATATTTACTTTTGTTTTCAGGCACTGATAAAGAAGATGAAACCTTTTTGGACAGAAACTATGCTATGTCTGATATGGATTTTGGCTAGTAATAATTCATAAAAAATAATAGATCAAATACTAATTTAAAAGCATTATTCATGTTTAAGGATACAGACACAAAACCTACCGAGTACCACATTAAAATATTTTTATCCATTTTTTTTTATCTCCCGAGGCGTATAAAAATCCTACCATAAAAAGTTTTTTTTTTATATTTAATTAAAAACAACTAGCAATAGATGAAAACATGTTAACTGATATAATATAACTATAGATAGAGTGCTCCAGCCCACTGCCACAGGGCAGCGTGCCCAGCGTACTAGCCGCATTTCCACGCTGGATGGCAATAATTTAATCTCATCCTAGATGTTTAATAAATCAAATAATTTCCAAGTGACCCTGAACAACACAACAAAGCTCAAAGTTCTAAGTATAACATGAAGCGAGTCACTTCAGAAAGGCCTCAGTCAAGTTGAGACCACAAAGTGTTCCGTAATGAATTACGGCTTTGCGATTATCAAAGGTACCTTCTCAAACAATTTCACCTTTAGACACCCCATTGTAAAAAATATATTAAAATAAACTAAACTACATGTACACATATTGTAAAACTTTAACGACTTCTAAAACTAAGATCTTAATTCTAAAGTACCTAAACTAAAAAACTTCATCTTAAATACACGTGAGGAAGAAAGAATCCTCAAAACGCTGGTGGCATTACCTCGTTGAATGGCTACACCTACTTTTAGAGCAGAACAGCAGCCAGCATTCTGGAGACCTGTCACTTCCATCGAGTGCTTCGCCAGGTCTCGGTATAGGTCGACCTGTTTTGGCAAGCACATTAACATTTAGATAAGACAAGAGAAAGATATGTGGCCAGTCTCAGCACACTAAAAACGATAAGACACGTAGGTACCTCCTCCTTAATGGTATTCCTCATTGTTGAGGATCGTGACTCTCCCCCCGAATTAATTCGTTAGGAGTCTTCTCTTGTGCAGATACATCGTGGAGGGCGCCCAGGTTCAGGCCCATGTTCTCGGATATTGTGGTCCAATGGTGTCAATCTCAAAGTGGTCAATCTCATGCCGGTTTTCTAACGATGTTTTCCTTCACTATTAAGCTAGTGCTGAACCGGACAAACTTGAAAAACAAGTCATTGATTTAGGGCCGGGATTCGAACCGGGATCGTCAGATTGCAAGGCGGACGATTTTGAAGACTAGTAAAATAAAATAATATTCACCTCACAAAAACGATAAACTATAAAGGAGTATGAATGTAACATTCATCCCTTGTAAATACGCAGTAATATCCCGCGGGGTAGAAAGGGTTGGAGCCTGAAACAGACTATTTGCATGATTGTTTTAGCCCTTTTTATTTGCGGTTATACTTTAGGCAGGAAAGTAGTGAAAATAACGTGTAAGTAGGTACCTAATTCTTGTTATTTTTACTTTTTACCAACTTCAAAAAAGAGAAAGGTATCTGAAATCTATTAATTAAAAAATATTATCATTAAGCAAATCGGTAAAGCACAATAATTTATGAGTAAATGCAAACCAGAATTAAATGACTATCTTCATCTAAAATTTAAACAAAATCTTTGCAGCCGTTTATCCGTTAAGAAAAAATATAAATACCTGCACAAATAGTACACGAATACCTTTATAATATTAGTTTAATGTACTTAAATCAAATAGTAAGATATCGAACTTATCACTATAATAAAAAATAATTGATTTAAAAGAAAATATGTGTATCTACATTATTATACAGCAACATCAAAAATCAAATGATCACTTTTAGGTCGATTAAAACAGCTTCGAATCTAACTATGGATAAAAAAGTAAGTATTATATCCGTTATCTAGCACCCACGACACAAGCGTTTGCTTAGTATGGGGCTAGATGGCGCTGTGTGCAATGTCCCGGACTAGGTATATATATATAGGTATAATACTAAGGCTTCTTATAAATCCTGTCCTACAAAACCACTACTAGTGGTCCTGTACAAAACCACTTTTGAAATAGAAATATGAACTTCTAAGCCATATTCTGAATGCGGGGAAAAAGTCACATTTATCTACTTTTCAAATGAAAATGTGAAAATGCTATTCCCCGAAGTGTCCAAGAAATATTTTGTGCATGGAAATGTGAACTGTAAATATAGTGGAGAGATATATTTGGTTATTTAGGACTGAGATGTCACCTGAAATACGAAATAATGCATAAGTTTTTTATAAATATTTATTCATTATATAACTTATGTAATTTGACTGCTAATGTCGCAACCTGCGGGTTGGGTGAAGAGAAAAGAGTCTGTGTGAGGTAAAAGCACGTTTCACTATTGCAGTTCTCATTTTTACATTAGAAATCGGCGCGCGAGTAAAATGGTCGATCCCGTTTCCTCGGTACCTATATCTTTTGCAGAAGCTCTTCCTTCATGGCGGTCGCCGCATGTCACCTCTTTCTTCTCGCTCATGCATACGAGCTGGGACCACGAGTGGGAAAGAGAGAGCGAACTACGCGGGCCCAAGTTTCTATGACGCAATACATGGTTCCTCCCTAAGTGCCTAGATGGCGTTAGTTGAATATAACTTCGAGTGCTACACATAATATTAAAGCTGAAGAAGGTCGAAAGTCTCAACATTGAAGATATATAAAAAATTGTAGACCTACTTCGAATTGAAAGCAGAACACGTTCCAAAAATCTCTAAAGAAATCAAAGTTTGTCATAGTACGGTAAAAGTATTGTCGTATAGCCATGCTAAAGGCCTTTTGAGCGGTTTGAAAACTCTCGACACCAGGGTTGGCCTTTCTGTTAAGAAGAAGAAATAGGGAATTAAGGGATTTATCACAAACCGAACTGAAAAGCATGAAATATTTTATTTTGTAAATAGAAATACGAGATACGGCTACTTGACTAACTGACACAATATAAATATAAATATATACATATTCCGGGACATTGCACACAGCGCCATCTAGCCCCATACTAAGCAAACGCTTGTGTCGTGGGTAGTAGATAACGGATATAATACTTATAATACTCGTACTTTTCTTTTGTAAATACATACTTGTTATACATACAAATGACAGATATTTATATTATATAACAGATATTTAAATATTAAGTAAAAAAATAAGAAACAGGTCACCTCAAACCACACATCCACAGACGACATTGTGGTCGAAGGCTGTGATTTATTTTTGTTATTTAAATAAATTTACAAACTAAATACGTCAAATATATGCCCTGTTCAGGGCACCGTAAGAGATGTATGAATGTTTGTATGCACTATACACTTCAAAAATCCATGATATAATTACAGAAGGCTAATAAAACAGCAGGCTGCTAATAAACGACTAACTAACAAATAAACTCGTGCCGCAGTTAAGCCTCATTTGCAATTCATGAAACGTCCCGAATTTACACTTTGGTCGCGACATGGAACTTTCGCATATTTCCCTGGAGCCCAGGGCGGTTGCAATTTTCAATTATTTTAGACTACATTTATTGTAATAATTATGCATTACTAGTGGATATACTCGCTGTTTCACTCGCTTTTACGGGATAAAATTTTGCGGGTAAGTAGTGCTTAGATGCTAAGCACTGCTTGCTTAACCGGGATGTAGTCAAATGTAAACAAATTCAAATTCAAAGCATTTGTGTCCTGGGGAACAAGTTCGTGTAAAAGATGGTAAGGTTTGGAACAAAGCGGAGATAATCGGGGAGGCAGATGGTGAGCGCTCGTATTTGCTCAAAACTGATAACGGTACGTACAGGCGCAATAGGTCGCATATAATATCGCAGAATAACAAGCGCGCAGTTACAGGTGCTCGGCATAGTTTTGTAAATATTGACCAAAAACTCAGTCCACCGGCCGACGCCGCCCGGCGAGTCTGTCTCGGCACCTCCTCCATTGTCCGCGCGCGCGGGGGAGGGAGGCAGCCAGCCTGCGCCTGCAGCGGCTGCGGCAGCCTCTAATAAAGTGTCTCGTAGTGGCAGGCTTATTAAGCCACCACAAAGATTTGTATGTACTTAGTTAAGTTTATCAGTTAAGAAATGTATTATGTTTGTGTTTACAATTTGAAGTAGTATTACTGTTGAGTTCTTTACACATATAATTAGATTTAATTAATGTGAGTTAGGAAAGCCTTAGATATGTACTTATATTAGTTTCTCATATTGTTATGAAAAGGATTTAAGTTAAAAAAAATGTAGATTGTAATAACATCAATAGATTATTATTAGAGTACTATGTTTAAATAGATAGTGCTATCTTGCATTTTAATTTAAGTTTAATTCACTGATAAGAGAAGGGAGATGTTGAGGGTAGTCTTAGACTTAACTTAAATAAATCAGTTGTCATTGTGATGCATAACCGAGTGGTTTAATTTATCAATACTCCCTACTACAACACAGAGTAAAACATATTTGTAGTCATGCGTGAGCCTATCAAGTTTTTAAAAAATGTGTACAGATAAAAAATAGTCATAACAATGAATACAGTGCCATCTAGCCCTATTTAGTGAAAACGATAAGAATATACTATCTGTATACTGTATATGTATGAGGTATCATCATCTTCATCCACAGCCTTCTCTATCCCACTGCTGGGCATAGGCCTCTCTTTGAATGTGCCAGCTGCGTCGATCTTGTGCAGACCTCATCCATAAAGTATCCGCGATTCGTATACCTATTAGGTATATAATCAAGACATTAGAGAAAACTTTACTTCGTAACCTTGAATAATTTACTTGTTTTGAAATTTACTTCCGAAATATTACCTATATACATTAACTGTAGAATACAGAAATATAGATGTGTACATAGGTTCCTATTTGTCAGCGTAATACTTTGATTTGCCTAAATTCACTGACCGAAAAGTGACATTCCATTTTGGGCGCTTCTTTGGGTCGGATGACACGTTAAATGGTTTGTCCCGGCTGTTTATCTAGTGCGGCGTTTACGGCAGGGGGCCCTTAAAGCGGCTTGATAAACTTTACTCTCGACACCAGAGTTGGCCACTCCCATTCGATAAGAAGTAGAAGACTGAACTAGTATATATTTATTGTTCGTACGATAATTTTCATTATTGTCTTCATTCGACATTCAATCTGCTTTGTTAAAGCTGTAGATATTTTTATCCCGCGAAGCTCTATCCCATATGTTACCCAATCCCATACTTCCTTTTTTAGAAGATTCATGGTACCTATAAAGAAACATAACTTTCAGGGAATCCGACCGACATGTTGGTTTCTAAATTTATGGGGTTCAACCCTGGTTCGGGGCTGAAAAAACTGATCTTTACTCTAAAGAGGGTGTTTTAAATTATTTGGGGCTATAAAAAATAAGGATTTAAAGCTTCGTGATTTGTAGGTACTTTTGTTAGGTATTTGGTATTAAAAACAGAATTGCAATAATAATTTAATACATATGTTCTTTGTCTGAAGACAAAAGGGTAACGTTAATCGACAGTGCTGTCACTTCTAAAATTGACAAACATCGGGTGCTTCCTTGGGTGAGATGACACGTTATACCATCAATAATTCTGTAAATAAATAAAATTAGAAAGCCATTTATTCAGCTATTTATAAGGATACATGTTCACACATTACATAAAATTTCCAAAAACATGTTGTTGTATCTATACTAATATTATAAAGCTGAAGAGTTTGTTTGTTTTATCGAGGAAGGCTTTAGGCTATATAACATCACGCTGCTACTAATAGGAGCGAAAAACAATGGAAAATGTGGAAAAAATGGGGAAAATTATTCATCTTTGAGGGCTTCCATTATAACTATTCCACGCGGACGAAGTCGCTGGCACAGCTAGTTATAAAATAAAATGTCATAAGGTTGTTATTGGTTCAAGGAAATGTCAGTTTTTATGTCATAGTGTTGTGCGATTTATCTTGACTGTAATACACCGTAAGAGAGTCGTAAGCCATGTCTTTTTTGTTTGTGAATAAAACACTAGATACTGCCAGTCGGAGTTTAGCTAAATCCATGACTCACAGTAGCAGGTGTGTGTTTCAAGATCTTTAATTTATAGAAGATAAGATAAGATAAAGATATTTTATTTGCCAAAAACACTGGTACAATCACAAAAATATCAACGTATATCTAAGTATTACGTATTACCATAGATAATAATACAATAGATAAGATATATATTAATTACTTAATGAACGTTAATGTGAGTTTCTTATGAACCCCGAACTAGGCCTGGGCCTGTATCTCGGTGGTCCAAGACTGAAAGTAACCAAAAGAGTCATTACCTAAGTCATTCGCGTATTACAATATTAACAAGAAGGATGCTATGCTATTTTGTGGTTGTCGTCTGGCTGCTAGCGCTAAGCAGAATATAATAACAGAAGAACATTATTAGGTATCTGTTTTTCTTTATATTATTGTATTGTTTATGTACTTACTAGCTGTGCCAGCGACTTCATCCGCAAAGAATAGCTATTAAGGACCATAAAGACGGTTCTAGTGTGTTAATCTTAAAAGCTAGACATACACTGTTGCAGACATTTTGTTAGATAATTTTATTTTTTATCATTCTTTCATAAATATTTTTTTGATATCTAGAACCGTTTTCACAGCACACGCAACGGAAGCCCTCAAAGATAAATATTTTACCCCATTTTTTCCACATTTTCCATTGTTTCTTCGCTCATATGAGCGAAGAAACAATGTCATAACCGTAATGTAATAACAGGGCAGTTATGTAACGACCGCCAATCGGCGGTTGAAGCGTCTGCTTAACATTCTGACGTACCCTGGTTCGAATCCAGTCCTACACCAATGACTTGTGCCTGACATAACATGGATTTGCACTCGCTTTACTTAAAGGAAAACATTGTGTGGAAAGTAACATGTTTGAAGACAATATCCGGGGACGTTTGTGTCCTCCGTGGAAGGACTTGGGCGCCCACCAGGATGTATCTGCCCAATAGAACTCCCATAACGAACTAATTCTGCGGGGGAGTCACGACCCTCGACAAGTCGAAGAGAGAATCAACACAATTTTATCGTCTATACATTTGTTTTAATAACTCGTAAGGACCTACCTCTGGACATAGGCCTCTCTCAAAGCAAGACACTCCTGATTATGCGCTTCTCGTATCTCGTTTTTCTAACTTTATCGCGAAATAAATCCTGGCCAAAGACGGGAGCAATTTCTATCACAAAACCAAGCAAATAGCAAACGCAAATAAATATCTTATCAAATCACTTGAATGAGTCCATACCTCAAATATAGGGAATGAACAACCGGAATTTCGGTGTTCATAACATACGTGGGTGAAGAGTTACCATTTTAACACCGATACAAAATATGTTTCTAAATTTCTTCTTTGACTTATTTATACAGGGCTACTGGTAACTACCGCACAACCTTTTTAGGGTGGCTTTAGTACATCTATACCAACAACTTTTGTTCTACAACTTTTGGAAATTCATGAAAAAAAACAGCTGTTCCATACATTTTGTCGAATATCTTCAATACTTTTGTATGGAACAGCTAATTTTTTTCACGAATTTCCAAAAGTTGTAGAACAAAAGTAATCGGAATATATGTACTAAAGCCACCCTTAAAGGTTGTACGTCAGTTACCAGTAACCCTGTATAACAGTGAATAAAAAAACGACGAAAAATAACAGCGATAAAAAAACGCTTTTCCATGCGTTTTCATAGGGCGTGACATTTTATGCATTTAATTCTTGTATTGATTATTGATATTTTTTTAATTATATTGTTATAGTACTAATAAACTTAATACAAAGCATCGAGCTAGGATTATACAACGTTATTATTTGAGGTTATCCTTAGTGCGACTAAAATATAAGTCAAGTAAATTGCGATACTCTCTAAATTTACGCCGCGCAATGGTGGCGGAATCATTGTTGCGATAAAACTCAGGCACACAAAAAGCACGGTACGCTCCGGTGAAACGCTCCATGGCGACTGAATTCCGAAAGACCGTTAGTGCTTCCCCCGCACCCCGCGTGCCATTACTGCGCGCCATTTGAATTTTGTTCTAAATTTAGATTTCAAAGGACTTATGGGACACCTTATTATAATCTAGCTTTTATAATGTATATGTCGTGGCCGCATCGTAGAGTTGCCCATTTCATCAAATGATCGGCCATTTCATGAAATGGTTGCATTTCATGAAATATTTCTCTGTCCATTGGCCAAATCATGATGTGCCCAGGCCAGATCAATGATAAGAAATCGTTTGACGATAGGTCCAGCTGGATGCACTGCTATTTCATGAAATAACCAATACTAATCGATCATATCGTGAAATAGTTTCATTAACAACCGGTAGAGGCGCTGTAAGTCTCTAAGCGCTTTGTTTGTGTCAGGATGGCGGCCCTTGTAAACGAAGTCATATTTTCACAAAACAAAAACGCGAATAATTCGTTATTAAACGTGAAAGAAAGTGATAATAAAAGAGTTTTTGATGAAAAAGTATTAGAGTACAATGCAAGTCATGCAAGTTTCAAGCAAAATGTGAAAAAACCGTGGAGTTTGGAACGTATATCTCAGGCTAGTAATAGTTTCTTTATATTAAATTTTTATGCACTTAATTGAATTAAATAACGTATTTTATCAAAATACCCGTAATTTATAATAAAAATACCCAAAAATAATAATTTCTTCTTTAGGTTATAAAACAAATAAAAGAGAGTAGGGTGACCACGAAGAAGAAGTCTATGGACTACTACTGGTTATCAAAATATGATATTATGGAAACTGTCGAAGAGGAATACCTCATATTCAAGAAAAAACGCTGATGATCTAACGATTCATCTGATGCAGACTTATTTTGAAGTATTGAAGGAAGTCCACAAAAGTGTTGGACATGGTGGTCGACTCAAAATGATTCAACACATCAAAACAGGCTCTACATTGTTAACAATATGTAATGTGCCAAAGTTATTAGTTATTTTTTTCTATTATTTTACTTAGGTACCTTTTTGTTCAATATTAGTTAATGATATGTGACCTTTATTTTTTTTAAATAATATAACAGTTACCTATTAGTAAGTATGTGATTAAGACTCATGTAAAGAAACATTCCTACCAAAAACTTGTGATACCTATAAAACTCTAGTGCGCGCCAAAGATGCCACGTGTGGTTCAACGCGTGTGTACGCGTTCGTCCATGTGCCTTTTTAGATTAAGTAAGTTTCTTATACTTATTTTAAAATTATTTTAATTTAATTTAAACAACTAAATATAAACAAGTACGTAACACAATCCTGGGTTTTCATTTTATGGTTACCCCATTTTCACGATATGGTCAAACGTGGGTGACCAAATCGCTAAACGTTTATCGTTTAATGATTTGGCTACCATTAGTTGGCCACTTCATGAAACGTGAACACTTCACGACATGCTCAACCATTTCATGAAATTATCAATTCAGTGATTTGGCCACGACATATATAATATGACGTATACTTTAATATTGTTACCCTCTTTAAGTAAGTAAATAAATATTTCAGGACATATCACACAGCGCCAATCTAACAATAATAACAACAAATAACAACAACAACAATAACAAACTAATAACATTAACATAATCTGTATATAAACGGTACTCAATAAAAAAATACATTATATTTTTTTATTGAGAAGTCCCTCATTCTCAGAGCATTTCTACACCATTTATTGGAATATATTCAGTGGTTTGGACGCGGCTGTGAGCAATAAGGCCGACTGAACTATACTCTAAACGTATCAATTGGCACTATCTATGGCTAACATCTATACTTAATATTATACTGCTGAAGAGTTTGTTTGTTTGTTTGAACGCCTATATAAATAAATAAGATTTTATGTTTATGTGAATTGATTGTAATGTGAATTTTAAATATGGGTCCCAGACCCGAAATACATTTATTTTATTTTTTTATTCTAATATAGTTACAAGCATGGTACAGCAAGCTCTGCAGTCATAAAGTTTGGAACACAAATGAACACTTCGGTTTCAATATACGGATAGCGCGCACAAGTGCTCACCAAACTTTCATTCGCCGCGAATGGAACCTACTAGCAGATTGTTGTATAATAATAATTGATAAAAAACATTTATATATTCAACCTACAATAATCAATTTATAGAGACTTATTAAACAACTTCGGAAAAATTAGAATGTTCTTACGTATTACAGCGGAATGTTTTTTATTATTATTTGGTAGGATCGACGCAAATGGCACATACAAAGGGAGGCCTATACCCAGCAGTAGGATGCCAAGGGCTGTGATGATAGTCCGATTTCAAAATAGGAGCAGGTTCCCAGGTCAGAGTTCTCAATGATACTAAAAAAGTTTTTTTTATAAAATTTATCTTGTGACACTCAAGTTTCGGTTAGAGAGATTAGTTTTAATTTTATGTGAATTTCGCATCAGGCAAACTAAATATCAAGTGTACTTGAAAGAAATCGACTCATTTGACTGTAAGGCAAGACAAGAGCATTAAAATCTTTTTACACTAAAATGATGGAATTTGGTTGCATAGTCCTTACTGCTACCTATAACGTTGTAGCGGTGCAGTACATATTGCTAATTTTCACGATTCGTTAGCTCGACCAGAACCAGCACTAGTATAGATATATCCTATGTTATATGGCTTGCGGCCGCTAGTTCCGTATTGAAATTATAAAATAAAAACTATGTAAAATATACTGTAGATTTTTTAATTTATATTTATCTATGGAAATTTACAGTATTTGCAAGTGAATAAATCAGAGAAAGTATTTGAATATATATTGGAAAATGGCCCATAAATCTCTTTCATCATCAACATTATCAGACCGTTATCGCCTACTGCTGAGCATAGACCTCTCTTCTAGCACGCCTCCCGACGCGGTCCTGTGCAGATTGAATAAATCTGTATAAATGGATTTTCTTAGCTGAACATATTCTACAGTTCTTAACAAATACTAAATATCTACAAATAATTTATTTAGCTACTATAGAAGATTGTACACGTTATTATATTATTGTACTAGATTAAGTTTAAGATTTTAAATTTTATATTAAGTTTTAGATTTTAGAATAAGTGTTTAGTTTTAATTTTAGCAACGCCCTAATTCCCCTATTAACAGGGTAAATGTAAATACCTACATTTAATATGCTAATAAAGAAATTTGAATTTGAAAATATCTGCTCTTGTGAGCTCTGCACTAAATATCAAAATTGTTTCGTAACTATACTACCTACCAATGTTTTTATTACCCATCCATCGCTACTGGAAGACCTATGATCACATAGCAAACCACTTTAAAAACACTTACGTAAAGGATAAATCTGTAAGCAATACGAAAACATCCAATATTTGAGTTTCTTCAGACAAAATTGCAAGCTGGCTAAATATACACATTACCTACTTATACAGGGATACTAGGCACACACATATAAAATAAAATAAATCTATACTGACATTATAAAGCACTGCACTAAACTGCAACCAGCGCTGGTCTTCCGTTGGGGTTGGTGATGACGTCACGCACGCATTCATGGAATAATTTTTGGTTATGGTTTGGTTTTTAATGGTTTGTTTGAACGCGCTAATCTCAGGAACTACTGGTGCGAATTGAAAAATTATTTTTGTGTTGAATAGACCATTTATCGAGGAAGGCTTTAGGATATATAACATCACGCTGCATTTAATAGGAGCTAAGAAACAATGGATATTGTGGAAAAAACGGGGAAAATTATTCATCATTGAGGGCTTCCGTTGCGTGCGCTGCGAAAATAATTCAAGTCATGGGTAACAGCTATAATTTATAAAGCTGAAGAGGTTGTTTGCAAAAATAAGTATGATTCCCAAAATAACTATTCCACGCGGACTAAGTCGCAGGTACAGCTAGTAAAATAATAAAGTCCTTATGCACATACATAATTTTCATAAATTGCGCTAGGCTCTTCACAATGTTTAAACTGTGAATTTGACAAAGCGAGTTCAGAGATCTGTGATAAATTTAAGGGAAAGCAAACCTCCAAAGGGCCATACAAAATGTCTCTTAATACGCATTGTATATCAGCATCAAAAGAAAGAAAATTTATTTTCTAAAACATGAATAAAAAACAAAGAAAAACAAGTTAAAAGCAAAAATTTAAAATTGAGTTGTCATTTTTTTGGCACACGTAAGAAATATATTAAAAGGCGACAGAATTGAAAACCAATGTGGTGTGGTCCGGTGTCCAAGCCCTCACGTTAGAAGCTTTCTGACATGGTGGCTATAAAGCACAGCCAATTAAATATAATTTTAATGGCATTTTTATTTTTACTAAACATAATTTTATTTTGCATTATTTTAATAAGCATTCTCTATTTTGTTTATGTTTATTTATTCATATGTAAGTGGTATAAACCCTTTGATCTTTTTTTTCATTTAATATCTTAATCACCTCGCCCTACTCACTTAATTTGAAAATTATATCCCTGCCAGATTGGTTGCCTGAAAGAGGTCGCTCTTAGCGATAAGGTCGCCAATTAAGACGCTAATTTTAATTTATATATTTTTTTGTATTGTTTTTATAATGTGGTTCTTTAATAAAGAATTTATCTATCTATCTATCTCTAGGGTACTAGTAACTCTGAACAATACCTACCTAGCTGGAGACTGGCCAGTTGGCAACGACGGCAATAGCTAGAAGTATCGCACACATGAGCATTCATGTCCCATGAACTATATTGTACCACCCCAAGCTTAAGCTTAACTGAAAGAGATATTATATCACACGATCACCAGAACTTTGAAGTTGAGAGATCTTGAACAACATTTATCGCAACATGAAACCTTAAACTAGACAAAAATATATAATAACAAAATATGAGTAAATTAAAAGTTTCTTGACACAACCCGGCCCCAACTCAGCATGTGCTGGATGCAAGCATCCAACGCTGGTCTTCCAATGGCAACCCCGTTTCTTTGTAAGCTACAACAATACATAACATCAGGCGAGTGGTGGTCACGCCTGAGATCTTGAAAAGAAAGTATATAAAGAAGGTAAGTAAAGCCACAGGTAAAGTTAAGCAACGCTCAATCAATCAATCAATCAATCAATCAAAAGTTTTTATTGAACTTTTTTTTTTTTACGTGTGATAGAGTTACTTTTGACTACAGCCTGCCTGATGTTAAGCATTGCTGCAGCTTAAACTTAAATCTAATCTATTTACAATATTTGTAGCTTAAGACTAAATGAAAACGCTGTCATAACATGAGTGGTTAATACGTTAAAATTATCATTTTAGACGAGTAACGGTAAGCAAATGCTAAGTTATGTAATTAGAAGACAGTTTTAATTATAAACAGTTGCATATTTTCATCGTCCTTATTGTGGTTCCATGTGCACTGACTCTTATAATGTGTTGTACCACTTATGTACTTATACAATACTTTTGTTTATACTTAAATAATACTTAGTATCAGCAACCGCAGTCAGAATGAATATTACATAGATAGATAGATTAACTCTTTATTGTTGACACATATTAAAAAACAGTACATAGAACAAATTGCACCTTAACTAGTGCCACAAGCGGCGGCCTTATCGCTGAAAGCGATCTCTTCCAGGCAACCTTCAGCTGGAGAGAAATAAGCAAAAAGAAAATAAAGAAGAATGTGGTGTACAACAAAAAGGAAAAAAGAAATTTTACTAATATATATATATATATATATATACATATATATATGTGGGGACAGCGGAGCATCTTCGTTATCCATAATAGTAATTCTACCGGCTGGGCATGGATATTCGGGCATGGAGAAATAAAACGTAGCACTTCAACTTATTGATGGTATATTACAATTTGTTCGAGGTTAAACTATGAAATACAACTGTAGGAAGATTGTCTGATAACTAATTACACTAATTCGGTCGACACTCCAACCAACACGTAACGCCACAACGCGATGCGAACCGATTGCCGTCCCAAGTAAGAATGCCGGTCTCTCGCACGGCACTAGCGCTGGTTGTTGCGTCAGAGCAGGGCTCCGAAGTTAGTCTCAAGTCAATGTCAGCCGTTATTGACAGTGACATAAACATTATAACATATTTCGAACATTGTGACAGCTGACAGTGACATTGAAACCAACTCGCCTACTCTCCGAATCAAACATTAACAACAACTTAAACACTCTTCGAATCAAACACGCCGACACGGCCAGACTGACATTCGCACGTCCTCGTGCGATCCGATTTCTCTCGCAGCAGATGACCTGGAATAAAAGAAAAGACACAGCTGGGATCACTAATGTCATTTTGCTCGTCTATCCTGACAATTTCGAAAGATATAATTCAGTACACGCACATATTATCAGTATCTAATATTTGGCTTCGAGAAATTGAGATCACGTCAAGATGTTGTTTCAACTAAGTTAATTATCACACAAAACTTCACTATTCGACCTCGTGCGAATATGACCGTACCGCTGCAGGGTGCCCCCACCACCAAGATCGCCACTCACAGGTAACGACAAGAGAGCAACGGACAGCCCTGCAGTTGCAGCTCCACTTCACGACATTATTTGACCTCATGCAAATAAGCCACCGCAGGGTGCCCCCACCACCAAGATCGCCACTCTCAGGTAACGACAAGGGAGCACCGGACAGCCCTGCAGTCGGAGCACCTCTCTACGACAATATTTGACATCATGCAAATATCGCCAAATCTCTAGCTTCTACCCGACGGCATCTCATACGACGTGACGTTATATCATCTGACGTGAAACCAACTAACTCTTAAGCAATGGTGTTGAATGATACGTAACAAAGTCACATCTCAAAATTAAATCTCTAATTCACTTCCCAATGCTGAGAGGGTCGCCGAGGTGGCGCTCATTGTGTGCGAACTAGCAACCAAATCGTATCATCGTCTGATGAAACCTCCTCATTACTTTAACTTTGACCCGCCGTCTCGGCCTCCTCCTCCTCATCGTCAACATAATTAATCAAAAGGTATCTACCTACTTCTATTAAGCCGTCAAGACTCCTGGGCACTATGCCCAGATTTTCGTGAACATCTTTATGAATCTGATTTTAACTATCTATCTTTTCAAAACGTGGGTACCTGTGCTGTATTACTATGCCTTCTATTCTAATCCTTTCGCAGTACCCAGAAATTGATTGACTGTTTTACTATTCACTAATGAGTAACCAAAAGGAAACGAGCTCACCGGGAGTATGGTCAAAGTGTCTCGGGCAGACTATGTACGCTCCAAACCACGCCGACAGCATCCCTGCTCTGGCGGTGCTGATCAGCAAGAAGGCGGCACCACTTGCTACTGGCTGGGTGCGAGGAGTGACAACAGCATCCTGAAAACAGAAACGGATACGCGCCAGTACTGAGACATCTAATATGGGCCATTTAAACAGGGATGATTTCAGATTCAGTTTCATTTTATTTGCACAGTATATATCTTGAAATTCAATCTCTAACGGACACGACTCCCAGAAAAGCTGGACTGTTAACAGAAAAATCTCAACGAATCCTGTCAAGACTTGATTTCACTGAAATATCTTGCGTAAAATAGGACAAGACTACTAAGTTAAAACTATGACAATGTTAATTTTGATTGAATCTTGAATTTCAATTAAATATCACAGTGCACAGCTGACCTCTTATGTGGCATAAAATGAACTCACACTTATTTAGCACTGTACAATCATGAAATAGCTACGCATTAAAAGTTATCAGCAGATTGACAATAAATTTTCTACAAAAAAAACCATTACTTAATCGTTACGCAACATTTATAGTGCTGTATGCTCGTATTAACCGGTATGGTTCTTCTCAATAACGCCTTTTAATCATTTATAACAAATTGCAAGCAAATCTTACTTCGACAAAAGAGCATTCAACACCAGAAACGTAATGAATTTAAACAATATCACCTTTGATATCCGATGGAGTTGCACGCTGCACTTAGTCACCACTCGACCCTGGCTGCGCTCGCCCGGCCGCGTGCTACCACTGCTGCTTCATGTGCCGTGGCCGCCCGGCCGCGTGACACCACTGCTGCTCCATGTGCCGTGCCCGCCCGGCTGCATGCCACCACTGCTGCTCCATGGGCCGCGGCAGCTCGACCGCGTGCCACCACCGCTGCTCCATGTGCTGCCCGGAGCGCACGCCACTGCAGCGGCATCGCGCATCACTGCGACGTGGCATGAGTCTGCTGCAGGCGCTGCTCTTGTACTCCCTCACGATGCGGTCCATATCTTGTAATCTTCTTGCTTGTCAATATTTTTTGTCGTTTCTTTCGTAGTCTTTCTTGTACGACATTTCCAATTAGAAGATATAAAATTCCTACCAAATCCGAACAGCAAATCTTGTCTTTCAATTCACAGCACACGTATTCGTAAATTTCAACGCAATTATGAAATCGCTTTATGGTCTTCTCTGGTCCGAGGTTTATCGTTGCCGCATTGATAAGTTTCAGTAAAACTCAAATCCCAACTGCTTTTTATCTTTCACACGTTTTTGTTCATTGACACGAAGAATTGATAATGTTCGTGGGTCTGATTTTCACGTAGGCAGAACATGCATGGCTCCCATTGTGTTTCTCGGCGATCAATTATTTCTCCATTTTGCCATCATCCCACTTCTGATGTGGGGACAGCGGAGCATCTTCGTTATCCATAATAGTAATTCTACCGGCTGGGCATGGATATTCGGGCATGGAGAAATAAAACGTAGCACTTCAACTTATTGATGGTATATTACAATTTGTTCGAGGTTAAACTATGAAATACAACTGTAGGAAGATTGTCTGATAACTAATTACACTAATTCGGTCGACACTCCAACCAACACGTAACGCCACAACGCGATGCGAACCGATTGCCGTCCCAAGTAAGAATGCCGGTCTCTCGCACGGCACTAGCGCTGGTTGTTGCGTCAGAGCAGGGCTCCGAAGTTAGTCTCAAGTCAATGTCAGCCGTTATTGACAGTGACATAAACATTATAACATATTTCGAACATTGTGACAGCTGACAGTGACATTGAAACCAACTCGCCTACTCTCCGAATCAAACATTAACAACAACTTAAACACTCTTCGAATCAAACACGCCGACATATACATATAAATACGCAATACACATACTTAATATAAAAAAAAACCGGCCAAGTGCGAGTCGGACTCGCGCACCGAGGGTTCCGTACAAACCTGCAAGGTTAAATATTTTGTGATGTAACTAAAAATTTATGGTTTTTTGTAATTTTTCCTTTATATGCTATAAGACGTTGCTTCGTACCAAATTTCAAGATTCTGAGTTCACGGGAAGCACCCTGTAGGTATTGATTCCCTTGCAAGTGTCGAAAATTTGCGGCATAAATGGCTGTATCTTTTGATTGCGTTGGCTTAGAAGTTTGATTTTTTCACAGCTTCAAGGGACAGTAGACCTGAGTAATTGATATAAATTTCAGCTTCATACCTCTACGCGTTCTTGAGAAAAAGGGTCTTGACAGACGGACGGACGGACGGACAGACGGACAACAAAGTGATCCTATAAGGGTTCCGTTTTTTCCTTTTGAGGTACGGAACCCTAAAAATAATGTTTATATACAAATACATATAATACACAACTTAATATTTAAAGGTGATAGTAGTAGAAATAATAACAGCAATTTTCACTGAAGGGAAGCGAGATAAAATTACATTACATTAAATAGAAAGTGGCTATTTATTCAATTACATTTATATTGAATCACCAATAAGATTCTGAATTCCGTAAGGTTGAAAGATGTTACAATTCTCATCACACACTCTCAGTAGACATACACAGGACACCAGTTTATTATTTTTTTTACTTTGAAAAATGAATTTTATGTCATGATAAGATAAGTGTCGGTTATATTATGTATTATCTATTAATTAAAATACTAAAATGTTATTGCTTTAGCGCAGTAGCAATTAAAGTGCATGTAATTGCAATAAAACAATAACTATTAATAGGTACTTAGACAATCATAAAAAGTATTTATATACCTATGCCTATAGGTTATATAAAAACTATAACAGTTCTAAAATGTAGTAAACCGAATATGACTACGAAGATAATTTTAATCACTGTCCTATCTTGTAAGTCTCAGGTTTTATAATAAATATTATTTATTGTTTTTGTAAATATAATATGACAATATTATAAATTGACTTTGAAGAACAAATTGTCTTACATCTATTTAACTTACAGCTATATTAATATGGTGGTGCAGAGGTGAAGAAAATCATACTAACATTAAACTTAACGACACATTTACTAATGTAAACGAAACAAACATCATAATATACAATGTCACAAAAAATAATATATCTGATATTACCAATATGACCATCATCGAACCCAGTATACCACTACTTAAGGTTATCGATCATGCTCCAAACTATGTAACGTACATGACAAATCTTCGAGATGGAATAATCCAACTAGGAGATGATGTTATGTATAATGTACAATCAGAATTCCCAAGTCATGACCCAGCAGATAAATTAGATGTAAATGTAACACAAGAAGAAACTTTTTTAAAACAATTACTAGTCGAAATAATTATCAACAAAACTGTCGATTTGGAAGAAACTGATCATACAATTGATAAAGAAGAACAGAAACATTCCGAAATGATTATAATCAGGGGTATGCTAGCTAGCTTGGCAAATTACATGGAAAAATCTGGCAAGAAAGGAATAAAATCTCTAGCGTACAGAGTAAAAAACTTGATAAATCCCGTCCTTTACCTCAACAACATTTTAAAACAATCTAAATATTCAAATGAGTTACATAAGTACTTTATTTTTATATTCAGTAGAAACATTACATGTGAGATGGATCACCAGTTCATATTGTTCGATATCGTGGAATCTTCCATCAGAATATTTGGTAAAGCTTGCGAGGAAATGGCTGGACTGATCGTCCAAGAAACCTATGACACGGAAGATTTTGACGAAACTGATGTTATTGAAGAAGAAATTGGAAAATTCGTACATGAGCAGAAGAAAAATGCATTTGAACATGTTTGTACAACGACATACGTATGCAGACGCTTCCCTTCATTTTCAGACTATGTTGCAAAACTACTAAGCACAATAACAAAACTGCCTGACACGAAATTCTTAATCGTATCAAACGTTATAGAGGATAACATCATGTCAAAATTGCAATTTTTTCACAGTTTAATGGACGACAATACTGCACGAAGCGTTAGTTCACTTTTGATTGAAATGATAGAAGACTCTGTCGTAGTGACTAACTCTATGATTGCAACCGTGAAGAGCATAACACAAAGATTCAAAGTGTGCCATCACAACGGCGTTGAAATAAGAAACCATACACGAGCTATTCGCATCCTTCTAGACATCATAGATATGACCCATCAAATCAATCCAGAAAAAGTGGTAGCATCTGAATTCAAAAGGATCACTAAACTTTTGAACGACTGGGGCAAGGGTAAGAAGCGAAACCTGGAGCAATTACTCTCAGATTTCATTGAAAATACTCTTGATTTCTTCTCTGTTTATTGGACTAGAGATATTAGAGAAGAAATTAAAGTACTTATTGGGTATATAGTTACAGGAACTACTAGTAATGATACACTTTGCGATCAATTGTTTACGCAAGGATCTATACTTGCAACTGAAAATCACGTCATTTATGCAGAAGATGAGAATATGATAAATTAATTACTTAATGGTTTTTATTAAAAAAGTGTATAGAGATTTAACCTAAATTTAATTACTTAATAAAATACAAATTGATACTAACATAGACTCTTTTTTATGCACACAATATGCACATATACACATACACAACACATACGCGTAGTTTATCAGGTACCATAGCAAGTGCATTTAAGTACTAAAATCTGGTAAACTACCTATATACTCGATCAATTGCAAGGTATACCGCTAATTCTTTCCTAACGAGCTATGCTAGCCAAATCTGCTTGAATCTCTACTATTAAATTTAGTTTGTTTGAGTGTTTGTGTGCTTTTCTATGACAACTTTTTGTAGTTGCTTGTATTCTTATATTCGACGTGCAGTCATTATTTTTTAAATGGCATTGTATTTTGTTTGGGAGGAGGCCTATTAAACAGCAGTAGGTTGACAAGGGCTGAAGAAGATGATGATGATGTATTAATTCTATTTTCTCACATGGTATATTTATGTATGTTGCTGAATAGACACATAAATAAAATAATAATAAGTAAATAAAGTAAAATAAAAAGCCTTTATTCATCTACACATAATATGATACATAATTAAATTGCACACTTTATTATTACATTATTATCACCACATTAATTCATTTCACCATTTCGTTTTTTTTAGAATATTAGGTACACATACACTTACATAAACACAATGTTATGATAAATAGACAAACCATCAACTAAACATACTTTTGATTAGTAGACCTACACAAAAAAATCGTCCGTATCAACTTTACTAAGTCTGCAATAAAAATACATTGCCTTGTCGCATATTAAAATAATACTACGTGCATACTAGATACATACTAGGCAACATAGAATATCCAGCTAAATTACAATTACCCGCCGCCTGTTTACAATTGTTAGTTATGTCCATCCAAAAGGTTGCCTAGAAGAAATCGCCTAAGGCGATAAGGCCGCCCAATGTGCAACACTTTAATATATGTATGTTTATTTCTGTTTGTAATTTTTGTGTTTTTATTGTGTACATTAAAGTTATATTCATTCTATTCTTTATATTCTATTCTATTCTAAATTCTCATTCAAATTTTTTTTAACCAAAAACTTTTAAACAAACAAATACCAAGTTAGTAAAAAGTCGGCAAAATCTCATTATTTGCAGGCACCTACCTAATTAAGAAGAAATACTGCGCTGAGAGTAAAAGAGGGTAAGTGAGAAATATGATCTTTCCGTAAAACAGTGGCGGAGATTAAAACAAGGGATGCTGCGGCACAAAGGGGTAGAACAATATAGGCTAGACACAGACACGAGGGTGGAGTGAGTCAAGTTAGGAGAAAAATATTCTATTTTTATTGGACCAGCGGTGTGTTTCACAATGAGTCTGATATGGAACCGATTCGATTGAGACGGAAATCAATCGGCATGGAATGGATTTTTCCAAATCACAATGATATGTACATGTATACGATTCTATACCATACGATTCTTTTGACAAATTTATTCAATTGAAAAATTGGAAACGTTGTCTAAGTCAAAAGCTAGCTGATTCATTTCCGTCGATGATAAGTTCAATTTTGGTTTTTTCATGATATTAAACCTGATTTTCAGTTAACTATATATTCATTTATTTTTTTATATTTTTATTCATATAAAATCCACAGTAAAATTAGCCTTTTTAAATTTCTACCATCGTATTTAATTTCTACCATTTCTACTACAGGCGGATTGGATCATTATGCTACTCATTGTGAAACACCATGCAGACCGGACATTCAAAACGATATTCGCACATCGTACTCGTATCGTACTACCGACACGACACTTTGGTCATTGGTGGAGCATATCTTGTACTAGAATTGATCTAGCTCTAGTATAGCAGGTATACACGATCCATCAGCCAAACTAGGATCAAGGTTGTTATGAAACACACCGTTCGACAGTTCGGTGGAAGACTATATAGTGAGCGTATCTTATAGTACTTAATTGCAAAAGTTTATTCATCTTCTTCTGCTAAGTGCAAGTTTATTGGCCTGTTTCTGGCGGTCATGTAATTATGATCTCGAAACTAATAAAATCGTATACCTATATACAGTTTCTTTTAAAAACATATTGTGACAGATTTACCTACATTTATGTTTTAGTGCAGAAAAAACTACAAACGAAATTCTATTAGTTGATATTTTGTCCAACCTGTAAGTGGTATACAATCTCCTCAAGTATGCCTACTGCCTCTGCAAGCTGTGCCCACATATCGGCACCTGGCTCGCTGGCTAGCTGCCAGCTTCACGCGCAGGTCACACTGCAGACAAACATCTACTACATAACACACTACAACAAATTTGAGGATATCACCATTACTGGGATTTGAGTGGGTAAAGCTACATAAGTTAAGTATTGGTTTTTGAAATGGTTTTTCTGCTTCTAAATGAGTGGCCAGCCCTAAAGTTTACTGCAATTTGAGTTGCAACATAAACTAGATAAACAATCTATTAATAATTTGTACAAATTACATGTAAACTTTAAGTAATTATATGAATCATAATAATTTTTGCAAAGCCAGATTATGGTTTTTAAAGTGATTTTTCATCTTCTTCGCATGAAAGTGGCTAACTTTCTTTTTCAAACCACCCTAAAACTTTACTATGACAAACAGCCGGGACTTAATAAGTGTCATCTGACCCATGGAAGCGCTCAAATAGTCTAAAATACCACATTTTGGTCACCCATCCAAACACTAACCACATCGACAACTTGTTTCATCATCGTCATTGATTATATTAGTAGGTAAGCTGGCAAGTCACTAGATAACAGCTATACCAAAAAGTAACTCATAATAAGCTATAGTAAGTACTAAGTGGTTTACATCTCGCTGGAAACCACTTCAGTGGCGAGTGGCGCCATCTGATACGGTACACACTTCTACAGTTACAAACTTGCAGAATTATATAACGACTTAAGTACATACTTATTTCAACATCTGTTTAGTTAAAACGATGTTTTGGTAAAAGAGAAAAATTGAGTACTGCGCTAAGCTACCGTTAACTTTTATAATCAATGCTTATCTAATAAATGGCGTAGTAATTACGTGAGAATCAGTCGAAAAACACTAACTGTCTTATTACAAAACGCGGTTCAAATATTAGCCCAGGACTTTGAAAATAAAAAGTCTGTTCTAAATATTCAAACATCACTTGTATACAATCAAATGTCAACTTCAAATAAGAACGTTAATTTATCCCTGGTAAAATTTTGACTATTTAATTATTATGACAGAAGAAAATAAATATTGAACAACAAAACCGGACTGCATATTTTCAAAGTTCTGGACTAATAGTTAAACCACGTTTTTTAATAAGAATCTAACAGACATATTGAGATCCTCCTAAATATTAAGAATCGGTTAAAATTTAACTCATTATAAAAAATGTAATTAATCTTTTCTTTTTCTTTGCATTAATATTTGTTTACACTGAAGGGACACTGAAAATAGTCAGGCATTTGAGCACTAGGTCACCTGATGCGACAATGTGGCCTAAGTAAGAACCTGCAATACCTGTTTTTTTATAATGGCACACAAAACAGAATGCGTTCTTAAATTAACTGAATATACATTCAAAGCTGGTTTAATGATTTAATAATTTTAATTTAATTTAATAATTTAAATAGATTATTAGATCTTGGAATCGTTTTCTCTTCATTTTATTTGGCCAGATGTTACGATGACGTCATCCATAATTATTGATGGCGTAATTCAACTCGCACCATTTGTCAACTCTGTCCACAATCGCTCGTCCTTTTTATAACAGCGCTACGGAGGGTCGGATGATAGGTTAAAGAGAAGGTCCCGGCGGCGATATATGCTAATTAATGCAGTTTCGAAATAAAACAACATTAATTTTAAATTGCTATAAGTACTTAGTTTGAGATTATTTTAAACATAATAATTTTATGTATTTTTTTTTAACATGAAATAGGCTTACGCTTGACTACAACTTGCCAGAGTTTCCATTATAATTTTGTCGCTAAATGCGTATAAGAATTGTTGCGCCGTGGTCTGAAAAACTTGCTAAAATATACATTTTTTAAATCTTGTGACCTCCTAGATATATGACAAGAGGCATTTAATAACAATTTTCACAAGCAAAAAAAGCTACATTTGCGTTTGACGTCACAACTTTTTATTTTGCAAAACAATAAGAATATTTTCAGCCGGTTATTGTTCTAAAAACATCCTTAGCACGTACGCTATACGGCTCAGAATTACAATTGTAAATTTTGTAATGAGGGTAGGCAGAGAATATCTTTGTCGTCACTTTGTCATGTAAAATAGTCCTTTTGTGATTTTGGCGGGCAATCGCGGGGAGTACATTATTACTTCTTTGAAGGTACTTAATGTTTTTACGAAAATTGTCTGGACGAAGAACTCAACTGAAGGGTCTAGGCAATTGATGAAAGGTCTCATTTATGACAAACTAAGTTTTTGAAAATATCTCCGTTACGTTTTGCCGGCGCCACCGCCATCGATTTGTTTTTGCACTATTCATTTAGTAACAAGCTAAAATTTCAGTTTGATATTAAATGCGGATAGTTCAGTAGCTTACTGCCTGTATTTTCATCACAATTATTTATGCTAATATTTTAAAGCTGAAGAGTTTGTTTGTATGTTTGTTTGTTTGAACGCTCTAATCTCAGGAACTACTGGTGCGAATTGAAAAAATATTTTTGTGTTCGATACCAGTTATCAAGGAAGGCTCACGCTGCAACTAATAAGAGCGAAGAAACAATAGAAAATGTGGAAAGAACGGGGAAAATTATTCATCTTTGAGGGCTTGCTTTGCATGCGCTGCGAAAACGGTTCAAGATATCAAAAAAAATGTGTATGAAAGAATTATTTATCTTGAAATAATCTAACAAAATGTCCGCAACAGTATATGTCTATGTTTTAAGGTTAACTCACTAGAACCTTTTTTATGGTAATAACTATTCCACGCGGACGAAGTCGCGCGCATCAGCTAGTTCGTAATAATATTGAAATTATGGTGATTAAGAGTGTAAATATAATTTTAAAAATCCTGTTTAGTGCCGGTCTGTATATTAACTCATCGCATTAATATTAGGTAAAAATAAACTTGAAGTCAAAATAATACGTTGTTAGTATTTTACCAATACCTACCACACATAGGCGTACATAAGTAATTGACGTATTATGTATACGAGTAAATGCGTGTTAAATCCCTTTTGCAAATATTGCAGCAAAATAAGGATAAATATTAATATTATAAAACTAGTAATGCATTCAAACTTTGCTTGGTTTTGAATGGATTTATGTGATATATTTTCCAAAACCTCTCGGAGCGCTTGGTTGACGCGACGCATGACCAAAATGCTGGCCTTTTTCTGGCTCAACGTATCAGCATTGCCATCCAGCGTGGTATTGCGGCCAGTATGCTGGGCACGCTGCCCTCTGGTAGTGGGCTGGAGCACTTAGATTATCTTTAGGCTTTTCTAAAGATTTTCTAAGTGCCCCTTTTTTGTAGTAGTTAGAAGTATGTAGTACGTTTAGTTTTTCTTCCCTTGTTTTTATATTTTATTGTAAATAAAGAACACTTGTAATAGAAACATGAATACTTATATGTTGACTTACTGACTGACATAGTGATCTAACATCGCGCAGGCCAAACCGCACTGGACGGATCAGGCTGAAATTTGACATGCAGGTTGATGTTATGACGTAGGATAAACGTGGATGGTAAGCGAAAACAGAAGTGTGTAAACTAGGCTACGAATGGCTTTGCTCATTATTATTCCAGAATAATAAAGTAACTTTTATCATATTTAGAGCCCATTACACACATAATCCGTCGCTGATCCGTAGCGTTAAGGAAGAACAAACCAACAGACTCAATTTCGCTTTATTATACAAAAGCAAAGATTTGCTAGTACTTTGCCTCTTGGACAGTAGTTAAGGAAATAATAACATTTCTACTCGTAATTTTTTCCTTTTTGTTATTAATAATTTCTGGCAAACATACCATTTGAACTTCCTCGATGACATAAGTTCACCATTTTCATTCTGGTGATACTACTAATTTTGTTTTTTAATTTTTATAGTCTTATAATCCGAAAGCAAATAAAAAAAGGCTTAAAAAATATAGTGGTTATAACGGTGATTGAAGAAAAAGTGGCTGTTAATCTGATATTTTTCTCATTGTGACTAAACACAGCTAAAATTAACTAAAATGCAGTGGTATTGTGTGATATTTGTATTTAGTGTTGTTATAGTGAGGTATGGATCTACACAAGGTATGCATAATGTTTCAAATATTATAAATTGAGAAAACATTACAAGTAATATAATTAAATAAATATTCTGGGAATTTACCCACAGCGCCATCTAGCCCTATATTTATTTTGAACGTATATTTAAAATGTTGTTAAACTTGTTTTTTTTTCAACAGGTTTCGATTCAGGTGAACAGTACCGTGCCTTTTTAGAGGCGAAAAATAGAGGTAAGATTAACTGAGATATCCCAGTTAATATTCACTTAAAAATTTGTATGTAACTACAATGCAAAATGACGTAGGTACATGTTTCAGATTCTCTTACTCAAAAAATATTTTTGAAAATAATTGGAATTTATTTATTAATTAAATAACTTGACCGTTATTTAAAACTTAATAAATTGAGAGTGGCAACCGTGTTTTCCGCTTCCTTTTTCCCTCTCTTTCAATCTTTGTGCACTTTTATCGTTCTGTCTCGCTCGCACACCCCCACCAACAGGCGACCGAACCATGAAGGCGAAGATGGTCCGACCTCTTTTCATTGGCGTCGAGTTTTCCGCTGCGACAAGTCGCTAGTCTTGGAGCAAAAGTGGAATATTAATTTTTTATTGAAATTCTAAATTTCAATTTGTAAGTGTGCCTTTTCCAATGGAAAGCAGTAAGTTTAATTCCACTTGACTTTATTTTATTGGTAAAGTGATTTTTAACGGTGTTACCGTTCGACTTTACCATTTGACTTGTTTCCTTTTATTATAAATAATTTTATTACCCTCAATTTTCTTGCATGATTTGCTTGACTTTAAATATTGTGTACTTGAAAACTGAATTATACAATTTTTCTTTAATATCTACCCTCAGAATATATTTAATCAATAATTTTTAACGTAATGTTCAAAATTATTTGTGGATTGCATTTCAGTAATTTTAATACTTGTATGTGTATTGTATATGTACCCCGTACATAGGACGTAGCTAATACTGTGTTTTACAAGTAAAATGATATTCACGAGTGATCAAACTAGAATTTCAATTCGATGAATCACGAATATGCGCCGTCGCTGAGGTAAAAAAAAGGGGGGGCGAGTATGCATCATTGTTAAAAACGATCTGCTAGATAACTTCACAAGATATGAACCTCGCAGGTTCACGCAGTATTTTTCTAATGCAGATAAATGATGTTCTAATACAATAGAGTAACCGACATGTCTTTTTTTTTTTTTTTTTACATCTAAATTTGCTTACAATATACTTTGCTTACAATTCAATAATTTTATTGAGTCCATAATTTAAGAATCTGTGATAGATACGAGTTAAATTTGTAACATTACAAAATACATATATTATGTGATAATATAGCTAAGAACCGTGAATACGGATAAAAATGGAACTTATTTTTTGTTCGATTCTTATGTTCGATTTAATTAATTCTTCGGTAGTATAGTGGTAAGTATCCCCGCCTGTCACGCGGGAGACCGGGGTTCGATTCCCCGCCGGAATTGACGTAGGAGTCTGCGCGTCGCAGACCCGGGAGTAGCGAAACTCGCGCCGTGCGCGGTGGTTGTGTCCGTGACACCCAATACTTCAGAGTCCGTGACTCTGGAAAACACCAGGAATTTATATAGCGGGACATGCGTACATAAAGACATGCTGTGGTCTGTACCCAGCCCTCGCAGGGCTGTGGTCATAACGGCCCCTATACAAAGCTTTCCCAGCCAGGGATCTTGTATAACATATTGTGCTGTGATGCACTGTAAATCTATTCGTAAGCCCTCAGGGGCTCATTATGTAGGACCCTCGCAGGGTACTCTAAAGACATGCTGTGGTCTGTACCCAGCCCTCGCAGGGCTGTGGTCATAACGGCCCCTATACAAAGCTTTCCCAGCCAGGGATCTTGTATAACATATTGTGCTGTGATGCACTGTAAATCTATTCGTAAGCCCTCAGGGGCTCATTATGTAGGACCCTCGCAGGGTACTCTAAAGGCATGCTGTGGTCTGTACCCAGCCCTCGCAGGGCTGTGGTCATAACGGCCCCTATACAAAGCTTTCCCAGCCAGGGATCTTGTATAACATATTGTGCTGTGATGCACTGTAAATCTATTCGTAAGCCCTCAGGGGCTCATTATGTAGGACCCTCGCAGGGTACTCTAAAGGCATGCTGTGGTCTGTACCCAGCCCTTGCAGGGCTGTGGTTATAACGGCCCCTATACAAAGCTTTCCCAGCCAGGGATCTTGTATAACATATTGTGCGGTGATGCACTGTAAAGCTATTCGTAAGCCCTCAGGGGCTCTGTTCGTAAGCCCTCAGGGGCTCTAATCGTAAGCCCTCAGGGGCTCTATTCGTAAGCCTTCAGGGGCTCTATTCGTAAGCCCTCAGGGGCCCTATTCGTAAGCCCTCAGGGGCTCATTATGTAGGACCCTCGCAGGGTACTCTAAAGACATGCTGTGGTCTGTACCCAGCCCTCGCAGGGCTGTGGTCATAACGGCCCTATACAAAGCTTTCCCACGCAGGGATCTTGTGTAACACATTGTGCTGTGATGCACTGTAAATCTATTCGTAAGCCCTCACAAAGGGAGGCTCATTATGTAGAACCCTCGCAGGGTACGTAGCCTCTAACAAAGACAAGCTAATCATACCGGACCCTCGTAGGGTATTTTGAAGACATGCTGTGGTCTGGACCAAGCCCTCGCAGGGCTGTGGTCATAACGACCCCTATGCAGAGCCATCCCTCGCAGGGATCTGGTAACAACTCAAAGTTATTCGCATTTCTAATCATATCTATTATCTATATTCAGCGCAGAGCTAAACTTCCAGCAACGTTAATTACCTATTATTTCAATACATGACAAACTGCTGGTTAAGTATAAAGATATATTATGACAATATCTTTGCAGGCCAGCTTAAATATCTTGTCAGCAGATAGCATGAAGTGGAAGCATACGCTTAACCTAGTGCTAAAATATGACATTGTTTCAAAACCCCAAGGCCTATGCCGACCAAACGATTTAAATCTATAGAATCTAAAGCAATATCGCAGAATAGTTTTGTCGTCAAAAAACTGATAAAAACTGATACATGAAACATACTGATAAATGTATACGTGTAGGTACTGTCTTTACCTACCTGACAGTTACAAAGATCTAAAAGACGGTTTCTAAGGCTAATTTAGCTAATAACTAAATCTCGCAAAGCTGCCTTCCGTTTTGCTCGCAACCTGATTTTTAAAGATGTGACATCACTAATGAAATAGAACTTAATACTTATATCCGTAAAATTAAATGGCAAGTAGGTAAGTAAATTAATATTTGTGATCTGGATATACGCCTTATACGAGTAATACATAGTATTACATACGTAATAGACACCATGAACGTCAGGTGTGGCAAGCGAGGAAAATCTAATTTCGTATTCAAGTTTCTTCCTCCTGCGTTGTCTTGTATTTCTGGGAATAACCCGTAGAATATGAATATTCAAAATTAATGTTCTCTGCCTTATGGTGATATACTTGTTCAAAGAGTTTCTTAACTACCTGTTAAGCTTAGTCTTAGTCTAGACTCAGTAAATGAAACTCCTGATAAACACTCTTGTTCTCAATACTGTTTACAAGAAATATCTTTCTGCATTTTCACATTTGTCACTGAGGTTCTTCTTTTCGTAATCCTTCCCTGTCGCATTATTTGTCCTCAGAGGTGTCGATTTTGACTTTGGTCCTCGACTCAAACGTATTATCAGTCTGGACACGAGTCACGGTGTCTTCACCGCGAACAATAGAAATGGACGATAAACCGTATCCATAGGCACGATCATCGTCAAAGTTTATGTATCTGAACAGTGCTTGTAAATTGCTGTCTTAATGCAAATAAGCATTTTTTTTTTTTTTTTTTTTTTTTTATAAAAAAAAAGTGGCAAAAAGGCAGACGATCTGCCTGATGGTAAGCAATCATCGTCGCCTATGGACACTTGCAACTCCAGAGGTGCTGCAGGACTTTGCCAGCTTAGAGAGGTGTTTGTGAATACCCTTTTTAAATCTCCCCATATTGTAGCTCCGTGGAAAGACCTCAGGGGGTAGATCGTTCCACATCTTGCAAGTTCGCGGAAGAAACGAGCGCATGAAACGGACTGTGTGGGAGCTCCAATTTTGCAAGATGTGAGGATGAGCTCTTTCACGGTGCCGAGCAGTCCGGTGATGAAAATGATTTGCCGGAATTAAATTAAAAAGCTCTTTAGAACACTCCCCAAAAAAGAGCCTATAAAAGATACAGAGGGATCCCACATCCCTACGGAGACTCAACGGCTCCAACTTTTTTGTCAGCTTGGGATCATGGACAATTCGGACGGCTCTCCGCTGCATAGAATCTAGGGGATCTAGTTGATATTTCGGTGCACCATTCCACAAGTGCGAACAGTACTCCACGTGAGGGCGCACTTGTGCTTTATAAAGTAGAAGCCGTTGACCCGACGTGAAGTAACGTTTCGCCTTGTTAAGTACACCGAGTTTTTTAGAGGCTAATTTTGCCTTAGCCTCGATGTGTCCCCTAAATTGGACCTCGCTCGATATATCCATCCCAAGGATTTCCAAGTTCTTGGATACCGTGAGGGAAACACCTTGAAAACGTGGCGCTACAACAAAAGGTGTTTTCTTAGCGGTGAATGCACACACTTGTGTCTTAGATGGGTTAAAATTGACTAAGTTTATATCACCCCAGTGAGAGACTTTCTCCAGGGATGACTCAATGTCAGACACAAGCTTGCATCTGCTCTCTTCAACCTCTGAGCGCTTGTGGTTTACACGTCCACGGTAACATGCGTCACCCGTACTATCATCTGCATAACAATGAATATTACTAATCTGCAACATGTCATTGATATGCAGAATGAATAGCGTAGGAGACAGCACGGAACCCTGCGGGACCCCAGCATTGATCGGCTTAGCTTCGGAACGTGATCCGTCGACTACAACACTAATAGTACGACCAGATAGGAAGCTTGACACCCACGTGCACAGGCCGTTAGGTAGTCCGTACGAGGGAAGTTTGGCTAGAAGTGCTTTGTGCCACACCCTATCAAAAGCTTTCGCGATGTCTAAACTAATGGCCAGTGCTTCACCCCTACTCTCAATTGCCTCTGCCCATCGATGCGTTAGGTAAACTAGAAGATCACCAGCTGAGCGTCCATGACGGAAGCCGTATTGATGGTCACTAATCAGCTGGTGCTCCTCTAGATATCCAAGCAACTGCGAATTGACAATCCTTTCCATTACTTTGGAGAGAAGGGATGTAATAGCTATAGGGCGATAGTTAGACGGATTCGTACGATCACCTTTTTTAGGGATAGGGTGGACAAGTGCAACTTTCCAGGCCGATGGAACAAGGCCCGTGGCGTAAGAGAGACGAAATAGACGCGTTAAGACTGGAGCTAACTCTGGACAGCACTTCTTGAGGACGATAGCCGGAATTCCATCTGGCCCACTCGATTTACGCACATCGAGGGAAAACAGCTCCTTGCGTACCGCACATTGAGTTATGCGTACATCAGGCATGGAACTTTCACAACGCGGCAGTACGGGTGGCGTTGAGTTTCCATCTTCAAGTGTCGAGTTGGAGGCGAACAAGGAACCAAGGAGATCTGCCTTCTCCTTCGCACTGTGGGCCAAACTATCATCCGGCTTACGAAGCGCTGGTAAGGATGATCTGCAGAAATTTCCCTCAGCTGCTTTTGCAAGGGACCAGAACGCTCTACTGCCAGATGGGTATCCGGCTAGCTGATCACCAATTTTACTAATGTGTACATACCTCGCACTAGCAAATACCCTCTTGCTGGATCGGGAAGCAGCATTATATTTCTTCTTGAGTGCACTACACTCTGGACTTTTCGACGTCTGTGCATCCGACCAGGCTTCGAAGGCTTTTTGTTTTGCCTTAACAGCTGTGGCACATGATTTGTTAAACCATGGTCTACTGCGCCCACCTATACGTACTTGGGAATTAGGAATAAAACATTCCATTCCTTGGAGCACAACGTCAGCCACAGATTCAGCACATACGTCTAGATCGTCTGACGAGAAACACAATTGCTTCCACGGGTAAGAAGAGTAGAATTCACGAAGGCCATCCCAGTCTGCAGCTGAGTAGTGCCAGACCAAGCGTTTCCCGGAGGGACGGTTAGGTTGGTCTATTGTTGGAACCTCGGAGCGAATCAGACAGTGATCAGATTTCCCAATGGGAGCTTCTACTCTGATAGAATATTGCTCCGGATGAGATGTCATTATGAGATCCAACAGAGCTGGGGTGTGGCCATCGATATCAGGAACTCTGGTATGGCTATCCACCAGCTGGGTAAGGCCATGAACCAGGGCAAAGTCATAAGCTGTACGACCCGCATGATCGGTCTTATTCGACCCGAGCCATTCCACATGATGACCGTTGCAGTCACCAAGTACAATTAGCTCTGCGGAAGTATACAGCTGCGACACTTGGTCCGCAGCTGAGGAGATAAGATCAAATAGTCGAGTAGTTTCCGCGTCACCGCTAAAAGACCTATAAAGACAAGCGTAGATGCGTGTCTGACCACCATAATCTACACGAGTCCAAAGTAAGGACAGGTTAGGTATTTCCAAACTATGGAGACGTCGACAACAAATATCTTCCCGCACATACAAGCACACTCCTGCCCGAGGCAGGAACGAATGTTCAAGACTGTATCCGGGGTATGAGAGGTAAGATGTGTCCGCAGGAGTAGATATTTGAGTCTCAGTCAGAAAAAATAATGCTGGCTTAGCCGTTTCAAGATGATGATGGACGGCGTTAAGATTTGAATGCAAACCTCTGATATTGCAATAGTCCACAATAAAAGTGGAAGTTTTAGCCGCTGAAGAACGTTTACTATTATTAGACTTGACCATGGAGATTATAAAGGGTAGTAAAAAAAGGGACTGTTACCACTCACACCACCTCAGTTCTTAGGCAAAGATAAATGAAAAATAGAGCTCCACAGACGAACGGAGTAGTGATTAACTGGCGCAGAGAACGGAAGGGCCCCCGGTCCCCCCTGCGAGTGACGGGCGGGTTCCACTCCGGTCTCCTACTCCGGCACGACAGCCACTCAACAGGATTATGCGCCGGTTGGCGAGACAGCCTCCCGGGGCGGAGTTTAAAGGTGATCCCCGGGTTCGGGTCTCCTACTGACCAGCGGGCGGCCAGCGGTCAGCCGTTTCACCGAGTCTCCCTGGTCTCTGCGACAACCCTTCACATTCGTCCAGGATGAAAGAGCTTGACATTCACAAAACGGCCCAAGAAAAGCTAGCGGTGTAAGTGACAAGGAAAAGGGGGGGGGGGGGCTGGTTCACTCGCAAGATTGACGGAACATGATATCACCTGAACAATATCATTTAGCGTCAGACTAAGGCGGGTGGGTGGTAACTCTCCAGGCAGACCCCAAAAGGCCCTACCACCACGGATAATTCGAATGGAGTTGCAACCCCCGAAAGGGTTGGCAGGATATACCATGCCAACCCTTTCGAGGATTGGCGAGGGATGCGGCGGGCACGCCTCCACGCTTATCCCTCAATAAGCATACAGGCTTTTGATTCATTTGTATTCAATTGATTAAACTTGACAGTGTAATTCATCCCATGGAAACACAACAGTGCCATACAGAACACCTATAACTAGCTAGGTCATCATAATCATTATCCTGATAGCGCCTATAAGGACTAAAGAGATCTAATGCTCAGTCTAAATAGTGATCATCTTTATGTCACCGGACTAGATCGATTTGATATTGATACCATTTGGGTAACATTGATTTGATTTGAACATTCTTGCGGACGCGAATGTACATATATCAACCCTGGTGTGGGTATATCCGTCACCCTTTTGTAGTTACGAAAATGTTTCAACCGACAACATCTCAACTTAGAGCCTAAATACTAATTACTATCTACCTGTCAGAATACAGAATATAACGCTAGCTTGGCAAAATGTTAAGTTGATTAGACAAAATCACAACTGGAAAAACCCTGGCGTAAAATGGCACGAGGTATTTAATATGAGCTGATGATAATAACATTTTTCCATTTGTACCAAAATTGGCAGGCTTATTACTTTAATAACAGATTTATTCAAATTACATGCTACATTTGGTTATAAATCCGTGGTACCTATATGGACTAATGTATTCATGTAACATCGTAGGCACGATATTACCGTGTCGTAGGCCCATAGAAATTGAGCTTATGTACCAGTGTGTCATCATACCCAATACATCCAACTATCGCATTATAATATAAGCTCTCTACGACACAGTTTTTTACTAATGGCAGTGCAATTTGTAAAATGTAACATATTGTCTATTTACAATAAATTTATCTTATCTTAGTTTAAAAACCTCCATGACTTGGTATTGGTTTTTAAAATATTTTCGACATTAAATTCATCACAAAATCATTGCATTTATTACTTTGTTCGAGTCGCAAGAGTTAGCCTTGATAGCTGAGTACTCTTAACATTTAATCCAAGAATAACTGTTGTGTCCATACTAGTCGTAGTAAAAACTGACACAACTAAGTAGCTATAGACAATCAGGACGAGAATTGTCTTAAAATCCTACTACTTAGCTTCATCACTGTTTTTGTGTAAAGCATAACTTTTCTTCATGTAAGCCATAGTATTATGACTCATATTAGTATTATGACCAAATCTATTTATTGATTTCATAAATCAATAAGAGCAGCTTTCTGGAGAGATGTTATATCAGGTTCAAATTCATACCGTCGGAAGTAGTAGTATTCAAGTAGGTCTGACAAATTACTTCTGATTAAAGCCTGGTCAGGGTTGATTGGTCTCCATCCCAAAGTAAAGATTTAAAATAATACTTCTGTGATTATATTATTTAACTGATAAATTATTATTATTTTATAATAATAGCCTCAGTTCTCTTACAGTCAACCCGATATAAGCTGTTATTTCTAGTCTGTCTAGTACTGCTAGTACTTTTGATTACTTAGTTATTTCAACAAAAGTAGTTATATTAGCTCTGAATAAAATGTGATTACATCACTTTCTGTCTCTCGCACATTGGTTGGTTTTATGTATGTATCTAAGGTACACCTACCTTACCCTTTACCTATGTACATATACCTTCCCAGTACTTAAGTATCTATTACTTCTGTACATGTTCACATTGGCGTCTTTTACCCACCAGGCGATAACAGACACGTCTCAATTTATTAAGTTTTAAATAACGGTCAAGTTATTTAATAACGATGTTTTACCTGAAATAAAACATATATTAAATACTTACCTTATTTAAAACTTACATTTTATTTCTGCCTGGTGTAAATTTCGACTCAATGAAAAGAGGTCGGACCATCTTCGCCTTCATGGTTCGGTCGCCTGTTGGTGGGGGTGTGCGAGCGAGACAGAACGATAAAAGTGCACAAAGATTGAAAGAGAGGGAAAAAGGAAGCGGAAAACACGGTTGCCACTCTCAATTTATTAAGTTTTAAATAAGGTAAGTATTTAATATATGTTTTATTTCAGGTAAAACATCGTTATTAAATTTTAGTGATGTGAATTATTAATTTAGTAAGGTGCAATTTTCTCTTTTTACAGCCGTTGACGATCAAGTTATGGAAATGAATGGATTTCTATCACAATTGGCGAGATATTGTGAAGCTGGTAATATAGCACAAGCACATTGTAATCAAGCCACACAAGCATTTAAAGAACATATACAACTGGAACAATCCCGCAAATTTAGTAGCAGTGGACCATCAGATGTGTCCAGAGTTATCAGCGACTATCCAAGTTTTACAAATGATCCAACGTTTAGTTCAGGATATCCAGTTAACTTTCATAGAAATGTGGAAATAACTGACAACGGTAATGGACAAGATGTTAAAGTAACTTTCCACGCACAATCCGGAAACAAAGGTAATTTTAACTTTGATGAAGATGGAAATATGTACATATCAAATACAAATAATTATTACCGAAACGCTTTTAATAGTTATCGTAGAGGCGTATATGAAGACAGTGCAAGTCAATCAAATTCAAAGTATCCTAGCGAAATTGATGGAAATAGCTACCCAAGTACCAAAACAACACTAAAACCCAGCCCAAAAACGAAAAAAACACCAAAACCAACCTTAATTCCCAAAATAACACCAAGACCCAGCCCAAGTACTAAAAGAACTTTAAGTCCCAGCTCAAGTACTATAAGAACACCAAGACCCAGCCCAAGTACTAAAATGACACTAAGACCCAGCTCAAGTACTCAAAGAACACTAAGACCCAGCTCAAGTACTATAAGAACACCAAGACCCAGCCCAAGTACTAAAATGACACTAAGACCCAGCTCAAGTACTCAAAGAACACTAAGACCCAGCTCAAGTACAAGAACACTAAGGCCAAGTACCAAAACAACTCCAAGTCCCAGCCCGAGACACAACAAGACAATAAAACCCAAAGAAAATGAGTTACTTAATCAATATACTCACAAGATCAAAAAAAATATGAATATTAACAGAATAAATACACCAGACACCCCAGAACATATTACACGCTACAGTAATACAGAAGTAAATTATTCAAATTTTGCCGCTAAAAGAAAACCAGCAAAATTACTAGATGTCCGCAATAAAACTTACTCAAGTTTTAATTTAACTCAAGATAATTCTTATGCTACAGACTTCGCAGATAGAGGATTAAATGGCACAACAAACCCGAAAAAAGCTATCGAAAGTTTTACTATTATTAAGGAACCAAGTAGAAGTATTGAAGTAAATACGGAACCCATTAATACGAAAACAGAAAAAGAAAATGGATATAAAACTACAGAAGAAAGCATTCAGGATTGTGAGTATGCAGCAAAACACATATTTAGGTGTAACTTTCAGCAGGAGAAAGCCTGCAGGCTTTCAAGGATACTATAGCCCTGTAACACAGGATCCTTTGTGATACCTAGTACAGGGCTTAGTACACCTACCAACGTAGTCCATAAACATTGTTGTCTTATACCTATGCAATTATGTACGTAATACGTAAGTTTAAACAATAAACGAAAGTATTTTTATTCTTCTTTCATGATTATTTCACCAGTAAATATATAAATTGATTTATAAATAAATAGATTGATATGAGTAATATTTTTTTCGGTTCTTTTTGTGGACTGGAAAATAAACTCCTAGATTTAATCAAATTTTGCCAAAATGATAAAAGTGCTATATTAAGATCGTATAAATATTACATATCTTATATTTTGCAGATGTAATTATCAATAAAAATGAAACTATTTCGACTGCAACTGTGAATACCGGAGCAACCAATCATTCGGATTCTCGAAAAAAGCCAAACGATTCAAAATCAAGTAAGAAATAGATAAACTATTAAGTAATAGATAAACTATTAAGTAATAGATAAACTATTAAGTACTACAAGATGGAATTCAGATAACGAATCAGCGACAAAAAACTTAGTAAATCAAAAAAGTCCCAAATCGTATTTTTTATTAAAGATGATAATTATAATCGTAAATATTTAACTCGGTGGTGATTTTTTCTCGTTATAATTTAGATTAGCCGAATGGAAATTAAAATAACCCCGGGGGCATTCATTGATACTCAATAAAACCTTGTATTCTTAAAACCGTAATAATGGATTTCCTTTGTCTATTTTACAGATTTTAGCAGTTTTATCTGGTTTCCTACTGAAATTGGAAATAACGGAGCAAGCAATCATTTAGATTCCCGACAAAAACTACAACCACACCAACCCAAAATTACAGAACCTGGTAAGAAATAGATAAAAAAATATTTACTTTTTTTTTACAAGGAATGGGTTTGCTCTTGACCGTCATTCTCCTGATGGTACGGTCTAGGATGGAACGTGCTTACCCAGTAAGAACCGATTCACTCTCGCTTTAAAGATCGCAAGGTTATATTCCGCGGGGAACAGGGAGTCAGGCAGGGGGTTCCACAATTTAGCAGTTCGGGGGTCTATGGTGGAATTATGATAATTAATAATGAATAAATAATAAATATTTCAGGACATATCAAACAGCGCCATCTAGCCCCATACTAAGCTTACGCTTGTATCATGGGTACTAGATAACGGATATAATCTTAATATATATAAATCTCGTGTCACAATGTTTGTCCTCAATGGACTCCTAAACCACTTAACCGATTATAATAAAATTCGCACACCATGTGCAGTTCGATCCAACTTGAGAGATGGGATAGTTTTTTTTTTTTTTTTTTTTACAAAAACTTTAGCCACAGTGACGCGTGGCCAGGCCAGCTAGTACATTATATACTTTTCTTTTGTAAATACATACTTATTATACATAGGAACGACCATTAGTCATCGTCAATAAACTAAGATAACAAACATGCCTTATGAAATCAATTAAAAGGACTGTGTTATTGTAGAACAATTAAAATAAAGCGAGCTACTTCGCAAGCATACAATAATACTCAATATTTGTTTGTATGCTTTTTGTGTCCTTTTTCCAGAATATAACAGCGATAACGAAACGCTTCCAAGTGATATTGATAATATCGGTGCATCCAATCATTCAAACTCACGTGAAAAGAAGCAACATCAACCTAAAATTCTTAGACTAGGTAAGATCGAATAGAAATTGTAAAAATAGGTTTATAAATTAAAATTGAAGTACAGTAATAATTATGAATGTTGAATGTATTTTAGATGAAAATGGAAGTATAACTAATTCGAGTAAGCCAATAGTAATTGAAGAAGAAGACAAAAGAACAGTTAATAAAAGTGAACCAACATTCGAAGTTAATTCAATAGAAGATTCAAAGCATGAAGAGAATTCTACGTTCGAAGAAGTAGTTGCAAATGTGTCACAGGAAAAATCATCTCGTAAGTAATAGATTTATTACACTTGTTTATTATAGTTTTACGTAGCTAAAGTAGGTAATTGCATAGATTAATACAGTTGGAAGAATAGCTTGTTTGCTTATTGCCGACATAAATATTTGTAGTAAATTCCTATTTCCTTAATGTTAAAATATCTTCAATAAATATAAAGTTTGTGCGTCAATGATGATTTATTTACTGGAGTTGTTGTGTAATTATATTAATATCCTTTCTTTAATAAATATTTATATTTTTTTTATTAAATAAATCATATTTAATTGTTCTTTCTTGTACAATATGTGAAAGATTGATGATTGATTTTATGTTTAAATTTTCAGATACATCGGTAATAGTTGGTGTTGTGTCTGGAGTCATACTATTTTGTGCTTTAATTGTGACTGGCACATTACTGTGTAGAAGGAAAGGTACGTTCAAAGTTTACTACTACTTAAGTGCCTAGCAATTATTATTAGGTACTTGCTTGTGGGCGCCCGCGGCTTCGCTTGCATTAGGCATTTCATGATGATCCGTTTAGCCGTTTTGATGTGCTTTTAAATAAACAGACAAAAATAATAAAAACTGCTGCAACACGTTTTAATATCGATTCAAAGTATTCCGAATTACTATTTTTTTTAATGTCTTCCATGTTTAGATCTTTGACCCTCGTATAAGTTGAAACTTATATAATCATCATCATCATCATCAGCCTAATGGGACCCACTGCAGGGCATAGGCCTCCACCCTCTTACGCCAATACTCCCTGTCTTGCGCTGTTCTTGCCCAGATGTTTCCTTCTAACTTTCTTACATCATCCAGCCACCGTTGCACAGGTCTTCCTACACTTCGCTTACCTAGCCGTGGGTACCATTCAGTTATTGCTTTGCTCCATCTGCCGTCAGTACGTCTCGCCACGTGTCCAGCCCATCGCCACTTGAGTTTCGTAATACGAGACCCGACGTCTTCCACCTTCACATATATGAAAAACATACAAGACCTCATAGTAATGTAAAAACAGTAAAAAATGAAATACTTTTTATCGTGACTATAAGTATACAATATGATACAATAAATTCCTTTCTAATATTAGTGTTGAAACCACAATTCCTGATTTTCTGTCTTTTCCTTAATCTCTTTGTACCTGTTCTTTACTGACTACAATAACAATGATGCTCATTTATCATTTCTACCATTCCTAGACAAGAAGCCTACACTATCTCCACTGGATGACCAGAAAGCCAGGTTCGACGCCTATGCCGACACCACACCTGTCACGGAACCGGTGTATGAAGATATTCCAGAGATAGAAACTATGGGTATGTACTAGAGACATACTTCTCTTTTTCAATGAACATAATGTACTGACATTTGTAGTTTGACTAATTTTCTATGAGTTAATTCAGAGTCCTATGCTTTTGATAATGACAATGAATCATATTTTTCCGGTAAAATGCACTTGTAGCGCTCCGTGGTGTTACCCGCTTTGATCCGGGATAAAAAGCACCCTATGTGTCAATCCAGAGTCTTATCTACTTTTACATAAATTTTCATCTAAATTGGTTTAGCCGTTTCAGTATGAAGAAGTAACAAACATAGGTACACATACACACACATTCACACTCGCACAAACTTTCAACTTTTTTTAACTAAAACGGGTTTGCACTTGGCCATAGTTTGCCCAATGGTAAGCAAAGGCTATGGCCTAAGATGGAGCGTGCATACCCGATAAGAACCGATTCACTCTCGCTCTGAAGATCGCTGGATTAACATTAGAAGAATTAGTCTGTATACTGTGTTCTGTTTTACTGCGTAATTATGATATAATATATCAAAATGTATACAATGTGAACATATTATGTTGTATGCGTACTACTATTTAATAAGTTATGTTTCAAAAAATTTACTTTTCTTATTAACAGGTAACCAGAACTATGTCTATGACCATGCCTATGAATACAGATATTTTCACAATCCAGAACCAGGTAAGTACGTTTTTTTCAATTACCATCTTAAGATAGTGTACATAATCTCATTGTCTATACAGGATATGGAGCTGATACTCGAAGGAGACTGCCGAAACATACCTTTAGATCTTCGGCTACAAATTTAAATCTGTGTTTTTCAAAAATTTACGAATTTGAAACTAAAAATACAACAAGATGATTGTTGTATTTTCAGATTCAAATTCGTAAATTCTTGAAAAACACAGAATTAAATTTGTAATATAATTAAATTTAATATTGTAATACGCAGCAGAGTTGTATGTTCCTTCTTAGCGTTCAGTTTATATTTTGTCAATATACCGTTTCGTTCACATTGGAATAAGTTTATTTGATGAATAATTACTGTATACATACATAGTACTATATTAATAGTTTGTCTCATATCATGTAATTCTCTTTTCAGATATTTACTACCATATAATTGACAAGGAATCTTAGGAGCAACACTCAGTTTGCTGTATTGGTATTTAATTCAGATACAACTTTAAAAAATTTGTGATAAATTGTATACTCTAGTTCAGAAGTAAATTTAAAATCAATTAATTAATGTACCTAAGTAAATGGTGAACGCCGTTATAATTGAATAAAAAAAAGAATATGCACAGAAAAAACTGTACATAGGTAACGAAGTGATATATCTGTGTGATATGTGTTTATTTACTAATTGAAAAACTTAACCTATATAATATTACAATTCATGTTTTGGTTATTATCTAAACAACTATGACACATTCTTAACTATATCATATATATCAAGTAATTCATATACATTTTACGATATAATATATTATTATATACATATAATATATAGGAACTCTTCACTGAGCCTCCAGACCCCATATAACTACCCGGACGTGACACTCCTACCAAGAAGAAAACCAATAATAAGGTTGTACTTACCACAGCGGATAACTATCTTGGTATCTATTATGGAACATTAATGCATTTTTGCATACACAGATAGAAACTTTAAATCGCACGAGCACAACCACACACGCAGACACACACATATGTAGACACACACACCCACACACACACACACACACACACACACACACACACACACACATACACACAAACCTTAACCAACCAGTAATAACTGACCAGTGACTTATTAGGATTGTAATATTACCTTGAAAGTAGATAAAACAAAAAACAAGTAAACAAATAAGTAGTAGATAAACAAGTGATACATGCAAAGTGCATACAAATAAGATTCAAATAATTGTCTATGACTTTTTTTTTTAATCTTTTAAAAGCTAATTTGTATAAAGACTAACTTTGTGGTAATCATTTTCTCCTTTTGCGTATCATAAAGACTAATAAATACAAACCAATGGAAAAAATGAGTACCAAACGCCTGAAAGAAAAATGTAATTACCTAATTGTTAATATACCTTAATGTCTGGAACGAGATGGCAATTACACCGCGACACAGGTTCGCCTAGTGCGGTGTTTATAGTGCATGTATGTATAGTTTTATTATTATTTTGGAGCAATAAACGAAATTTTTATTTATTTATTTATTTATTTATATAGTAATAAAATAAATCGAGTTTTATTAAAAGATAAAGATAAAAAATCTTTATTGATAATGTAAAATTGTAACATACATAGGTATAAGTACTAATATCACAGAATATGCTACACAAATTACAATATCTCGTCAAATTGAATTTATAACATTAAGCTTTTATAAAATTTTAGAAGTTACATATGTCTAGTTTTATTAATAAAACAATGAAAATTTTTGTTATTAAAATCATGTCAAACATAACATATTTGTAACACCAGACCTTCGGAGAGTTAAACTGTTTATGAATTTTAAACCACAGTAGAATAAAGTTGTAGCTTTTGACGCACTACACACGCCCTAAAGAGTTACATATGCGTTATTTACCAGCAAATGCCTACATAGTACATTATTTATAATTACTATCTGCATGCCAGATTACAGCCAGATCATATCTAGTGGTTTGGGCTGTGCGTTGATAGATCAGTCAGTCACTTTTGCTTTTCATACATAAGTATAGATTTTTTGTGGGTGCTTTAATCTCTATTATATTCTAAGGTGTTAAATGCTTAAAAGCAATGCCTAGAAAGCCTAGACTGGTAGAGGCCTGCAGTAAGCCAAGCTGTGGCCTGTATGCTTCGTTATCCACATGCTGTGGACTAACAACAGGAAGGGAGTTAGGCTCAATAAGAATCTATCTAAATATATAAAACTCAAAGGTGACTGACTGACTGTCATAGTGATCTATCAACGCACTGCCCAAACCACTGGTCGGACGAAATTTGACATGCAGATAGTTATTAGAATGTAGGCATAACTATAATTATAAAGAAATCGCTATAACGCGCCTTAGACTTGGCACGACCTTGTCGAGATTTCATTACAAGCAGCTCCATCGAGATTTGGCTAGTTTTTTACAGAATGTTTTTAGTGGGATTACAATTAAATCAAATAATGCCTTACGGGAACTACAGTGACCGCTTCTTACTAAGTAAACACGCTTCATTTTAGGCAACATATTCTATTTTTTTTTACATTAGATAGGCTCACGATTTACTACAACTTGCCTGTTGTTAAGCTACGTTATAATCTATGATCTAGCGCGCTTGCCTAGAAGAAACCGGTTTACTTTCGACTTGAAGACCGACAAATTATAGTTCAAGGGGAAAAGAGATTCGGGCAAGGAGTTCCACAGTTTGGCTGTTCGCACGATGAAAGTCGATGCAAAATGCTTGGTGCGAGTTACCTATTGTTTGCAACTGTGTCTTAGATTCGTCCCTGTATTTCCAGTGTCCGGTGGCACAGCGAGGCTGCATCCAATTATATGAGAGTAGTAGGCAGTAGCGGCCTAAAGGCTTTTTCGACTAAAGTTAGCCAAACTTGGCTGCTGCCATTTTGGTTTCCGTCTAACGCACACTCTGTTAGTTTTGTTATAGTATAGTAAGTATGATACAGTGTTTTAGTTGAAACTTTACTTAAAAATCCGAATAACCAAAAGTTGAATTATTGATATTCAGATTATTTGTATGTGTTTCATTAAAAAAATATTTCTAAACCTAGTCTTGAAGTTGTGTTTACTTTTTTACTAGTGTGCTACTAACAAAATGGATCCATTGTTGTCCAATAAATGAAATTCTGAATTGAATTTGAATTATATGGTTTTCTTACTAACGTTTGGTGACAAGTAAAAAAAATATAAATAATAATAATTAAAATAAATAGACAGAAATGATAACTGTATATCGTACCGTTATCTTAAAGCTTTGTCGCTAGTTTGTTCCTGTCTTGCACAACAGATCGACAGATAATCGGTATTTTAAGTAAATTGTGGTATTTCATCAACATCATCATCATCAATAGCCTGTATCTACCCACTGCTAGAGTAAAGGCCTGCTCTCTAGTGCTCCACATAGTATGACCTCCAGACCCTCCAATCCAGACAACCAACATGTTAAAGTTCCTATTCACATATATGATTCATAAGCTTCTTACATAATTCTAAGATAACAAGAGTGAAGCCACGAGAATCGAAGTATAAGTAATTCTAGTTAAAATAAATAAATAAAATGCAACCATTTATCGTCACAGTGACTTATAAATTTGTAAATCCACATGTATAGTTTGAACTGGATAAATTATAACTAGTTACTAGCTTAGTATGGGGCTAGAAGGCGCTGTGTGATATGTCCTGAAATATTTTATTTTAACTGTAACTGTGATAAGGTTATCCAAAACCCAGTACCTACCTGTTCAGACCATAAAGCCCTGAAATCGTCCCAGCTCCAGCAGATCTCGACCTGTCTGTGAATAATGTAGCCAGGTGGAAGAAACGACATAGTGTAGTAGTGGACTGGTGTAAGAGAAACACGGAGCACAGTTTCATGGAATCAAGAAGGGAGTGTATGTATGTATCTTTTTTTTCTTCAAGTAGGCACCTCAGTGCACTTTTGAATGTCAATTTATATAAATAAAAACATATCATAGTAAGTTACATTAGTCATTTGCGGAGTTGGAAACAAACCAAATAGGTATTTTTGCATGTCTTTCAAAAAAGTGTCACATTTAAGATACTTAACGACATCTTGATTATGTTTGTTTTATGATAATCGTGATTTCTTTCGCAAATTTTGAGTTCTCCATTTTATATTCAATTTAAGTAAAATATCTGGAAAAATACTTATGATGCACTCATTATTATTAAGTACACACTTCATAATCAAACTGTAAGCGTGTAAGCCGCTTAGTTAAAAATAGCAACACCAATATAAATTGCATTTAGTAAAGGAATTGGTAGAATTGAAATTAGAATTAACGCTCTAATATTTTTATACTGGCCAAGAATATAGAAGTACAAAAAGCATTTAGTAAAAGAATTCATAGTTTTGAAATTCGAATTAACGCACTAATAATAATTGTAAACTGGCAAAGAATACATAAGTACAAAACGTTTGTGTGTATAATTGTGTTTGTTACTTGCAAGACCAGTCTATTATTACCAAACTATGTCGCTTAGAAGTGAGCCATCCGCAAGTATCTGTCAAGTTGATTTATGCAGCTCCCAGCGAGAGGATTCCAGCCATAACTTACTGCCACCAGATATATACGGGGAGTAACTGAAAACTACAATTAGGAAGGATTTACTAACTGCTAATAAGAGTAAAAGATTGGCGGGATCTAGTGGCGAGACTTTAGTGACGATAAGACCGCCCAATGTACCTAGGTTAAGTAATTTTACTGTAATTTGTTTTTCATTACTCATACTCTGAAAGTAGGTCTGAAATTGCCTGAGGAGCGAGTTGAAAGTAATACTTTACATCCCTAGGGAGAATCGCTTTCAACTGACAGCTGTCAATTTAACATATAAAAACTCTGCGCGCGACTGGCGGCAGCACTTATGCCAATAATTGGCCTCTGCCTCTGATGCAAATTGCAATCAAAACATTTTAGTTCTAATTTTATCCGCGCGCAGAGTTATCTTGAACTCTACTAACTTCTTTACATAAACAAAAGAGTTCCTATATCTACATTCAACAAAAATGTTATTATACCTACATTTAACCAAATAGTTCTTACACCTACATTCAAAGAGGTTCTACGCACAATACGTATAGCAGAGATTTTTTACCTTAAAATGAGTTCATCTGATTTTAATATAAAGTTACATCTCTCATGTTCGGTAAGTAGGTCCTTATTACCCCCAAATGGGGCTTGTAAGTAACCAATTAGCGCTCTAGGGTAATAATGTAAAAAAAAAACTTTTCACTCTTTCAAAAAGTTCAAGTTAGTAGACAAAGGAGGTCGCTTCGCTATTTAAACTCAAACTTCTTCGTATGAGTATTAGTCATCAATTTTAAATATCGAACGGCGATGCTCAATTTCGTTCCTGACAAAAAAGATGAAAAAAGGCGGGAATAGAAAACTTTCATTTTAAATGTTGTTTTAGGGATTTTTTTATAAATACGTGCTAATTAGGAAAAAACATGAGTTCTGCAAGTGATGACGATGTATTATGTAAGCTGCACTCCTGATTCAATGAAAATGGAAGCTGAAGTAGCAAATAACAATATTTTGCTTGAAAGTTCTAAAGAGAGATATTTGAAAACTTACGACGAGTTCATGAAATGGCGAAAAGAAAAACGAGTAAGTTCTGAATTTGTCCGTGACCAGCAAATATCACAATCTCAAACTTTTAACATACCCATAAAACACCTGTCCCTAAAATTTTAAAATTGTTCTCTTTTCACTATAAATTTTAACCATTAAAATGTTTTATTCTTGTAATACGGGTTTTTTCTACTTACCTCACAATCGAGATGTAAAGCAGAGTAGTTAGCTCGGGTGTAAGCATCTATTGCACCCTCGAACTATAGGCGCCCTCGCTGCGCTCGTGCGCCTAACTATCTCGGGCTGCAATTGATGCCTTACAGCCCTCGGCTACTAATCTACTATTAACGCCTGATTTTATAAAAGAAGAGGCTAAAGCGGTAGTGGAAAATCATCATACGATTTGAGGTACCTATCTTTGTTTTGATTTGGGTGGTAAAATAAAATTTACTCATATTTTCTTTAGCTAATTCATGATTTTATTTTTACTTTTCTCGTATTTGTAATGAAAAGCACAATATTTACCTCGGGTTAAAGACTTATTTAGTCCCTCGAACTATTGGAAACCCCGTTTCGGGACTAAATAAGTTACTTTCACCCCTAGGGTAACAATGTACTATTGTACCTACTTTTGTTTTCTGGTGTGCAATAAAGCTATACCTATTGATTGATTGATTTTCCCAACCATTTCTGAGTTCTCTAACATAGTTTAAAGGTTAACATAATATAGAGAATCAATTCTTTGTTTTAAATTTATTATAAGCTAACATTTTATTTCTCTGCCCCAGTGGCATAATGGTCAGAACAACAAGAATCAAATACTACAAGTGGCGCCCCCACGATCCAACACTACTATTAGTCTTGTGCATACTTTTTACCATTGACTAAAAATGGTGGTAACAATCACGTTTATCTTTAACTATAAAAATCACTCATTCACGAAGATCTTAGTAAAATATTAAGTACTTACTTATTAAATTACTCCAGTAAGATAGTAATTAGTAGGAACTCCTGTCACTGCCACACTCCCAGTCAGCAGTCGGGACTAGTCGGCAGTGAATAATCCTCAAGCTCTGATTAAGCCTTGCTCGAAGGATTAAGCCAAACTTACAGTACTACCAACTTTACAGTATTTGGCTCAGCTCGGCCGGACAGCGGTGGGGGCTACTCACGGTTCGTCTCAGTGTTCCCACGAAGGAGGTAAGTGTGCATTGTTATTCCCGTGCAAAAAAGAGACACATTATACAAGAATTGAAATAGGAAGTGATTGCAACTCGACTGCCGAGAGTATGACTGACTATATTACAAGATTAAAAACAAAAATATATTAGTTTTCTTTTAAAAGCACGTAACATCATAAGCGCCTGATTGTTTATGCCAGTGAGTATATCGTGAGTGATTTGCTTTTACTTTTGTACAGGAGCTTCAGATTATTATTATTATTACGAGAGAAAGACAAACAGATACATACGCCGTTTTTTGTATTAATGAGTGAAAAGAAACCCTAGATTATTGGATAAACTTTAAAAGTTGATAACGCCACGAGAAATACCAGAAAAATATTAATAGTTGCATCAGTAATCATTTTACAACATCGTCTTAACGCAATTCAAAATATCTTGATCGAACATTAGCATTTTAACTTTTAAATTCATAGATATCATAACTCTTCTCGTAACTCATCATCATCATGCGAATAATTTAATAAGTACCTACTAAGTAATTCGGTACGAATTCTGTAAGCGTTGGTAGGTAACTACTGGTAGTAACCGTTGGAAGTAGGTGTATGTGAACAGTTGTGATTTAAACAGTTTGTCAGAGTTAGATGCCGCCTTAAGCGTTAGGGTCTCACCTATTCCTGCAAAGTATTTATTGACCTTCATAGCAGCTTCTTGAGGAGTAGGGGTAATAGCTGATAGTTCTGAGTTATTGCTTTTTTGTGGTTTTCGGTTTCCTATCGTGTTTATGACTTGCCACATTTCCTTGGGATTCTTAGCTTTTTCTATTTCAGAGCGTTCAAATTGATTTTTTAGTTTACGAAGGAGGTCAGTGAGAAAATTTCTATATCTTGTGTATAAGTGAGCAATTTTATTTTGGGGGTCATTTTTATATTGTAAATGGAGCTTATCCCTATTCCTCATGCAGCGAATGAGTCCAGTAGTAATCCATGGTTGAATTGGAGTGCTACGTCTGGAAGCTTTTTTAATTATGGTGTTATTTTTAATTATATTTGTAAAAGTAACTAGTGACAAGGTAATCAGTTGCAGCATTACAATAATTTATTTCTAATAATAGTTTAAAGTCAGTAGAATTTATGTCTTTTGTTATATTTAGAAAAGTAGTCAATTTTATTATAATAATATGCAAATTTTACACAAAAATAAAATTTTTATTATTAGCAGAGACGATGCCCAGCATAAACAATGAGAGATGCGTAGTATACTTCCCTTTAGTTTCGACCAATCAGCGCCTTCCTAGTCTCCGCCAATCACAGGTTTCCTTGTCGTCCAATCAGAGCATCTGTCACCAACTTTTCTCTTTGGTCGCCAGAGAGGGTGGTAGATCACTTTCCGTCATAGCGTCGTTACTTCTCAAACTGAACGCACGTTTTGAATTAACGTGTTTCGAGCAATAAAATTTCTTTTTAATTTTCAAGTTTCAAAGAATCTTTATCGGTTGTTATCCGAACAATCTTTCTAGAGATCTTTCGGAAAGACCAAGCATAGTGATTTTTAGTGCGCGATGAAGTGTTATTCCGCAATATTTTTGAATTTTAAATATAACAGCGTTTTCTAAAAACCGCATGGACTCTTTGAGTGCGTCTTTGAGAGTTTGAGTCTTTTTAAATGTAACGGTTTTTCGTTAAAACCTTATGGACTATTTTGTGCGTGAAAAGTGCAATATTGAGTCATTTAAACCCAACCGTTTTTCAGAAAACCTATTGGGCTGTTATAGTGTGTGAATTAGTGCTATTCTGAAATATTTAATTCTAACGGTTTTTCGTAAAAACCTCATGGACTATTTCGTGCGTGTTAAGTGCATTTTTGTGTTATTTAAATACAACGGTTTTTCAGAAAACCTAATGGATTGTGATAGTGAGTGATTTAGTGCTTTTCTGAAATATTTAATTTATTCCAACGGTTTTTTTCGGGAAACCTGATACTGTCATAGTGCGTGAATAAGTGCTATTTGCACATAGCATACGGGTTTTCAATGTTTTCGCGGGGCCCGGTGGCTCATCGATAATCGGGTCGGCGAAGATCGTATCACGTCGTCTTCAGCAGATCAAGATTTCGGCAGCAAGCCCACAGCCTGCGTGCTACTTCGCACAGGCTCACTGATGCAGCGGCAGCTCGTGCTAAACGGCAGCGGCGCGGTACTGAGCGGCCGTGGTCTTCATATATACGAGATAGTTGGACTCGTCTTTAACGTCGGAAGGCTCAAGTATCTGGGTGAAATGGAAGTGATTTGGTGAGTCCATTCCAATTTGATTTATGTACATATCTAAAATATCAAGCCTTTCTTGTTTAAAGCTTGATAGACCAGACCGGTTTCTAGAGAATTATTGTTTATTATCTCCAAGCATATCACGCTAATCATGATAATGGCTGGCCGCATTTGGTAAGTCATAAATTTTTGAAGTTACTTTCAAATTCATTTAATTTTAATAAACGGCTAGCATTTACGTCAGTAATTGCGTCGAAAAGTAGCTCGACATGTGCTTTAGTACAGTTACTTTCAAATTATTCGTGAAATTTCGATCATCCTATACCGGTGTCGTTTTTTTGCGCAACGCCCAACGGTTGAGGTTGCATTAAATCACATTGCACTGGGTCACCTAATGGCTCATTTTGACACAAATGTTAACACTGTACTGCATTATAAAACCTTAGCACTGTATGTCATTGTAAAGACCCAACAACAACAAGCCTCAATCTGTTCCCTGAACATAATGGATAACTCATCACGTGTTGCACAAGGTCAAACATTTGGACATTTGCTGTGACAGCATTTTTTATAATTTAATGTTTTTGTTTTCAACCTAGTTTTCACTGACACTTGGTCTAGACTAAGTACTATTATTCCATGTCGGATAATTATGTGTAAAACGCATCAAAACCTAATAGGGTAAAGTAGAGCGAAAGATTATTTCTTGAATAACATATTGAGCGTATCGAGATACTGAAATGTACGAGATGCAAAACCATTTTTCTCTCGCATGATTCATACAATTTTTTTCCTCCGCAGAGCATTTGAAAGGTTCCATTAATAAAACATTACTTTTACAATCATAATCTACAACGATTCGTTGTGTACGAATATTTTGGGAGTCTCAACGAGTTTTAAAGTACCTACCTATTCTTTTTTTTGTGCTGGTAATAATGTTTTGTCTATGGTTTTAAAACGGGCTGTCAAAGTCAAAAGTGTCAAATAAATAAAAAACAAACTGTCAAACTTGTCAAAATGTTTACGCGAGAAAAATGACGAGCTCCGTACTTTTCGATTGAAAAATTTTAAAAATAAAATAATTTTACTGTGTTTTATCAGCATGACTGTTTGGAAAAAAGTTGAGGACGAGGAATGCTATGCTGTCGGTAAGTTTTGTTCACTTTTCAAGTAGTTGTTCTGTTGTTTTGTAGAACATTACATGAATGCGCGAGCAGAAACACAGCTTGTTACCCCCCGCAAACATTAGTTTAAATATAAACATGGTCTCAGAACCCGACTAACAATGCCTCCTGGCCCGTTGCCGCGCTTATCCTGTTAGGAATTGACCTTAATTCTTTACAGTTAGCTGCAAACTTAGTTGTTACTTGACCACTCCCATTTCTTGCTGATTAATACATATCACAATGAAATCAGTCATAATTAGATGTAAAGAAATGTATTACATTACCTTTTCTGTTAAATCTGTATGTAATTGCTGTGTTAGATAGGTTATTATGTCTATTTTTTTTTACAAGAACAAGTTTGTTTTGCTTTGCTTCTTGGGATGTTGTTTGCAACTTCAAAAGGCTAACCAGTAGATTCTTAATTCATATTAGTTTAAACAGACAGAAATGGTCTGAATAATATGTTAAGTCGAGTGTGAATCAGTATCCAAATGATGTAAGTTGTGAGTTTCAAACCATAGAGATAACATGTTCTGAAACTCTTGTGTGAGTCCTGCTCATACTTTACAATTTATGTACAAAATCATTCTTAAATTTTATGTGTAACACTTCTATTGTAAACCTTTCTTTCTGCTTAATGTTATTTTTCCTAACCACTATCCCAATTTCTGGGTTAGCACCAAATATTTCATGATCAATTAAAAAATTCAGTTATTGAATAATGCTCAGTTCAGTTCTTTAAAAAAATCAGTTATTCAGAGTACCTATTTATAAAGCTCTGGTGTCAAGAGTATTCAAACCTTGCCAGAGGCTTCGGACAAAGTTGAATATCTGTTTTAACTTGTTTTAAGCACATTCAATATTCATTTATATTTAACGAATCATTGTAAACTAGTCTAATCAACAGTTTATTTTCAATAATAAGTACCTAGTCAGGTCATAAATTCTGTCACATGTTTAATATAAAATAATTGAAACAACTTTATTCTTTATGTAACCATTTATATACCAAAATGAACTTAAAAAAACATAGATTCAAAGATGACAATAAAGTTTATTTAAAATGACCTCCGTGATTTGGAATACAGGCCTTCAATCTGTGCGGCCAGTCGTCTATCGCTGCACGAACGAGGTCCATGTCAATATCGGCGGCTGCCTTAATCAAGGATGTCTTGAGTGACTCCAAATTGGCATGAGGCTTTAAGCACGCCTTTTCCTCCAAGTGTTGCCATATCTTGTAATCTAACGGATTCAAATCTGGACTGGAGGAGGGCCAGTCTTCGTGCCGGATGAAGTCGATTTCACGCGCCGCCAGCCAGTCTTGTGTGCTCTTCGCTCTATGAGCTGGAGCCGAATCTTGTTGGAATACCCAGTGCTTGTTATTGAACATGATATGAGAAACAGGTTCCACAAGGTTCGTCAGGACTGTATTTTGATACACAACTGCATTCGTTTTTACACCTTTCTCACAAAAATGTACCTCTGTTAAGCCCCAATAAGAAACTCCCAACCATACCATGAGCGAGGATGGAAACTGACCTCGTTGGACACGCGGAATACGTTTGCTCGCTTCTTCACTACTGTGTGCGTACACCTTATCATTTTGTTTGTTGTAGCTCTCTTCTACGGTAAAATTTTTTTCATCCGAAAAAAGAATTTCCCGATATTTTTTTCCCGCGTACCGCTTCAACAAAGCGCGGCATCTCTTCAGTCTCAGGTCCATTAGACGAGCATTCAAACGATGTCCTGTTTTTCTTCGATATGCCCGAAGCCCTAAGTCTTCATTTAACACCCTTTTCACCGTGGTTCTGCTTAACCCCATCTGCGGTGTGTTTCACAATGAGTCAGATACGGATCCGATTCGATTGAGACGGAAATCAATTGGCACGGAAAGGATTTTTCCAAATCACAATGATTCCATACGAATCTTTTAACAAATTTATTCATCAGAAAAATCGGAACCGTTCCGTAAGCCAAAAGCTAGCGGATTCGTTTCCGTCGATGATAAATTCGATTTTGTTTTTTCATGATATTTAACCCGATTTACACATAATTATATACTGATTTATTTCTATTTATAATTATTCCTATGAAATCTACAGTAAAAATGGTAAAATTAGCCTTAAAACTTATATTTTAAATTTCTACCATTGTATTTAATTTCTACCATTTTTACTACGAGCGGATCGGATCATATCTGACTCTCTTTGATCCGATTCTGCTTACGTTTGGGATTTCTTTGAATTCGCGCCTTCACAGCTTTTATCACTGCTGGAGTCCTAACAGACCGAGGGTGACCACTTCTTGACCTGTCATCTACACTAGAGTCTTCATTGTATCGTTTGATGGTACGATAAACGAATCTTTTGGTTATATTCAAATTTTTCAGTATGTCAAAAATTTGAATTGGCGCGTAACCGCAACGATGCAATGCAATAACTGCAACACGGTCTTCTTTAAGCGTCCACTCCATATCTAAAAAAGAGTAAAATTCTAAAAAGTATACATTTTCATAAACTTTTTTGTGGCCAGCATTCTAAAAGAAAAGTTTTTACTGTGTGACAATACTTATGACCTGACTAGGTACTTAGGTACTTGTTAGTTCTAATTAATGACTATTTCCCAAGTAAATGTATAGAATACCACCATAATTATTATCCCCATTCATTTACATCCATTCACTGATAACAATGTTTGATAAATATAATCACAAACATAACTCGGTATCAGCATTTTTCAGAGGAAAAAGTGGTTGATTGTTCTCTGATAACAAACTAGATAGTAACAATAACATTTGATAATGATTTTTGACATTTTAAATGTGTTGGTATGTCAGTGTTTCCTGATAGTTATATTTTATATTTAACTCAGCAGCTCTCTGTGGTAAGGCGATGATGAATTAAAAAAAGCATGAATTACTATTCTGGTTTTATGCTGATAATACTGCAGGTCCCTGTTTTTTTTTCATTAGATAGGCTCACGCTTGACTACAACTTGCCTGATGTTAAGCAACATTGTAGTCTATGATCTAGCGCGCTTGCCTAGAAGAAACCGGTTTACTCTAGACTTAATAAATAAATAAAATAATAAATAAATAAATATCCTGGGACATTGCACACAGCGCCATCTAGCCCCACACTAAGCAAACGCTTGTGTCGTGTGTACTAGATAACGGATATAATACTTATACATACTTTTCTTTTGTAAATACATACTTATTATACATACAAACGACCAGACTCAACACAAGTAATTATAATTTTTTTTTACTTGAAGACCGACAAATTATAGTTCAAGGGGAATAGACAATAGATGTTTTTTAGGACCATTATATAAATGCTAGTTTGTTGATGTTTGTTCTTCAGATTCTACTATATTTAAACTCTGACGAAAAACAGATACTTATTTATGAGACGAAAAGTATAAAATTGGACTGAGTGGCATACATACATACTTAAGAAAATTTCCGAGAGATTGAACAGCAGGACTTACCATATTGCAATTCTTATTCTTTCTAATTCATATTAAGCCACGAGTGCAGTGGCAAAAAATATAGTATGGATACTACATTAATCATTCATCACAGATACAATAAGGCCGACAATAATGATTCTAAATGAGTTAATAGGCAACCAAAATTAAATATTCTTTACTGTACACCATAATTAAATAAAATCTACAGGAATAATAGTATCCTAGAATGCAAATGTAAAGTTACATATTACTTTTAACACCTTTCCCCACATGTGCAAAACCCATTCCATTCTAGCTTTACAACTAACTCCAAGTAACAAACCATCTCCGTAAAACCAAGACCATGTTCTGTATAGTGGTGTTAATTACTCCCCTTCCTTAATGACTTGTTTTTCTTATTCGAGGAATGTGCGTCGCGAAATTGTTATGACCTCTGCATTGCCAGTATAGTTGAGGTGAAAAGTGATTTGAAAATTAAAATACCTACTTAAGCAACTGTGACATGAATAATTAAAGAAGAAAGTAATCAAATTGTGCACTCTCTGCTGTTTTCCAGTTAAAGTTTTTAACTGTCTCCAGTTATTTTTTATCGTAATATTGTTTTCTATCGTTACATAGGTACTGTCTGTTTCTGGCGTCGTGCGTCGTTGCGCGTACCTAACAAACATTTTAAAAAATATTACTTAATTAAAGCAAAGAAAGTATGGATTGATAGTTGTTGAACTATTGTAAGTAAATCTCTATTTGACAAGAAATGTTTCAATAGTGCATGGATTATAAATTAAACTATCTGCTTTCGTACGCGACTGTACACAGATGGAGCGTGTGAATTTTTTTGTAATGTTATTATTTACGGACATACATCTTGTTGAATATACAACCGCGTGGTAAGGCGTGACTTATCTGCTTTTTAAAAACAATGTGTCTCGCGTGGATATGAAATTAAATTTATGCGTACTTAGACACCAAAATTTATCACCGTGGAGCACTATTTAGGAAAATACGTAGGCTATTGTTTTTATTTCAAACTCCAAAAGAGGGGAGAAATTAATTTGAGATGTTAGACAGTCAGTTTAATACACATCGATTTCTAAGCGTTGTCTGATTTGGAATCAACCTGGTAGAAATTGATCTTCGTTTTAAAAATTTTCATGGTCTCAGGTACAACACTAAAAAGAGCGAACTCCTCGTGTTTCAGTCGCGCGGTTTTAAGATTTCCAACGTTCCGCCATTAACACTAAACGGAGTTCCACTGGCGAGAGTTTCGCGTTTCAAGTACCTGGGACACTGGGTCACGGAGAACCTCTCTGATGTTGAGGATATCGAGAGAGAACGTAGGGCGTTGTCTGTCAGGGGCAATATGTTGGCTCGTAGATTTGCACGATGTACGGCAGAAGTAAAGCTAACATTATTCAGAGCATTTTGTCAGTCCTTCTATACGTGCAGTCTGTGGGCCACATATACACTCAAGGCAATCAACGCGCTACGAGTGCAATACAACAACGCGTTCAGGATGCTGTTGGGGCTGCCGTGGCGCTGCAGTGCGTCGGGGATGTTTGCGGATGCAAGGGTAGATGGTTTCCACGCCGTACTCCGCAAACGGGCCACCTCGATGCTCAGCCGCGTCCGGGGCAGCACTAACAGCATCCTGCGGGTTGTAGCTGCACGACTCGACTGCCCCATCATCAATCACGCCGCACAGCTACACATGTTTTACGACCCTTTCAAAAAGAAAATATTAGTGGGTAACAAAGTATTTTAGAGTTTGACATTTTTATATTTTTACTGTAATCTTTGACATTTTAATTTAATTTTTATTAGTAGACATTTAATTTTAATAACTCGGTTTGATTATTGTTTGACATGCCTGCTATGTAATAATTTTAATTTAATTTTATCTTTAATGTGTATGGACTCAAAGTCTGAAATAAATGACATTTATTTATTTTATTTATTTATTTAAAAAGCAAGGTTTCAATCGGTTGTAGAACTTTTTTAAGCGACATTAAAATTAATGTCAATGAATAGACGAATTTACTAAATAGTTTAACAATGTGTCGTTGCGTGGTTTTATTGTGCTGTTTCAGGAAAAAGGGTAACCTTATTCAGGAATCTATGGGCTCTATATGACAACATGAATCACGATGATTCAATACAGTATACCTACCAATATTTACAACTCGCTTATTAATTAATTATTTAACTATTATGAGACATTTATAAATTAATAGGTTGTCCTGTTGTAAAATAGGAACTAGCAGTCTAACAAATACATACTCGTATATAATAATGATCAGTAATAATCATTTATTGTCAGTAAAACTAGGTTTCTTTAGGTTTTGGTCTATACCACTACTATGGTATACCTTCAAACCCGTTTATTAGAGACGAAAGATGGTGTGTACAGCTTTCATATAACTGTTGGCATAACTATTGTAGTAAACTAATTACGTCCCGTTATGTCGTTTTTGATCCTAATTATCCACGATTTTCATAAATAAAATCTATTTATTATCCAATTGACAAGCAGCCAGTCAAACAATGGCAAAATGACGCTATGCATAAGGTGATTGAATGCCGACAGGTTCCCGCCAAACCCCACTTCCCGTGGAAGTCCAATCACGGTTGTCAAAGCATCCAATTTGTACCTACAGCCAATCAGAGCAGCCGTTAAATTGGGGGGTATATGACCGAATATATATTGAAACAATGACTGAAAAAGGAGTTTAAAATACTCATGTAAATAATATATGTACGAGTAAATTAGTGGGAACTTACAAAAATATATAACATGGTTCGGGATGAAGGCAACGACTTTCATAGCACAATATTTTTTATTTATTTAGAAGTCTTAAAAAAAATTACGTACGTATTAGCAGTAGCGTAATAGCAGTGGTTTATATTTTTTTCATAACAAACGTTGTGCCACCCCTATTTCCTTGACGTTATCGATATTTAATTACAATATTAAGTGACAAGGTGATCTATGAGGATTAAATGACTGCAGAGCTACGAATGTTATAGATATGGCATCTTAAAATACATTTTCTGTGGAGTTGATGGTTTCTAATACCGATAGCTGTAACATGAATACCGGTTTCTTCTAGGCAAGCGCGCTAGATCGTAGATTATAACGTTGCTTAACATCAGGCAAGTTGTAGTCAAGCGTGAGCCTATTTCATGTAAAAAAAAGCTGTTAAGTACGTAACCTACAATTTAACATATCATTCAACGCACTGAAGTACCCAACCAATTATAAATGTCGCGTTAGTACAACTGCAGTCGTCAAGCCAAGTCAGGTGCCCGTATATTCTTCATTTGCAACCGTCGTATTTTCTATGAAATCCATATTTTGCTTCGAGTGTCCCTGCTATTTCAGTTGACTCTAAATTGAGTTGTCACCATATAACCTAGGCTGCGTCAATACTTAACATTTGGTGGGTTTTAGTCAACCGCAAACCTTACCTACTTACTTACATTCTTCCATTTCGGGCGCTTCCGTGGATCGGATGACACGTTGGCACACTAGAGTTGGCCACTGTCATTTGATAAGAAGAAGACATATCCCAAGTAAAATAAAAATAAAGAAAAATGTAACAATAACAGATTTAGTTTTCTAATGCCACCTTTACCGTTGCATAACTCTATGCACCAATAGATCACCTAGGTCCCCTGTGTCATTCCAACTGTGCGTAGAATACTTCCCACTGAGTCACGCTCGCACCTGTCCGGGACCATGTGAGTCATTTTGTCAAAATGCACGCAAATAACTGCACTTTTATACACTACCATAAACAGATAACAGATAAACAATTTATTTGTAACCAAAAGCTTACACGTCAATTAGAAATTACAATTGTATATAACTTATATTATTATATACAAAATTACATATCTTATACCAATTAATAAACACACATAGGTACTTTCATCGTGCGTACTGCCAAACTGTGGAACTCCTTTCCGGATTCCCTATTCCCCTCGAACTGTAATTTATCGGTCTTCAAGTCGAGAGTGAATCGGTTTTTAGGCAAGCGCAATAGATCGTAGATTACAACGTTGTTTAACATCAGACGAGTTGTAGTCAAGCGTGAGCCTATTTAGTTTAAAACAAAATACGTGTAATTTTGGCATAGTTTAGTTTAGTGCATACATATATTGTTTAATATTATGGAATATATAAATGCAACTAATTAATATTATTAAATAATAATTGCATAAATCGTTCCTCGTAGATGCAATAAGGCTTACGATGATGATGATGGTATATCGTTTTTTATTTAACATATGACGGAAAGTATAAGTTTGTCTGCATTTATATTGTTTACTTGTATAGTTAGTCGTGATTTTGAATTAAGTCATTAAAAGTTTGTTTGGGTTACTCTGACCTGACGTTAAATGTATAATCAATTTAAACCATCATAATGTTTCTTTGCGTTACCTAAGATCTTTTGAACGTACTATTACTTTATATATGTAGGTATATCACATTTTTTAAACACTAATTAGTCAAAGTTCGTAGAAAGAAAGAATGATTCACCGCTCAAATAAGAGAGTTCAAAGGTGTCCTCTATCGTGGAATAACTCATTCATTAATTGATAGTAATTATACTTGACTGCCCCGCTGAACCTAGTTCAATTGGACGACCCAGATGATATACAGTTAAGTATCTCGTGCCCTTTAAATCTTACTTTATTAAAGCGTCTTCACTACATAGTATAAAGCAAAGTAGCTTCCTGCGTCTATCCCTATGTCTGTATGTTTGTATGATTAAATCTTAAAAAGTACACAACAGATTTGGATGGAGTTTTTTTTTAACAAATAGACTGATTAAAGAGGAAGGTTTCAAAGTATAATAATGCAAACGAAGCCGCCGATAAAAGTTATTTTTTAATAAACGGGGTCGTACTTGACCAATTTGCCTGACAGTGTGCAATAAGTAAAGAAACTACTGAAATACACCGTTTTACCTGTTTTTTTACACATTTGTGTTGTGAATAGTGTCTTAGTACATATACTATGAACCTTTCCTGAAGTGCTCGCAGCTCGGCCTACTAAGGTATTCGTACACGCTCACCAAAGTTAAGAAATTGTCGTTGTCGCTCTGGGTGGTTTCAAAACTGTATATCGCTACTCCCATACAAAATCATTTGGGTATTTGTTAAATTTAAATACTATTACGAACTCAATTATTTACTTGCTAGTAGTAAATGTGTATGTAAAGAGAAGGGTTTTCCCTTATTTTACTTTCCTGTCTCCGTTTACACCAGTGCAAATGTCTTAGCGAAAATCCCACTATTCCCCTGCTGACAGTTTTCGCTAGCACAAAGCCAAAGATTGCGCCCGCATGCAAACTTTCAACATTTCACATGCAAAAATATTCAAGCGATGCGCTAAAAATCCACGCTAAGAACGTATTATCATTTATTCTGTGTTAAGAATACTGACATAGTATAAACAATGATACAGGCTAACGCCTTGTTTGGTATCTAGAGCCGCCATTTCATGTATGTACATTTATCTACATCAATAAATAAATTTGAAAAAAAATAATAGTATAAACCATGGATAGGCGCTGTCAATACGTTGCCGTCAAATATTATAAGTAATTGAAAATTGTGTTGGGGTTTTTTTTCTGAAACCTTGCTTTACAGGACCACTTCGGTACCTTGTCCAAGTTTTCAGGGTTTCCTAAAACTGTACCTAAAGAATGGACTTACTAAGTTTCTTGTAAAAAAAAAAAACAGTTTGAAATATCAAATCAAAGTTTCATAATTCCTGCATATATGACTTAGGTAATAGCCGCATATAGCTTATTCGGAGCTTATAGTATAGCTAGATTAAGCCTAAAAAAAGCGATTACACTGCTTACACGTCAAGATGTATTTTATGTTACATTCACTTTATTACTGTCGGACTCCGAATTAATCATGAATTTGATAAAAAAAACACACAGTTTGTTTTAATCTGAGAGTTCACCATAACCTTACAAAAAGACGTTCTATAAATTATTCTATGTCGTCCAACAATTTGGTCCCGCCACGAAACAAAGATGACAAAAACTTGGCGTGTTTTATGCAAAAACGTACTTTGTAATTATATTCATAAGTATTTATTATTACACGCGAGTAATGTATAAATAGTGAAGGATAGTTGGTATTCCAATCAGGTGAACTATTTTTATTTTTGCAAAAGGAAGGAAGTCGTTTGCCGTTATTAAAATCCAGTTAACATTAAATGCTACACATTCTCGTATTCTGTTGTATTTGAGATTCATTCACAATTTTTTTGTTATAAAAAGACCATTGTAAACTTTCAACCATGTTTATAACTAAACATACCATGTTATTGAAACGAAAGTGAGTTTGTTGACGTTTCCTTCTCATTTTTCTCAGAGCGTGATAAAGATAAAAGGTAAAGAATCTTTATTGATACTGTAAAGTTGTAACATATGTTTAACATATGTACGTGATAGTCAGATTAGTTAGTATGGGGAGTGAGAGCAAAGACGTGGGTAGACACTAGTATATAACATGCCTGACTTTTTCCTACATACATACATACAGTTAGCAAAGTATTATATTCGTAACATTAAATAAATAAATATTCCGGGACATTGCACACAGCGCCATCTAGCCCCACACTAAGCAAGCTATTTATTTAATAATAATTAAAACGGTCGCAACCAATTACATTAACTATTTCATACTCAAATACCTTACAATCACAATATTTACAATCACTTAACAATGTCATATAATAATTAAAATATATATAAATTAAATGTTGTCAAAAGGAAGTAAAATAATAATCAGTCCATTCAAATTAAAGTAGGTATGTAGGTACATTACAATTCATATTTACAATTTCTTAATTTAACTTAAATAACTATCACTTAGTCCAAGCTAAGAACTATGCTATGCAATAATATAATCGATCGGTAGGTAGCGGGTAGTAAATTACGATAAGCGTTTCCTGTGTCTGTATAGCTCCTATATATGGAGGTGCCTCTTTTGTACCACAATACTGTGCCAAATTTGTGCACGGGTGGCGTTTGTGCTGCTTATATCACAGTGAAATGTATATGAGCCTATGCCTATCAATTTATAGGTACCATTCCAACCAGTAGGTACAAAACCAAGTTTCAAAAGACCACTTTGAGAAGAATATTTACCATTTTTAACTGACTCCAAAAAAGGAGGCAATCGATTCTTCTAAAAGTTTGTTTTTCAATATTTTCAATCAACAAACATTTGGTTTGGCAGTAGGCTAAGTTTAGGCAATAATTCTGACGTACCAAAATTTCCTACGATTAAGTTGCCTTACTACCTATGTAAATTTATTGAAAAAAAGTTGCCATTTCTGCCACTGTAGTTTATTACTGTTCTCTGTTTTTTCATCATTTGTGCCTACGATAAAGACATCATCTATCTACATATTTCCTTTTTTTTTAATTTCACTAACCCACTATTTCTCCCCTTCCAGCCATATACAACTTCACTGGCAAGGCGGGCGCTCCGCACCTGTCCCTGGAGCTGGGCGAGCTGGTACACGTGCTGCGAGAGACGCGCCACTGGTACTGGGGCCGCAGCCTGCGGAGGGACGCCGCCGGGGCCTTCCCCAAGGGATACGTGCGCGTGCGGGACTGCGTCGTGGAAAGGTGCGGGTAGTAGGGTGGAAGTAGTCTGCTAACGGATGGGTCTTTTAAAGACACTGGAGCCAACATAGATCTATCAAGAGTCACTCAAGACAAAACTATCCACTTTGGTCTCAGTTCTAGTCTGGATAAAACGAAGAACATACACTAGTGACTAGAGACTACTCTATTTGTTAGTAGAGTCTCTTACTGCAGCGGGGTAGGGTGGAAGTGGTCTGCTGTCTGAGTAGTCTGCTAACGGATGGGTCTTTTAAAGACACTGGAGCCAACATAGATCTATCAAGAGTCACTAGAAACCTAACATTCGAGTTTGGTCACTTATCTTGTCTGAATACCACAAAAAAGAACACACTGGGGACTAGTGACAGGGAGTGACAGGTGTGTTCTTTTGCGTGGTATCTATCTCTATTGTTAGTAGTCTCTTACACAATTGATTTCAGTAAAAATAAGTAACAAAGGGAGAACTAAGTAGTGAGAGTCGTGACTCCCCCGCCAATTTAACATTTCGGGGAAGTTTTCTTAGGCAAATACATTGTGGTGGGAGCCCATACAGACGCCATATTTGTTCTCGAATTTTGTGGTCCTCAAACATGTCGGTTCATTTTATAAATAAAACGGGTTAGCCATTTGAGTCTTAAAGATAAACCAATGTGGCCAAAGTTACCATTTTATTTTAGCAAATCTAAAGCAACATCCTATTCATTTGTTTTTTTTTTTCTAAAAAATCACTCTATAGGTACTCATATTTCAATTATGTGTTGTTTTGTTCTATCTAATATCTAAACATACTTTACAACGCACTGATCTAAATAGAAGCAAGGATATGCTTCAGATAATATTATAATAACGATCCCATTGTTGTAAAAAATGCAATTCGGACAACTGTCATACCAAAATAGACTTTGACACTATTGAAATAAAGTTCAAACGTTATACCATCACTTGGGACCCTCATTTTATACACAAAGCACGTATCAAAAGATTCACATCAATAACGTCACAGGGAATTGAATCTTAATAGTTTGTAATAAAGGTTAAAATAGTGTGATTAGGATAAAGTAAACATTTAATAATGAATCATCTAAGGGCCATAATCACGGTCAATGACACTGTGACATATTTTTTTAACCATAAACTGATAACGGGAAGATTAGGTTGACTAATTTGTAGAAAAAAAAATACAGACTTGCAAAAGAAGGGTGATTTAGTCATTTTTTGCTATTTAGAAACAAAAAAAACACGGCTTGATAAACTCGACACCAGAGTTGGTCACTCTCATTCGATAAAAAGAAGAACTACTAAAAGTGAATACTTAGATGATGAATGTATTTGAATTATAGTCACAAGGATATCTCGCTACTTTCATTGTTTGTTTCATAAGCAAGTGTGAAAATAGCTTTTTAAACAAGCCATAGATATTAGATACTTTGGAGATTTTTTTGGGACTAGATGACAATAAAATATATGAAAGCTAAGGTTTGTTCGTTCGTCCCGTATAGAGATCTAGAGATCGTAGTATATAAAGATAATACCACAAGCATTTTTTTCACAAGCACTTGGACTACTATAAAATAATTTTCAGGCATTTATGGTAGATTATTTTTTAAACTAGATAGGCTCACGCTATACTACAACTCGCCTGATGTTAAGCAACACACTTAACTTGAAGAAACTTGCGAACATTTATTATATTTCGTAAATTTCATTCTTCCGATATAATAAACATGGTAGTACTTTTATCCTACAGGCAACATTTGCACGTATTAAGAGACTGAATTTGACTATAGTCAATACAAGTAAAATAAAGTCCTTCTAACTTCACTTGGAAGCCATCTTGGTATCCATCTTGGCTGTCGACCTCATTAATTTTTCGTGCACGGCAACCAACGCACGCGTCAAGCGCCTAAGCGCAACTTCAAAATTTAAATGAAATATATACTTAATTTTCTTAAAAAAGTCACAAGTTTCAACGGATTCAACATTTTGGAATAAAATTCGTTCATTTTTAAATCGTCATGAGATGCCGAAGATAATCTGGGTGAGTCGAAATAATTTGGTATACCGTTCTACCTTCCTGCAAAAAATGTTACCGACTTTTCGAAAGAAAATTGTGCTCAAGTTTATAAGTGATATATTAATACTCCCATACCGGGATAAAAGTAAATTTGTAAAATCATAAGTTACACCTAACTGATTGAAGATATTGGAATGAAATTCGTTAATTTTTAAATCACAAGTTCAATCAACTCGACGTTTTGGCATTTAATTGTGCATTCATCATGCGATACCGAAGATAATCTGGGTGAGTCGAAATATTTTCGTACCTACCTGCAAATTTTTTTACTGACTTTTCTAAAGAAAATTGTGCTCAAGCTTTTAAGTAATATAACACTCCCATGCCGGGATTAAAGCAGATAACCTTCGGTATCTTTTCTTCGAGAGCGCTGCACTCCCGTGCCGGGACCAAAGTGCAAAAACCTTCGGGGTTCTTTCTTCGAGCGCTGAACACACTTAACTTGAAGAAACTTGCGAACATTTATTATGTATTAGATTTTGTTTGACATTCATAAGTGTACAAATTAAGTTTAGTTTTTACTTAAATGAAGGCCGATAAATTATAGTTCGAGGGGAATAGAGATTTCGGTAAGGAGTTCTACAGTAATTGAGTGGATACCTATGTGATAATTAATAAATTTGTATTTGTTTTGATGCAATCCAGATGCGGCGAGACGGTGGTGGCGTCCGCGGGCGGCGCGGGCGTGGCGCACGACATTGCGGTCACGCTGCGGGAGTGGATGCAGCACTGGAAACGACTCTATGTTGTATGTTGCTATTATATACTTACTTACTCACAGTAGGCAAATCCATCATAGTACCCGGTTTATTTAAGACCGGTGGGTGATCACGGCTTCGTTCGCATTAAGAAGTGAACCTTGCATCCACTATTAAAAGTGGCATTTCCAAAACTTCTTTCTTAACGGATGCCTAGGTCATAACAACTACCTGGTTGTCAAATTTCAGCCCGATCCGTCCAGTGGTTTGGGCTGTGCGTTGATAGATCACTATATCAGTCAGTCAGTCAGTCACCTTTGAGTTTCATATACTTATTTAGATATATTTTCTTAAATGGCGACTAAAATCATTAGATATACGTGTATATATGTTATATATATGTAGTTTCTCCGTTTTTGCGAGAGGATGGAATGGTACTGGCACAAATGAGACCTCTTTAATGAACACTGTATTATAGTTCCCGTAAGGCATGATTAAATTTAGTTGTATTAACCGGCTAGCGTGCTAGCCGGTTAATACAACTTATTTTTTCTCTTTAATGAACCTGTATTGTTAAAGGTGTTGTTTTTCTCCAACTTCAGGCATAAAATTTTCGAATTGAAATCAAGTAATTGTTGTGATAAACTAGTCAAGGACAAGTCCTTACAAATTACGCAGTCCTGTGCCCAAACATCCGAAAGCAGAATTATAACATAAAATTATACAAATTCAAATTGTTTATTTACAAAAGACTTAATACGTACATTCTTTAGGTACAGTTTACAGGTGCAGCGAATTATCTGGTACGCGAGGAAACCCTGAAACTTGCACTAGGTACCGAAATGGTCCTGTAAAGCAAGGTTTCAGAAATAACCACAGCAGCACAATTTTTAATTGCACTTACAAAATATAAAGAACATATATAGTTTATACTTATAGTGGTATGCGGTGATGTTATGCGTGGTTGTATTAATCGTTAAGTATTTTTTGTGCGTTTGTGTGTGGGTGTGATAAGGTGTATTGGGCTTACAAGATGTGTAATCAGTGACATGTTAAGTATATCAAATTAATTTGTGCTCCATGAGGGACTCAGTTGTGTCATAGTTAAGTGTGAGTAGGTAATTTGTTAGTGTTTGATTACAGCTATAATTTGTCAGGTTAACCATTTCAATTACTTTGCTTAGTTTGTTGTAAATAATTGGACCAAGCATACGGACAGCCGTTTTACTAAAAACTGTGCGTCAATTTTCCGTTTTGAAACCGTTTTCCGTGTCTTGTCTTCTTCTATCATGAACCACAAATAAACGTTTAAAAAACAGGTAAATATTTGTATAATAAATAAAATAAGTGTTCCGGGATATTGCACACATCACTATCTAGCCCCACATTAAGCAAACGCTTGTGTCGTGGGTACTAGACAACGATACTTATATACTATTTTCTTGTAAATACGTACTTATTATACATACAAACGACCAGACTCAACACAAGTAATAAATACTTGTGTCATGCGGGAATCGAACCCGCAGCCTCTAGATTAGAAGGCAGAGCCACTACTAACTAAGCTAACAGGCCAGTCAAACAAACAAACCATTTTTTAATGAATTTCCAGGAGAACGACACCCTCCGGCTGAAGTTCATAGAAGTGAGCATGAAGGCACTGCTGAAGTTGCGCGGCGAGGTGGCCAGCGGGGCTCTGCCGCAGGACCAGCTGCGCCGCGTCGCACGGACCGTCGTCTTCACTATAGATAAGGGGAACAGGTGAGATACATGTACCCTTTTAAACCTTTTAGTTTGTCTATAACAAATACAAATTATTCATTCATAACTCCATAGATACAAGTCAGAAGTAGATAGATGTACATGTAAAAGTAGATAGATTTACAATATTACTATTGTAAATCTATCTACTTTTACTTAATAAAAATTAAACAGTATTGCAAAAAAACAGTTATAATAACAGTCTTCGCACAAATTTTTTAAGAGATTTCAAAGAAAAAGTTAATTTTTTGTGTCAATCATGTGAAATGTAAGTTATGTTAAGTAGTCAAGATATAGTCAAATGGATATAAAACAAACTATACATCCTAATTAGCAAATATTACCCACAAGCCCTTTTTACGTAAATTCTTTGTTCCTAACAAAATCTTTGATACAATTGATATTAAATGTAGACTTGTAAAAGATATTTTTTTTTATTATTATTTTTATGTATACTTTAGCGATTGTGCCTTAGCGGTTCCAGTGTCTGCTTTTCATCCAGACGCTCCCTGGTTCGAATTCGGCCCTACACCAATGACTTGTATTTTCAAGTTATGTTTGGATTTGCACTCGCTTAGCGGTGAAGGAAAACATTGTGAGGAAACCTATACGTTTGAGGACCACAATATTCGAGGACATGTGTCTTCTGTGGAAGCATCTGGGCGCCCACCAAGATGTATCTGCCCAATAGAATTCCCCTAACGAGTCACGACCCTCAGTCATGAGGAAATGCGACTCACACAGAGAGAGATTTATAATTGATATTCATGTATGTATATGTATACTTGTATTTCCAGATCGCTAGGCATGGAGCTCGCGGTGCGCACCCCGGACGGTCTGCCCGTGGACCCGCGCACCGTGTCTGCCTACAAACTGAACGCACTGCACGACGAGGCCAACACCAGGATAGACAGGAATATGGTCAGTATTATGTATTAGAACAACGTTGTAAAGATCTGAAGCACCTTGGTTCATTGGTTGAACGGTTTAATACAAGTCTATACAAAGAAATGCAGTTCTTACTTGAGAATTTGAACGAAACTAGGTTTACACCGAGTATTATTGCATTAAATGAGAGATAAATCAGTGAAATTACACTTTATACCATACCTACTCTGAAAGGCTTATTTTATTCACGCAAAACAGTGAATAAAAAGGCCTTTTATTCACTGTTTTGTTTTTTTTCACTATTTTGGTGTTTGAATTTGGAACACAAAAATATATCCCGTCTCTATTTCAATGCTTACACAAACTCCTTGCGCTAAGATTCGAAATTCAAAACTCTTTGGTGCAAATAAATTCTCGAGATTTGATTGGTCGATATTTGCGACAAGGAGTTTGGCGGTAGATTAATAAATATTATTTCACAAGTTGATTATCATTAGGGTGATAATAATAAGAAAATTACGCTTAATTTCAGTCATTGCTCTAATTTTAATGTCCATTTCAATTAATGTAACAATTCTTATTTCTTGATTAAATTTATATTTTTACTTAAATTATGTCTTTTCTCGTAGTCATGGTATAAAGTATAGTATGCAACTCCTGAATAAAGTACGAAGTTATATCGAGGGCCATGAATCACTCGCGTCGTTCAGGATTCTAATGATTGAATCACGAGCGCAGCAAGTGCTTCAACTGTTAGAATCTTGTCACTTGCTCGTGACTAATCTACGGCCCTCGCTTTAAATCCGTCCTTTATTTACTATTTGCATAATATACTATTTCGCTTTAATAATAATATGTGTTATTTTACTAGTGTGACAAAGGATACTAAAAACTGTATCAAACGTCTGAGCCAAATCTAGTGATCTCCTGTAAACAGTCAAGATGTTTATTATACTTTCATTTCATCATGACAATAACGAGTGATGTCTCTGCTATTCTTCTTCTTCTTCTTCTTATCGAATGAGAGTGGCCAACTCTGGTGTCGAGAGTTTTCAAACCGTCCTAAGTGCCTCTGATGGCATGGCTTTACGACTGCCGTACTAGCCTTACATCCAGGCCCTACGATTTAACGTGTTATCTGACCCACGGAAGCGCCCAAAATGGAATGCCACTGTTCGGTCACCCATTCAAAGACTGACCGCGTCGTCCTTTGCTTAACATTAATAATCGCATGCGATTGCCTCCTCTTCTCCGTCTCTGCAATCACTTCACTATACATGTCCCCCGCAGGAGAACCCCCCCTCGCCGGGCGCGCCCCCCGCGGCGGCGCGCACCTACTCCGTGGTGGTCCGCGTGCACAACTTCGTGTGCCGCATGTGCGAGGCAGCCAGCCTGTCCCTGGCGCTGCACGACTCCGCCGGCGCCAAGCTCACGGAGCACCTGGCGCTCCGCTGGCCGCACCACGCGCCGCCCCCCGCCGCCTGCGTCGTATTCACTGTAAGTATACTTTTTATTTGTTGTTCCGTCCTCCAACTATGGATGTCAGAGACATTGTTTTGTTTATTATATGAGTAAGTTTGCTTTGTTTATTATATGAGTAAGTTTGCTTTGTTTATTATATGAGTAAGTCCACTGGGTGAGCACGCTCCGTCTTAGACCATAGCCTTTGCTTACCATTAAGCAAACTATGACCGAGTGCAAACCCGTACTAGTTAAAAAAAGTCCTTATTGAGTCGTGCCTCATGCCTGAGGATCGTGACTCTCTCACATAATTAATTCGTTAGGAGAGTTCTCTTGCACTTAAATCGTGTTGGGCGCCCAGGTCCTTCTACGGAAGACACATATCCTCGGATATTATAGTCCTCAAACCGGTCGGTTTCCTCACAAAACTTTCCTGTATTATTAAGCGAGTGCAAATCCATATGACTTGAAAACAAGTCATTGGTGTTGGGCTGGATTCGAACTGTTGTGATATTAACTTTAGCTAAAGCTAGCGCCGTGGCGCAACAAAGATTATTCCAATTAACACTGTTACTTCATTGCAGGACTTTGGCAGTGACATTCTAAAGAACGAAAAACTGTACCTCGTGTGTCATGTCGTACGTATAGGAGCCATGGACCCACATAATATAGACAACAGGTACGCTTACTACTTATGATTTAGCAATTGTTTGTTTTATTGAGTTAAGAATGAACATTTTGTGTATATGTCATAGATATAGAACAAAGCAGCGCTTGCTCAGCCAGCTGCAAATCGTATGCAGTAACCTATGAGCAACTTTCGACGCGGTCAGTCCTCAGATGGGTGACAAAATAGTGTAAATTTATTTTGAGCGCTTTCATGGATTTGAATCGTTAAATTATAAATCCCAGCTGTTTGTCATAGCACAGAATATATAGACTTTACCCAAATGTAGTACTTTTCCCTGGACTTAAGCAGGTACAGGCCGCGAGGTCTAAGCTGAGCTTTGCATTTGTGTGAGTGATCTCCAAAAGTACAGTCAGATAATAAAATCCTAAAACAAACTTTATTTATATATTTAAATATAAAATTCACAATTAAAAAAATATTACCAATTCTTTTACAGCGGACATTGCACCGTTATAATTTTCCTTATCACTCGTTTTAATTTTCACTCTCGTCTTATGTGTCGTTTGTGTTAATAATGAATCGTTTCATTATTATTATCAACAGCGGCGTCGTATCCATGAAACTTTTTTTTCTTCTTTTATTGTGTGGTCACATACATATTTCCATTCTTCTACAGTGATAGTTTCATTTTTTTCTTTCGCTAACCTCATCATTGTATCCATATTCATTGATACGTTTTTTGTCGCCACGTATTGAATTTATATTTTTAGAGTTTTATTATTTTTAAATATTTTTAAATGAAACACGTAACGGTGCTATCAGTACAAGAGGTGAAGTTTTGCAGGTGGGCGGGGGAGTAAAACGGCGCCGCGCCGTAAGCCGGTTGACATAAAACAGTAAAAACCGGTTTAAACCAAACTAAGGTGGCGCCGCGCTGTAAGCCGGTTGTCTCACCTACACTATCTATGTACACCCACACAAATGCAAAGCTCAGCTTACGCCTTCTTAACTGTACCTAATACTGTGCTAGATTTAGAGAAAAAGCAAATTTAGCTTGGACGAAATTGAAATAATTACATTCATTTATATTTATTTCCTTTCCAGACGCAGTTCAGTAGCTGTCCCCGCCCCGCCCCCTCCCCCGCACGGCATGCGGCGTCCCTTCGGCGTCGCGTGCGCAGATGTCAAGAGAGACCTCACTGCAGATAACTTAGATAAGCACATACAACTGCCTTTCTATGCGTGAGTATCTTTAAGGATAATGCCATCTAGCGGCAAATGTTAGAACTAACTAGTCGGCTCAGGCTTCTCCCTTCTCTTTAGCGATAGTGACACCTATTGTTAGCAGAACAACAACTTATACAAACACATGCAACTACCTTTCTATGCGTGAGTATCTCAGATAAAGGTGGTCCTGCTTTGGTCAGTAACAGTGATAACTAGCGCTAAATTCTAATAACAAAAACGCATTTACTTTTATATGCGTACTAGTGGGTGCTCGCGCGGCTTCGCTTGCATTAAGAAGTAAAACTTGCATACCCTATTTCACGTCCCCTTTAAAAGTGGCATTTCCGAAAATCCTTTCTTAGCGGATGCCTACGTCATAACATCTACCTGCATGCCAAATTTCAGCCCGATCCGTCCTGTGGTTTGGGCTGTACGTTGATAGATCACTATATCAGTCAGTCAATCAGTCAGTCAGTCACCTTTGAGTTTTATATATTTTGATATATCTTTAACAAAAGTGACATCTAGCGACAAACGTGTAAACTTATTAGTCATAGCGTAGGGGTCTTTACCAAAATTATGAAATAGTGACACCTAGCGGAACAAGCAAACACCAACACTACTGACCACGGTATGCGACGTTTGAGTGCATTGGTGAATACTTATCACAGTAAAAATACCTCTTATCACAGTTTCTTTTTGTTGTATTTGATTAGATTTTATCTTTACGATAATTTCTACGAATGCAAGTTGGACAGTATGGGAATATTTGTATGCACCCTTATGTTTCAGGCTAGAAAAAGAAAACCTAGACAGTTTATTAAAAAAAGTGTTGGTGAACCGAGATATCAAGGACGCCAAGCATTCACAGGGACTCTGGGTGTCATTGCAGTTGGTCGAGGGAGATCTCAAACAGGTGAATTATTTACATTATTTTCATTAAAAATGCACATATTATGTTTTTGGTCTAAAACAAGTGACATACGTCACATGTTTATTTAATAATGCAACAGTTAAGTATGCTCCTGTTACTAATACACACAAAAAATCAGATGTTCACCCGTGTACGCGTAACTGTACGATCTTACTATTGACGAAAATGAGTGGGATGGTAATAGTTTATATGTTACGACACTCAATGTCCGCATTTTCGTGTTTCACGGCTTTGTTTGGTATAATGAGCATACAGGTAGTTTGAGTGTTTTTTATATCTGTAGTTTGTCGAATTACAATCCCCATTTAAATTCCAGATCCGCGAAGAAAACCCCCACCTAGTCGTCGGCAACGTGTCAGTCGCACGCAAGATGGGCTTCCCTGAAGTGATCCTGCCCGGAGACGCGCGGAACGAACTATACGTGACCGTGGTCAGCGGCAGCTTCTCCAAGGGAGGGGGCAAGTCATCCGAGAGGAACATCGAGCTCTGCGCCAGGGTCGTGGACAAGACTGGCAGGACTATGCCGGTGAGACATACACAAACACACTCACACACAACCAACTATACGTGACCGTGGTCAGCGGCAGCTTCTCCAAGGGAGGGGGCAAGTCATCCGAGAGGAACATCGAGCTCTGCGCCAGGGTCGTGGACAAGACTGGCAGGACTATGCCGGTGAGACATACACAAACACACTCACACACAACCAACTATACGTGACCGTGGTCAGCGGCAGCTTCTCCAAGGGAGGGGGCAAGTCATCCAAGAGGAACATCGAGCTCTGCGCCAGGGTCGTGGACAAGACTGGCAGGACTATGCCGGTGAGACATACACAAACACACTCACACACAACCAACTATACGTGACCGTGGTCTCAGCGGCAGCTTCTCCAATGGAGGGGGCAAGTCATCCGAAAGGAACATCGAGCTCTGCGCCAGGGTCGTGGACAAGACTGGCAGGACTATGCCGGTGAGACATACACAAACACACTCACACACAACCAACTATACGTGACCGTGGTCAGCGGCAGCTTCTCCAAGGGAGGGGGCAAGTCATCCGAGAGGAACATCGAGCTCTGCGCCAGGGTCGTGGAAAAGACTGGCAGGACTATGCCGGTGAGACATACACACACTCACACAACCAACTATACGTGACCGCGGTCAGCGGCAGCTTCTCCAAGGGAGGGGGCAAGTCATCCGAGAGGAACATCAAGCTCTGCGCCAGGGTCGTGGACAAGACTGGCAGGACTATGCCGGTGAGACATACACAAACACACTCACACACAACCAACTATACGTGACCGTGGTCAGCGGCAGCTTCTCCAAGGGAGGGGGCAAGTCATCCGAAAGGAACATCGAGCTCTGCGCCAGGGTCGTGGACAAGACTGGCAGGACTATGCCGGTGAGACATACACAAACACACTCACACACAACCAACTATACGTGACCGTGGTCAGCGGCAGCTTCTCCAAGGGAGGGGGCAAGTCATCCGAGAGGAACATCGAGCTCTGCGCCAGGGTCGTGGAAAAGACTGGCAGGACTATGCCGGTGAGACATACACACTCTCACACAACCAACTATACGTGACCGCGGTCAGCGGCAGCTTCTCCAAGGGAGGGGGCAAGTCATCCGAGAGGAACATCGAGCTCTGCGCCAGGGTCGTGGACAAGACTGGCAGGACTATGCCGGTGAGACATACACACACACAACCAACTATACGTGACCGTGGTCAGTGGCAGCTTCTCCAAGGGAGGGGGCAAGTCATCCGAGAGGAACATCGAGCTCTGCGCCAGGGTCGTGGAAAAGACTGGCAGGACTATGCCGGTGAGACATACACACACTCACACAACCAACTATACGTGACCGCGGTCAGCGGCAGCTTCTCCAAGGGAGGGGGCAAGTCATCCGAGAGGAACGTCGAGCTCTGCGCCAGGGTAGTGGACAAGACTGGCAGGAATATGCCGGTGAGACATGCACACACACACACACACACTAACACACACACACACACACACACACACACACATACTCACACAACCAACTATACGTGACCGTGGTCAGGGGCAGCTTCTTCAAGGGAGGGAGCAAGTCTGTCGGCGGTGAGGTGGTTAGTCGTAGTAGTAATTAAAAAATATTGCTTATCTGTTACAACCAATCAGAGCAGAACATAATGTGTCTCGATTAGGGTCGGGGTCTTGGAAATGCGGGGCTAACGTTATGGAGGATGGTTAGTCTGAACAAATTGCTGGTCAAATTAGATTGTTGCGTGTTTATTCTTGGCTATCGTGCTTCGAATCTACTGCTCCATTTTAACGGGTCTGATTTACTGAATTCATTTTAACGGCTTTAATCTTTCATTACTATACTTTTAGATAAGACAGGCAACTCTGGCAAAACAGCTGTACTCTGTGCCAAGATGGTAAAAAAAATGTCTACAACTTCATTCGTTGGGCATCCGTTTATATTTATTGTTCTTTTTTTGTTTTCAATTTCTTTGTCTTGATTGTAAAGTTATTTTTTGTGTGTTTTAAGTGTTAAGAAGCCTCTTTTCAACCCTTATGGTTGTGTTCTGTGTACAACAAACTGTTTTTGCTAGCTGGCGGCACAGAATACATAATTTAGCCGGCATTTTGTTACCCATTGACAGTGTTTAACAAAACCTCAATTTAGTGGTGCATTATTGATCGAAGTGTGTTGCGTTGAAAATAAGAAAAACTGGATGTCACAACACAGGAAAGGACCTAGTGTGATATCCAGGGTTTGCCTTTTAGTATGCAGTTATATACAAAGCCCTAGTTTATACAATAGTTTATGCAATACAATCTAAGAAGTTTATTAGAGTGTATTCAGCCACATTGATTATCCTTTTCTTTCCACAAGTGGAAACGCTATATTCTGCGTAAAGAATGGAATTTCTTTTGGGCGCCATTTATAAAAGTCATCTTTAATGCCTTAAATGATAAAAAAGACGATTTTCCTGCGTATAAATCCTATCGTGTTAACATTGTATTATTGTTCTTTCAGGGTGTAATATCTATCGGCGCCGGCGTGCCCATGGTGGATGAATATGTCTCCATCGTATACTACCATGACGACAAACCTAAATGGAATGAAACTTTCAAGGTAAGGACAGAGAACATTTATAGTGTTTAAAATTATCAGTAAGTTGTAATTTCATGGTACAATAGTCACAAGTACGATTAAGTATAAGCATTAACGCCTGGGGAGGCGCTTACAAGATTCATATGCTTCTAGTTGAACGTGCTCAAAGATCGCTACTAAAAGTAATGCTTTTTAAGCCTTATCGTTTTCCCACGGTAGATCTGCTGTCGGTCTGTAATGTATTATCGGTTAGACAACTTTACATTCTTAACGCTACTATAACGCAACATATGATGGTACCATACACTAGGTCAATAACTACTAAAAGACGTGATAGAGACCTTAGCTATGTAATCGTGACAAAATCTTATAACACAAAATTCATTAATACCCAATTTTGCTCATTAGCGCCCTACATATATAAAAAAATCAATTTACAGCTTGATATATACCATCTACCAAAAAAACTCGTAAAATTAAAATTAAAGAAATGGCTGGCTACATATGCATATGAGGAGACTGAAAAATTACTTAAAATTGTAATTTAAAATACACATATATATATATATGTATACAAACCCTCTATATATATATATATATATATATATACACATGCATATAATATATACTCTTATACATAACAGTACTTTACAACACCAAACACATTTCATGTAAATATTTATTTACCTTAACCATCTTAAACTGCTTATTATTATTTTCATTTTTCAAAGTACAATTCTGCTTAGTAAGTACTACATCAAATAATTTAAACGAAATTAAAAAAAAAAACATAAATACTTCAAATATTAATGGTCAAATACTTCCTATTATGTAATCCATTTATGTCCACATCAGTAAACCGCGCCAAGAAACGGGTTAACATATCCGACCCACCGCTTGCGCCTCTGGCTATTTATAGATTCAACTTGTTTACTATGTTGCACCTCGAGTGTTTCAATATCATGTCTTCGTTTCTCTTGGTAAATTAACCCTACGATGTATTTGAATTCCGAAATATAAGAAATCAGTGACTAAGTATTTATTTAGTTATTTATTGGTACTCGAACAAATACGAGGCTTGAAATTTAAACACTAAATATTAAATTTAGCAACTTTTTATTTCTAACTACGTTAACTTGTTAATAACTAATTTATTAAACTAACTCTCATTTGTAATTTTACTATATTGCTACATAACAATATAACGTGTATAACGGGAAGACGTTGGTATCCGGGATACAGATATTTCTCGTCCGGATGCCAACACACCGCGTGCAACTTTGTAATTAGATATAAATACATCTTTTCTTAGTTTTTAAGTATTGTATGAAACCAATAAATTTTTGAGTTTGAGTTTGAGTTTGAGTTTTGAGTATCACTTGTGCAATTTAGGTGGCTGGTGCTCAAATCCCTGTCTGGGGGAAAACACTTTTTATCGCTTCACTTCAATCAATTTAGGTGACTGGTGCTCAAATGCCTGTCTTGGTGTAAACCCTTTTTATCGCTTCACTTCAATCGATTTAGGTGACTGGTGCTCAAATGCCTGTCTGGGGGTAAACTCTTTTTATCGGTTCACTTCAATCAATTTAAATTCGTTTCTTTGGTGGAAATCACCACCGCCAACTTCTTTGCCTGACTCCGTCCCAATAAACCATGATCATGATGATGAGTTACTTTCGAGAAGAAAGAGAACCGGTTAATATTGGGTAAGTACGTTTAGCAAGCAAGCAAGCTTCTAGGTATACGGCCAATGACATCACTTATACTACTGGAATTTGTCTATACAAGCATTTATAACTGTCGTCAGATTCTCGAACTAGCGGCAAGAAAGAACATTCTTAATTGAGTATAACGTGTTTCCGCAGGTGTGTCTGAGCATAGAGGAGTTCAAGGAGGCGCACCTGGTGTTCCTGTGCCGGCACCGCTCCTCCAACGAGGCCAAAGATCGCTCGGAGCGGCACTTCGCGCTCGGCTACCTGCGGCTCATGGCGCGCGAGGGCACCACCACGCCCGACACCACGCACGCGCTCGCCGTCTACAAGGTGAGGACTAGAGATACTAACTCGATACAGGTGGCAAGGGCGAAGCTTGTGCATATAAAAGTTGTAGTCAAGCGTAAGCCTATCTCATGTACAAAAAAAACAAACAAAATATGACGAACTCACTTTGTTTACGCGTCTATCTTCTTTACAGTTGGTTTTGTGTAACAATTTAACTATTACATGACGTAGTACGATTTCACTTGAAAGAAATGAGTGTGTTTATTTTGTTCTGTATTTTTGCATTCTTTCTACATGATTTTTTCGCTCGCTTCGCTCGCGCGCCTAAATTATTTCCGTACTTAATATTAATGGTTGAAAAATCTCGGTTAAAATATGAGTAACTCGATTTTACTTAATTGTTTATTCGATTATAATAGGAAGTACAGATCGAGTGAATAAACAAACCAATTAATTAATAAGATCTAGAATGTCTTTATTTTTATGTACTCTAAGAGGAAGTCCTTTAAGGAAATCTATTTAGCAAATAGACAATAAAATAGAACGATAGTACTTATTATTCTAGATTTATTCTATATGATGTGAGTAGTTTGTTATAGTGCCTTTTAGATTACACGTAATTGTATTTTATTCAGTGAAAAATTTGTACTAACTTGTTTTAAAAATGCCTAAATCTCGTTTCTTTAATCAATGGGTAAGCTACTGTCATAAGTTTAGTGAGTGTTATTCGATATACGTACGTAGGGATACAAATTGCCAGGTTGCAATGGAGTGGGCAGGACACTAGGCGCGTAGGGATGTCTCTAGATGGACCCGAGTAGTCACTCAGTGGTATCCAAGAAGCAGCATTCGACCCAGAGATGGATAAGACAGGATTGTGTGGCGTGCTGGAGGGACCTATATTCAGTAGTCAGGGTTCAGGGTGTACACAGTATGATGATGACTATGATTAGCTTCCAACATAACGCGCTTTTCGCACGACACTGCGCCTCTTTAACCTTAATCAGTCTTAACATGTTCCTCATCTCATATTCCCAGATCGACAACAAGAAGGGTAACCCAGCGGACATCGAGCGCGAGGCAGCCGTGCAGTGCCTCAAGCTGCCCTCCCGGCGGGACTCGCTGCCGGCGGGCGCCGAGCGCGGGCTGGCGCGCTCCGTGCTGTCCCTCGTGCCCCGCGACACACTGCATGTTGCCACCAAGCTGTGCTCCACCAAGCTGACGCAGCGGGGTGAGTGTAACACAGGGGACATAGTCATTGTAACACAGGGGCCATAGTCATTGTAATACAGGGAACATATAAACTGTATCATAGGGAACATAGTCATTGTAACACAGGGGACATAGTCATTGTAACACAGGGGTCATAGTCATTGTAATACAGGGAACATATAAACTGTATCATAGGGAACATAGTCATTGTAACACAGGGGACATAGTCATTGTAACACAGGGGCCATAGTCATTGTAATACAGGGAACATATAAACTGTATCATAGGGAACATAGTCATTGTAACACAGGGGACATAGTCATTGTAACACAGGGGCCATAGTCATTGTAATACAGGGAACATATAAACTGTATCATAGGGAACATAGTCATTGTAACACAGGGGACATAGTCATTGTAACACAGGGGCCATAGTCATTGTAATACAGGGAACATATAAACTGTATCATAGGGAACATAGTCATTGTAACACAGGGGCCATAGTCATTGTAACACAGGGGACATAGTCATTGTAACACAGGGGCCATAGTCATTGTAACACAGGGGACATAGTCATTGTAACACAGGGGACATAGTCATTGTAACACAGGGGCCATAGTCATTGTAACACAGGGGCCATAGTCATTGTAACACAGGGGACATAGTCATTGTAACACAGGGGCCAAAGTCATTGTAACACAGGAAACATAGACACTGTATCACAAGGAACATAGTCATCGTATCACAGGGGACATAGACACTGTATGACAAGGACATAGTCACTGTACCATAGAAGACATTAAAGCAGCAACAGTAACGTCATAGTAATCCAATGAACTTTTACATACATTCAAGGGATTAACGTCATAATCTGAATTCCACTCAACGTGGGATGATATGCATATATTTGCATCTGGGCCCGTAGCTAAAACAAGCTATTTTGTGAGACTCAGATGCGATCATATTTATGGCAAACCTTATTGGTTATAATAACAGTAACCCCATTCAGAGTCCCGTTTACGACTTTTATTTACTTAAACGTTTTTTCGCACACTTGTTCCCATATTTACTATTCAGAAACCACATTCAATCTAACAAAACCATCCATCTTTCCAGAGGAAATCCTAGGCGTGTTGAAGTGGGGCGCCATGCAGGCGGAGGGCGAGCTGCGCGCCGCGCTCGTCCGCCTGGCTGGGGCGCCCAGCGAGGAACTTGTCAAGTTTCTGCAGGACATACTGGACGCTCTCTTTAATATACTCACGCAAGTAAGAATAACAATAAGAATAATTTATTTACTTTAACAATTAACTCAAATAACATATGTATTTGATTTATCCAACTAGGAATACTGCATTTTTGATATCACTGTAGGTTCTGCATTAGGATCATCCTGTGTCGCAGAAACCACTGTTGTCTGATTAAATGTGTGTGCAAGTGTGTGTGTGTGTTTGTGTGTGTGTGTGTGTGTGTGTGGTAGGTAAATGTGTGGTATAATAACTGATGGATTACAATCTTTTCTGATTCCAGGTGGAAGAAGATCAATCAGAATACTCCGAGAACAGCTATGCAGTGCTGGTGTTGGACTGCTTGCTGCGAGTCATCTCACTGGTAGCGGACCACAAGTACCAACACTTCCAGCCAGTGTTGCACGCATACATCGACAACAGCTTCTCCAACGCCCTCGCTTACGAGTCAGTATACTGTGTTACTCTCAAACTGAGTCACTTCACTGTCTTACTCTTTGTACACTGTGTTACCGTTGACAAAACACATGTTAAGGACAGATTAAAATCGTAATGCACCCCGTCGACGCCATGTAGCAAAAAGAGCAAGTGATACACATAAATTCATTAATAATGTGAGAGCCTTAGTTGTTGATTTTTAAGGCAGCCCAATTACTGTACAGCTCAACTATCTCAGTTAACTGAGACTTGTACGAAAAATCTTGATAAAATTTTGATAGCTCACTTACTTACGCATCGATCTATCAGAGACACGCTTGCATTTTTTCCGAAATTAATTGAAACTGCGTTAATAACCGACCTCAAAAAAGGTTATCAATTCTTCTGAAAGTATTTTTTATTGGTTTTCTGGTGTACATAACTATTAAAGTGTACATCTGTCGACAGAAACTTGATCTCAGTGATGGTGTGGGTGATAACAGCGGCCAACGCGAACGAGGCGGCTCTCAAGCGCCTGTTGATGTGTATGAAGTGCATCGAGAGCCTCGTGCGACTCATCGTGAGGTCACGGCAGCTGCGGAGCAAGATGGGGGACACGGCCGCGGATGCACACTTCAAGGAACTGTTTGAGGTCAGTGAAGGACAGATTAAAGTGTTTTAAAGGATCATCATCATCATCATCACAAATTTAAGGGCAAGCCCTTGTCTGTGGAGCACGCGCTATCCTTCCCGATCATCTGCCAATTCCTTGACCTCCTTATACGACATGACACCCGCCTTTTCTTTTACTTGGTTCATGTATGACTTTCTCGGCCTTCCTCTGGTTAATAGAATTATTTTTGAATATCACCATCGTGTGTTTTTGTGTGTTTTTTAATGACAAAAGTAAGTTTTTGTAAAAAGAAGTGTATCGTAGTTGCCAATTCTGGTGTCAAGAGTTTTCAAACTGCCCTTAGGACGCCTTGCTGCCTGAGATTGATAACATTACATAACATACCCATTATACGCCCAGTAACACAGTGTATGTTCCAGTAACCCAGTGTACACCCCGGTACCACAGTGTACCCCCCAGTAACGCAGTGCACGTTGCAGAGCCTGCTGAGCGCGCTGGTGTGGCTGATGCAGTGCGGCGAGCACGCGCTAACGTGCCAGGGCTCCGCGCTCAAGTACCTCCCGCACGCGGTGCCGCACGCCGCCGCCGTCTACCCCAGCACGCAGCTAGCGTGAGTATAATCACCTTACACTTTTTTTTTTCATCTGATTTCTATCTACAATCGGTGCTTTCACTATAAGCAGATCTGTTGAGTGATTCTGTCAATGTCCTAACATGCTATTGGAGATTTTTTTTTGACTAATGTACTTATACAATAAACGCCGTGCTTCACATCTGGCTTGCGATACCAATCAATAGTTTAATTTTTATAGCGGAAAGTTATCATCTAAAGCTCCCATCAAACTAGCCTAATATTCTAACAAAAAAATCATGATAAAGTTATATCTTTATCTTTAACATGTTTTTATTCTTCCTAAACAGCTATGATATAAATAAAAACTGGCATTAGTGCTCAACGCGTTGTATGACTATTGGTGGTCAAATATCTCATTATCCAGGATAAACAGAATTTCGAACCTGAAATGTTGATTTGAAACCTCGAATTAGGAATATCAGCACATAGCAGAGGCCGACGTGGTAGAGAAAGGAGTGCCTGGCGTGAGTAGGCCTTCGACCGGGACGCATGGAGGGAGTTGGGGGAGACCAGTGCCCAGAAGGTGGACAATATAGGTTAACAAAAAAAAACGGCTAGGTGGTGCCGTGCAATGACCCTGCATGTTATATATTTTCCACATGGTTCCAGCACGTACGTGGTGTGCGCGCTGGAGGCGCTCCCGCTGGGGCGGCTCAGCAAGCAGCGCATGATGGCGCTGCTGGACCTGGCGCGCGGCGCGCTGTGCCTTCACGCGCCCGCGCGCGCCGTGCTGCTGCCGCACCTCGCCGCCACGCTGCGCGCGCTGCTCCGGGACAAGGTCGAGGTGAGGGGCATTCAGAGACCTGGTGCTTGTGGATAGTAGGAAACGGGTTCAACTACGATCGCTTACCATTAGGATCTATTATTATTAGAATCGCTTTCCATTAAAATCGCTAGGATGATTTGGATCAATAAACTATGAAAAAATATCGTACCTTAAAATATATACTTAAAATATCCACCTTCGGTGGAACAAGGGCACAATTTACAAAAAATCTGAAAATGACAAAACGCCATTGTGCTTTGAAAACATCCCTTTATCTGGTGGAACAAAGTCACTTATTTAGTTCAGTCTTATTTCGCTAGAGCGCTACTGTGCCTTCGTCTTATTAGTGCGTTGAACGCGGTGAAACTGGCGCATGTATATATAGGTATTTACGATAATAAAAGTAAAAGACAATGAGAATAATCTTGAAATTATAATGTCATTCGTATAACCCTTGGTTATAGCGAAAGTTAGTTACATAGTTTTTAATTTAATTAATGTATAGGTTTGCTTATTATTTACGCTCCAACTGCAGTTCTTCGGAATTTGGTATGGATATAGATAATATCAGGAAGCTAAAGATTTAAATCCACAAGCACCACCTGTCTCTTTGTATATTAAAAAAAGAAAAGTAGCGTTTTTAAATGTGTAAAGTAAATAATTTCTTAAAATTTTACTCAAATGTTTGTTAAATTGTTTACTGCAATAGTATCAAGTGCTCTTGTACACAATTTAAGGGCCAATTTAACTGATTGTACAAGTTTTTTTTTATTTGTCAAAAGCTGACGTAAATTATTTTGTCAATGTTCTCGTTTTACGTGTCACTAGAGTAAATAACAAGGTACTTTGTTTCATTCAAAAACCATGACTAATAACTAACATTTCTTTACTTGTATATGTAATAGTTACTCAGAATTTTTTCAAGTAAAATATGTCAAAAATGTTTCATATTTCTGGTAATTTTTTATACCTTGTCTAAATCAGCTTATAGCTTTGGCAGATGTTCCATACATTTTATAAAGATCTGTCATAAAGTTTGTGTAAATTTTATGACGCATTTGTTTAAAATACTTGGTAATGACACCTGTCAATATTAAACACAAAAAGTAACTTAGACAAAGAATAGATTTTAAAACAATTGTTATGCAATTTTAGTTTCAATGAATATGTTTTTTGAATGTAACAAGGTGGTATTATTGTGTGTCCCGTGTGTCCACGTAGAATGGTATGTACGCACCGATGTCACTGTCAATGTTGTGTTCGTGTCAATGTCACCCTGTACCGTCCCAGCACACGAGGAATAGAGGGTAGGGCGAGAATTTATTGGCATTTTTTAAAAGTACCTTTACATTTATTTTTCGACGCGATTTATTATTTTTTGCTGTAGTAGTATGTATCATAAAAATCAATCATTAATCACAAAATTATATCCACGGTATTTATTGACATGTCATATTATTTCTTTTTAACCCAATGTTATTATAATTAGCTTTCGCGTTTAAAAGTCTGCTGATTATTTGGTATTTTATTGAAGCCAGTTTATAAGAAATTGGAATAGTTGTCATTTTGGCATAGTTGACCTATTGTCATACTTTGTCATAGTTTACATATTGACATAATTTGACATAGTTGATATATTGTCAGTTTGAAATTGTTATTGTGTGACAAACATATGGCAGTGAATTCTCGTCCTCCCGCCGTCCACGCAAGGTCGCCGGCAGTGTTCGTGTCTCCGCGCCCGAGGTAAGCACCGCACGCCGATGCATGCCGCCCGATACGCACCTCTATGTTGTTTGTTGTAAGGGACATATTGGCTTGGGGGTGGATTGGTACGTATTAAGTTAGGAATATGGGTTGGAATATTGACTACCACGAAGGGAATATACGAAAATAATGTCTATGTGGTACTTTATATGGGTCAAATTGGCTTGGCGTTGGTATGTTAGAAAAGAATATGGGTTTATTTTAGGTTTTACTATACCACAAAGGAAATAAAGAATATAACCTCTATAGTCGATGCTGTAAGGCTTACATGGGTTTGAATCAGTTAGGAATTGGGTTAAGTTTAAGTTAAAAGTTTCTTACAAACGTATCAACGTTTGTAAGAAACTTGTCAGTTTTTTTTTTATTTTACCACAAAGTCAATAAATGAAAAGCATCTTTACATTCTATGCTGTAAGTGTTCAATATGTTTGTAGAAGCTTATTAGTAAGGAATTTGGATTAGATGGTGAAGAAAATTAAATGAATTTTTTTTGGATTTGCGACTTTGTCACTTATTAGTAGAATACTACGGTTGTTTTACGTTGTAATAATTTGACATAAAGAAACAATTGGGTTGAATCAGGTTGTATTGCTACTAAGAAAGTGGTGTATTGATATTTTATGGAGATTTCGTTTTTTTAATAATCTTTCCTTATTCGAACGCATACATTTTATTCTGAAACTAGCTGTGCCTGCGACTTCGTCCGCGTAGAATAGTTATTTTGGGCATTAATTCTTTGAATTTTGAAGCGTTTTCGTAGCGCACGCCACGGAAGCCCTCAAAGATGAATAATTTCCTCCGTTTTTTCCACAATATGCATTGTTTTTTGGCTCCTATTAGTTGTAGCGTGATGTTATATAGCCTAAAGCTTTCCTCGATAAATGGTCTATTCAACAAAAAATATTTTTTCAATTCGCACCAGTAGTTCCTGAGATTAGCGCGTTCAAACAAACTCTTCAGCTTTATAATATTAGTAGTATAGATAAATGCGCACAATTTTTAAATCATATGTATTTATATCTAAACTCAAAACAAATAATTATGTCATATCGTAGAATATTCCTTATTTCCTTTGTGGTAAATACTCATATGGGCACATGTGATTATACCACAGCCACATATATATATAGGCTTAGATTATTTAATTAAAAATAACACAATTGTGGTGAGGCCACTATTATTGTATTGTATTTCCTCAAGTCAATATGTTATTATATAATAACATAATATATAATAATACTATACAAATGTGCATTTTCAAAGAGTATCCGGTGATTATAACTAAAATTGGATTAATTTAGTACCAAGCTAATTACTAACAAATCATGTGGGTGTCGTTTAAATCAACGGTCAGTAACAAAGTGAGTATATAACTATAGAACATAATGTAGATGTAACATAACTAACCTTATTTTAACGCTTAATCAGCGCTTGCCCGCGAAACCCGTCCTTGCCGAGGTGAAGGGACATCGTGGTAGGTTTTAGTCGGTAGTGGAGTCCCATTAGCTCTGAGCCCAACATACCCCGCCGCCACCCCCCCCGGGGAGAGTGCGGGGAGGCGTAAATGCATTTCCTACACGAAAAAAAAAAGGTGATTGGTTGATCAGTAATTTGTGTTATTTTAAACCATATATACTTTCTGTCGAACTACAATCCAGGGGTCTTCAAATCTAGAATAAGTTCTAGGTAAGCGTGTTACACCCTAGGCTGCAGCAATGCTTAACATCAGGCAGGCTGTAGTCAAACGTAAACCTATCCCACGTAAAAAAAAACTTTATACAAGTTATTGATCATCTTATCATTCGTTGATTAAGTTTTAGAGATGAGATGGTAAACTAAACACTAACTGATGCATGAATGTGTTTGGAGTTACTACTAACTTGGTTAATTTATAAATTAACTTTTATTGTTCTTGTTTCACACAATTTATATGAAGACATTATTTTTAAATAACCCGCCATAACATACACATGTAACAGTTTAAAAGTAAAAAAAAAATAAAAGTTATTATTTCATAAATTTTTACTGAGGTACTCACATTTAGTTGTTTATTAAGTATATTTACAATACATGTTTTCACGTACCTCGGCCCTGCACTAGGGCTGCTTGCACAGCCTGTATAGCAGAAACAAAATGAAAAATGATACATTGTTTCTCTTTCTCTTATAAAGTATTGTGTGAAATAACTAACAATATAAGTACATGCATAAAACAAATAAAATAATTATTAGTAACATAACAGAACAAATCTAATCTTAGTGAGAAGCACAGCATCTTGAGATTATGCACACAAATTGTGATTTTATTCCTCTAACTTCACATATTCACATTTATGTTTTTAATTTTATATTATGTAAGAATCTTAATAGTCATTTAATTAATACTTTTATCACGTTAATTTACTCACAAAGTCACTTAAATTCCTATTAATAATTACTACCACCGACCTTATACATATATTATATTATATAGTCTATTTAAGAATAATATCTTTCACTCACATAACCACAAAACATATTTTTCTTTACTCAAGAATGATTCATTATCACCATGGAATATTTTGTATTGATTAGTCGAAACCGTACAAATGAAAATGACATAAATATTTCAGAACATATCACACGGCGCCATCTAGCCCCACATTAAGCTTACGCTTCTATCATGGGTACTAGATAACGGATAACTACATTTATATACTTTTTCTTTTGTAAATACAACAAATACAAACATAAAAAAATATTTTGTAACATTGTAAGTTCCAACAATACAACTGTTTGGCTTAGTTTGAAACTAGATGGCGCTATGCAAAACATTCCAAAATAATACAGTTCTAAAAGTGATAATAGATCATTTCCGATGTCTGATATTTGTGTGGAGTTTTCGCATGTAGTGTGAAACAAAATTAGGTAGGTATAAATATCTAAATATAACTTCCTATAAGGTTTATTTTCCGATTTCTTCCCATATTCACATAACCACTTTCATTTTCAAGTAAGATTTATAGCATATTTCTTAAAGATTCTTTAGTCTACCGGCATTAATTAACTCTTCTTTGTAAATCAATGGGTGGTTGATTAATTAACGTAGATATGTGATTTTTTGATTCGCCTATAAATAATATTCTAAAGTAATTACTCTCCCTGAAATCTTCCTGAAAGTAGTCATTATTTTTTTAACTATTTGATTTAAAAGATTGGTGAGTATTTAGAAAGTTGTGCTAACACCGTATTATATGTCCGTTTGTGTGTGTGTTCATACTAACTCTTGTCTCCGTCTTTCATGTCTTTCTTATTCTCGTGTATTCTGGTTTACTATCTATACACAAATACTTATTATCTCTACGGAATCTATTTGTATAATACGTTTATGAAATATGCCCTCTACACCAACAAAATAGGTTTTTTAAAATAATAAAATAACATTGCAACGATTTGATGTTGTTGATATTTTAATACCTAGAGCGAGATATAGATGTCGCTGACCACTAAATTGTGTGCAAACTCTTGATGTGTTGCATGTTGCATTTGTGGTCTTACAATTTGATAGGTGTCACTGTGACAGCTGTCAGATGTCAGATTGCGAGTGTAGTGATTGATCGTTTACCTTCTAATGCTTAAAAAAGAAGTATTTTGAATTTGATTTCATTGGATTAGAGAATATTAAATTGATATTACGTATAGTTTTGTTAACGATCAGTCACATTTGATGTAATGTACGCTTTTGACGTGCGCTCGATATAATATAGTGTTGCGATGGGATATGGTTGCTTGCTAAAAGTGGTAAAATATCATTAACTTTAAATTTATTTTGAAATATTAAGAGAAAATTACATGACCAAGCGAAAGGGTTATTTGAAGCAAAATTGAAACCTCTGAATACAATGTTTTTATATGAAAATTTGTCATAACAAAAACTTTCTTAACTAAAGAATTTCAATTGCCATAAATAATTTATACCAATAGTCACGTACATAATTTCAAAAAGACGTAACAACCAAAAAGCCTGTACCTGTCAAAAAGTCATAACAACCACTTGCTTGCCACGGAAAAAGCGACCATATCCCCTGGCGACACGGGCTACAGCGGCGTGTTGGCCAGTGGGACCGCACGGCGGCGGCCAAGTCGCGCTCGGCGGGCAAGGCGGCGCGCATGCTGGGGGCACACGCCGACCAACTGCAGCACGACTCGCATCACAAGCATATCGTATGTATACCTCTTTATATTACGTCTTGCGAGTCACTCAACCTAAAAAACAAAGTCTAAGGATGTGTGATGTCTCCACGATACAGGTTTATCCTAGTGTGAGTGCACGGCATTTATTATTAGTATTCGATTGAAATGTAGGGGCTTAACAAAACATTTATGCCAACCCCATCGTAGCCTAATAACAATTACATTTACTTTATATACCTATAAGACTATATTCATGCTAGAACCAGATTAACTAGCTAATACGATCCCACTAAAATCCGTGGCAAAGTTCTTGGACGATCTGCGGCCCGCATATAGGCTTCTACCAGGCCGAAATACACGGTATTGTAAAATAAAAGGAAGTGTTGTACAATTCAAATTATATTAATCTATTACTAGTGGATGCCCAAAACAGAATATTAAGAAAAAAACTAGCCAATGTCACACGCCAGACAACACAGTGTAAGGAAGAGCCTGTAGTTCACAATACAGCTCTACCCTAGTGTGAAGTGTAGAGTATAACATTGTAAAATAAAGATAAACAATTTAGTAAAGCTTCCTTTGCAATACGATTTTTTCAACAATTGTCTGCTTTATAACTATCAGTCTTCAACCAGGCCGAAGTACACGGCATTGTAAAATAAAAGGAAGTGTTGTACAATTAAAATTATATTAATCTATTACTAGTGGATGCCCAAAACAGAATATCAGGAAAAAAACTAGCCAATGTCACACGCCAGACAACACAGTGTAAGGAAGAGCCTGTAGTTCACAATACAGGTCTACCCTAGTGTGAAGTGTAGAGTATAATATTGTAAAATAAAAAGCTTTCTTTGCAATCCGATTTTTTCAACAATTGTCTGCTTTATAACTATCAGTATTCCTCGCTATATTCATAAGCATATGCTAAAAATAAACGCGCTTACAGTAGGCTACCTAAGTCAGCTTTAAAAATATAATATAATATTGTAAAAATGTATATAAATATATATTTATGTTCACGCAGCGTGCAAGATGAATACAACAAGGTATGGTAAGATGTATGTATAAATGTGTACGCTTACATAAAAACATCATCACAACATAATCCTCTTTTAACCATGTAAATCTTACCTTTCAGAAAATTGGCCAGAATTATACAAATTTACATCTTATTCTGCTAGTAATAACTTATATTTCAAGTCGTATTTTGTATAGTTTGACCAAACCTAACGAATATCAACAGTATCTTTATTATATAGTCCTTGCAATAATAGATTTTATGTCAAAAGCAGTAAGGTCTCATACAATAATACAATACATAAAAACATCAACGCATCTTTGTCTTATTTCTTCTAGCAATTTAAATCCAGCACCGAAGTTCTTCGGCTTCTACACTTATACAGTCCATACAATAATCGCATATAATGTTTAATGCAATAAAGTGTTAAATTCAGGTGGCGTTATGCGTGGAGACCCTCGGAGAAGTGATGTCTCTGCTCTCCAGAGAGGACGTGGGTCCCGTGGAGAGTGACCTGGGAGACCTGGCCATCAGACTGCTGCCCACGGTGCTGAAGACCACCTCCAACATGGTCATGGATGAGAAGTCCGATGAAGCTCTTGTGGTGAGTTTTGTGTAGTTTACAATCAACTTACAAAAACGTAAAATACGAGTAACTGTGTTGTAAAGTTCTGTAAAACGGGTTTTATATATTTTTGTACATTTGTTTGGTAGAATCATAAAGAATGATTTTAAATTTTATGATTATATCAACCGTAAACCGACATCTGAGACACTTACGAAAAGAAACCTATACTCATCAGTGGGTAGACAAGGCTTTAGAACTGAAAACTGTGAAACTCCTTGCCTGAATCTCTATTCCCCTTGAACTATAATTTGTCTCTCTTCAAGTCGAGAGTAAACCGGTTTCTTCTAGGCAAGCGCGCTAGATCGTAGATTATAATGTTGCTTAACATCAGGCAAGTTGTAGTCAAGCGTGAGCCTATTTCATGTAAAAAAAAATGATGACTACTAAATATTAGCCTGCCTACTCGTTTACGCATTAAAAAACCAGAAGTTTTCCCGTCAATATGATCCGAATTACTTTATCTCGGCTCTCTAAAGAAATTGTTATCAATCTGGTTTAAATCATACATTTTATTATTATATTACATGTCTAGAACTTGTTCTACATTTCCCACCTTCACATGTTACACTATCTGTTCCCTTTCCCTCGCAGCGCCGCATGGTATCTGTCTTGCTGGACATGATCCGGCAGATGTCCCCCGACCAGTACAAGATGGTCGTGAAGGCGCTGGAGGCGGAGCAGCGCGGGGTCTCCGGCTCGCTGGTGGCGGACGCGCTGCAGCTGCTGCTGGCGCTGCTGCGGCGGCCGGTGTTCAAGCCGCACTGGGCGGACATGCTCACGCACCAGCTCAACGTCATGCTGCATGCGCTCAGGTCAGTTAACCACATCCTGCATATATTTGAAAGAGCTGGATGGCATACTTAATGCTACGAGGTTTTGTTTTTTTTTAAACCCGAAATAGGCTACGTTTGACTATAGCCTGCCTGATGTTAAGCACCACTATAGTCTAAGATGTAGCACGCTTGCGAATTATAGTATATCATTATATCGTCTTGAGGTCAGTCAGATTTGTTTTATTTGACTTGGATATAACATATTTTCTTCCTTATCCTAAATCACACTAAGCCGTTGGCATGTTAGTCCAAGTGCTTGAAAATTAGTGTAAAATTTTACGTCTGGCTGAGATTCGATCTGGATCAAATGGTTAAGGTACCTATCCTTGCGTTTTAAAAAGACGTAGGGTCTAGTCTTGATTATTTTCGCTCATTTCCAACTAAGGTGCAATATTGTGGTGTTTGTTTGTATTTTTAAATTTATTTCTATGTTATCATTAGTGTAAAACGTGAACGGTGCTAATTGGAAGAAATAAATTTGAATATGAAAGATTTTTGAAGTCCAGCGATATTCAAAACGAGAGTGAATCAGTTCATATAGGGTAAGCATGCACCATCTTAGGCCAGAGCCTTGTTTACCATCAGGGAAACAAACTATGGTCAAGCAAACCCGTTTTAGTTACAAAAAAACTACAATTGCTTGAGTAAAATGATATGGAACATATACAACTATTTTCTTTAATTTGACAGTTTTTATTAAAATATTAATTGCTAATTAATATTTATTCTCCATTGTAGCCTCCTCTCGATAACCCTGCGCGAGCGCCTGCAGTCACCTGACTCCGACCAGGAGGCCCTGGAAGCGTCCATCCAGCACGCGCAGCTGTGGTTCAGCGCGTGCGCGTGCGTGGCCACGGCGCCGCCGCTGCAGCTGGAGACCCTCCCCCCCGCGCGGAGGACTAACCTGCTCAAACTGTACGGAGACATACGTCAGGGGGTGGCGAAGCTTATGAGTGATATGTGGTTTGCACTGGGTGAGTCAGATTAGGAAAGGTTTGGTAGTTCTAGTTATCTAGGTAAGCGTGTTACATCCTAGGCTGCAGCAATGCTTGGCATCAGGCAGGCTGTAGTCAAACGTAAACATATCCATCGTAAAAAAATATCCTTTCGAGCTCTTTCCACAGAGGTGCAATATAAGAAGATCTAGAAAAGATATTTTCAAACATTTCTACGAGTTATTAGCGTCTCGAGTGATGTTCCTTTAGAAGACATTCAGCTCGTTTTAGGATAGTTTAAGTCGTTCTAAATCTTTAGGTTAATCCAAACCATATCCTTTGAAGTAATAACTATTATTTGGAATTATACTATTCTTTGGAATTGATTTGCACAGGAAGAAAGAAGCGAAGCGTTATAATTTTCGATACCTTTTATAGAAAAGGTAGGGAGAAACAGAACTTTTTGTTCATTTATAGAAATGAACAAAAAGTTGTGTTTCTCGTTAAAAACTGATTATTTCTATCTATGAAACGTTCAGCACGTGTATAAACAATCAGTTTTTAACGAGAAACACAACTTTTTGTTATATTTTCCGTTTGATTTTGTAACAATATACCTGATCCCCTTCCAGGCGAGCACAAGCGTTCGTTCGTGCCGTGGCTGGTGGGTCCGTTCCTGGAGGTGTCGTTCCTGCGCGAGGACGCGGTGCGGAACACCACCATACCCATCTTCTTCGACATGATGCAGGCCGAGTACGCGCACAGTGTCGCCACCGGGGAACCTGGTGAGACATGTTTACTTTTAAAAATTAAATAAAAAACGTTTGGAATTACTTTGAATTGAAAGCAGAACACGTTCTTACCATTTCTAAAAATGTTCCCTTTTTATCTGGGTCTTGTTTATTTTATAGCTCATAACGCAAAAACGGCTGAACGCAAAAGCTTTTAGTATGTAGGTAGTAACTAATTAGTAGGTGACTAATTTTTATTTTTGAAATAACGCGAGCGAAGCCGCGGCTGTCCACGAGTTTTTTTTTAAATAATATACGACTACTTCTCTCCAGTAAGTGAAAAGTTCCGTAAAAAAATCGGTTTTGTGGTTTCTGAGATAAGCTCAGACAACCAAATTCTTTTGAAACAACTAAAACATTTGGTCTTCAATTCTTCATAATATTAGTATTAGTCTGCCGGCGGCTTCGCCCTTGTTGTTTCGAAATAGAAAGTAGCATTTATCCTCCACTCCTCGATGCCACCAATGTATTACTATAATTATGTTTTCTTACCAAAATACTTCTACACCAAAAATCTCAGTGATTCTCTTCATGTGTGCTTTCCTGCGAGACGAGGTCTTGAGATCTTCTTCCATAGAATTGTATTGTGGAACTAGTAGGTGCTCGCGCATTAAGAAGCAAAACTTGCATCCCCTATTTCACCGCTTTAAAAGTGGCATTTTCAAACTTTTCCTAGCGGATGCCTACTTCATAACATCTACCTGCATTCCAGATTTCAGCCCGATCCGTCCAGTGGTTTGGGCTGTGCGTTGATAGATCACTATATTAGTCAGTCAGTCAGTCACCTTTGAGTTTTATATATTTAGATAGATAAAACTATGCATATTCGTTTTCGTGTTATTTTTCAGGCGACAGCCATCTAAAGGAGCTCGAGAGCGAGCTAATCGACAAACTAGACACTTTGGTAGAGCGTGGTTGCGGCGACTCCCCCTGGCGCGTGCGCTTCGTGTCGCTGTGTGGCGCCCTCTGCGGCGCCGCCCCCGCACCGCTGCGCACCGCCGCCGTCACGCTGGTGGCCGCGGCGGCGAGACAACTCGACACGCTGCTGCTGTATAGGGCGGCCGCCCTGAAGAGTGCCACCCCGCATAGAATGCATCTCACGACTAAAGTACTGCACTTTTATGAGCAGATTGAACGACCCCATATGTATATCCGGTGAGTGCGCCTTGGTATATCTGTGACCCTGGTACTTTCGACAACCAGACACTTATATTATGTCCAGTCAACAGTTATAACAGAATTGAAGATGGTTTAAGGTCATAAAACAACAATTATGCTAATAATATTTCTAATATTTTATTTTATTAAATATCGCTGTGACCCTATCCCTATCTACTATGTTGGGGACTTTCACAAAAAAACAAGGTGACAGAATGAGCCAACTTGAGCGGCAGATCAACGAAGTTAAACTACACACTACAGCTATAGCTGATATAGAAAAGTCTGTTGGCTTTATATCATCCCAAGTAACAGACATACAGGAAAAAATAAAACATTTAGAAAAAGATCGCAACAACATGAAAAAAGAAGTTGAAGGCCTCAGGGACAGGATTGACCTCATGGATAAGTCTTCTCGGAAGACTTCAATTGAAATAAGATCAATTGCCAAAAAACAAGGAGAAAAAAAAGAAGATCTCTTTAACATGGTCAAGTCACTACTAAAAACTTTGAACATTGATTTCTCCCCTGCGGACCTCCGCGACGTATACAGAATTCCTAGCAAGGCCGACATAAACAATACCGCCCTCATCGCTGAGTTTTCGAACACGCTATTAAAGGAGACAGTGTTGAATAAGTCTAGACTTTATAACAAAAATAGCGACACGAAGCTCCAGACACGGCATCTGGGTATCTCTGGTAATTCTGCTCAAATATTCGTGTCGGAACTGCTCACCGCTAAAACTAAGAGACTATTCTACTTGGCTCGCGATTTAGCAAGGACAGAAAACTACTCTTTTTGTTGGACGTCTAATGGAAATACCTACCTTCGCAAAAAAGAAGGAATGCCTCACATTATCATCAAAAGCGAAGAACAAATTCAGGAGTTGAAGAAATCAGCGGCATCAACACAGCGTCAAGCGTGACTTCTGTCAACCGACTCAGAGAACAACTTAGACCTAATTAGCAAAGTTAGTTTAATATATAATGCATGTTATTTTACTAGAAACTATCTAAAGTACACAAAGTTTCAACACAAATTACTAGTGATTAGCCTAAATATTGAAACTGTATTATTATTCTTTCAATGTGCCCAATGTAATACTCACACACTAATCTACACTTACACTAAAGATATATATTTATGTTACTCCTACAGTATACCTAAGACCCTAACCTACTACACGAATATATATTATATTATCCCTACTCTAATAACATACTATAATATCAAAAATCCTAACTACTCACTATGTTTGTTTAAAATTGCGTTCTGCCTAAATATACTTTCAACTTACCTATTTACTTGCTATGAAGCACCTAACTATGAAGTAGATCTATTCATGTCGTTAGCACACAGCCGCACTAGCCGCTCAAAAACAATATTTATATCACCTCGCACGTATTGCCATGTAATTGATCTTTCACATACACATATCATACACAAAAAGTTAATCTATTTTCATACCCGTATAACAGCCACCCTCCAATGCAAATATAATAGAATCCATACTATATTTGCTTTGTTTACGTGCGCTGAAATAGGGCAATTGGCCTGCAATAATCACACGTCCTGCCGTGAACAGCGACCGCTGCAACTGAATAGAAATCCTTATCGCTCGACTCGCTGGGCCCTAATTACTCACACTTCTAAGAAACCTGTTATATGCATGTACGTGTTGCTATGCAAACCAACAATAACTAGCTACTACTCTCGCACTTTTTATTTCTTTTATACTACGTATTATGGATAGTAAACAACTATTACGTGAAATAGATGAACTAGAGGTCACAAATAGTAACTATTGTTTTGTACCGGAAATGTGTAAATTGTTCCTAGATTTAGATAATGATTCAAAAGATTTAACTATCCTTACTCAAAACATACGTAGTATACGCGCGAATTTTAAATATCTTGTGCCATTTTTATCACGTCTATCGTTTATACCTAGTGTTATAATCCTAACAGAAAGTTGGACGGACAATACTTTTACAGGAATAGTTCTAGACAATTATTATTGTCACCATACAAAAAAATCTACAAATAGAAATGATGGCATTGTAGTTTATACAAAAATTGGCCTTGAAATTAGCATTACTGAGCCACCATGTCACGATGCAAACTGTCTAATTATTAACATCTCTAACTACTACAATATAGTTGCTATATATAGATCGCCTTCAAAATATAACATTAAGTCGTTTACAGATTCACTTGACACTATTTTGCGTTCAATACCTAGATCTAACTGTATTCTTACTGGTGATATGAATATAAACGTATTACCAACACCAGTTGATACCCGGGCGGAGAATTACTTAGAATTGGTAACGAGCTATGGTTTCTTGCCAGCTCATCAATTTATTACACACGACAAACGCTGCCTAGACCATGCATTTATATGCACAAAGTTTCCGTCCTCTGCTGTAGTATGTTCTTCTGAGATAAGTGATCATGACGCTGTATTACTAAGGATATCGGGCACTCCTCCAGTACCAGAAGTAACTAAAAAAGAAGTCACAAAAATACACTATGATAAAGTTATCGAAAAATTAGAAAAACATGATTGGCTTAAAATATATGACATAAAAGATACAAATTTAGCATTACAATATCTAGTAGAAAACATAAGCGACGCTGTTGAGTCTAGTAAAACTACTAAAATTGTGCCTAACTCTAAATTAATAAGGAGAGAATGGATTACTAAGGGACTACTTAAGTGTATGAAAAAACGAGATAACCTTAGACGCTACTCAAAAAGGAACCCTAATGATTTAAATGCTAGCACAAGCTATAAAAACTACCGGAATATTTGCAATAACATTTTACAAAACTTAAAAAACTACCATGACTGTAAGAAAATAGAAGAAGGAAGTGGTGACAGTAAAAAGATTTGGAATGCTGTTAAAGACGTGTGCTATCTAAAAACTCCAAAATCACAGCATTGCACTCTCTTAAAATTGCGTCCTACCCCAATAGAATCACTCAATCATATTAATCAATACTTTGCATCAATAGGGAACTCGTTGGCCAATGACATACTAATGAAATTAAACACAACAGAGCTGCAACTCTCAAACAATTTGACGACGACCGAACCACCCTCAAAATCATTTTTCCTTACGCCTACAGATGCCTATGAGATAAATAAGATTATAAGCAATCTAAAAGTTAATTCCGCACCGGGTGGAGACAATGTAAGTAACCAACTTTTAAAACTTGCTAAAGACATATTAATAGGCCCTATTACACACATATGTAACCTCAGCATCGAATCAGGCATCGTTCCAGATGCCTTAAAGGAAGCATATGTTTGTCCCATTTTCAAAGCTGGTGATGAACTGCAAGTTGCCAACTATAGACCAATTTCCCTTCTTAGTTCCATCTCAAAAGTTCTTGAAAGAGTAGTAAATAAGAAATTAGTAAACTACCTTGAAAAAGAGAACTTACTTTCCCCGAATCAATTTGGTTTCCGCTCAGGCAAGTCGACAGAAGATGCCGTCACAGCTCTGGTGGATCACGTGTCATTTAACCTTGACAGAGGTCAAAAATCTGTGGGGGTATTTCTTGACCTTGCTAAAGCATTCGATACCGTTTCAAGGTCAATACTACTCAAAAAACTAGAAAAAAAGGGGGTTAGGGGAACGGCCTTGAAGTGGTTTGAATCTTACCTCACAAATCGCAAGCAACGCGTCAAAGTTAATGGCCAATTAAGTGACCTTACAGAAATAGATTATGGCGTGCCACAGGGTAGTGTGCTTGGCCCTACTCTTTTCTTGACGTACATTAACGATTTGTGCGATATGAAATTAAAAAATGGCAGCCTATTCTGTTTCGCTGACGACACGAGTATAATCTTTTCTCATAAGACCTGGAAAGAAGTCAGTGAAACTGCAGACGAAGGGTTAAGGAAGGTGTCAAACTGGCTAAGCCATAACTTACTTACTCTTAATGTCACAAAAACTAAAATAGTGGCTTTTAGAGTTTCAGCTCGAACTATGCCCAAAGACCCACTTTCCATCAAACTCCACCTACACACATGTCATGATAGTAATCAGTGTGAATGTCCAATACTAACGCAAGAAAAGAACTATAAATATCTCGGAATCCACATTGACGAACTTCTTTCCTGGACCAAACAAATAGAAGTACTTGTAGCGCGATTAAGAAAACTACTATTTATTTTCAAAAGACTTAGAAGCATTGCAAACGTGAACGTTATAAGAATGGTATACATTTCACTCTGTGAATCTATTCTGATTTATTGTGTAAACACTTGGGGTTCAGCCGGTACAACCAACCTACTTAAAATTGAGCGGGCTCAACGCGCTGTTCTAAAAGTTGCGTATAATAAGACATTTAGATATCCCACAGAACTTCTGCACGAAGAGACGAATCACCTTACGGTTAGGAAAATATACATCAAATCAGCAGCACTGCGCTTCCATCGCTCAGCAATGCAAACGAGACGTAGGACTCGCGAAGGTATACGTAACTTATCAAGATGGCCAGTAATTAAAGTTAACACACAAATAGGGATGAGATCCTACAATTTCCGAGGACGCTATATTTACTGTGTACTTAATAAGATATTAAATATAGAAGAAGATAGTAAATACAAAGCAAAACACAAAATAACAACTCACCTGATGGGTCTAACTTACCAGGAGACAGAAGAATTAATAAGAATAGTAGAATAACTTCAACCAAATACAAACACTCACTCTTATCCACACATTCGTCACACACACTCACACATACCTACACGTCCCACACTGGGTAACCCCCGGCGTTCGGGACTATCACCTACCTACTTGATACATTATATACTATGCCAATTTTCACTGAGTACCACAGTCACTCTGTACTCTGTTAGCAAAATTACGATTTCTAATTTTATATAATATCAATCATAATTGACAATTATCTTCCCTCTTAATGAAACCTTATGATGATATACTGATATTATTATTATTAAGGCCTAACTTACTTACTGTACTTAAATAGCCTAACTTACCTATTAAAAAATTAATATAAAAACCTACTAATATAACTAACAATCATTGTCACAACTCTATGCTGAAGTGAATTTAAATTGCAAGAACTTTCAATTGAGCCTTCAACTGATAAAAACACAATTGTATAATTTAATTTTTGTTCAACGGAAGAACCCTGGCACCGCGACACAGGGAATCCTACAGCGGTTGTCAGGGACACCTACAATGTAAACAAATGTATTAAGGCAAATAAAATTCTTTTATCTTTTATCTTATCTTACCCTGGTAACTTCGTCTACAACAGCGGCAGAGAGTACATTGTTGCTATACATTTTCGAGAACTTGATGAATCGATCACGAATTTAAAAATCAAGTGTTGTTTGTCAAAATGTCTATGAATATAATAAAGCTGTAACCGGTCGGTGCATGTACATTGAACAAAGTTGAAAAAAAAATAGTTCATTGAAGCAATAGAATACAAAAATCGTGTTTCTAAAAAAACCTGTTTGGTTGTTTATTTAGACGCTCATCACGCAGAAACGGCTGAACGGATCTTCATGATTTTTTATATGTAGGTAGTACGACGTCCTGAAGGGTACATAGATTTGATAACCCAAAATAATGCGAGCGAAGCCGCGGGCATCTACTAGTCGTTAAATGAATGTGCTACCTTATATTGTCCCCAGCTACGTGCACAAGCTGGCGTCCATGTACCAGGCGAGCGCGCAGTGGGCGGAGGCGGGGCTTACGCTGCGCTTGCACGCCAAGCTGCTGCTGTGGACGCACGACCCGCTGCCGCCCAGACTCAGGCACCCCACGCTGCAGCAGGACCACCATACCACGCACAGGGAGCTCAAGGTCACATTCAAAAACATTACCTAGTTGATAATCAAGATTCATCTGAAGCTGGGCTGAAGATGATGATTGTATCTAAAGTTTAAAAAAATAGGTACAATACCTTTAAATTGGCCTGTAAACAAGAACCAACACACTAACGTCTCAACTAATTTGCTCTTGGCAATTCAGAGACTTTGTTCGTTATAATCACTTTGTAAAATCTGATGTCATCAATATGTTTCCAATTACAGGAATACCTGTTCCTAGAGATAGCCGAGCTTCTCAACCGCGGGCGGCAGTGGGAGGTGGCCGTCGAACTAATCAAGGAACTAGTTTCAGGTACAATACCTTTTCTGGCGAATCAAATATGTTTTTAACAAAATATACTGTTACCAACAAAGATTGGGCTTAGTCTTACACTAAAAATTTAATAAATTTAAATTATTAAGAAAGCGAGTGTGGCTTAGCGGTTCCAGTGTCTGCTTTTCATCCAGACACACCCTGGTTCGAATCCGGCCCTACACCAATGACTTGTATTTTTCAAGTTATGTGTGGATTTGCACTCGCTTAGCGGTGAAGGAAAACATCGTGAGGAAACCGACATGTTTGAGGACCACAATATCCGAGGACTTGTGTCTTCCGTGGAAGGACCTGGGCGCCCACTACGATGTATCTGCTCAAGAAAACTTCCCTAACAAATTCATTCTGCGGGGCAGTCACGACCCTCAGTCAGACTCAAGAGAGTCTTACACTACTTATTTTAATTACAATCGATCGAAGTCTCTTTTCGTTTTTTGACTGTGATATCTGTAAGTCAAGCAGCCTGTATCCCCATGTGAGCACTGCACGATTACAGACACGGCAAGTAGGCAGCGTTACACAGAGGGCGTTCCTAAAACGCGTACTGAACGTTACGCGTCTACGTTTATTGTGCAAACTGCCATATTCCTTGCTGTCTAAATAAGTAATGAAATAATAGTGACATATTCTGTGACTTGTAAGACATTTCTTATGAATAAACTAGTGGGTACTCGCGGCTTCCCTCGCAATAAGAAGTAAAACTTGCATCCCCTCACTCATTTAAAAGTGACATTTACAAAATTTCCATTATTCCTTTCTTAGCAGATGCCTACGTCATAATATCTACCTTCATTCCAAATTTCAGCCCAATCCGTCCAGTGGTTTGGGCTGTGCGTTGATAGATTGATAGAGCACTATTAATCAGTCAGTCAGTCACCTTTGAGTTTTGCATATTTAGATAACTTTGACTTTGATGATGATTTTTCCCCATATTATTTCCGGTACTATCCTACTACGTTTTGTACCCCCAGTGTACGAGGAGTCTGCGCTGGGCTACGGCCCCCTGGCGGAGCTGCACCTGCAGCTGTCCTCGCTGTACGGCGCCATGCTGCGCACGCCGCGCTCGCACCCCGGCTACTTCCGCGTGCTCTACCACGGCCGCGGCTTCCCAGACCTGCTGCGCGTGCCCAAGGTGAGCCACTTGTATTATATGAGGTCTTTACCTATGAAATTGCTGATTTGTATGACGAAATTGAGAAAAATGATATTTCCATACAAACATTTTTTATGTGATAGTTCCATACTAACATTTTTAATGTTTGTGTGGAAATGTATGAACAGATTTAGATGCAATTCATAACTACAGTTAGATGGAAAAAAAGCTATGCACTAAAACTCAACTATGCACTGCGTATATCGATTTCTCAAAAACAGAGTATATGATAAAAATATACCTAGTTAAAGTAGTGAAACCGACGACACATTGAAAGAGGTGTTTTCAATGACTTCCCTATAAGTAATATGCACTAGTAATACATTTTTTTATCTAAAAGGTACATAATTCAACAATTGATACAATAAAAATTGTATTTGGAAAAATATAGCTGTACGAAACGTTACAAACAGATTAAAATGTAAGAAAAAAACGGCAATTTCATAGGTAAAGACCTATTATTACCAGCCTACTTTATACAGCCTGGTACACATAGAAGGCGGGAAGACATATTTTACCAGAGACATGGAATTGAATGGACGAGGTTAGCAAGGAACCGCAAAAAATGGATGAAACTGGGGGAGGCCTACGCCAACGAGGCGACACCATGATATTATAGATAGATAGATATATTATTTTGATAATATTATTATTATAGTATCATTGTTAATTTTTCTCTGTTGTGTGTTTTGGTTACCTATCTTATTATGATTGTTATTTTTTGTAAGCTTAGATATGTAGTTATAACCCAGGGGTCTTCAAATCTAGAGTAAATAGGTTTCTTCTAGGCAAGCGTGCTACATCTTAGACTATAGTGGTGCTTAACATCAGGCGGGCTATAGTCAAACGTAAGCCTATTAAATGTAAAAAAAAGTTATAATAATATGACGTATTGTGTACTCTTTATTTATGTAATTTTTATTTTCCTAATTGTTTAAATTAGCATGTAATATATGTGTATTTATTTTGTAAGTAATTATCTTAAAATTGTTAGTGACGTTTGCATCAAGAGGGCTTTAAGTACTCGTAATTTTCTTCTATTTATTAAGTATTATATTATGTGTGTTTTAGCTTAGTGCCTGTTTTGCAGACTATTAATAAATATATAAAAAGGACAAGAGAAACCGCACAACAACATGACATTTAAAATAATAATATCAAATAAATCTAGTACTTATAAAAAGCTCAAAATGTGTAAATTTATAACATAACGGAGTACAAGAATGTAAAATGAATTTTAAATAGCTGAATTAATGGCTATTTTTCCTTTACTTTACTTACTTATACAGCCTGCAGCTACTCTAATCGAAACAAATTGCCATTTTACTGTGAAAAGGTTCCTGCCTATCTGGAAAGCACGATCCATCTTAGACCATAGCTATTGCTTGCCATCGGGCAAGCTATGGTTGGCAAACCTGTTTTAGTTAAAAAAACTGGGTTTTTCGATTAATTGTAATAATTATTCACTGCCATGATAAGAACCACTGGCGGCTTTTTTACAACTAAACCAAAGAAGCGCTTAAAGAAGTACTGACGCGACATTTTACGAGTAAATATTGTTTGTTTTTCAACATTTTCCTCATCTGTTTCGATAATGTTTAACTTGTTGTTGAGAACTCTAGATTATCTTTAGATGTAATCTTATCTCAACAACATGTAATTTTTTTATCGAATCAAAGCTTGATTTATAAATACACGTCTTTATACAGATAGTAATAAATTATATTATACATACCAGTATTAAATGTTCATTTGTATCTATCTATTAGTCAGTCGACTTTGAACCCTATCTTCACTGCGCAGGGTTTCATCTACCGCGGCAACGAGTACGAGCAGCTGCAGGAGTTCATGGAGCGTATGTTGGACGAGTGGCCTGACGCTGAGGTACTACTGAAACTGGACCCGCCCGGGGAAGACGTCACCGAGTCTAATGGACAGTGTATCCTTTATACTATAATAAATAATAAAAAAATCCTTTATATTACGTATGACAAAGTGTATACGTACCACTAAAATATAATGTAAAACTAGTAAGTTATAAAGGTACGTTGGTGAGGTAAACTGAGCTCTGCTTTAAGTGTCACAGGGCCCTTACAAACTGACTAGCAACTTGACAAGTAGTGCGCCACGTCGCCGCTAGATGGCGCTAAATTAAAAAAGTGACAATAATATGTGTATTTGCCATGAAGTTAGAGGTAGAATGGAGAAAACACTCCTAATACCTACTTGATTCAAATACCTACGCATTGCTATCCCACTCTAAGTGGTGGGAAGTCTCTTTCTAGTGTGGTGTTCGGTATTTTTATATAAATACTCAAAACTCCCAAAACTGGGTAAATTAACCTATAAAGTTTAAAGTTCATCTATCATCAAATTGTTATTTATATGAGTTTCTGGTGTTTGCAGTTTAAAAAGGAATATAATATAAATTGTTAAAGTATAATATACTTTAACAATTAATATTATATTATATAAAAGCAGAAAATACAAACGGAACACGTATGTTATGAAGACAATATATACCAGTAGCAAATTCTTATTATAAAATGTTTTAACAAATAATTGAAAACAATTACTTAAGTGTATGTTGCAATTGAAGTAAATCAAAGATTACCAAATATTTTGGGAGTTTCTTCATGTGGCAACACTTGATCTATCCGCCATCAAACAATGCTGTCAATTGAACTGTCAATACTGTCATGGCAGAAAAACAACAAAAACATTCGTCGACTCGCGCTTTTGAACCTAAAAACTAAGCTCAAAAGCCTTTAAAAGGTATGAAAAAGGGTGCAACGATGTATTGTGTGTGGTTGTGGAAGCGAGTGATATCCAAGAACACACATATATTACACACGTAAGTCCTTAAATTGGATTTTTATAAACACTCAGTCTATCGACCGATTTCATGAAAATATCTGGAAAACATTGTGATTACTAGTGTGATTTGGCCTTTAACTAGTCTAAATTATCATGTTAAACGATTTCTAATTGATGTAACACATATATTTAATGTTTTATCAAAGTTATGAATAAATCGTAAAAATGGAGTACAGTGACCATAAAATATTTTTTGCGGATACCTCTCGTAGGTATAATGAATGCCATGTTCACTAAATCACAAAGCACTTATATTTCTTATTAGATATAGGTACTCTGTTAACCTGTTAGATAACAAAATAATTGAATCTCTATTTTAAAAAATATACTTGAAAATATGTTATTGTATTGACTCTTTTTAATGTCATAACATGTTGTGCTACTATTATTCCTATTGTAAAACTGTGCTCTGCTTTCAGATTTCCCAAGAACAATATACTTACAAAGAACTTTGTGGATTGCAGTTATACCATTGAAATTAAAGTTTTTTGAAAGTGCTTGGATATGTAGCCTACACTTTAAAGCATCTGATTATGACTATGAGTAAGAGATTGAAGGCAGCGGCTGTGCCATACTACAGTGAAAATGGGACCGACGAATATAATGTATCGTGTGAATTTATGTATAAGTTATTTTCTGTAAATAATTTGTAGGTTATGTATTGTTAGATGCTGGCTTCCTCGTACTTTGAATAGTAAAACGGAACATGTCCCTCAACTGTGTTATTTATTTATTTTATATTCATTCTCTTAAACATTTTAGAAGTTAACTAGCTAATGTAAACTGATATAAATCCAAATAACGTCATAGATTGGACCACGGATGTTCAAAGATAATAATCTTAGTACCCAGATAAAGCAAATGATTTTTTTTTGCTCTACTAATTTTCGGGCAGTTTGCTTTAGTTCTAATGGTTTTGCTATACTATAGGTACTATTGTTAGGCAGAACGAAGTTCGCAGGGTCATTTGTTTTTATCATAAATCAGATCAATCTAGAAAAGATATATGTAGAAAAAATAAAACAGTTAGCTATTTGGTTTCATTGTCATTAAGATTAATTTATGATGTGTCCTGCTTTTATGCATACATGTTGGGTCACCCTATTAGAAAGAGGCTTCCCACCACTTAGAGTGGGATAGCAATGCGTAGGTATTTGAATCAAGTAGGTATTAGCGCCGCTCACTCCATTCTACCTCTAACTTCATGGTATTTGCGCTACGCGGCTGTTGTCTGTTTTCACTGTTTACTTTTTAAAATGAAATAAGATTGTTTTTACTTGAAAACTGGCACAATACAAAGTTATGGCCAAAGAAAAAAAATATATGGGTAAAATCCAAAACGACAATGCATCATCTTTACCACCTTAGTACATGTACATACTTTTATTACAATCACTGAAACTGAAAAAAAAGGTTTTTTTTTAAATCTTTATTTATTAAAAGGAGTTTTGTCATACATTGACTATGCCACTCCCGTATAGCTAGTACTTACTTAAAGATGAATTTATAAAATTGTAGCAACATTTTGGCATCTCCAGACAATGGAAAGGCCAAAATGCTGCTACATTGTCCTACATTGTAACTGTCACAAGTTGTCATTAATAGATTTTTTTCTAAGGGCCTCATTTCAGACACATTCTGTTAGTGCATGGAGCACATCCTCTACGGCTGTCTCGCGACAAAAGGAATCAGCTTTTATTCGTTTCAGTACAGCCAGCCTGATGTTAAGCTTTGCTATAGCCTGGGATATAACTCGCTTACCTAGGACATACCTAATTACCATAGATTATAATGCTAACACTTTTAATATATTAATACGTAATTAATAAAACGAATATAAATGTCAAATTAACTAAATAACCCGCTCTTAATCGTTCCCGGTGCAAATGTGCCCATCAAGCTCGCTGCGTTTCCGCGCTGGATGGCAATTGATAGCCGATGCACCAGAAACGATCCAGAGCGGGAGTCACCGGTCGTAACTCCAAGTATCTGTTAACTAAACCTAATTACTGTATAAATGACCGTAGATTTTATTTAAGTTGACACAGTGTAGGTATGATGACATACCAATTATGTTTGACATGATATTAAAAACAAAATTTTTCAATATTTTATTCATAATACCTACAGATTGTAACTTCTAAAATTTTATAAAAACTAAATGTTATAAATTCAATTCGACGAGATATTGTTTAGCATATTTTATGATATTAGTACTTATACCTATATCTATGTATATTACAACTTTACAGTATCAATGAAGATTCTTTATCTTTATCTTTTATATTAGAATGCTAACTGAATTTCTCAGTAATATATCCTTACCCCAAGTACAGACCTGCAAATAAACGCTGTGGAGCCTATAATGAGCGACAAGTTGAAGCGTCTCTCCGGCAAGCCAATCGCGGAGCAGATCCTGCAGTACTACAAGCACAACAACGTGGATAAGTTCATGTTTTCGCGCCCCTTCCACAGACCGGGTATGTTATTCATACATTGACTGTCCTGTTAGATTAGTTAGTTGGTAGTGGCTCTGCCTTCTAATGTAGAGGTCGCGGGTTCGATTCCCGCAAGACACAAGTATTTATGTACTTTAAAAATGTATAATTACTTTTGTTGAGTCTGGTCGTTTGTATGTATATTGTATAATAAGTATGTATTTACAAAAGAAAAGTATATAAGTAGTATATCCGTTATCTAGTACCCACGACACAAGCGTTTGCTTAGTGTGGGGCTAGATGGCGCTGTGTGTATTGTCCCGGAATATTTATTTTATTTATTATACATGTACTTAAACTGTTTTCTATACAAATATTTACCTTTTTATTAAACGTTTATTTGACCTTATTAAAAAGAAACAGGTATAGCAGTAGTGAACATTTTAAATTGTACTATGAGATAGGGCTTATGACTATATACATAATAGTTGGTGAACCCTGGACAAGTCAGCACCTGTGTGATGATGGCCAGTTATTAACCGACTAACTGTTCAAATGACGCTGAAATACTATTAGAAAGAAAGATATTGGTCATAATATTACAATATCAATACTGCTAAATTGTGGAACTCCCTGCCTGACTCCCTTTTCCCCGCGGAATATAACCTTGCGATCTTCAAAGCGAGAGTGAATCGGTTCTTACTGGGTGATCTAAAAAATCTAAAATATTATGTTCCATCCTAGATCGTAACGATTGCTTACCATCAGGTGAATTACGGTAAAATGCAAACCCATTTCTTGTAAAAAAAATGGTTTTAGACTACTTAATACATGTGTATGATGTGATTCCAGAGGAGAATCTGGACGGTTCAACAGACGACCTGTCCTCTCAGAACGAGTTCGCGACGCGCTGGCTGGAGCGGACCGAGCTGGAGATCAGTGATAAGCTACCTGGTGAGTACTGTTTGTATGTTTTTTATTCTATTCAAAAATAATCATAATATTTGTACCTACATATCACTTAATTCTTCTAGAAATCACACAGATTACTGATGACGTAATTTATTTTTATTACAATGTGTTTAGCCTCAAATTTCAAATGGTTTTAAATAAAAGGTGGTTAATCATAATTCAAAATCATTTCGAAATGGTGACCTGAATTATGGCATAAATACATAAGCAGAAAAATGAATTCAGAAAAGTTAAAATAAATATACTTACTGCATAACTTACAAATAAAAGCATCTAGTAAATGTAATAAGTAAATCAACCAAAAATGTTTCGCATTTTTTTTTGTATAACAGCGCCATCTATCGCCATCCCTTGACAATTGATACACTACTGACTTGGTCGCAGGCATCCTCCGCTGGTTCCCGGTGGTGTCGTCCCGCACGTACTGGGTGTCCCCGGTGGAGGCGGCGGTGGAGGCGCTGCGCAATTCCAACCGCGCGCTCAAGTCGCTGGTGCTGGAGGCGCGCTCCGCCGACACGCCGCTGCAGCCGCTCACTATGCGACTCAATGGTATGTACCTACTACATAACTAGTTGTGTTGGAGGTTATGGCTGTTCGTAACTCATCATCGCAAATTTAAAGGCCAGGCCCTTGTCTGTGGAGCAGGCGCCATCCTTCCCGATCTTCTGCCAATGCCTTGACCTGCTTATACGACATGACACCCGTCTTTTCTTTTACTGGGTCCATGTATGACCTCGGCTTTCCTCGAAAAAAAGCTATTCATGTGACATACATTGTACACTATATGCTTGCTCGCACATACATACATTTCATAAATCTGCCGCAACATAGTCCCAATTTTTTATAAAGCGGATTAAATTAAAACAGTACTAAAAATCCAGTTCAATTACGTCAAAGACTTACGGGCTCCGCAAACATGGCGTTTTTTTGTCGCATTTACCTATACATGTCGTGTATCCGCAAACTGAGCGTTGCATATTGTGCAAAGCTTTGAACAAAATTTAATAACATACCGATGCAATATTGGTGCAGCCTTTCGTGTCTGGTGGAAAATCAATATTACGATGCGTCCAGTGTACGTGCGGGCCTTCTACTAGTCTCACGCCTCTGACACTTATATATCCGACCAATTTGAAAAAAAAACCTATTTCTTTCATCATCATCATCATCCACAGCCCTCGGGATCCCACTGCTGGGTATAGGCCTTCCTTTGTTTTTCCCTTTGCAGTCGAGGATCCAACCTGGATGAGGTCTCTCGCAATTCTTTATGCAAGTCTTTTTTCCCTTCAGGTATCCTGGACCCGGCCGTGCAGGGCGGCATCGTGAACTACGAGCGCTCGTTCCTGACGCCGGCGTACGAGGCGCGCCACGCGGAGCACGCCGCGCTGCTGCAGGAGCTGAAGGACCTCATCGCCGACCAGATACCGCTGCTCAAGTTTGGTGAGTGTGCTGATTGGTCCATACCATTAGATGCCGTCTGCTCTAGGCAATTTCATAGCTTATCAGTTATCTAAATATACAAAACTCAAAGGTGAAAACTGACTGACTGACTGACAATCAATGCAGAGCCCAAACCACAGGACGGATCGAGTTGAAATTTGGCATGTAGGTAGATGTTATGACGTAGGCATCCGCTAGGAAAGGATTTTTGGAAATGCCACTTTTAAAGGGGTGAATTAGGGGATGCAAATTTTAATTCTTAATGCGAGCGAAGCCGCGAGCACCCACTAGTTGTACCATAAAGTAAATGCTGATTGGTCCATAAAAGTAGATTTTAATTTACTAAGTATAGAAGTTAATGATGATTGGCATGGCATAGTATAGATCAAGATAGTCGAGTTACAGTTTGATTCAATTTGGTAAATGCCCAATTCTGTTTGTTGTCTAGAGACACAATCAGAGTAAGCTAACATATTCCGTAACAACTACGGGGGTAATTTAAGTACTACGGGTATGTTGACACATGTTGATAAAATAGTTGAAAAAAAACAATAGGTATTAGGCAAGAGTAACAAATTTAATCACATGATATGATCATTGGTCATTTATTAACATAACATACCAGAAACAACCCTAACAAAGGGCCTCTGCAACGCGGGGGGAACTCAAACGGAAAACGGAAAAAAACATTCCGTAATTTGTTTAGTTGTAATTGTATTGTTACGGAAGCGGGTTCAGGGATAGGAAAGAAACACCAATTTTGCACAACCTTGCTCGATATTTTATTTCTTACTTCCTCCATTCCCGCCAATTTTTTTTTTAGTTAGTATTATTTTTTTCTGTCTACAATCAGTATATCTATAAGCTGATGTCGTCTGTGCAATTGTTGTTGTAAAGTGTGCGCTCCATTAAATGCATCTCCTTATATTAAATTGTCTGGTGGAGCCCAATGTCAGTCGCTGGCTACCACGACCTTCCTCTTTAGCCAAAATTAACATGTCAAAAAAACTACTAACCTATTTACAAAAAACAAAAGAGTTCCGATACGTACATTTAACAAAAGAGGTCTTAGACCTACATTCAAAGAGGTTCTACGTGACAGTATGTTTATTGCGCAGGTCTGGAGGTGCACGGCGCGCGCGCGCCGGCCGAGCTGGAGGAGCTGCACGCGCACCTCGTGACGTGCTTCCGCCGCGTGCAGCAGCACGTGCACCAGCGATACGGACGGAAGGTACGTGCACTAACTTAGCATGTAGATATAGATTCTAAGTATGATACAATAGGCTACTTTCCATAGTTAACAAATAAATAAGTTTTCTATTGAATATTATAGAATTAAAGGTCCTAATTAAGAATATTTGACATAAATTACGAAAAAATATTTAATATTTTATTTTCCTAAATAAAAATAAGATTTTTTAAATCTGTACATCATTGAAACGAAACGTCTCAGCGACCAATCAGAGCCTGTGACATCACAAAGTAACAAACAAAATGTCTCGTCATTCACAAATAGTGATGTGGTTAGGTCGAATGAACGACAATTTGAATTTAGGGAATGAACATATGAATCTAATCTCTTATAATATATTTATTTTATTTACAAGGATAAACAAACTTTTAATAAAATGTTTGCTCTCGGTTCATAAAAAGTGGTGGATTCTTTAAGCTTGTACTGAATATTAAAATATATTATGATACGAGTGTGCAAGAACAACATTATGGATATTGTGACGTAGAACCTCTTTGAATGTAAGTGTAAGACCTATTTTGTTTAATGTAGGTATAAGAACTCTTTTGTTTTTGTAAAAAGGTTAGTAGTTTAATTTGACATATTATAGATTTAATAAATAATAATCTAAATGTGCTAAAATCTAAATGTGTGCGTGTAAAAGTTTCTAAACAATTAAATAAAAAAAGAAACTTTTTATGAAATGTATTACCATGACAGTATTTTGATAGTATGTTGCAAATGAACGCATTCATTCTCCTAGTCTTATTTTACGTTCATTCTTTTAATACCATTCCCATCACTAAAATGATGTTTGAGTGACGGTAAAGTCTGTCATAGAGTGTTTGGCAAAAGATTTTTGTTGTTTTGATAACGTCTTCGTATTTTAGTGAAATACAGCGTAAATATGTTGAATCAAAGTGTTATACGTGTGTAAATAGTAGCATACATGTACTGTTTGTGTACAAGAACTATTAAAAACAACGAAGTGGAGTGATTTCATCGAAAATTTTGTGATTTTGTGAGAGCCGGCGGTTTGTTTACTATTTTTTGCAAGTATAGATGAATAGCCTATGCTGTGCTATTACTTACATACTTACATATTCTATAAGATTTGAATCCATTTTTACATAAATCTTGAACAAAGAACGTAACGAATTAACCAATACCTATCTACGCGTAGCTCTATCGTATAGTTTTGTTTGTTTGCTTTTTACGTTGTGACGTCACGCCTCTGACTTATCACGTGACCTAGCGTTTTAGCGGGAAATACGAGATGTATTTGTTAAAACTGCCTATTAGTTATTAAAATGGCTCAAAATTTAAGAAAAACAGTCCTAAAGCGTTTTTTTAGTGACTTATAACATTTTGGAGTAGTTTACGAAAATTATTCAACAACCGAATTTAATGATGTATGTATTTGAAAAGATTTTAATATTAAAACGTTCGTGAGACATTCTATCAAAATGTTAACTAAACGGTTGTCACTCACGTGTAATTCGCGTATGTCGTTTACGCTCGGGTGTAATGACACTTATCATCAGAACGTGCGATATGGTGTGTGTGTGTGTGTGTCATGTGACTTTGTCCTTCCACGGAAGACACAATGTCCTCGGATATTGTGGTCCTCAAACATGTCGGTTTCTTAACGATGTTTTTTCTTCACCGTTAAGCGAGTGCAAATCCTCACATAAACTGAAAATACAAGTCATTGGTGTAGGGCCGGATTCGAACCAGGGTGTGTCTGAATGCAGACACTGGAACCGCTGAGCCACACTCGCTTAATTGATAATATGTACATATGTGTGATGCACTGGCACTATTCCAGACGTGTGACCTGGAGGCGGAGTCCCCAGAGGTGCAGCTCCGCATCCAGTTGCGCGAGCACCCCGACACGCCCGCCAACAGGGTCTCAGACGTGTCCACCGGCACCGAGTGAGTACATCACACACATTACTCGAATAGTTGTCGATTGAATCTGGAGCTTGGAAAATGCAGTAGGTAATATACAAAAATATAGAAAATAAAGAAAAACATATTGGCTGTTCAGATAAACCTTAAAAGGAGTTAAATATACGATCTCCTACGAAACTAATGTAAATGATGTAAATAGCCTTGTTGCCGGAGTTTCTGAGTTAGCTGTCCAGCACGCAGTAATCGATTGCCTCTAAGTAAGACGGCCAATTTTTAAAACTTCCCGTAAATGTGAACGTACGTTACATGACTAATAAAAAAATAAAATAAATAAAGTCTTTATTTCTATTACGGTTTTAAATAAGAAAGTAATGTAGGAGTTAATTGTGTCATTGAAATAAAAAAAACATGACAAATACAAATTGACAAATTCCAGCGTAGACCACAAAGTGTCGATTACCGTATAGTCAAAAACTTACAAGTCAAACGTGAGATGTGTAAAATAAATCTTTCTGGGCTGCACTGAATTTCAATATTATGAGAATGAAAATCTGTTTCCCTTTACTAGCAGTTCTTCAGTGAAGAGTCCGGGCCGCTTCTTCCCGCGGAACAGCGCGGGCGGCAGCGTGGTGTCCTACCTCACGCTGCAGAACTCACCCAAACGGAAGAACAAGAGACACGTCAGGAAGGTATGTACACTTGCATGCTATGCTGCCGGTATAAAGTTATTTATGCGGGGTACAAATAATGTTTATGTGTGTTTTTAGTAAGAGGAATGATATATTTAAATTGGAAACATACTGAGAGATGACTCTGCCCCGTAACACAACCTAACGTAAGGTCAGAGGATTCAAAATGTTTTGTGACAAAGTTTTTTCGCAAAATAAATAATTTTGTATTTTAGATTTGGAAGAATTGACAAATAAATGGTATTTCTCTTGATAAGTGACATAATTCATTGCAAACATTACTAATGTGAAAAACTGATGCGTAAAGTCCATCTTTACAGGGAACTGGAGTATCTTAAAGTAACTAGAAATGGTCTCTCCGTGAATGCTTCCATTTATCGCTATGTATTTAAACTAACGTTTGCTCGTGACGTCGCCCGCATTTTATCACAATTAAAAGTCTGGCCTGTTTCACTTTTAGAAGAATTTTATGATACCTACTTGTTTTTAAAGTCATTGTTGCGTAATGGAGCCACTCTCGCTTTGATCTAATTATATGAATTCTCGCTTCCAGAGCGAAGTGGGCACGCAATCCAGCGGCAGCCAATGGTACACGTCCCATGCGGCCAACGGTGGGCCGCAAGCCCACGCCCACGCGCCCGCAAGGGAGACTATGCCCAGCACTGGGTTCACACACACACCTGTAGAAACACCCACCGCATCACCTCTCAGGGAACTTACGCAAGAGGTAAATAACAATATGATATATAATACTAGTAAAATATAAAAAAATGCAGAAGAAAGCTTTGGAAAAATATCTAATGTTGTGCCAAAGTTTTCATCTGCAATATATTTTTGGAAACGCCTGATAAAGAAAATGCTATCAAAAATGTATTGAACTCAACGAATGTTGTGAGTTCATAACGTTTTTGAAAATTGTTGTGCTTTTATTTTATTGCTTGTGTTAAAGTAACGATCGTTAATTTTAAGATTGTGGCTGAATGTTAAAACATAATGAATAATAAAGAAAATGCTGCAATGTTAAAAAAGCGATTCGTCTATTATAACATAATATGTATGTATATTGAATAAAACAATGCTTTGCTTAAATGCGATTTGCTGAAAGTATACAAACATTTCTAGCGGCCATTAGATATAGTCCTACCGCCATGAAACGTTACATATTTTTATACAATATCGGTAATAAAACATTTTTTTATGCAAGTCATTGCATAGTAGGTAGTCACAATTTACTTAGCAATTATACTAAATCAAAGAGAAATAATGCCTAAAACAAACGGGCGGTTCCCCATTGTTACTAAAACTAATCTCACGAAGTCTTACAATACAATACAATGAAACTTTATTGCACACCAAAATAAATTACAATATCATATAAATGGACTTAAACTATAAATTAATGCATAAATGGGCGGCCTTATCACCTTGAGTGATCTCTTCCAGTCCAGTCTTCTGTTCCGAGAAATATTAATGAATGAAAGAGATAATTCTCCGATTAAAGAGAAACACCTTTCACCGAAGAATTGTTTCTGCATGCTCCCTTTTTAATTCAGATTTACGAAACGTATGGAAAACGCACATGTGCACATACATTGACATATAGTGATATATGATAATTATTTCTTCTAAATTGCCCTGACGCGACACTGAAAGCGATAATAGTGTAGTTGTAATATAGAGCCAACTTTGTGGGCCTCATTTGACATCTGTCATTCGAGTACATGTCACGTCAAGTTTGACATAAAACAGCGTAAAATAAACGAAAATTATAGGTGTCAAATGGGACCTTTCAGATTAGTTTAACTATGAGCGATTTTCCAGTACCGAGTTTGTTTTAGTAACTAATGTTGTTAAGAGATGGCGCCACCAAGCGCGCCATATTTTGGCCATTTTGGATGTATTACACAAAGTGCAATATATCTATTTTTTATTTTAAACACACAACAGTTATTTTGTTACCAATGATACTGAGTGACAGAAACGTAGTCTTTCTACATTTCAAACGTAGTGTAAAACGTTTTCTAGCGTTCAACTGTTTACCTGGCCTGGATTCATTTTATGCTAGCGACACCTAGTAATGTTTTTGTAGTACTTCTTTGAAAATTGGAGATCTGAACATCGCTCATAGTGAGTAGTATTAGTAGTAGTAGTAGTGAGTGTGCGGTGGCGGGTGACGTATGCGTGAGTCAGTGGTGGCGCGGTGTGCAGCTGGTCCCGGAGCGGCGGCCGCGCGCCGACGCCGAGCGCGAGCGCCGCCGCAGCCAGCGCGCCAGCCTGCTCTCCTCCGCGCCGCACTCCAACCGGGACAGCATCGGTAATGTATACATACATGTACAGATAAGCTAAGGACTCACGAAGCGTTTTTATTTCCCGCGCCCGCCGCGGTAGCGAAATCGTGTTTATTTTTCAAAACCCACGAGACCGGAGTTTTGTGCGGATCCGCAGCCGCCGCGGCTGCGACTATCGCCCGCAAACCTGGCGGTTGATTAATTATCGCAAGATGGGCCTGCCTCGGACGATGATCGCAGAGCGCGCGTGGGTGGAACCCGCCGCGGCTGCGATCGCGAGCCGCGCCCGCTTGTACAAGATGCCCGCGCGTGCAGTGGTAGCTACAAATAATCGCAACCGCCGCGGGCGTAAAACGCGTCGTGAAATGTGCTTTAATTTTTACATAGATATCTGTATTCTACAAATTCTGCGGTGCCGACACCGCGGCGCGCGCGGAAAAAAAAAACGCTTTGTGAGTCCTTAGCGTAACATGTACTCACTGTTCATACGTGCACAGACATACGATACAAACACTCGCATACATATAATATATAAACATGACACCTTAAATACAGATACCATTTTTAACAACAATTTTTTTCATACCATATATAACCTTTTTCAAACTACATAAAACACTTTACAATACACTCGCAACATTTTGCATACGATTTTTAACATTTTACACACAACTTGTAACAATTTTCAAACATTTCTTAGCACTTTACAAACAAATCAATACACGTTTATAAAATAAACAACAAATATCGAATACATTTAGAAACCTCTTACTAGATAAGAAAGAAAGATACAAAGCTTAAGCTTGACTGTCTATGTTCTAACTTAAATATTTACTTATTCTATATAATTATGTTATTTATAGCGCTTATCCTGTTCTATTTTAACATTGTACATATTAACATAAATGTTGTCTAAAGCATGAATAAGTAAATTATTCCTAAGTTATAACAAAGTTACAGCGAAAATAAAATGACTCTGGAACCGCATACACATTTCGCGGTAAAATAAAAATAAAAATCGTCAATCAAATATCATTGGTCACTTGATGATATCAGATTGTGTTTTAGATTGGCTCATACAAATTGTACTTCTGATAATGTCTCGAGCTTTTAATGAATGTCCTGAACTTTTATCTATAACTAGTGGGTGCTCGCGGCTTCGCTCGCATTAAGAAGTAAAACTCACCCCCTTAAAAGTCACATGTCCAAAAATCCTTTCTTAGCGGTTGCCTACGTCATAACATCTACCTCCATTCCAAATTTCAGCCCGATCCGTGCAGTGGTTTAGGCTGTGCGTTGATAGATCACTATATCAGTCAGACAATCAGTCAGTCAGTCAGACCTTTGAGTTTTATGTATTTAGATTCTATCTTACACGCATTGTCTAATATTATTTACAACTTGTAGGAACCACCGATTCCAACCAAGAAGACGATGAACAGAAGCCGCCGTTACCGCCAAAAAAGGAGTCCCACCGGAGCACAGAAATACCCTTAGAGGACACCAATAACAACGGGGAGTCGAACCCGCTACCCGTCAGACACAACTACGACACTGTGTGGGCGCCGCGGGGGTCCTTCCTTTATGCTAGCATGGCTAAGAGTAAAGAGGAGAAAGCACCCACACCGCCGCCTAAGAAAAAAAATGCGCAGTGAACTAAGTATACATTATTTTGGACGTAGAATTCAGTTTGTAAGTTATATAATTCAATTCTCAGCTGAAAGCGTGCACTTGAAAATGAAACTTTGACTATGATTAGTAGATATGCTTCCCTTTATCACTATAAAGCCATTTGAACGCCTTTTTTGATTGGTGCCTTAGTTTTCACTTTTGCGACGCGAGTATTGAGTTACTGATCCAATGGTAAATATAAGTGAAATATTGCAAAATAATTTGTAAGTATATATTTTTACTATTGAAGTATCTTATACGAAGCATGTTTGCTGAAATACAACTAGGTCTTGTATGTGAACAAAATAATTGTACAAATGTATCATTGTTTGATATGATAATGTATATTGACTGGTGAAAAGGTTTCAAAACTGCTTTACGATATTAAGTGACATTATAAAGAGATATTATAGTTTACATTCTTGATAAATATTACAACTAAGAGAATCTAGTGCTAGGAATTTCTGTAGCATTTTATTTATTATTTAATGATTTATATCATCCTTTTCCATGCGACAGTGCCATTGAAAAAATATCAATATTTTTCTAAAAGTTTTGTTGCAACAAAAGTTTAAATCAAATTGTTACAATGACAATAATCACTTGAATTAATCTGAACATCTTTTTCTAAGATAAAAAAATAATAAGCTTTCATCCATTGTATAAAATTAAAAATGATCTCTCGAAATAAAAAAAAATGAAACTAAAAATGTATATTTATAAATGTGTGAGTATTATGGTTTTTTTTTAACAAAAGCTCATCTCACTTATTTCCAAAAGATTGGGTTAAGTAAGACTTTGAATTGAAACGCAGATTATTTGACAACAGTTTAAAAGTAATGTATAAAATTTTAATAGTACTATTATTAGTGAACTACAATATACTCATATTCACATTATATAGGTTTTTTTTTCATATTAAGTATTTAATGCGTTTTTTTCAAAACGATGGTTTTTTTCAGTTCTTGGGGTCCAATATCCGATGCGTTTTGTTTATATTGTTTTTAAATTATTTAAGTCGAAAGTCATTAAATTAAAATGCCCACCAGAATATGTAACATAGGTACTTATCAATGTTACCATATAATTATAATAAATATGATAAAAACTTATTTCTAGATCAAAATATCAAAGAGTCGCTTTATTTAGCCTAAAATGAAGTTTTAATGTTTTGTTTCATTTGTGATAAAATCCAAGGATGCCATGTCTAAACTTTAAGTAAGTTTTCACATATTTGTGCTTCCAAAAATACGTAAAGTTTAGTTCTTTAAATTTGAGAGAAATAAATGAAAAATGACTAACGTGTATATTATGTTCAGTATTTTCAGTTTTGTGATCAAAATTATATTAAATTAGCAGTTGAGGCTTCCAAATTAATGTTTTTCGTATTAAGCCAAAAATCGTATAAAAGTTACCCACTTTGAACAAAGACGGCCATATTTTTCTACCAAATATTTTGGCACTTAGTTAATTTTAATAATCTTTCGTGTTTCCATACACAACATATTGTAGATGTATAAATCGGAAGTAATTTCGTTTGTCTATTTAAAAATTAAGTTACCTGTCAAGTCTTACATTGTAAGAAAGAGACAACAAAAATAAAAACATATTATTCTATTATATAAATGTGGTTTTCTCTCTGGTACCTCGACATTATGAACAAAATAGATAGATAGACTCTTTATTAAAAACACCAGAACATTACAAAAATTTACAAAAAAAAACTTAATGACGACCTTATCGCTAAAAGCGATCTCTTCTAGGCAACCAATCTGGCAGGGATAAGACCCAAGTATAATGGTAGACGAGGTGTTTTAAATGTATGTGAAATTACAAGAAACATCAAAATCAAACTAGTTCGGTAAAATCTAATTTTCTTCTGAAGTATAGTTTTGCATAAAACTTATGTCGTGCGGTCTCTTCCTTACATGACAACCTCTCAGGTAACAAGTGAAGTATTGACTTACTTTTAGTATAACTTTAGATATTACCTAAACCATAAGAAATGGTGAGAACATTCTGTTTTACGCTTGTAAATAATATACTTTTTGAATAAAAGCGATTGTTATGTACCTGTTTGTTTTTTTGTACCATATGATGTACTGCCTTATTACATAACGTGGCTTAAATATTAGTCTAGAACTTTGAAAATAAAGTCGGCTCTAGTTCTAGTTCAAACAATCAAAATGTCAACTTCAAATTGGAACGTTGGTTTATCATTAATATGTAACATTTTGACAGTTTGATTATTATGACAGTGAAAAGCCAAATTTCGAACAGCAAAAACGGATTTAGTGTTTGTGTCTGTCCTGTATATGTCAGTAGATTGGTTAACCATCGCTGTTACAGAAAGCAAAAAAGGGGGAAAAAACACTCAACTGTGCAATTTAGAACCACTGTACATATATTTCACTTTAAATTTCTCAGTTAGATGGCCTATCTTCCCACTTGACATTGGCAGAATTGCAAAGTCATATCTTCGCAAAAGCCATAAAAAAACGGATTTAGTACTTCCAAAGTTCTGGACTAATAGTTAAACCACGTTTTGTAATAAGACACCCATTGGCTTCTAGAAGAAACTGGCCTTAGCAATAATGCCTCTACAAATAAACTTTCCATAAAAATATTGGACTTGATATTATTGTTTGCCAAATATTCATAAAAAGCATGTGTTTATAATCTCTATTTGCATTTAAATGCATTATCTTAATGGGTGAAGGTTCGTCGTTAAAAAACAACTGTTTTTTGTCTTAACTAAACTGGACTCTATTTACTAGCATATATGGTTCAAATACATGTATTGTATCGTACATACATTTAGAGCTATTTTATACATCCTGATTTCTTAAAAATATACCTCCATGGTATTTTTGTTATAGAGTGGTGAACTTTAGTGTTCATTTATTTTTTTTAGGGTATCAACATATAAACCAATACACGTGAATGAAAATTTATAAATAGTAGTTTTATAATGTTCTTTTAGAATAATATGAATTTTGAAATAGAGAAGTAATCCTCGTTTTCCAAATTCTATTTGGTAAAAAAGGCGGCCAAGTACAAATATTTAGACTACAATAATACCATCACTGTACATAATAATCCCAATTTTCTTAAATATGTAGCCCTAAAAATCACCCTATATTCTAAAGTATTGTTCACGAATATTCTATTTTTGTCTGTCAGTTAATTGCTATTTAATGTTTGAGATAAAGATTTTATTTTAGTCCTAGTATCTACTGGGGAACACCATGCCATAAACTAGAAGTCGGTCAACAGTTATGGTAAATAAGCTAAAGGTAAAAAACATATGATTAATTTGACTATATGTAATTAAAGATTCGTCGTTAAACTAAGAACTACCAAATTAATTATTGACAAATAGCACGTTATTCCACAAAATCGCTAAATTACGATAATATGGTTTTGTTTTTCTATTCAATTGGCATCACGTGTTAAAAAAAGTTTGTTTAGCAGCATTTCAAATTATATTTTAACGCCTGTCATCAATAATTAACCATTTGTATTCATTTATAAATTTGAAAGGTTTTGTTATACAGGATGAGTGGAACACCTGATCACATGATGCTATTTAGAAGGCTCCATTATATAGGATGGTTAAGCCTTTAAGGTTAGCTAAATGGGTACATTTAAACTCATATTTTGAAGATTGGATAATTCCTACCAACTTATAAAAAATATTATCAAATAGAACATATTTTAATCTAATAAATGTTGCAAAAAAAAGTATGAATTACAAGCTTCTATTGCTAAAAAAAAATATTTAGTGAAAGCATTTTTCATTCTCATATCTTGTAAAAACTTGTGATGGAAAATAGCATTGCAAAATATGTTTACACTATCAGATATGACATGTAAAACTCTTCATAATTAATTGCAACATAATTTTTTACAGCCTAAATTTTGTGAGTTTTGTGTTATTTTGTGGTTTTCTGATTGCCTGACACCCGCGAGGCCCTTGGCGGGGGGCGGGTCAGTCTGCTCTAGCAACTTGCGAAGGGTGGACGTATTCGGTCTCCCGACCAAACTTTTCGAATAATTTCTCTATTTAAATCCAAATTATTAATTAAACATTGCTTAAATTGACAGAGACAATTCATAAATATAGTTATTTAAGATATTTTGTTAGTTTTTAGTGACTTCAGTAAAAGTGATTTTGTAAATATAGTTGTAGATGTGAATTCGTGTCGCGTACAGAACAGATATTTTAGTCCATTGAAATATTTGAAATATAAATAAAATGTTAGAACATATTATGTAGTAAATTGTTTTGCCTACAAATATGTGCCTATATTTTTCATAAGCAAAAATATGAAAGTGTTTTTTTTTACAAAAAAGCTTCTGTTTCCCACTTTTTTATTAGTTTGTGTTTATGTCGTTGGCTGAAATTTCATGATTGTTAATTTAGTGTAAAGTAAACAACAAAGAGTTTTCTATTACTATCTTTTATTTGGTAACTCACTTGAACATGATTTTATCCAAAATCGAATCTGTTCAGTAACTTTTTAAAATAGCTATCCAATATATAAATAATATGTTACAAATATACTGTTTTAAAATTAAAACCAATTTTAACATAAAAAATAACATATTGCTTCTCTCTCTTGAGTCGTATTTCCTCATGACTGAGGGTCGTGACTCCCCCGCAGAATTAATTCATTAGGGGAGTTTGCATACCACAACAACATATTGCTTAAACCATTCCAAAATGTATTTTAAAACCTTTCGAAATATCTACTAACGTAATATAGTTTAGAAAAGTCTTAGTTTTTTATAGTCAACGTATGTAACACGTTAGATAAATAATAGATAACTAAACATAAATATAAAACTTTTGCATGTCTTCGATTGAGCAAACCTGCAGGTTTATAGTTTATCACTTTTACTCTATGTACTTTTTCTTTACAATTCATTTTAACAAGTTATTTTTATAACAATATTGTACTATTTATTTATTAATTAAAATAAAAAAAATACCAAGTCCCCAATAATAATTTAACCGACAAAACATCACCGAGTAAGTATAACATTGTAGGCAAAGAAAGTTTTTCAATCAGTCCCATCTGATTTCGTTTATTCCTTGACAACAGCTAGCTCGGTGTTCACGAGCTGTGACCGTTGATCACTAGATGGCGTATTATACTAGTTAGGCGTCAAACGCTCAAGGTCATTGACAATAGGTAGCCTCTTAAAGAAGTCACATGACATCTGCATCAGCACGCGGTCGAGTCATGGCGGAAGATACTTTTATTTGAATTTATGAGTATTTGTGTAGGCTTTACTGCAGTATTGAAGGCACTAGAGCATTGGGCTTTATTTGATTTGTAAGTAACCGTAACTCTGCGAGCAGATGTAGGTATTTTTAGGTTTTTTTTTGTTAGATTTTGCTGGAGGTCTTGGCGCTTGCGAGGGCATCTCACACCCCCTAGCAGGGATGAGGGCCTCCGGATGAGTGCACAGATATCCCTGGACATCGCTCGTGTCTTCTGAGGTGGGTCTACGCGGAATGTGATCTGGGTAGGAATCAAGGAATAGTACTGCAAGTTTCAAACAGTCATATCATTTTAATATTTTTTTTTTACTAAATTTATTCTTTATGATGATAATGCTATTTATTGTGATTGCTCGTTTGCCCATAAAACCCGTCCTTGCCGGGACGAAGGGACATCCTGGTAGGTTTTAGTCGGTAGTGGAGTCTCATTAGCTTCGAGCCCAAAATACTTTCATTTCCGACATTTTCAATCACATACTCTTCCTGTAAACATGTATTATAATATATTATAACTAAGACCTTTTCTAACCAGTTCAGTTTGCAGCTAGTTAAGCAATCAATCAAAAATGTCATACGAGTAAATTAACTATAGGTACCTTCCGAAAATTTCTGCATAGGTAATTGACTGGTAATATAAAATTCCTGAATGATATCAGCGATCACTCGGTTATGTACCGGGTAATTATTTATCTATACCTTTTCAGTTTGCCTTCATCATCATCATCAGCCCTTGGGATTCGACTGCTGGGTATAGGCCTCCCTTCGTATGTGCCATCTGAGTGAGCCTTTAAAGGAGGCTTTTTATGTATAGGTATTTTAAGACTTAGTATTTTAGAAAGAAAGCAATAAAATATAGAATATACTCTTATTATTGATAGATCTTTATGAAAAACTATAGTTTTATTCCACGATAAAACTTACAATAAATTTATAAATCAAAATTACAAAATTCGGCATATTTCTTCTTAAGGAAACTAAATTTCTTATGTCTTTTTTCATACCATGCCTACCTATGTATGTTCTCATATTGCGCACAAGATAGACATGGATCTTATTACAAAAAGTGGTTTGACTATTAGTCCAGAAATTTGAAAATATGCAGTTCGTTTTTGTTGTTCTAAATATTATGTTTTCTTCTGTCTTAATAATCAAATTGTCAAAATGTTACTAATGATAAATCCACGTTCTAATCTGATGGTTAAAATCATTTTGATTGTTTGTGTGCTTTGACGATCTTTTGAGTGAGATGTTTGAACAACGAGAACCGACTTTTTATTTTCAAAGTTCTGGACTAATGGACTAATATATAAAACACGTTTTGAAATATGACGGAACGAAGTGCGTAAATAATAGGATGTGCTGAAATACTTCTCTCTTCATTAGTTATGCTTTGCTTTTGTAAAGGAAAGTTATTATTTTGTATGTGGAATTGTCGTCACGAGGTCATTCAATGAAAATGCGTAGAGAAACTTAATAACAAGCGCAAAAATAAAATAAAAACTCAATTTCCATCATAAGTAGGTCGTTTTTTTTACATGACATTTTTATAGGCTTACGCTTGACTACAACCTGCCTGATGTTAAGCAATGTTATAATCTATGATCTAGCGCGCTTGCCTAGAAGAAACAGGTTTACTCTCGACTTGAAGACCAACAAATTATAGTTCAAGGGGAATAGAGATTCAGGCTAAAAGTGTTAGTGTAATTATTGTGTTACTTATTCATTAAAAAATAACTTTTAACATAATAATTCTTACAGTTTAAGGTGCGTATCACGGATGATCAACTTATTTACAATAATTCTTACAGTTTTAAGGTCATTACAATTGGTTGTTTGTAACCTGTAAGAATAAGTTGATTATCTATAAGTAAAACCTTTATTTTTTTTTTGACCCAGGAAAACCTATTATAGGTACCACCCAAAAAACCCCGGGGAGGGCGGATGGTTATGTGGGAGTCTCCGCCCCATTCCATAAGGGCGGCATACCCACTAAAAACCTGGGGTGCTCCACCTCCGCATCGTTGGTCCAGGGCCGCGAGAGCACACTGCATTCATCCGCAGCCCTGGTGATGCTGGTCCGTAACGGGCCCCGCCTCGGGGAGCTTTAGCTCAACCCTCTGTCAGAACACGGGACACGACGTGCATCCTGTGGGGACTCGTTCTAGGGAAACAGGTTCCCCGACCTGCCACCCAGAGCCCCCAGGAGTTAGGCGGTCGCACGCCAAAGCGGCCGCCCTCCTCCAATGCGCCCTCTGCGCACGGAGTTCGGTTCCCGTGTCGCCGCTACTCGGCCGGTACACCGAACTCCTCTCGCCTCTCGGCGACCACCACGGGTGCTCTGAACGAGCACCCAGCTCCGCCTGCACCGCGAGGTGCGGCGAGCTCCAGCCCTCTCAAATGAGAGGTATAGGCGAGGGCCCCCACTCGATCGAACGTTTGGACACAGGCTAGCAAGATCCACCGGATGGTGGAAGTTACTAACCTGTGAACGGGGTGCACCAGGTTTCCCCGACTAACCCCAAATCCCCATATGGAGAGATGAAATTAGTTGGGCTTACCCAACGTGAAGGTAGTCCGATCATCGCACCCCGATTATCTATAAAACCTACCTTAACTGTACGAATTATCGTAAATTTGTTAACAATGTACTAATTTCCTCAGTCTTTTAAAATTATTTTCAATCTAATACATTATTAATAGGTATAAATATTAGGCTACTCAATACTTTTTTTACACTATACCTACACTCCTTAATATAATATTAACGCGTAAGTTTGTGCGTGTGTACGTTTGTGACTTATTCACGCTGAAATGGTGGAACCGATTGGGATGAAAATTCACAAGAAGGATTAATAAGGAAGTAAAGCCTTGATTAGACACATAGACTACTTTTTATCCCGGTTTGACGCGGACGACACCGTGGGGCGCTGCTAGTTGTCTATAATTCATTGACTGTTCAAGTATGGATAACTTAGACCAAATCAAACATTTATTCTCTTCCCCATACTTACGCTTTGATATTATGAATTAAGAAACTAAAAGAAGCGCCCGTAGCTCAGCTAGCGGAGGCAATCGCAAGCGAACACCAATGTTAAGCAAAGGTCGATGCGGTCAGGCCTTGGATGGGTGAGCGAAAATGGCATTCCATTTTGGGTGCTTCCGTGGCATGTAGGTTCCAGCTGTTTATCTAGTACGGCAGCCGATAAGCCATGTCAGAGGCGCTTAGGGCGGCTTGATAAACTCTGGACACCAGAGTTATAATAATATTTTATACCTACGAGTTATTCCAAATATCCTGGTGGATATAAATATAACTTAGATAAGATAGACAAACATATTGACTTGATTCATAATTTTGATTTTAGTTGAGTCTTTTAGATCTGGTTTAGGTACTCATCCCAACTCAAGATAACAAAACTTTGATAAAAATGTATTGCGGAAGCGAGGCGAAAATCTTGTCTAACGTATCTATTATGAGACACCCACACCATAGTTTATTTTTACACAAACAATGTTTTTTATCAGAGCGAGATAACTTATGACACATCGAATTTTGGTTATCAAAACTCAGGATTACTATTGCAATAGGAAAAGGTTAGCGACGGTTATATTTGACAATATCTTACATGAGCTATTGCTTAGGTTAACTACTTGAATAAAAATCATTTCTTTAATGATCTCTTATTAAAGTTGTATTTCCTCACGACTGAGGGTCGTATTCCCCCGCAGAATTAATTCGTTAGGGGTTATTTTAAGCAGATACATGGTGATGGGTGCCGCCCGCCCAGTAGGTCGAATCCTTCCAACGACGACACATTGTTCTCCGTTAGTGTCTTCAAACATATCGGTTAATTTTAATGACTAAATTATAATAATTAAATTTGACATAGTTAACCAGTTATCTATAGGTGTCTAAGCTAAATAACTCTGTGATTCATCTTTCCGCAGACATAGTCTGTCAGATGTACTAGCATAATGTTATACCGCATTATTGAGTCATAGGTACGTATAGATAAGAAGGTGGTTAAAAAAATCTTGTTCTATGTTTGATGTGTGTGTCATTGTTACTCTAAATTAAGTTGTCAGGAGAGTTTTCTATTGACATTTGTCCTCCGTATTGTATTTGTATAGCTTGCTGTAGTATTACGGCTACTATTGTAACCTGAACGCTCTCCACGATGTATCTGTCTAAGATAATTTCCCTATCGAATTAATTCTTGGGAGTGTGGGAGTTATGACCCAGTCATGAAGAAAAACGAGTTTTTCTGTATTCTGTGTCTGCGGCATAGAGGTAGTATATATAACTGCGGTCTGTGTCAAGGCCACAATATTTCACCTGAAAACGCTTTGCACTTGGAAAACTGCCTACAGTTGCTTTTTCGCATGCAATTCCACGCATGAAAGCTAGCTAGCTAGCATCGCGCGCATAGCTCCGGCCGACGAGTCTTGTCCACACGCAAACAATTTTGCACAATTTGAGCAGTTTTGCAGAAGTTTGAAGAAAAAAATTCATACAAAAACAGCAATTCAGAATATTCTATTTATGGCTTTTTACTCCTCTAGATAATAACATTATCTTTTAGATATAATAAATTGATATAAATTGCTGTACTACCTACTTTTGGAAAAAAGGTGAAAAATATTTCAAAACAACTATTTTTCAAAAAATAAAACTATCGAGCGAAGTCTACGTAATCGTGTTTTGGCGATTTTTATTGTCTTAACACTGAATCAAAATTATATAAACTAAAAAAAAATTGCTCTATCTTATGTTTTTTTTTTTTTCCATTTATTTATTTTTTTTAAAGATATTTTTCACAAAATGTTATTGAATCCTCTGACCTCGTGGTAGCCGTTAGGCTGTGTTACGAGGCCAGAGTCATCTCCCAGTATGTTCATAATTTAATTATAATAACGTCTTATGAGCTAGGTTACACAAACAATTTTTTTATTTTGTTTTAATATCTAACTACCCTCCATTTGTGTATAAATTCAAGTGGTATGACAACAAACAGTGTAGGCAAGTAATGTAGGCAGTCACTCACACACGCACAATCGTACAACTCGCCCCACCATCGACTTCTTAATCAACTGACGCATAATGTAAACACTAGTTTGAAATTCATGTGCCAAAATAAATCTATGTATTTTGTCAGCCACCAGTATCTTTCGATACATATTTATGAAGATGCCGTTTTGTTAATTAAAAAATTGAGGTTGCGATATTGCAGTGAGCGGATTTATTTAACTGCAATGAACATGCAAAGTCTATACTGAGTATATAGAGGATCTTGAGAGTTAGGCGTCTTTTGACTATGTTGTCAACGGTAGATAGCGAGTCGGCGCGCGAGCAGGTATCGTACGTGAATACAGACGGTGTGTGTGTGTGTGCGTGAGCTGCCAGCTACAGATCAGATATCAACAGATACTAAACTTGAATAAGGTGCTAATTTATAATACAATAGGTACTTAAATATTAAAATCATGAGCAGTATTTTCCACATATTTTCATAAAAGTTAATAATTAGAAAAGAGAAAAAAAAAAACAAATTCTTTTGGCTATAACCGCAACTAAAAATTTAAAATACAAAAAAAAAGTACAAATTATATAATAAATGTAGAAACTAGTAAACACTTTAAGTGAAGAATCATGGTTGTTTCATTATATACTTCTATTTTATTTGATTTTTATGAATTGTCGATTTCACATAGCACCCCGCGTTAAAATGTGGCCTATGCGTTAATACAGAGTGTAAACTATGTAGTTAGCAAATGCTTTCATTTTATTGCGGTGAACAAGAAACATCCGTAAAATAAGCAAATGCAATGAAACAAAATTTCTATTTACAAGAATTTAGGTGACTGTATTTATACTACAAAACCAGTTCACATCCAGTCATTATTTGCCTTCGTGACTTTATTTTATATTTTTAAATCTTTCGTAATTATGAGAGAGTGGTAAATAACGAGCTATATTTACAGCAGACGGTACAAACGTAGACAGAAATAAGATAAGGGGTAGAATTAAAACAAATGATAGAACGGTTTTGTAGAAGTTTTGGAGCTTGGTTCTGATAAGTAATAATTCATAATTTAATTATCGTATGCAATAGAAAATAAGACATATAAAGGTATGACCATAAATTTGAATTTGGGTGTTCTCATTTTTATTTAGTACTAGCTGTGCCTGCGACTTTGTCCGCGTGATATGGTGATGTTTTGGGCATTAATTCCTTGAATTTTGAACCGATTTTGCAGCGCACGTAACGGGAGCCCTCAAAGATGAATAATTTTCCCCGTTTTTTCCACATTTTCCATTGTTTCTTCGCTTCTATTAGTTGCAGCGTGATGTTATATAGCCTAAAGCCTTCCTCGATAAATGGTCTATTCAACGCAAAAATAATTTTTAAAATCGCACCAGTATTTCCTGAGATTCGTGCGTTCAAACAAACAAACTCTTCAGCTTTATAATATCAGTATAGATAAGTTCTTTAACATACATATTTCACACATATTACAAGCTAATACGACTACTGTGTTACATCTGCAATTGCAAGTCTAAGAACACAAAAAATATGAAACTTATCGTAACGTTTAAACTCTTAAATATCCAATATGTATTTTTAAACGCTAATTAATACCAGTTCATTTGTTTGGTTGCTATTATTCCACTGCATACATTATACATAATATTATACCTATAAAACTATTCCTTACACAAACTTATCTATTAAACTTGTGTAGGAGTTTAACAAATAAGAAAATCGTTCCAATCTCTCTATAGTCATAGTTCCATGATCTCAATATGACGTTTACTCGAAGTGAACTATGCTTTCAGCAAATATTGCCTCGCGTAATCTTTGGATTAACATATTTGGTGACTGTATGTAATTATTATATGGCTTGTTTGGGACCAACAAATCTAATTAAACAGTCTATTTACCTAATAACACTGTCTACAGTTGTAGTAGTGTGTATACACTAGTTTGGGATACTATGTCACGTGACGGAGGTAGATATTTTGCATCAACTTTATATCTGGGGTCAAATTGTAGCAAATTTTCGAGTTTTACCTTTTATCTTATAAGATACAAGTATCTTAGTATCTTTCCTAGTATACTAGGGGGTGCTCGCGGCTTCGCTCGCATTAAGAAGTAAAACTTGCATCCCCTATTTCACCCGTTTAAAAGTGCCATTTCCGAAAATCCTTTCTTAGCCTACCTCATAACATCTACCAGCACGCCAAATTTCAGCCCTACCCGTCCAGTGGTTTGTGCTGTGCTTAGATAGATCACTATGTCAGTCAGTCAGTAACCTTTTAGTTTTATATATTTACATTTTTGTTGCTCATAGTGGTGCCTTGAGGAATTATTTTTATTTTCCTGATCGTAACAGTGTCGTGAAAAACTTTAGAAAAACTGAAAAAGTACAAGTGGCGCCTCCATTATTTTCAACACTTTTCGACTTTGTATCTCAAATCAAAGACGCATCTTATGACGAAAAATCCAGACAATATATATTTATTTTATGTGAATCGTTATTACCTATTTATTTATGTATCAAATGATAGAACCAAAATCAGTTCCTATGTCGACTATCCAAAAAGTTTTGTTTACTGTTCATATTATTGAACCTTTTAAAGTTGCTAAAATAGCAACGTCCTTTTGTGGCGAACATAATATAAACATATTTAAGTATACTCAATAAACTTCTTGTATACTCATGTAATTTTGATATGACGAATTGTATCAAAAATGGTTCAGTTACATCAGCGATCCGTTTCAAAAGCGCATGATCATTATGTAGGTATCTAATAGTGAGATATTCAGGTAATTATTATCAAATGCTTAGTTATTGATAAGAAAGAAAAGGAACAAACAACTAAACTCAAGATAAAAATTACGTTAAAATCTTTAGGAAATTAATAAATTTTCCTGATTGTATAAAAATGTACGTATACTGTACGTATGTACATATATGTATACGCTGAGGACGAAAAAAACCTTTTTTTTACTTCTCAAGGAACATGTAGGTACTGCAGATCAGTCCTATTTATAATTTGAGAAAACTTTAATTTGTATTATATATTTAACTTGTTTAGTAGTTTGTAACAAAACATCGTCTTCTACATACATTTCGTGAAAGTATTTCCCTGAAAATTGCAATGGCTCGAAAGGAAAGTAAACAAGTTGTTCAGAGAAATCGTGTTTGTGTGCCAAAATTGCTTTTGATTCAAAAGTTCAACATAATTTATTAGTACTTAATTACCTTCAATACATCTATTTAAAATCATCATCCTTGATTTTAAGACTAGGTTTATAGCGCGGTTTTCCGCACACTACAGAATACCAGAAGGATTTGTGACCAAATAGTAGCACTTAATTTTTAGCGCTTCCATGGGTCGGATGACACGTTAAATTGTAGGTCCTGGCTGTTTGTCTAGTACGGCAATCGTTAAGCAGAGGCCCTCAGGGCGGCTTGATAAACTCTCGACACTCGAGTTGGCCACTCTCATTCGATAAGAAGAAGATCGATTGAACGACATGTCAATTTATAGTTAATTGTTTTTCAAAGGTGTCTTATAAACTCTCGACGTGTCTCTCTAAGCAAATAAATAAATATTAATTTGGTGAACACTATTGTTTATACCTACTGTCTTATTCTTACATTTTTAACAACTAGTTTTTTTAACACATGAAATTTCCCATAAACTCCAACAACCGTCAAATAGCTAAAAGGTTATTCCCAAGATCCTAATTTTGCTCAGTCACTAATTGCAGATTTTAATTTTTTCTTTCGCAGAATGTACAATGATAGATACTTAATTATATATGTGTGCATGAAATCACAGTTTATTTGTATGTTTGTAATGACAGTCTATACAGAGTTACAGAGTAAGTGCTTTTCGTATCCAAACAATTATTACCAATGTTAAGCCAAGGTCGACGCGGCCAGTCCTTGGATGGGTGACCGAAAATTGGCATTTCATTTTGGGCGCTTCCGTGGGTCAGATGACACGTTAAGTTGTAGGTCCTGGCTTGTCTGTCTAGTACGACATTCTATCAGTCATGGGCGGCTTGATAAACTCTCGACACTAGAGTTGGCCACTCGCATTCGATAAGAAGAAGATATGTAATATATTCACGAAGAATGACAATCATGAAAATTCGATTCTAAAATATAAATCAACTCATTTGTATCACTTTCTGTATGAAAATATCAATTTTTTTCAGTTTCCAAATATGAAATGTATTCGTAGTTAAGCGTTTCTGAATGATATTAACAACAGTCTTATTATAATTTTCAATATGGGTATTGAAAGAATTCTGTAATATAGTTTACTCATGAGTTTTGAATTTAATAATAAAACATATTAACAAGTTTTCAGGACATTATAGGGATGAATAGTAGAGTACCACATCACAACATTTCTGTAACTCTATTGAGGAAAATATTTTTCCTCTAGTGTCAGTTCCCTCGAGCAGTGCCCCTGTATGATTGTATTTGGCACAGCGCTGCGCATTCGACGCGAGATGACGTCATGTGACGTATAAGCTACGTCACTGCAGTTTTATACAACTTTGACCCCCACAACATATAATCATATCCTACTAATATTATAAAGGCGTAACTTTGTGTGTGTTTGTTATTCATTCACACTCAAATATATAAACGGCGGGTGTGGCCAAAAAGTAGCATTCCATTTTAGGCGCTTCCGTGGTTCAGATGATAAGTTAAATTGTAGGTCCCGGCTGTTTGTCTAGTACGGCAGCCATGTCAGAGGCCCTTAGGGCGTCTTAATAAACTCTTGACACCAGAGTTGGCCACTCTCATTCTATTAGAAGAAAAGAATACGAGTAGAACCGCGGGACACTACTAGTACCTTATATAGACGAAAGTGTGTTCGTTAGTCTGTTTGTTCCTCTCTCACACCGCGGCGGAGCAACAGATCATCGTAATTTTTATTATGGTTGTTGAATAGGATTTTGTCGTGCTTAGAACGATATAAGCTGTGTCTTGTCTCGATACAATAAACGAGAGATGCCGCTGGCACTGAACTTAAACTCTAAAAAAACATGTAGTTAATTAGTTAGTTAATTTTAAAAAATATTTGTTAATGGCATTGTAATTAATTTACAGTGAGAAGAAAAGACTATGCTTACTACCACACTACTTCTAACGCCCACAAATATAACAAACCCTAGAACTTTAAAAACTTTACACTAAAAAGCTACACAATCTTAATTACCCGACTAAATCGTAGCAAATCACATGTTGAAAGAGGTCGTTTCCCATCCGGCGTGATCTACTGAGATATCTGTCTCATCTCTAATTATTGTTTACCTACATAATACTCTATGTACCGGCGTTTCAGTACTAAATACGTCTAGTACAAATCCGTCTGTAGTTCGTGCATTTAGTCAGTCGAAGCGCGGCCGCGCGTTGGACCGTCCACGATATAGGGAACTGATACAACACACAAAACATCACTCGCAGTACATTGTGTGATTGTTCGTACGGAGACGTAGTGAGTGGAGAGACGCCAACAACTATATTTGGAACTTCAGGAAGCCCATGTGAGTATTTGGCGATGATTTTGTGTTATGTTCGTGGTGTGTCGTGGAAAAATCGAAAGTAGTTTTGTTTATTTATTGGTCGGGCCTCGTTTCTTTTAAATAAAGCAGGCGTTCGTTTGTAAGGGTAAATTTTGTTCATAAATTGTAGGTACTTGTAAAATTTTTGATGTAAGTATGAATGAAAGACGCAGTTATTTAACAAATTAGTGCGGTGCAGGGTAAGTAGATACATAGGAATTTCACTACGCCAAACTATGCCGGCAAACGAATTTAATATGAATGATGAACTTTTAGATTAACCATGAACTCTGAGAAAACATATTCCTACGACTCATTTGTTCACCTGTTTTTATTTTTTTATGCTGCTAGTATATCATTGAAATTAATTTTGATTCGTTGTATTGATATAGCAAATAGTTATTTTCCAGGATTTGTTTAATTTTCAAGATTTCCTTTAAGGTTTGCTTACATATATTTATATGTAACATTAGAACAATATGTGATTCATATTCTTCTTTAAAAAAAACGTGACAAAACAGCGGGAAATAGTCTGCGTAAATAAAAATGAGTTTCCACCGGTTTCAGTTTATGTGCGGATAAAGTTTGATGTTGTGTACATAAAAACATCAATAGGCAGTTATCGCATGTATTTCCCAGTTCACACATGCGTTTTAGTCTGTGAAAAATATTTGGCTTTATTTTATTCGCTTGCCCAGATTTTTAAAAGATAAATTATGTCTTGTAATCGTAGTTGAAAATGAGCGGAAGTTACTTATTGTGTTGTGCACATTTCATTTATGCAAGTGTGAATAGGAGTTAGGAACTGCATACCATTTAATTATTTTTTTTTAATTTTAACCGCAAATGTTTAATACTATGTTATATACAGTTTAAATATAATACAGCATCGCGTTGCTACTTATTAAAATAAAATGTGTTAATAAGTCGTTTGTAACTATAACATCATACTTGGTTGAGTAAAATATATTTATCTATATATATAAAACTCAAAGGTGACTGACTGACTGATATAGTGATCTATCAACGCACAGCCCAAACCACCGGACGGATTGGGCTGAAATTTGGAATGAAGGTAGATGTTATGACGTAGACATCCGCTAAGAAAGGATTTTTGGAAATGCCACTTTTAAAGGGGTGAAATAGGGGATGCAAGTTTTAGTTCTTAATGCGAGCGAAGCCGCGCGCACCCACTAGTTTGTCATAAATTTGTAACTTCTTAAACGAAACAATGGCTATTTCCACATCAATTAATTATAATTAAACATAAAAGTCAATAACTTAAAATATGCTGTTTTGTTCCGTGACAGTGTCATAACATACATAACTATAAAATGATAACTGTTTATAGTAAATCAGTTGCTATCGTAGCTAAGCAAGTGCCGTCGCGGTCAGTCCTCGGATGGGTCACCGCGGCAAAAAGACTTCCGGGTCGCAAACTTAGAGATAGCATGATGATTTGTATGTATTAGGAATATAAACAAATACCTCGCTTCTATAAAACCTTAGAAATAGATACCTTGAGTTTTAAGTACCTAATATGCAATAAAAGGAAAGTTAAAAACTTTAAAATTTGAAAAAAATACACAAGTTTTAACAGTCAAAAATTTGTATGAGAGTATAATAGTATGTTACTTACACTATATTGAATTACCTTCATTAATTAAAGCATGTGGGAGGCATAAGTAGTCTTCCTAATATATACAGATTCAGTCACACTCATATATTATTTAATTTCCCACCATAAATACAAAGAATAGCCTTGTTTTATTGCAAACATAATTTACCTACTTATCAACTAATTATATACTAATTACTTATTTTATTGGTAGTTAATGCGTGAGGGACATCTAAATTGTATGTGATGTTTATAATTTTAAAACATTTATAAATTTTATAAAAGTTTTGACAGGTATAAACGCATCCGAAATAGAATTATTTGTCGTATCGCTAAATAAATATCTTCATTTCTTAAAGCATTTATTAAAATATGCACTCAATCTGATCCATGATCTTGATGACTTTTATTTTCGCTATTTGGTAAAACAATAATCATCACGGTAACATTTCTTAAAACCTAAATATAATATTATTACAATACTTCCTAAAACGTTTTTATATTCACGTGATCTTACTGTTGTGTTTAAGAAAATAAAAGCCTATATTGTGTTAAGTGTATCAGTATCCTCGTATCAATTGTCGTTGGAAGCACGATTTTCTATTCTAAAAGACACCATACCTACGCATTTTACTAAGCTCACTCCCTTAGCACGGATACAGAAACAATTCATACTTAAAGAAGAAAAATCTTATAAAATACAGATAAATTTCCAAAAAAATAAAAAGTGAAGCAAATAATTAATGAATAAATCAGACCTGAAGGATAGCATCATTAATGATTTATATTAAATAGGGAGACAGACGCCCGCAGTTTCACTCGCATTATTTCGAGATAAAAAGGAGACTATTAAATACATAGATACTCAAACAGGTTCATATTGTGTTCTATTTTTATTTATATTCATGAAGTTCGACGATAAATTGTCGTTTCTAAGTGGTAATATTTTATTTGTACGAGCACTAACTATACTATTGCATTATATAGTCTGCATTTAATCCATTTTTTTTGTTATGGCTTTTGCGAAGATATGACTTTGCAATTCTGCCAATGTCAAGTGGGAAGATAGGCCATCAAACTGAGAAATTTTAAGTAAATTATCGATATGTACGGTGGATTTAATCCATTTATTTACTGCGGGCTTTTCTTAACGTCACGTGTCTCTATTTTTCATTGATGCCATAGTCGCAGCCACCCCACTATTAGTTTAAATTCAATATTGCTAACGTAACTAACCATGTTAGGTGAAAAATGGTTTTTTCTGAAACATGGTTGAATAATAGTGAGGTAGAAAATATAGCTTTTAAGGATTTCAAACATGGTAATTACTATGTGAGACAAAATTTTATTCATGGTGGGGTGTCCATATTTGTAAAAAATAAGATAAAATATAATAAATGTACTAAAATAGATGAACTTTGTCATGAATTTCATTGTGAATTAAGTTGTATAGAAATTAGCTTGAAGGACTGTAAATTGTTAATCATAGGTATGTATAGGACCGGGGCAGGTAATTTTGTAAAAATGACTAAAGTACTGGATAGACTGTTTAATTTATTGTGTGATATGACTGATACTAAAATTTTGTTCTTGGGAAATTGGAATGTTGATTTTCTAGTGGAATCCTCAGAACGGACAGCAATAAATGACATCCTAAAGACCTATAAATTTAGAAATGCTGTTAATTTTCCAACTAGATTTGATAAAGGATCTAAATCATCAATTGACTGTGTGGTTACTAATGTACCAGAAAGTAACATTAACATTAAGCACATTGCTACAGCAACTGGGTCCGACCATGATGCTCAATTAGTATACTTGAATACTGCCAAGAAACACATACCCAAATTTATATATGTTGAAAAGCGCTTTTGTGAAAATTATCAAATAGAAGAGTTATGTAACTCAATGTTAGCTACAGACTGGGACACATTATTTAGTGTGTATGACAGCTCCACATTTGAAAAGTTTTTTAATAAATTAATATGGTACAGGGATGTGCATTTACCAATCAAAACAAGGCGTATAAGAAATAGACAAAAATGTCCTTGGATCTCTGAAGATATAATAAAATTACAATTAGACATACATGACCTATACCAAATTCAGAGACAGTACCCACAAGTAACATCCACTCAGGATATAATAGAAATAAAAACTAAGTTAAAGAATAAACTTTTAGATGAAAGTAAGAAAAAACACATTGAGGGTAGAATAAATAATGCGAAAAACCCCAAAAAGGAGGCGTGGAATGTAATTAAAGAAGAAACAAATAAAGACATAAAAGAATGGACATGGGATCTATTGGACGAAAACCAAATAAAAATAAGAAAAGAAAATATAGCAGATTACTTAAATAATTATTTTATTTCAATTGGTCAGAACTTAAAGACAAATAACCCACCAAACATACAAGAAGCAATGGGTTTACTACAAATACAGGGATCTTTTCCGTCAGATAATTTTAAATTTAAGTATGTAACTCCCCTTGAACTAATGAACATAGCTAAGAGAAAGATAGACCGATCAGAGACGATGGATATATTCGATATATCCGGATCTTTTCTATATGATATAATTTTGCGTCTGGGGGACCATCTCACTTTCCTTATTAACAATATTCTGCAGTCGGATGAATATCCTAGAACACTAAAAAAGAACAGAGTCACACCATTATATAAAGGCAAGGGAGAAACCACTTCTGTGAATAATTATAGACCAATAACAATAGTACCCACAGTCTCAAAAATTATAGAATCACTGATGGCAGACAATATTATGAGCCATATGAGTCAGAATAATTTGATCACCAATGCCCAATACGCATATAGAAAAAATCACTCGACTACGTCTGCGGCTCAAAAGCTAGTAGAAACGATTATTGATGGCCTTGAACATAAGAAAAAAGTGGCTGCAATATTTCTAGACTTATCAAAAGCTTTTGACTCTGTGAGTCATGACCTTGTAATAGTGAAGCTCTCAGCTTACGGAATAACTGGAAAACCTCTCCGACTTATAAAATCATTCCTTGAAGATAGAGAGCAAATTGTCGAAGTGAAAATAGACAAACAACGTCATAAATCATCGCCAGGGAAAGTAGATATAGGAATTCCGCAGGGATCGTCATTGGGAAATACCTTGTTTCTGGTATTTCTCAATGATTTATGCCTTAGTGGAATTAAAGGAGAAGTCATCCAGTATGCAGATGATACGACAGTAATTATAACCGCTGACTCACATGAAGAACTTCAGAAATGTATAAATAAAACTCTAAGAGAGTTAGAAAACTGGTTTACGGTGAATGGTCTGAAACTGAATACTGATAAAACGAATATAATGTCCTTCAATGCTGTATCACCAAACTTTAAAGAAGCTCCATTAATATTAGAGAATGGAACTGAATGTATATACGCAAAGCATGTTATGCTATTAGGATTCGAATTAGATCCCTCCTCAACATGGAAAGAACATATTAATAATACTTGTAAAAAAATGGCAAAAGGGGTTTATGCATTAAAACAGTTGAAACCAATAACAAGCCCAGAGCACCTAGAGGAAACTTATTATTCATACATACACTCTATACTTTCATACGGCATAAGTATATGGGGCAATGCGACAGACTTTGAAAGAGTGTTAATAATGCAGAAACGAGCAATAAGAGTACTTGTGGGAGGTAGATATAGAGAGTCTTGTAGAAACCATTTCAAAGAGTTGAAGATTTTGACGTCAGTGTCACAATATATATTAGAGATTATAAAGTTTGTAAAAAGAAATCCACATTTGTTTAAACTTAAGACTTATAACTCAAATAGAACCAAGATAAACAGAGTATTGTTGAAACCAACTGTGCCTAGGCTGTGTATGACTAAGAAACTACCCACTATAATGGGAGAGAAACTGTTCAATAAACTCCCCGCACACATTCAGTCTTTGAATAATGATCAGCAATTTTGCAATAGCGTCAAACAATTATTGTTAGATCAGACACTATACAGTTTTAAAGAATACTTTGAAAGTGACTACAGTCAACTACCAATTGATTCTAAACTTGCTTAGAAATTATGTAATTAACTACTGAGTAAGGAGTGTGATGCCAAATTGTCATTTTAGCCCCTATACAGCTAAAGTGACAGTACCAAGATTTATTTAAATTGACATATTGTATGATTACATACCTATTATTATGTTTGACATGATTTTAATAACAAAAATTTTCATTGTTTTATTAATAAAACTAGACATATGTAACTTCTAAAATTTTATAAAAGCCTAATGTTATAAATTCAATTTGACGAGATATTGTAATTTGTGTAGCATATTCTGTGATATTAGTACTTATACCTATGTATGTTACAATTTTACATTATCAATAAAGATTCTTTATCTTTATCTTTATCTTTTATGGGGTAGGTGAGTTCTGGAGTGGAGACCGCGGCTCGACAAGCGTAGTGTAGGGCGTTCTGCCATTAATGTAGGGCGTCCTGCTACCGTAAAATGTGGCAACATTACCATATTTTTAGAAAAATATCTATGTACTCCATTATCTATTAGATGCAAGAATATGAATCGTTTGTCATACACTTATTATATGTTGGTCTTACGTATTTTGCAGTTTATATTACACGAAACTCATTAATTAAGCTACAGCCGTATATTAAGAATGTGGGTAAAATTGACACATTTTTGGTAACTTTACCTATGTATTGTATTCCGCTATTATTGCGTACAAAATAATTCATCAGGCAAAGATGACAAGAATACGGCCGTTAGTTTTTAAAATTAAAACAGAAAAGAAGAAAAGTAGTTTAAAAAGTGGCAAAACTATCAACAGGTAAAGTTGCCAAAGGATTCATTGCAGTTTACATACAAATATGATTTGACACATAGGGTTGTCAAAAAACGGGAACAATAAACTGTGTTTTTTTGTTGCAATATCATACGTAACATATTTTATATTTTGAAAACAGGGAAAACGATAGGTATTTTTTTGCTGTTTAGTTCTGTCATTGTTGTTTTCCATGTATTCTATTTTTGAAATCTCATCATGCCAACCCTAGCTGTAGGTAAAGTTGCCACAAAGCAGTCGGTGTCAACTTTACCTAACCTCAAACAACATTACCTCTACCGATATTTCAGTGGGGATTAAACAATATAACAGCTGCAATATCGACCATTTCCTACATACAATATCAAAATTACACTCACCTCTCACATGTAATTTATGCTCTGAAGACACAATTTCGCCACAATTGTTAGACGACGCTTACACAGAAGCACACAATGAACAGCCATATTGAAATAATCATCAGAGATTCCAGTAAGAAAATTATAAAAAATGTTACCCTAGACTATTGAAAACATACTACTATTTAAATCCCGTTTATTTAAGTGCAGTTCTCTAAGGTAGGCAACTTTAAGTAAAATACCTACAATATGGCAATCTTGCCACGGGTTTGGTAAAGTTGCCACATTTTAGGTACTAGGTGGAGCGAGGACATCATCAAGATAACAGGGGACAGGTGCAAACGAGAAGCACACAATCGGGCTAAGTGGCGTGCCTTCGGAGAGGCCTATGTCCAGAAATGCACTGCACGGCTATAGGTTAAAATTTGTGAGCCATGCTAACAACCCAGTCCAGTTTCAATTCAATGCTGTTCAATTCAATAGTAATATCTAAGATAGATCCTAGTACACTTTATCTAAGAGCATACTGTGAACAGAACACGATAACTGACCATTGTGGTATTGATCTCTAATCATTGTTGTGCTAATTAGTTTGTACATACATGTTCCCTGTTATATTAAAGACTAGTCGTGTGCCGTGGTGTTGCCTGCGCGTGCAAACAAGTAGCTTTATTTATTTTTTGTTTAAGCAGGCCTACCTAACATAAAACAAAATGGCGCGACGCAACTGAATTATATACCTACTGCTCTGTCCGTAACCCACGCGCAAGCCAAATTGAAACTTAACATTTCGTGTTAACGTTCATATTGCGCTGAATACCGTCCGAAACTCGCCCGATGGTCATGGTTGTCACATGAAATGGATGTGGGCTTGTATTATTTTCGTGTTATGCCTAATCATTGGTGAAATATTATTATACTTTATCAGTTACTTCGTTTGACGTAATATTACAATAAAATATTGTACTAAATATTGGCCAGTCTGTCAACTAGATAACGCTTTAGTAAAAAAAAATATTCCACCATTTACATTTTAGGTACTTATTAGTAATTAAACAAACTGATGTTTTATGAAATGCAAATAGATTTAATATACATTCATGGATATTTATCTACTTACTTGCACATACGGGTGGACCAAAAGAGTACCGCGGCCCGCCCGTTCTCGACCAATGCCATTCGCTTAAGATTTTGTATATTGGAAATAAATAGCGTAGAAAAAAAATCTGCCTAGTTACTTTTTATCGAAAATATTTAAGTAAATTTCTTGACCATAGAATACAGACATTACCTATGGCCTACATTGTGTGTTTTTCGTGAGTAAGTGACTGAATCAGGTAGGTACCTAATAATTTTTTATGTCGTGGGTAGGTACTAGATAACGGATATAATACTTTTATACTTTTCTTTTGTACTTACATACATATTATACATACAAACGACCAGACTCAACACAAGTAACTATAAATTTTAAAATTCATAATTACTTGTGTCACTTGGGAATTGAACCCGTAACCCTTAGATTAGAAGGCAGAGCCACTACCAACTAAGCTAACAGGACAGTCAAGGCCATTGTATTTTTTGCTCATTTTGTCACGCGGTATGCGAGCGAGTGATGTGCCGGACACACGACTGTCGAGCGTACTTTACTGTGCCCTCCGCGCGCCGCGCGTTACCACGGTAATAATATCATACAGTATTGTAACTCGGCCGTGTCCTTGAAATAAGTGCCTACGCGCGGTACGTAAACATGAGATAGGGCTGTCGCTGTCGCCCACCTACAGCGTATTAATTGCATCTGGCTACTTTGAGTTTCTATCTAGTTTTGAGATTGAAAATTTATTACTTTTTATTTATTTATCAGCACAGATACTTAGTAACAATATAAAATATTAATATTACCTAAATAAAATACTTTGTGAATTGAATAGAAAGTGTTCAATAAAAATGCAAGTTGTTTTTTTGATTGATAGATTTATTTAAAAAACCATGATTATGTATGTGACTATAACAAATCAATCTTATAAATTTGCGAACGAAAAATATTTGAATATATTTAAATGAAGTTCGGAATATTTTCTCAATTTTTTCTATATATTCCACGAAATCATCGCCGGGTACAATTAAAAAAGTAAACGAAAAAAAAAGTGTACGAGATTCTTGTTAATCTTGAATCTCGTTCTGACCCTCTAAATCTCGTAACGGTACGAGATTTCTCGTACGTCTGGCAGCCCTAACCTGCCGCGCGCATGCCACGACCCGAGCGCGTAGGTACAGCTCCCGCGTCGCCCGTTTATATGAAGTTGGAATACTGTATGATATTATTACCGTGGCGTTACTAACCGGGAGATAGGTTTCTGTTGTATTATGTATTCTGTGGTTTAAGGTAGGTTTCATTATTTTAAAGTTGCGCTATTTAACGGTTGTGAGTTTCATACAACTAAATTGAGTTCTTCTTCTTGTATTGTTAATGCTAATCTGAAAAATTGACTTGCAAATTTGACCAAAAGTGAATTACATAATTTTATTTATTAAAGTTATTTAAATTACTAGACATCAATTTGCAAAAGATAAGATTCTTTCTCTAGTCATAAGTTGTAGGTACTTCTGTCGCACCTCATATGTGTCTGGCTTGTAATAAATTTTCTTATGTACGACATAACCATTATACGTACCTACCTACATGTATTATACTAGTATGTACGTTGTTAGAAAGTGTACACTTTTCAATCTGACGTACCCCGGTTCGATTCCAATCCTGTATTGACTTGTTTTTCAAATCAGAAGTGACGAAAAACATTCTGAGGAAACTGACATGCTTGAGGACCACAAGCATTCGATAGCTTTAGTCTTCTGTGAAAAATAAGACCTTGGGGAGTTCTTTTAAGTACAGATAAAGACACAGATGTTTATTGGTAAATCATAAAAATTTACTAGTCAAATGATAATATAATCACAATATCCTTAGAATTTTATATTATTACATATATTACAATTTTACAAGTATTAACAAAATTATAAGTATTAGTAATACGAGTATTAAAACTTTTAATTTTGTTATCACTACTAATTAAAGAAAGGATGTATGTACAAGAAATTATATTTTTTTCACAATTCAGTGTTTAGTTTCTCTAGCCAGGTGGTACTATCACTTATTCTGTCTCCTGGCTTCTCTCCAAGTGGAGTAGACGGAGTTCAGACCAACGATCAATAGTGAGCTGACTTCACTACATACATACATACACACAATTTCTACTAATCTACAGTATGAACATATGTACATTGTACAACTGCATGTAAGTTTGTGAACTCTGGAATTTCCTATGGACCAGATAGTAATAAGATTTCATATAATCAGCTACTGACCAAATGAAATGTAACGTAGGAACTACAATTTACTAAAATTATCTATTATATATGTACCTATAATACAGCTGAAGAGGGTCAAACATTTGAACATAGAAGATATTAGTAAAAAAAATGTTTGGTATACTTACTTTAAACCCATAACATAACACGTTTCAGCATTTTTTATCTGTTTATTAAAACGCTCATCATGCAAAAACGGCTGAACGGATCGTCATGATTTTTGGTATTTAGGTAGTATGAGGTTTTAAAACGATTACAGGCGACTTTTTGTCTCACAATAAAATGATGAACTCTGATTACAAATCGAAGATCGGATAATGATTTCACGTGACTTGCTTCGAATACCAAATATTAACCACGGCGAGCTCAATCCTTAGACGGGTGACCTAAAAAGGCCTGACGTGTTGGCGCTTCCGTGGACTAGAGTCTAGACGATAAATTAAAGGTAGGTCTAGCTGCAGAACATGATCATGATATTGAGAAGCGCCTGTAGCTCAGCTAGCGGAGGCAATCGCATGCGATTACTGGTGTTAAGCAACAGTCGCCGCGGTCAGTACGCGGATCGGTAAAACTTCAATTTTAGCGTTCGGAGGACACGTTTAATTGTAGGTCCCAGCTTTTAGTCATAGTACGGCATTCGTAAAGCCATGTCAGAGGCCCTTAGCTTAGAGGCCAGAGATGGCCACTCTCTTATAAAGAAGAAGAAGAATCTATATATTCTATCGCCCATTATATTTGTCTTTGGTATTTGTTATTTCTTTGTTGTTTCTGTTAAAACACACACACATAATATACACGTGCGTGACGTCATCACCAACCCCAACGGAAGACCAGCGCTGGTTGCTATGCAGCCAGCATTATGCTGAGTTGGGGTTGTATTGTGGCAAATATGTATCTTATTTAAGTAGTTATATACCTATATATGTATTTCTTGTTTGTACTCATTTGTTTATTATTTGCTACAATAAATTATTTTCTTTCTTTCTTCTTTCTTTAAGGCCCTTGGCAGATTGATTACTCTCGACACTAGATTTGACCATCTTATACGAACCAACTCTGATCAGTACAATCAAGTAGCACAATCGCCACAGTGTAGTATGAAGTGATATCTGTTATCAATGCAAGTGCATTCCTTCTACACTCTCCGCAGCTATTAAAAACTAATCTACGGAATTAATATTTACCAGTAGAAAGCGTTCGTGAAAAAATGGTCGCGATTTTGTCGAATGAAATACTTTTACACAGTTACTAATACATTAGCTGTTTTCGTCTTTAATTATCTCCTTAACGTAGGTATATGTAAGAATGGCAAATTCGAGAGTTTGTACTATGAAGGAGATCTGGAACCTTCAATATAACGCGTCATCCCAGGTACAGAGTACAATCTATACTATAATATTATAAAGCTGAAGAGTTTGTTTGTTTGAACGCGCTAATCTCGGGAACTTCTGGTGCGGATTAAAAAAATATTTTTGGATTGAATAGACCATTTATCGAGGCAGGCTTTAGGCTATATAACATTACGCTGCAACTAATAGGAGTGAAGAAGCAATGGAAAATGTGGAAAACGAGGAAAATTGTTCAAACAGTTCAAGTCGTGGGTAACAGCTATAATTTATAAAGCTGAAGAGGTAGTTTGCCAAAATAAATATGATGCCCAAAATAACTATTTCACGCGGACGAAGTCGCGCGCACAGCGAGTATAACATAATTGTTTAAAACAACATTCTTACTCTAATAAAATCGTCTTGGTTCAGACGACGGTACATATTATTTATTTCATAAAATTGGCAAACTGAAGTTTACGTGACGTTAATTAATTAAAATAGTAACATACATTATTCTTAGTAATTAAACACATTCCGTGCAAGCCACACTTGGAACCAGTACTTTATCTATTTTACTGCACTTTATTTAGTTTGTCAGTGATAGTTTGGAGGGAAATTAGTGTACAAATTGATAATTAATGCAGAGAATCATCATCGTTATCTTCATGCACTGCTGGGCATGGACCTCTCTTTGCATGTGTCAGCCGTTTCGATCGTGTGCAGACATCCACGTCATAGCAACTAATAGTGCCACAAAGAAACACATAAACATTAACTAGTTTAAAACACATTATCTGTCGAAGTGTTTAAAGTAGTATAAAAAAATAAATAAATAAAATAAATATTTCAGGACATATCACACAGCGCCATCTAGCCCCACACTAAGCAAACGCTTGTGTCGTGGGTACTAAGTAAGTATAAAACATAAGTGATTCCAAAAAGAGTTTAGTGATTTAGAAATACTGAGTTCATATTTGATGGTTATTTTAGATAGATTTCCCACCTTTACTCAATAAACCTAGCTGGACAATTAAAAATTACTTATTGTAATCTTTAAATAGTATGTAGAACTTTTTTTATTTGTATCTACCTATCTAAACAAATAAAACTCATAGGTGACTGACTGACTAACATAGTGATCTATCAACACACAGTCCAAACCACTGGACGGATTGGGCTGAAATTTAACATGCAGGTAGATGTTATGACGTAGTCATTTGCTAAGAAAGGATTTTGAAATGCAACTTTTAAAGAGGTGAAATAGGGGATGCAAGTTTAACTTCTTAATACAAGCGGAGCCGCGAGTAGCCGCTAGTTTCTTTTAAAGTTGACAAATCATGGATACATTTACATTTAATGAATGCATAAAATTTATAAAAAATAAGTGCTTTATTAAATCACAAAATAAGAAAAAACAAACACATATTTACTTTATATTTACCTACAAGTTGAATAAATAGACAAAACCAAAAATCTTACATGATTCCAAATTTACTACATAACATTAACATCGCGTCACAGTATAACAAATGGCAGAAGTACAGGTGCAATTATCACCCGCGAACTGCCGCTATTACGCTGACAGACCAATTTGTACCGACATGTGTTTATTTGTGCCTCACTAGCTGTGTTCCCTGGGTTTATTTGACATGTTTTTCTGTTGTTTAGTCACTATATTTTTTTCTTAGACCACAGTAAATTAGTTCTCAACCTTACTTAGTACAATATAAAAAAATGATACACTCCCGACGTCTGGGCGCCCACCACGATGTATCTGCCCAAGAAAACTCCCTCCTAACGGCTTAATTCTGCGGAGGAGTCACGACCCTCAGCCATGAGGAATATTAATCCCGATGAACAGCTAGTCAAATTTTAACTAGTAGGTACCTAGACCTACCTATTGTGTAAAAAAAGAAAAAATAGGTAAATAAAGGTATCTGCTTAGGAAGCATGTCCTATTTATTTATCTAAATGTACTTCTATTTATTTTATGATACAAAAGGAATACACGTACGTTTTTGCAATATCGTATTTTTATAAAACGGACAATCTTACATTATTTAAACACGTCATGTTCATACATAAATATAAAATACACGATAATTATGTTTGTGTATGATTATTATACAGCGCGACCGCTATAATTTGAAGATTTATGTGACGATAAGGTGATTGAACTGTCAATTTATTTGTTTAGTTATTTTGCACAATTTAGAATTTATGTGAATCACAAAATGGATCTAACTAAAATAACAGCAATTCCTACAAAATAAGCATCACGTTTCCATTTAAGTATGAAAATTTTAAAAAAATATTGTTTGTTTTCATGTCTAATGTAAATTCACAATATGGTAGAACAGAAAATTGCTTAGTATGCTGTACCAAAGATTAATTTAGGGTTATTACATAATAAGTGTAAGTTTTGTTTTAATTTTAAGATTTTATTTAGAATTGTAATTACTACGAGTAGTTAAATATTCTTGACTTTCTTATTCTTAGCAATAACTGTAACTTTTTTATCACTTATTTTCCAGAACCATGCACTCCGGCTGGCTAGCATGGGAGTGCATAGTGTTCGCGGTGTTCATCTTCGCGTCGTCAGTGGCGCCACTGTGGCGGCGGCGGCGCGACGCGGCGGTCGGCGAGAGCGCCAAGCGAGCGTACATCTTTGCTGGAGGGGGAGTTAGCACTCTGGCTATGATATTATCTGTGTCGCGCGGCACGCTCGGCGTTAGGAGCTTTTTGGGTGAGATTCATTTTATTTTTTACTTAATATATAGATTGGAAAAAATGTAAAGTTAAACAAATATATTATACTAGTGGGTGCTCGAGGCTTCGCTCGCATTAAGAAGTAAAACTTGCATACCCTATTTCACCTCTTTAAAAGTGCCATTTCCTTTCTTAGCGGATCTATACGTCATAAAATCTACCATCATTTCAAATTTCAGCTCAATCCGTCCAGCGGTTTGTACTGTACGTTGATAGATCACTATATCAGTCAGTCAGTCAGTCACCTTTGAGTTTTATATATTTAGATGGTGTTTGGAAAACATGGGCTTTGAAGTTCAAAACTAGGCGTTGCTCTGCAGCCGTGTAAGAGAAACTGATTTGTTAGAGACACGCTTGTAGCTAAACTTAAAAATCTTGTAGTAGCACAGAATACAAAGTACAAGTAGTAGACAGTTGAGTGCAGAAACTGAGAATGTCAAGCGAGTGTATCATCTTCGAGTTAGTACTCTGGCTGCTATATTTTCTGTGAACGTAAGGACCTTTAGATGAGAGCTATTTTCAAATATTGCGAAAATATTATCTGAGCGTTGAATTGTCGATGGTACAAATCTTGATACTATAAATTAATTCTGCGAGAAAATCGCGACTCCAAGTAAAAAATAGAAGGCGGATAAGAATATAAAAAAAAAAAAAAATACAATGTCTAAAACCAGTTGTCAAAATAAATCATCATTCCATTTCAAAAATGCCTGTTCGATATATATATCATATATTTTATTAATATTTATGTTCATGCAAGCCGACAGGTGCTTTTTGACGTATATTTAAAAATAAATATCCGGTTTTTTAAGTTTTGGTACTGTACAATAAAATAAAATAAAAAATTAAGTAGTCACATGATTAGCTCCAAATTAAAATGCAAAAAGTTACACCACCGTAACAAATAAAATAAGATTTACTTGCGATAAAATGAATTATGTGTTCTATTTAATTTGCTCTTATAGGTAGCTTTTGTAACTAGCTAATTTAAAAATGCAATCGAATGCAAATTGAAAAACTTCTTTTGTTGTGCAAATTATGGAAATTCTCAAAGTATTCGCTTTTTAGAAAGAACTGTAAGTTTCAGTAACTGTAAGTTTTAACTACTGTTTTTCAGGCAAGTTGTAGTCAAGCGTAAGCCTATTTTATGTTAAAAAAAAAAAAAAAACTGTACGGCGTAAATAACTCTATCATTTGTGTTAATTTACTCCATGTGTTATAATAGCTATATATTACTGTTTGATTTATGAAGTTTTACCTGTCCTAGTATTAGTTCCGCTGTCATTATAATAATGATTTTATTTATCTTTTTTGTGCGTATTATCTTATACGAATTTAAAGCTTGTTACATAAGTCTTTTAGTCTTGCTTTTAAATGGAAACCATGTATTAATATAGGGTTTGAATTTTCTTAAGATTAATTTAATTTAAAAGTTGTTAGAATTTTTACTAATTTTTACTTTACTACTTTTTTTTTTAATAATTTTTACTAATTTTATTTTTACTCCCTTTTTTTTTTTTACTAATTTTTACTCTACTGTTCTAATTTAATAATTTTCTCTTATATGATTTGACGTCGAAAAAAATATATATCCAATGCAAAACGTGACCAACGAATAAGGAAAGCTTTAATATTTGGTACTCACATTAGTATTAGAAACCTTAGAAAAGTTTACACTTCCAGGCAGTCCTTCTTACTTATCGGAAACTGTAAATTCAGCATTATATATTATAAAAAGCTTACATATACAATTGGTAGTTTTAGCGAAGACAGTTTTCAATTTGTATTTTCTTGTCAAAAGTCAAAATTATTAGTTTCTAAACTAAGGTTGATAATTATGAGGGACTTCGTATAACGATATGATATGTATTACAGGTATAGGATAGGTATATAGGTATTATATTAGTTATAACAGGTTTTATTGTTGCCTTAGGGTCTTCTTGCTATACCAAAATTATCAACTGCAGTCATAATAATATATACCTATGTAAAACAAACAGCCATTGTAGTGTAGATCCCTATATAATTTGACTGGCCTGTTAGCTTAGTTGGTAGTGGCTCTGCCTTCTAATCTAGAGGTCGCGGGTTCGATTCCCGCATGACACAAGTAATTATGTACTTTAAAATTTTATAATTACTTGTGTTGAGTCTGGTCGTTTGTATGTATAATAAGTATGTATTTACAAAAGAAAAGTATATAAGTATTATATCCGTTATCTAGTACCCACGACACAATCGTTTGCTTAGTGTGGGGCTAGATGGCGCTGTGTGCAATGTCCCGGAATATTTATTATATTATTTATTTTATTTACTATAATATTATTCATTTATAGATTTCATCATACATTGATCGAATTTTATTTCCCTTCATTAGTCCCTACAAGAATACGCTGTTGATTTATAAGGTTTTTTTTACATTAAATAGGTTTACGTTTGACTATAGCCTGCCTGATGTTAAGCACCACTATAGTCTAAGATGTAGCACGCTTGTCTAGAAGAAACCTATTTACTCTAGATTTGAAGACCCCTGGGTTATAATTATCTGAGAACAGGGCTCCAGGTAGAGAGTTCTATAGTCTCGCTGCTAGAGCTAGTGTTCATCATACATTGATTGAATTTTATTTAAATTCATTTTTCTGATGAATTTAAATAAAATTCAATAATTATTTTTTGTATATATATATAACACGACAAGAATCAATACCAAAGTGACTTTTCCCATTACACTTCCCAGCGATAGTTGATTTCCTGTCTATAGCTGGTTTATGTACTAGTATATTGTTATGTGTAGATTATGTAGGATTATAGCCGGTCTCACGTGAACTAGCACATGTAGTGCGGTGTGAGTGTAAACATACACTCTGTGTGCTACTGTGTATATAGTATATATGTATATATACTTACTAGTAGGAGTAAGTTAATTAGGTATTGTAGTCATGAAAGTAAGGGGCATTCCCCTAAAATGTAAGTTTAATGTTTGATCAAACAGATAAAACCATTTATTGATAAGCTTTCACAATTACCTATATATGTAACATACTCGTATTTACAATTATTTCACATAGTTCCTGTAGTACGGCAGTCGTTAAGCCATGTCAGAGGCCCTTAGGGTAGCTTGATAAACTCTCGACACCAGAGCTGGCCACTCTCATTCAATAAGAAGAAGAAGAAGATGACATAATTTCCGCCATTTCTATTTAGGTAGGACTTCTTGTATGTAGAGAAAAACTCGTCAATAGTACCTAAAAACATTTGTTGAACGAGCCACTTCTTCAGTTTATTTTAAAATACGTTATCACTTACGGCATTGGTGATATCAGGTGAAGGCAGTTAATATTTAGAATTTACTTTAAATTTATACTTTAACGCAATCAATACATAAACGGATCATCTTGATTTTTGGGGTGTAGGTCGTATGAAGTCTTTGGAGTGTCATAGGCTACTTTTTATCCTAAAACAATGGGAGCGAAGCTGCGAGCGTCCAGTTGTATGCTATAGTTTACCCACGTGGTACAGTACTTTTTGTTGCTCGCCTGGCTAGCTCCCTTTTCGGTCACCCATCCAAGGACTGACCGCTTCACCCTTTGGTTAACATTGGAAATTGGCATGCGATTGCCTCCGCTAGCTGAGCTACGGGCCCGTCATGTGGATACATTGTGGATATCAGATACATATATCCTGGTGATCTAATACCAGTGTAAAAAATAACCATGTAAGATCAAAATTAAACAAATATTTGTCCAGTACAAAACGACAGATGGGACTGTTAGATACGAAATAATGTCCATTGATGTGTGTGCTGTAGACCGTGACAACCGCTGGCGGGAACTAAACTCATTTGTCTATGGTTTATGTTTTTTATGAAAGAAATATTTAAAGCGAGTGTGGCTCAGCGGTTCCAGTGTCTGCTTGTCATCCAGACGCACCCTGGTTCGAATCCGCCCTACACCAATGACTTGTATTTTCAAGTTATGTGTGGATTTGCACTCGCTTAACGGTGAAGGAAAACATCTTGAGGAAACCGACATGTTTGAGGACCACAAATATCCGAGGACATGCGTCTTCCGTGGAAGGACCTGGGCGCCCACCACGATGTATCTGCCCAAGAAAACTCCCCTAACGAATTTATTCTGCGGGGGAGTCACGACCCTCAGTCATGAGGAAATACGACTCAAAGAGAGAGAAATGTTTTTTATAACTTGTTTTATATACAGAGTTAAAAGTTTATTTACCTATGTTATGCCATGTAAAAGGGACAAAAGAGTTATTGCTTTACCATCAGGTTTCCTAATTTCCTTACAACCCGATTCTCCAGAAACAATTTACCGATTATCGTAATAAATATAATCTTCTACTCCAGATTCAAAAAAACAACTACGACTCAAAACAGATTAGTTGCAATAAAAATAATGCTAAAAAGCTTTGGTCTACAGTCAGAGATATTTGTAACATCAAATCTTCTAAGTCAGATTCGTCTGTTCTTCTGAATAGCAATTCTTCTGAACTGGACTCGCTCAATTCAGTTACTAACTTTTTCGCAATTGGCAGCGACCTTTCGAACATTACCTTGACTAAGGTAAACAAATCCGAACAGCAGTTAGCTGACCAAGTAAATTTTAATCATTCTCCATGCCACTCATTCTTCATTGCCCCTACAGACTCCCTTGAAATTCATAAAATAATATCGAACCTTAAATCTGATTCAGCTCCTGGTTGTGATTCAATTAGTAATAAAGTTCTTAAAAGTGCTAGCCTTGTTCTTGCTCCACTAAACTGGCTACAAAATAATCTGCTGACACTAAATGCTAGCAAAACAAAATATATCACCTTCCAAACTACTCAACGCTGTCAGCCAAAAGGTATTAAACTTAAACTTCATTCTTGTTGTCCCCTTGTAAAGCAGGAATGTGAATGCCCTACTCTCGAAAGAGTGAACTCAACAAAATATTTGGGCATAGTTATAGACTGCAACTTGACTTTCGAAAAACATACACAAGTATTGAAAAGGCGGCTTAGAAAGATGTTGCACATATTCAAACGTCTTGGTGCAGTAGCGGATGCCAAAACTTTGTGGACAGTATACCTCTCGCTTTGTCAATCCATACTGACGTACTGCATTACCTGCTGGGGATCTGTGGTTAAAACCCGCATACAAAGGTAGAGATTGCCCAGAGGGCAATACTAAAAGTAGCGTATAAAAAACCGTTCAGATACTCCACACAAAAACTGTATCAAGAAACCAATTACTTGACAGTAAGACAGCTTTACATTTTAGCCACGGCTCTTCGCTTTCATTGAAATGCCGCTACGACGGCTAAGACATCCAAGAAATCATCGAGAAGAAACGCCTGGCGAGTTCCCAAAACCCGTACATGTCTCGCCCAGCGAAGTTTCGCCTATAAAGGCCCGCACCTGTATCAAAAATTGGACAAAGTTTTAAACCTACTGAACACTTCCCGGTTTGTCTGCAAGAAGAAAATTTTCTCGTGGTTAAGCATGCGCGACTACGAAGAGGCAGAAGCTTTCTATAAAACTTGACAATAGGGGACCTGCTTCTGTGCCGTGACGGTGGACCTTACTTGGTCGTTCTCTTCCGTCAATGGCACTTAATGCAGGTCCCTATTTCAATACTTCAATTCATCTACAAATAAAATAGGAATTCTATTCCCGAAGTCTAAATACTATCTTGGTAACTGGAGGAAATAATGATTTCTAGTCCTATGTACATATGTATGTACACACATATGTATAAAAATTCACAATTAACAGGATAACACCAACTAATCACCCACACTAAAAAAAAACTATATTTACGACATTAAAACTGGCATGAGGCTATCTTGCATAGCTCCGTCCAACAAGTTCCTGCTCTAATCGTCTGTGCGAGAGTGGCAGTTATATACCTGTAACAGCCAATCCAAGCACACTCGACGCGATGGTTGTGTTTTTATACCTTTGCACTACACAACACACACACACACACACATACACACACACTAACACATACACTCACACACTCTTTCTCCTAAATACTTCTTTATTCTTAACTAGCTGACCCGGCGAACTCTGTTCCGCCTTAGAGGCAATAAATAAGCAGATATTGGATTTAATTCAAATCAATTTAAAAAAAAACGGGAAAAAAAGTATCATATGTCCGTCTCCTGGTTCTAAGCTACCTCCCCACCAATTTTCAGCTAAATCCGTTCAGCAGTTCTTGAGTTATAAATGGTCTAACTAACACCACTTTCTTTATTTACTTTAGTCCTAGTATATTACAAGGTATGTATCTGTAAATACTGATGGACGCGCAATTTTCCCCCGACATAGGGTGACCTAGTGGGGGAAATTTAGTACTTATCATTCGTGAGCTAATGTTTATTCCTAAGTAATATATAAGCAATATAGTTGTAAGCAATAGTGTGCAAATAAACAATTATTATTATAATTATTATGTCTTTATTTCTCTTCACAGACTCTCGGGCCTTACGCCCGGTATTTTTAAGGCATCAGTGAGGCCGTAGCCAACACTGAGAGGCCTTTTACAATATTATAGGTACTTAAAATTGAATGAGATAGGCTCACGCTCACGCTTGACTACAACTTGCCTGATGTTAAGCAACGTTGTAATCTATGATCTGGTGCGTTTGCTTGGAAAAAACCGGTTTACTCGCATAAGTTAAATGATGTGTTTTTCTAAAATTTTAGAACAATTTTTTAGACAAATGCGCATAATTTTAATATGTTGTGATGTGTTATATAAATTACAATTTAAATAATTATCAGCCCGAACAGGTAGACCGAGGTGACCTTTGCATATACTCGTTTTATGGTGAAACTAGTTTTATATTTCATCAACTGTTTAATATTTCACTAACGGTGTCCTGCGGTTTGTCTCGCGTTTGATAAAGACACAAACTTATACAGGGTTGATGGTACTTAATGCCAGATTAAGGAAAGATATGGCTTTGGCAGAAAAATAAAACCCGCTTCATTGAATGCGAGTTAAAAAATGGCGACAACAACAATATACAAGTATTATGTATATACAAAAGAAAAGTATATATGTAGGTATTATATCCGTTATCTAGTACCCATGATACAAGTGTTAGCTTAGTATGGGGCTAGCCCATCTAGATGGCGCTGTGTGATATGTCCTAAAACAGAATATCAGCGCTGATGGCCTCCGTGTGTGCCATCAGCATAAAGGTCATAGCACACTTAAACGACTCTGCTCCAACACCGCTCCCACCCAACACTGCCGTAACTGCTCGCAGTCCGCGCGGCGACAGCTAGCAGGCACCCAGCAGTCCACGCGGCGACAGCTAGCAGGCACCCAGCAGTCCACGCGGCGACAGCTAGCAGGCACCCAGCAGTCCACGCGGCGACAGCATGCACCGCGTCGCGGCATCGCGCGCGGACACCGCGCTGACGCCGCGCTGACTCCGCGCGGACACCGCGCCGACCGCTCGCCTACATCGTGCGGCCAGCGAGGCATCAACTACCGAGCAGTCTGACGGCGGTAAGCTCGCTGACAGCGGGCTGTCTGCTAATTCATGATGCCAATGTAAAATATATCTAAAGAGCAATATTTAAAGACTATATTTGAATAATATTCTTTTTGCCGGGTGGGAGCAGAGTCGTTTAAGTGAGCTGTGACCTTTAGGCTGAGTTGCGGCTGTATTGAGACATCACATTCTTAGCATGTAAGTTTAGTAAGTATTTAGGTTAAAGTTTTGTGTGTGTCTCAATAAATATATTTTCTTTCTTTCTTCCTTCTTTCTAAAAGATTTATTTATTTATAATGTATTCCAAGCATACAGACACAGGGACAGGCGCGGTAAGCGACTATACTTTATGCCATGTACCGAGTGACCAAAGCCGATTAAATCAAAAAGTTTATGCGTTAGTTTTCAGTAACCCAGTACATCGAATATCACTAAATCAGTTTCATTTCGATATATAAGTTGTACTTACTTATTTACAAACACTATTATATACTTAGATATAGTGATAACGAGTTCCGAATATTTTATTTTCGTTAAGTAGTGTTTATTAAAATAGCACCTACTGATATAAATCATAGGTATTTAAATACAAAAATACAAAAAACAAATACAAAATTTATTTATTACCATTTTACAAATATAACCTTAATTCTATTAACTTATTTTAAGTACAAAATTACAAAATTTATTTATATCCGTTTTACAAATATAACCTTAATTCTATTAACTTATTTTAAGTAGGTAAGTAAATGGCTTTTAACTGCAGTGAGTGAAAGGTTCCTAAATGATTACGCGAGCCCTACACTAGGTTCGAGACCTGTATCGTAGGCGCTCTCACAAATCAAACTGTCCATTGTAGTGTGTTTCGGTGCGGATTCTTTGATAATAGTATGAATTAAAATGAAGATGCTTACATATTGCATAACTTAATGATATCTGTTACTTTGAGATGCTTTATAAGTCTTTTATTACGAGGGACTCTAAAGACAGATGGTGATAATTATATCAGGTAGGTTACTAGCAGACGCTCGCGGATTAGCTCGCAATATTTCGGGATATAAAGTAGCCTACGACACTCTTAAGAACTCATACTACCTACATACCAAAAATCATGATGATCCGTTCAGTCGTTGCGTGATGAGCGTTTAAATTAATAGACAAAGACCAGAGTAAACCAGTTTCTTCTAGCCAAGCGCGCTGGATCGTAGATTTTAGCGTTCTCCTAATTCATGTTAAAAAAACAAACAGATAAACAGACACAAATTATAAAAACTACTGCAACGTGTTTTACTATCGATTTAAAGTTTGCATTTTTTTATATCTTCTATGTCCTACAGATTTTGACCCTCTTCAAACTTTGCTATACATACGAGTATGTACCTATAGTAGATATAATACTTACATAAATATTGACCTACTCGGGGTATATTACATATTTTTCTCAGTTAGTTTTCTATAGTATGAATAATTATAGTAAGGCTATTATATAACATCACGCTGCAACTAATAGGAGCGAAGAAATAATGGAAATTGTGGAAAAAACGGGGAAAATTATTCATCTTTGAGGGCTTCCGTTGCGTGCGCTGCGAAAACGGTTCAAGATATCACAAAAATATGTATAAAAGAATTATTTCTATTGAAATAATCTATCAAAATGTCTGCAACAATATATGTCCATCTTTTAAGGTTATTTTAACAGACGCGTTTTTATGGTAATAACTATTCCACGCGGACGAAGTCGCGGGAACCAGCTAGTATTTTATAACTTTCATAACTTGGAAATAACTAAAATTGCATTTTAGATTAAGTTTTAAATAGATGTACCTATATACTAGAGAATATTATGGAAGTGCCTATGGTTTTAGTTACAGTAACCCCTGTATTTATTTTACACAATTGTTTTAGTAGGTACGTATGTTAAGTTGTTTTGACAAACACATACAACAAGTATGTAGTTTAAGTGTTAGACATAGTTTTAGACTAAATCTTTAGGTATTTACCAGGTATTAAAGTAAACAATCGACTTTACAAGTCCAAACGACTTGTAATAAAGAAATTACGGCTTCTAACTAACAAACACTCTAAATTATACTTAGATACATATGTACTTATGCATTAAGTTTCACTGGCAGTGTGACACTAAATTCCAAGCTTTTAATAATATTATGAATTATTGTGAAACTACACTAAACAACCAACCTATGGAATACTGACTACGAAATGTAGACATAATAATTATACAATATGTATTTGGTGGTCTATATATTCCTTTCGCGCACAACGGAGCAACAGATCACGGTATTTTTGGTATGGTAGTAAGTCTAGGGCTTACAAAATGAACTACGTTGCTTACGAGATTTCGCTTGCACTGTTTCAAGGCGAATTTGGCATGTACCAGTAGCTTTATAAAACATGGGAAGTGTGTTTTCATCCCACCTATTCGAAAAAGACGACTTGGTTCGCCTTTAAGTGCACCCAAAGGTGGTGTTTTCTATAAGAAACTTTTAGCGGGCAGTAATGAGTTTTTAATCCTCTTTATAAGTGCGCCGCAATTATCTTTGCCGCGCACTTTTTGAATTTGGAACATCTTGTGTTCAGGGCCCAAGAAATCGAACGCAAATATTGTTTGAATAAAGACTGGCTGGTGCGACGGCCCATAGTATATAGCGCCGCGCGCCGGCTGAATACAAAAAAAAAAAGAAATAAAATTAAAAACGCGCGAACTATAGCCCGCGTTTTCGTCAATTTTCACGGATTGATAGAAATTCATGATTTTGTTTTGAAAAATGAGTTCTTCAAGTGACAGTGAAAGTATAGAATTAACTCCTGATAGTATTAGAACTGACGCAAGAAATGTGATGGATAATCTACTACCTGCAAAATCCCGGGAGAAATATATGAAAGCTTATGGTAATTTTATTGAATGGAGAAATTCAAGAGGCGCCAAGATTTTTCAGAATCTGTGTTTTTGGCCTACTTCCAGTACTTAGCCAAAACTAAACAACCTTCCACACTTTGGAGTACCTACTCAATGCTAAAATCAACAGTCAGTTCTAATAACGACGTAAAACTGGACACATATTCGAAATTAATAGCGTATCTGAAGAGGATGTCTGATGGATTTAAACCTAAAAAATCCAAAGTGTTCTCAGTCAAAAACGTGGAGACTTTCCTTAATGAGGCACCCGACAACATCTTTCTTGCCGTAAAAGTAAGTAACTATGTATGTATATATGGTGGATTAGTAAAGTATAACCAGTGTTTTAAAATGCGCATTTTATTGTAACCTGTACTTCGATAGATAGGTACTTGTCTTATTCACATTCGGTTTTGTTACAGGTGGCTTTAATTTTCGGAGTACATGGAGCTTGTCGTGGCAATGAACTTTTAAAAATAACTGTTGATGATGTCGAAAATCACTCGGATAATTTACTGTTAGTAAAGCTGACAGACACAAAAACAAAAATTGACCGATCCTTCGTAATCCGAGGAGAATACAAAACTATTGTACAGAAATACCTGGACCTGCGTCCTGCTGATATAAAGACCAATCGGTTTTTCATCCGTTATCAAAATGGCAAGTGCTTCAAACAAGTTATGGGAAAAAATAAAATTTCTTACATGCCACAAGAAATCGCTACTTATTTGAAGTTACCAGATATCAAGCTATATACAGGACATTGTTTTCGTCGCACTTCTGCTACCCTGTTGGCAGATTCTGGAGCGGACTTAACTGTTCTCAAGCGACATGGAGGATGGAAGTCGAGTGCTGTAGCAGAGGGATATATAGAAGATTCCATTGAGAACAAGGCGAAAACATGTGAACGCATCGTGGAAAACATTAAATTGCAACCTTCAGTTAATCCATCCATGCCACTGTCGCCGCGCCCATCTACATCCAAACAAAGAGATTCACCGTCACATTTTCCTCAAAATGAGCCACATTCTGACATTATTTCAAACACGCAGAATAAAATTGAATCTACAACAATCTCTATTCCTAATAAAACTATAACAATTAATTTTCAAAATTGTGAAAATGTCTCAAATGTAAATTTAAGTTTTTAGTTGTTTTATTATTAGATACTACTTAATTTCAATTTAGTTGTTACTCTGTTTCATTAAATATCAATATTACAATAAAATATGAGGCGCCTTTTATTTTCTCATAGTGGGTGATGAAAAGTAGAGTGAATCACTCGGGCGTAAAATATATTTTTGGCTCGGGCGACGTACTTTGAATCCCTCGCTACGTTCAGGATTCTACTAAAGAATCCCTCGCTACGCTCGGGATTCTACTCTAGAATCCCTCACTTCGCTCTGGATTCAAAAAAGCGCCCTCGCCGTAAAAATATTATTTTGCTCCCTTATGATACAATCTACTATTATTATATTGTTTGTTCAACTATCACCGCTGAACATAGCGTCGTATTATCATTATTTTTTAATATGAGCGGAGGCATTCGTATGTGATTACCAATGTTAAGCAAAGGTCGACGCGGTCAATCTTTGGATGGGTGACCGAAGAGTTGCATTACATTTTGGGCGCTTCCATGGGTCGGATGACACGTTAAATTGTAGGTTCTGGCTGTTTGTCTAGAACGGTCGTTAAGCCTTGTCAGAGGGCCTCAGAGCGGCTTGATAAACTCTCGACACTATTATTGGCCACTCTCGTTTGATTAGATGTTATTATATATGTATGTATTCATTATTATTATTATGTGCGTGTTACACCCTAGGCTGCAGCAATGCTTAACATCAGGCAGGCTATAGTCAAACGTAAACCTATCCCCCGTAAAAAAAATGTATGTAACCCTCTCCCCTCATGTTCTTGCAGGCTTCCCCTCTGAGCTGGTGTACCACGGGTCGGCCATGTGGGAGACACTGTACGGCATCATACTGGCCTTCCCCATCGTGTGCTGGGTCTTCGTGCCCGTCTACTACCGACTGCACACCAACTCTGTCTATGAATATCTACAGGTAAGCTATTTCCTACTTTTAATATCGGCAATAAGTGAAATACCAGAGTATCCACCACGATGTAACTATCTAAGAGAACGTATAACGAGTTACGACCCTTAGTGAAAAGGAAATAAAAGTTGAGGAGAAGGATTATATAGCTATAATATTAAATGATAACTATGATTAAAAATAAAAGGATCCAGAACTGCCACCGTAATGTTGCTATACGAGAGAACTACCCTAATGAATCATTTCTGCAGGGGAGTCACGACCCTCTGTGATAAAGACATACAACTCGAGGAAAATAAAGTTAAGATTTAGCTTTTTTTTGTTTGGCTAATTTGGTATGTGTGTTATGAACTCTGGTGGCGCGAGCTAGTCACTGTGTCAGAAGCCTCTGTGGCGGTGAGAAACGTCTTGACAACAGAACACTACTCTCATTGGACAATCTGAGACAGTTGCCCATCCTAATATGAAACTTCCTTTACTATATTTTAGCATCCGATTCAAAATCCGAGTAGTTTCATAAAAAAAAAATCCGGGACAATGCACACAGCGCCATCTAGCCCCACACTAAGCAAACGCTTGTGTCGTGGGTACTATATAACGGATATAATACTTATATACTTTTCTTTTGTAAATACATACTTATTATACATACAAACAACTAGACTCAACACAAGTAATTATAAATTAGCCCACGTAGTCTATTTAAAGAACCTGGGATCTATTTATGTCCAGAAGCATCCAATCATTTGAAAATGATCGCCGATTAATGCACGATCCTCTATTTGACTCACATCGATCAGTGGTCACATTTCTGTGTTGGATTCTTGTAATTACCTTTTTTATGAAGCGTCCGTTACTCAGATGCTTAAGGTATTTCTTCGTCATTGATTTATTTAATCCATGTAAGTTTTTAGTTCTAGAAGTAGTTAAAGTTTTTATTGTATTGTTAGTATTTAGTTTTTAATTTAGTATTTAATTAGTTAGTTATATTTTATTTGTTGTTGGTATTATGAATGTATTTTTGTGTTTTTGTTTATTGCATTATACTATTATTGTGAGCATCCATGTAAAAAGATAAACTGGTTCGAGGACACGTTGTATTTCAGTTCGTGACAAACCATTAGGTATAGGTAGACTTTTTAACGCCAATTTTTTTAAGAACCAGGCGAAAATTCTCGTCACTGAAGTGCACCACTCTCATAACAACGTCTCAAAAACCTAGAATGACATTCCTTATCTCATTGGTCCCCGTTACGTCACAGCTCGTGACAATCACCTCGCCGCAGAAACCCACGGGACAGCGCCGGAATGAGGCAATTGTCTCTAATCTTGCTTCCGAGTATCTTGGATGATTGTATGTGACGTAGGGAGTATTATAGGAGCTGCATATTGATGATGATGGATAGGTCAACTGAAACTCTTTCGTATGAGACTGATTATTTTTTTTTACTATGTATAGGTTTGCGTTTGACTACAGTCCACTTGATGTTTAACAATACTTCAGCCTGAAGCGTTACACTCTTAGTACTCTTACCTACAAAGGTACTTAACTCTCTCACTCTATATAAAAAACAGCTTAGATTGTAGTAAATTCTGGTGTCGATTTCACAGCTTCAAATGTTTCCAAAAACGGAAGACCAGCGCTGACTGTTCGCAGTCAGCACATGCTGAGTTGAGGCCGGCTTGTGACAGGAAATTGTGTACTTATGTGTAAAATGTGTTTGTCTTACTTTCTTGAATGTGTTCGTATGTAATTTCTTGTCACAAAATAAATAATTTTCATTTTTTCAATAATTTTCATTTTCAAATTCACTGAGTCGGCTCCCAATCTACCTTAAAGTAACTTATTAATATATTCCTTTTCTTTACATTTCAGATGCGTTTCAACTGCAGCTGGGTCCGTCGTGTCGCCGCAGCCACATTCCTCATCCGACAGCTATTGAACCTGGCAGTGACTGTATACACTCCCACCGTCGCGCTACATGCCATACTAGCTCTACCGCACTGGGCATCTGCCGCCGCTCTGACAGCTGTGGCTATTGTGTTTAATTTACTGGGAGGGTTGGCAGCTGCTATCCGGTGAGACTATAATTATAACGCCTGTGTAAAATATAATGGCAATATTACAGAAAGAAAACTTAACGCCTGATACACACCAAATAAACCTCTCATGCCCGTTTACAACTTACAAATCACTATTTTAATGTATGTTGGAAATCAACATTTACTAAGAATTTTCATCCCTGACCTTTCCTACTTCCAAAATAAAATGTTATTTGTAGAACAAAAGGACTATCCAAATTCTAATCCGTCGCCTTCCTCCACTTCCAGTGCGGACGTGATCCAGACCATCACGATGATCCTGGTGAGCGGCGCCTTCATCATCCAAGCCACGTTGAAGGCAGGCGGGCCGGGGGATGTGCTGCAGGCTAATGTAGAGGGGGGGAGGCTCAAGTTCTTCCAGTGAGTATGATTGTCAGAGGCGCTTAGGGGGGTTTGACAACTTTGACAACAGAGTTGGCCGCTTACGCACGAAATCTACTTACTTAATAAGTACAGTTGTCATTATGTTACGAAGGATTTTTTGTCTGTCTGTAGGTTATGACATAATTAGGTAATGATGCAATATGAGGCCAATATATATGAATACCGAAAGAGTGGCTGTTTGGTTATTTGTCATGATTATTCTTGCAACATTTATGAACTTGGCAAATTTAATCACCACAAACAACTCGAAACAAAGAGATCTAAAAACCATTGAAATAGGTCCGTCCAATAAAGCTAAAAGATTTAGGCGCTTTAAAATTGCAAATCTTTGGGTCCGTTTCTGATTATAATTTGGGACCGTATATGGTCCAGGTTCCGCTATCTTCACAAACTGATCAATAAGCACACAATAATTGATTAATCAATAAAAAAATCATTGACTTTCCAGATTTACCTGGGACCCCACAGTCCGCGTGGACACCCTCTCCGCCATATTCGGGCAGCTGTTTATGTCGGTGTCCATCTACGGCTGCCAGCAGACCTTCGTGCAGCGCTACTGCTCCATGGCCAGCGAGGCGCGCGTGCGCAGGACGCTCTTCTACAACGTGCCCGCTGTCGCTGTGCTCTTCAGGTATGCGTCTAATACAAAACCGGCGTTCATATTCTACTGTATTAACCAATAGCGTCACAACTGTTACAATTTTGCGATCTTTGAAACGAGAATTACTAGACTTTGTTGGATAATCAGGAAGTTTTTCTACTTGCATGTATTTGAAAAAAAACGAATAAAGTGCTTTTTGCCACCACGAAACACTGTTTAATTATGATGTGCAAAGACGTCAGTTCTGCTTATTACTTTATAAATTCTTTAAAAATTTCTATCTTCAACAGCTATCTAACTAATTTTCGTCTTCCTCCCATCCCAGCCTCTCGTGGGTGGTGGGCATGTCCCTGTACGCGGTGTACCGCTGGTGCGACCCGCTGGCTGCGCACCACATCTCCGCGCCCGACGAAGTGCTGCCCTACTACGTGGAAGACCAGCTCGCCTTCCTGCCCGGCATGCTGGGACTGTTTCTGGGAAGCTTGTTTAATGGGGCACTCAGGTGGGGATAATATAAAAAGCGATATTAGATTTGTTTATTCGTATGTCAGTACGAGCGTTTGGGTGGTTTGAAGTGACAGCGTCGTATTAGAGAGAATTAGGCAGGCAAGTAATTTGATCATAACATACATAAACATAAAAAGCATTTATTTCTTCATTTATAAGGTGTTTACAGTAAGATATGAAGGTTTAACATGAAATTGTATAAACTAGATTTTTGTGTAATATTTTACTGTATTCCTGTGTTGTGATATCCAGTTTTTCTTATTTTGGATGCAACATAGCACTTACTTGAGGTACCTATGTATGGTTATGTATTCCGTATTATCAAAAACAAAGTTAATCCAATTTCACTTTATGTATTGGAAAAAACCTTTAGAATTTAACACGATTGCGTAGTGACATGGTGAATTTCTGTACAAATTAAACAGAGCTGACCGTTTTTAACGGAAACGAAAAAAAATTATAAATGACATGGATTCTTCAATAATAACGAATACATACACAATTTATTTAGTAAAAAAAAAAAAAAAAAATACATTTATTGGGACACGAAACAAGAGATACAGAATGCAAGATATAAACAAGTAGGTACACACGTAGTGAGTTTATTAACTTACTTTCTCTATTCCTCAGTTTCCTGGTATCGAACGTGAACTCGCTGGCGACGGTGACGTGGGAGGACTTCGTCTCCGCCGTGCCATACTTCAACGGGATCAACGACAAGCAACAACTCACTGTCATTAAACTTATCGGCATAATATACGGTAAGAACTTCTTATTTTCTCAAGTCTGTTTGAGTTTTTGAAAAAAAATCTCGTCTTCATCTTTTCCATGATTGAGATAGTAGGATCCAACATTTCAAATAAAATTTTTGGTTACTTACACATTTTGTTTCGGTTTGATGATTGACTACAGCTAGTCTAACGAGGTTTTGATCACTCATTCAAGTACCTACCTGCTAAGTATTAAAAACCTATGCTTGACATTGAATCTATATGCCGAGCAAAATCAATCTCATACATATATAAAACTCTAAGGTGACTGACTGACTAACATACCTAGTGATCTATCAACGCACAGCCCAAACCACCCGAGCGATCGAGCTGAAATTTGGCATTTGGTAGATGTAATGACGTAGGCATCCGATAGAGTTCAATAAAACTTACATCATGTAGGTACTTCTTTGTATCTTAGATTGTAAACATGCAATTATTATTTTCCAGCCATCATGATAATGTGCCTCTCCCTGTGCGTGGGCGCGGTGGGCGGCGTGGTGGAGGGCTCCCTCCTCGTGACGTCAGCCACGAGCGGCGCCCTGCTCGGGGTGTTCACGCTGGGCGCCCTCTGCCCGCTCGCCAACGGCAGGGGCGCCCTCTGGGGCATGCTGGCATCACACTGCATCACCACCTGGATGGCGGCGGGCAGGCTGCTCTATGTCAGCACCTCGAAAGAGATGTTGCCGCTCTCTGTCGAGGTGAACTTTTGAATTTTGGAATTCAGTAGGGTTTTTTGTGTTGTTGGGTTTTTAGATTTGTTCGAAAACTAATATAAAAATATAATTAATAAATATTCCGGGACATTACACACAGCGCCATCTAGCCCCACACTAAGCAAACGCTTGTGTCGTGGGTACTAGATAACGGATATAATACTTACATACTTTTTATTTCGTGAATACATATTTATTAACTGATTGTGATATTCAACACCATGCTTGATATAAGTTCGGAAGGATCCCATCAATTGAATTGAGTTGCTTGAATCTTATGTAAGTACACTTACGAATTTATTAACTTTACAAAAAGTGAACTTGTAAAGTTAAAAATGCCTTATTGGTTGAAAAGCTATACTTATATAGATAGACTGATCCACAGTTAAACTGACCACTAGATTACCTGAAGCGATACCGGTACAAGTAAATACCGTAGTCCAAAGAGGAGCATGTTAAAGACCGATCGGCGGACATAAAACGCATATTGTCCTTTTTTAATTTCGCTGCTTAAACGTGTCCAATTTACATTCCAGGGTTGCCAGAACCTGACGCATGCAGTCCCACAGTTAGCGATGTTACCAGCTGGCCTCAACCACACGCTGGCGAGGTTGGCGCCACTGCTGCAAGACTTGGCGGCGACCAGGCCACCTGCACCAGTGCCTGAGGATACTTTCTAGTTAGTATTTTTAATCTGACTAAAAAAGCGATCGTTTAAAACACTTAAGAACTTATAATTTAGGATAATTCCCACTAGATCCGTTGCGCAGATCCATAATGGATCTACTGGGAAAAACATTCATTACTAGATCCATAGTGGCGATCAATGGATCTGGTGATAACGTTTTGTCCCAGTGGATTCGTTATGTATCTGAGAAAATTAAACTTTTCTGACACAGTAGATCAGACCTTGGCAGGCTATGTAAAAGCCTCTAAAAGCGTTTACGAACGGGTGACAGAGGTATGAGTAAACTAGATTTATACTGTAAGGGTTGTTTGTCTTAGACTTATTGAAAGCAATATTCTGGTCTAGGCTAAAATGCTACTACTACATTCTCAAGCCTAAAATAACTAGATTAGAAATTACTTGCTGTCAAGAAACTATGATGCTATATTTTCTTTAATTAATTCTGTTGAGTCTGGTCGTTTTTATGTATAATAAGTATGTATTTACAAAAGAAAAGTACATAAGTATTGTATCCGTTATTTAGTACCCACCACACAAGCGTTTGCTTAGTGTGGGGCTAGATGGCGCTGTGTGCAACGTCCTGGAATATTTATTTACTTTTTATTTATTTTAATTTCAGCTCATCCGGCCTGTACCAAATGTACTCAATCTCGTACATGTGGTACGCAGTCATCGGCACCATCACGTGTGTCGTCATCGGCAACATCGTGGGAGCCTTCACTGGACAGGAGTCAGACAAATTCGATGAAAGACTCCTTCACCCCTTCATCGCAAACATGTACAGGAAAATGCCAGGAAACAAGCGAACGTACACCACAGAGACAAAAGAGAACGATAAGGAATCCTCCGTCAAAACTGACGTCACGAACGCTGATGATGTCAAAACCGACGTCAGTGAAGTTAAAAACGCCATCAACAATGATATAGACGTTCTGAATTATGTACTGAATCAAGATAAGAGTGAGAAGAATGTGCAAGTACATAATAGTAATTTGTCAGATAATAAAGGTAAATCAAATAATGTTGATGTTAAAAATAGTAATGTAGTGGTTGAATTTGGTTCCAAATCGGGAGTTTCGTCAAGTAGCAGTAGATTGTTTGATGTATATGAACCACAGCGGCCGCCGACGCCTACTAAAACGAGGTTGTGATTTTGGACTCTAATGTTAAGTAAATAAGGTATAATGTGCAATAGCGTGATTAATATAAGGACCACTAATTTAATGTGATGCTAGTGACCGTTTGCATGTATTGGTGATTGTGTCTTGAATTACGTTCATCATCATTTTCTGTATGAATGGATATTATTTATTAGTTTACACTTAAGTCATATTTACATGTAATACGACCACTGTTCTTGATATTGTTAAGCTTTTTATGCTTGGATCTTAGTAGAAAATACAATTGTCAAATATTGTTATTATCTGCCATGCAGTGTGAAATTTTTTTAACAGAATACTTTATGGATCCTTTTGAAATTACGGTCATATTGTAATTTTATTCAAAATCTCCTAATGACGTTATTAATCAGACCAAAACAGTACTACTTATTTATGTTGTGACGTTGGGACAAAGATTTATTCATGTTGTACTACAAATATTTGTTAATTTAGCAATTTATTAGATTTTACAATAGTTTGGTCATTCTAGTCTTATAAGTCATCTAAAAGACCGGAATAGTTAATTTAATTATTCCAATTGTTATGTATTGTGTACTTATTTTTTATGTTAAATATTGTTTGATGATTACGTTTTTTGATACCTTCTGTAAAAGTAGAATTTAAACCGATTTCTTCAAGTTCCATCGTAGACTTGACTATATTTTACAAGTGATATACTGTGTATGTGTATAATTTGTGATATTAATAGCCAGTATCAAATAAGTATACTAGAATATATTATATTTTATACTGTTAACGAAATACCTACTATAATTATTTTATTTATAATAATTTTACCCTTGTTAGTAACTATACGAGATAATAACTTTAACCCAAAGACATATAAGAAAATAAAATCTATTAAAGTCAATCTTGTATTTAATTTAAAATATATAAGTTTTTTACATGATATAGGCTTACGCTTGACTACAACTTGCCTGATGTTAAGCAACGTTATAGTCTACGATCTAGCGCGCTTGCCTGGAAGAAACCGATTTACTCTCGACTTAAAGACCGACAAATTATAGTTCAAGGGGAATAGAGATTCGGGCAAGGAGTTCCACAGTTTGGCTGTTTGCACGATGAAAGTCGAAGCAAAACGCTTGGTGCGAGTCTTTGGAACCTCAACTGTATAACGGTGCCTCCTTGCTGAACCCCTACTCGTATGATGGTGAAATGGGGCTGCAGGAATTAAACAACTACCTTGTACCTTGTACATTGTACTACTGGTACTAGAATAAGAGATGGTACCTATTACATAGTTTTAGCACTTTAGAGAGGAATTGCACTTAACATCAGGCAAGTTGTGGCCAGGCGTGAGCCTGTCTATATAAATAAAAAAAGTCGTGATGGTTTGACGATCAAGAAAATTGGTATCGTTTCGCACTATTTTTAAATCAAGAACAGCTCAACCGATTTGGCAGAAAATTGGTGGAGAAGTAACTTAGAATCAGGAGACAGATATAGAATACTTTTCACCCCGGATTTTCCACGGGAACGGGACTTATGCGTGTGAAACTGCAGGGCACTGCTAGTATCGTTTAAAAAGTACACGTTTCCACCACAACCTTTATTCTACTGTTCAAACTTGCAAATGTAAATAGAAAATTCATGAGCATGCAATATATATGACGAGACAGTCACGTGACGGGGAAGGTATTTCTTATGCTAATGCCTTCAAAAGGACATTCTGCCAGAGAGTCAGTCTAGGGTGGATTGAAACGGGGGTTGTTCTAGCAAAGCGACAAAGAAGCAAACTTTATGTTACTGATCAGAGGTTTTCTTCTCTTATAGCTTTCTGAAGCCTTCGGCTGGGACGTATGGAGGGAGTTGGGGGAAACCTTTGCCCAGGTGTGGAACAGCATAGTTTAAAAAAAAACTGTTAAATATTAGGGTAATTTTAGCTCTGATAACACATTAGAGTACAAGGGTTTCATTAAGTACTAATATCAACATACATGTAACGGAACCAAACTCATTTATAATACATTCAGCTGGAGAGTTACGACTCTATGTAATAATGAGGTATACCTCATTATTACATAGAGTCGTAACTCTCCAATGCTATAGGAGGAAGTCAAATAACCTACTAGCTGTGCTCGCGACTTCGTCCGCGTGGAATAGTTATTTTGGGCATTAATTCTTTCATACATATTTTTTGATATTTTGAACCATTTTTGCAGCGCACGCAACGGAAGCCCTCAAAGATGAATATTTTTCCCCGTTATTTCCACATTTTCCATTGTTTCTTCGCTTCTATTAGTTGCAAAGTGATGTTATATAGCCTTCCTCGATAAAAGGTCTATTCAACACAAAAATATTTTTCAATTCGCACCAGTAGTTCCTGAGATTAGCGCGTTCAAACAAACAAACGAACTCTTGAGCTTTATAATATTATTAGTATAGATGAGAAAGCGGAGATTTCGGATCAAATCCGCTCTAATTCTATCCTTAATTTGAAGTAATGATGCTTTGAAGCAGTAATGTCAAATTATGTACAGCGAAAGCCACAAGACGTGTATAAATAAGAAGTTAGAAATTTGGCCCCACTCTATCCCTGCCCGGTCCCTGTTCCCCAAGACGGGTCCAATTTGCGTTCGTATGAGTCAGGCCAGTGATGCGAGAGATCGATTACACCTCACACTCTCGAGTAGACTGGCTTTACTAGGGAAATGGGGTTGGAATGATAGTGTACATTATTTTATGATTTATTTTACCTCCATAACAAACCTGAAGCGAGTGTGGCTCAGCAGTTCCAGTGTCTGTTTTTCATTCAGACGCACCCTGGTTCTAATCCGGCCCTACACAATTGACTTGTATTTCCAAGTTATGTTTGAATTTGCACTTGCTTAGTGGTGAAAGAAAACATCGTGAGGAAACCGCCATGTCTCAGGACCACAATATCCAAGGACATTTGTCTTCCGTGGAAGGACCTGGGCGCCCATCAGGATGTATCAGCCCAAGAAAACTCCCCAAATGAATTAATTCTAGGGGGAGTCACGACCCTCGGCCGTGAGGAAATACGACTTAAGAGAGAGATAACAAACCTCAAGCAATATTATTGAAATTTTTGGCAAGGTATGGTATATTTAAAAATGGATCTTATGATAACACTACGTTTTATTTATAAACAAGTAGGTATAAATGTAAAGGTAGCCTATGAGGCATGTGAATCCAGAGTCTAATCTATCTATGTAATAAAATTAACTAAATTTAATTCAGCCATCTCGACATTAAGTAACGGGGAACTGGGCGTCAGATATTCAGCACTTAAATCATTTTGTAGCGCCCTGGGGTGGTATGAAAACTCTCGACAGGAAAGTTTGCTATGCTTACATAGACCTACAGCACTATAGTATAGATAAGCGTTAACTTATTCATTACAAAAAAAACTTACTCCCTACAATCTTCACAATTATCACCATCATCATCTTTTCAGCCCATGTCCACCCACTGCTGAGCATAGGCCTCCTCTCCAACGCTCCACTGTTTAACTTCTAAAACTTTTTAAAACATTTCCTGAAAATAAGCACCTCAAATAGCTCTCTATTTGAGGTGCTTATTTTAATAATATAACGCATAAAAACGCATTAAAATCAATAAAAGCTGATAACTGGGTAATCCTTCCCTCCTAGATTAGAATCCATTATTTACTGAGATTGGAATCTTTAGATTGGACCGCGGGGACATAATGGCGGACCAGATAATCTCAGCCAAGGAACTTGTAATACTTACTTCTAGCTAGTAGACACTACTTGGAATCATCCCCCATCCCTTTATTCAGTTTCACTTTTTTTGTACATGTAGTTTTTTTTTAGTAATGCGAGTGTGGTTCAGCGGTTTCAGTGTCTGCTTTTCATCCAAACGCATCCTGGTTCAAATCCGGCTCTTCACCAATGACTTGTATTTCCGAAATATGTGTGGATTTGCACTCGCTGTACGGTGAAGGAACACATCGTGAGGTAACCGATATGTTTGAGGACCACAATATCCGAGGCCACGTGTCTTCCGTGGAAGGATCTGGGCGCCCACCACGACGTATCTGCCCAAGAAAACTCCCCAAACGAATTTATTCTTCGGGGGAGTCACGACCCTCAGTCATGAGGAAGTTCGACTCAATAGAGAGGTTTTTTTAAACTATACGTACAATCAGGCATTAACAGTAACGACCAATAAAAGTAAAAGACGTATAAAAATAACTACTTATAAAAAAATAAAGAGAGGTTTTATAGATAAAACTATCTACCGGTCCAAAGTGGAGCACAAGTATGCTCTGATTAGATTTTTAGCATAGAGAGTGGTAGACCCTGGACCTACGCTTATTTATTTCTGATTGACGTGGGTAAAATTGCGGGACGAAGTGACGAAATCTTATATCGACAATTCTCGAGATATCGGATTTACACCAAAGCTCTTCTAGGTCTGCATTGAATCCCAACAATAGCAATAAAGTAAGACCTCTAAGTAAACCGGTTTCTTCTAGGCAAGCGCGCTAGATCGTAGACTATAACGTTGCTTAACATCAGGCAAGTTGTAGTCAATCACATTTTTTAAAAGAAAAAAGAATAAGACTAGTTATGAGCGAACTTAATGTGACCTACAAAAGAGCTCTCGACATTGAAAAGAAAGATTGCAGAATACACGAGCACAACGTTTTTCAAGACGAGTATCCTACACTTCGTGAGGTTAGTCCAGTGAGGGGCTTCACACCAGTTGAACTTACAACACCTGTGTCATCTACCAGGCCATGGCCAAGTGTTAATACCGCGCAGAAGCCAAAAGAATCAGTAGTTTCCCCGATTCTTGTGAGCAAAACAAAGAGAAGCATACTCAAAAATAAAAAAACCTCCGTGAATGAAAATTTTACAGCTGATTCTACACTATCAGGCGGATCTAGAGGAAACAGTCATTTGAATGAAGACAAAAATAAGAAAGAGTGGAAATTTGAATGGAAGAAGATTTTTGAAAATATAAAAGAAATAGTTTTTTCACAGAAAAATATGGAACAAAAGATTGCATTAGTGGGTAAAGTTATCTTTGAGGAAGTAAAATCGTTTTTGACACACTTATTTTTAGAAGGAGAGATGCTAAAAAACTTCTTTTTTAGCTTCTATGATGGATAGTACAAAGTAGTAGTAAGTAGTACGGTCTCACGTGTGTCCCATTATTACATGTAGCCCTGATATAGAAGCTATACATGTTAAAATATTGAACTAGTATATAAATCTTTAAAATTGTTAAGGTGTAATGTATGATATTGGTTAAGGTATGATGGGACTGACATGCCAGTGTTGGCCAAAGCCCCAATAAATAAAATTATGAATAAAAAAAAAAAAAAAAAAGTCGATACAATATGCATCATAATTTATGACAGTAAAATAAAGGAATGATTATTGACTATTCCACCCCTATATAAAATATATTACGCTATATGCCTATTCTGAAACTATGTAACTCAGTAAGTCTTTGGTTCAAAGTTAGCCAACTTGGTAAATTGGTTTGTTAGACCTAACTTTGATTTCAGACGGTATTTGCCTAAATCTGTTATAAACCACAATTTAACATTATAATCGAGCGCCAGGACTGCGAGTACATTGACTGAAACAAGTTTTACCAAAACAAGTTAAGCAACGGTTAGTGCGGTCACTTTTAGAATGGGTGACCGAGTTATGAAGTTATTTTATTTACAAAGCACAGACGGTACGCATCAGTTAAAAAATCAATGTAAGGATATTTCGTTTTATTATTATGAATAATTCAGAAGAGCTGCTATTTTGTATATTGTGCTTGCCAAATTTGTATAAACATTTTTTATAATGCTTTCATCTACGATCAATATGTACCTAGGTACGCTTTAATATAATATCATATTGTATCAACCATACTTTTATAACCATTTCATTCACGAACATAATAACCTCAACATATAGCTCTAATTTCAGTACTCCGTGTACTGAAATTAGAGCTATCACTATTCAGAATAAGTTTAAAAAATCAGCTATTATTTCATATTCAAAATTCAAAATTATTTATTTTCATAAAAAATGCACACATACAAAATATCTCTAATGCACCGTACTAGACGCCGGTGCGTCTATGTCACGGTGATTAGCTCCTTCCGGGGTCTTATTTTTGGAAAGTATACATTTTAAATATTTACTTTTACAAAATAGAATTAAGAATTTAATTACATTATGTTAAATTAAATATAATACAATTACAAACATCAGAAAAAGGTCAAATTATTACGTATTTAGTCAAAATAATTAATGAAAAAAATTAGAATTATAGTCTTACAAATCAAAGTTTAACAGTTCACATTTCATTAAATTAAATATAGTAACATTACAAACATCAGAAAAGGTCAACTTATTTTACCCGGCATTGATTAAATGGGTAAAAAATAGGGTCAATTAATATCAGATGTAACAAACAAAAGCCTTTCCATGTTAAATGGCTGAAGAAAACAATCTTCTTTGCGTCGCTGGAGGTTGTTATTTCTGGCAATTTGTTAACAAACCCCTTCATCGACAGTCACTTTGTGAAATCGCCAAGAAAAATAAACGAGGGCCATTTGTCTGGAACAAGCAATTTCCTTTTAAATTAATTTCTGTATTGTGCTTTATGTTACCTTATTCTAAAAAACTGAGCTTTGTGTTTGTGTCAATTGATTTGTATACCATTTTAGTTCAAATGTATTATGCCAATGGTTTCTGAAATTTAATAAAACTGAGTTCACTTACATTTTGTTTAAAGTATTATTTTTACTACAGTTCTAAAATAAATTTCATCTAAAGCGCTGTAAAATCTGGTGATAACTTGTTTTTATGATTATTTACTTTTAACACTAGTTGGATATATCGATGTTACTGTGGATTTTTATATTATGTAAGTAAAATAAATGTGAGGAAGCTAGTTTATAAAGGGAGGCCATGGAGATAACTTCGAGAACAAAGATTATGTTGGGCTAGACCGGAAAGGAAATTTTTAATCGATTCGAAGGTAATAAAAGATCCAATACCTCAATATTAAATAAGAATTAGAAAGTGAATCTAATAAGTCAAGACTTAGGATATCTCAATATATAGACCTCTTCATCTGTGCAATGTCTCTCTTTAATTCATTTTTGTTTTTTATTGTAAATAATTCAACATCATGGAATATTTAATTATATATTAATGTCCAGCTAAATGCGCGTCGACGACTCCATTCCCAATGGATAATTTCCTGAGTGCGCGCGCGGTGCGGTGCTCGCTAGCTGGCGGGTTGGACGCTGCTGGTGGGTCGAGAGCCGGGTGGGGGGTGCAGGCCGGTGGGTCGCGTGCCGGGTGGGGGGTGCAGGCTGGTGGGTGGCGCGCCGGGTGGGGCACGCGGCGGCAGCACAATAATATGGTCCCTCCCACAAACAGCGGAGAGCAGAATCTCCTGTAAGATAAAGAATTCATAATTGTAGTGTTGTAGCATGTCTTCTTAGACGTTTCCTAGACATAGTGCTCCTGGTTGTAGATAGAGGCCACTGGTTTCTAGACTTCTCAGGATGCAGCTTCTTGCGAGAACAAATAAAGAATAACTTACTAACGTACTAACTTAAATCTGACCCTTCCCATCAATGTCTGTTTTAAACAGTTGATTTCATTTCGCGGCTAACAAAGTTGAAGTGAAACAGAAGTTTCACACGTATTTACGCAAAGGTTTTCATCATCATCATCAGCCCTTGTTGGCACATTGCTGGGTATAGGAGTCCTCTTATAAAATAGGTTCGCATTATACTACAGCTAGCCTTGTTTGCAGCAGTTTGGTGTACGTTGTATAGGTATTTAGCGACTTAGTTCCATATATTGGTTGCAGTAACGCGATGCCGAACTACAAGCTGGGCCCGCAGAAGTCTGAGAAGTACAGTCCCAACTACGGCTACGAGCCGTACTGGGCGGACGGCGGCTGGGTGTTCCACCCCTCCTCCAACTCCACGCCCGAGCTGGACGACTACTGCGGGAACGTGTGCGCGCCTTCGTACAAACAGTCAGTCTATACTGTAGCTAAATAAATAAATAAAATAAAAAATCAGGTCAGGACATATCACACAGCGCCATCTAGTCCCATACTAAGCTAACGCTTGTATCATGGGTACTAGATAACGTATATGATACATGTATAATTTTCTTTTTACTTACTTACTTTAGCTGGCGCTGCGACCCAACTGGATCCTGGCCTCCGATACTAAATGGCGCCACTGTCCGCGATCTTGAGCAAGACCCTCCCACTGGGTCACTTGCAGCTTGCGGAGGTCCGCCTCCACCTGATCCTTCCAGCGATACTTAGGACGCCCCACCGGCCTCTTGCCACACGGTCGCCCCAAGTACGCGCGTCTTACTGCCCGATCCTGCCCCATTCTCTCTACATGGCCGAGCCAGCGAAGTCTCTGTGCACTTATCTCGCCTATAATATTGGGCTCAGCCACTAGCTCTTCAATCTCAGCGTTTTTCCACACCCTCAGGCTACCATCCTCTCTTCGGGCAGGTCCAAGAATCTTACGGAATATCTTCCGCTCTGTCACAAGCAATTTCATCACTTCCTTTTGTGTCAGTGTCCACGCTTCGCACCCGTACATTAAAATTGGACGGATGACTGTCTTGTATACACGAAGTTTAGTGTTTTTGCTAAGGAGCTTGGACACTAGGACTTTATGCAAGGCTGCACTACAACGGAGGGAGTTCTGGGTCCGTATATCAATCTCTTCCTCTCTGGTATTGGTATCTGTTATAGTACATCCTAAGTATCTGAATTTGTCTACTCCTTTAAAAACAGTCTCGCCTACACTAAGGTTTGCTCTGGGAAGTCGCTTGTTCCTATAGCGGTGCATATGGAGATACTCCGTCTTGTCGCAATTTATCTTTAAACCCACCTTCTTAGCCTCCGCTTCCAGAACCTCAACTGCTTCGACCACCTGCTGCTCCTGCTCGCCCAGAAGTGCCAAATCATCGGCATACCCGACAACTCGGTGCAACCCATTGAGTCTCACTCCGCCGTCCAGCCTCATAACATGCTGTATGACATTTTCAAGAACCAGATTAAACAACATTGGTGACAGGGCGTCTCCTTGCTTTAAACCACTTACTATACCGAACTCTTCAGTCATTTCAGCACCCACTCTCACCACCACTCTACTCTCACTTGTGGCCATCTGGATCATCCTGATCAATTTTGCAGGTACCTTAAAGTTATTTAGAATGACATAAAGAGCCCTTCTGTCTATACTGTCGTATGCCTTTGCGAAATCTACAAAAAGTGCATGTACACTCTGCGCATACTCCCACCTCTTCTCCATAAGTTGTCGTAGTAGGAAAATCTGGTCTACAGTGCTACGGTTGCGCCTGAACCCACACTGGTAGTCACCTATTAAAGCCTCAGCATAAGGTTCCAATTTATTCAGCAACACGTAGGACAACACTTTGTATGCAGTAGAGAGTAGCGCTATACCTCTGTAGTTACTACACTTTCTCCTTGACCCTTTCTTGTGAATAGGGCATATAACTCCTAGATTCCACTGTGTCGGCATTTTCTCCTCGTTCCAAATTTAAATAATAAGTTCATAGAACCGAGAATGTGCTGCCCCACCACCATACTTCCACAGCTCTGCAGGGATGTTATCTATACCTGGTGATTTATTATTTTTAAGTCTTAAAATGGCATCTCTGACTTCTTCGAAAGTTGGGGCCTCAATAGTCTCTTCATTTGGCGCTGTTCTCTCCAAACTCTCCTGGACAGGAAGCGAGCAATTGAGGAGACTATGAAAGTAATCTCGCCACATCTCTTTAACTTTGCCTACATCCGCCACAAGGTTTCCCTCTCCATCTTCCAGAAATTGGCTTTTCGGTTGGTACCCTTTCTTGATTCGGTTAACCTCCTTATAAAACCTTCTGGACTCATTAGATCTTATAAGTTTTTCCATATTGTCAACCAAGCTGTCCATATAATTCCGCTTAGCCAGTCTTATGACGTTTCGAGTATTCCGTTGTGACTCCACCAGCTTGGCGTTATGCTTGACATCTTGCTCGGCTTGTATTCTGATTTTTCTTGTCTCCTCAATTGCCGCTTTACACTCGTCTGTGAGCCATTTCCTACCCTTACTTCGCTTCACCTTTCCCAGAACTTGGAGGCCTACATCTGTTACAACCTTCTGAAATGCTATCCACGTGTCATCAATGTCCTCTTGCATTCCTAACTCGCTATATCTATTGCTCAATTCTAGCTGAAATGTTTGTCTAAGTTTTTTATCTTTAAGGTTATTAATATCAATACTGTTTCCCGGAGATATAATTTTGTTAATACTGGTTTTAATCTTAGCTTTTAGCTTAACAACCAACATATAGTGGTCTGACCCACATATAATTTTCTTTCGTAAATAAAAACTTATTATTATATACATAGAAGCGACCCGACTCAACACAAGTATATAAAAAAAAGGTGACTGACTGACTAGACGGATCGGGTTAAAATTTGGCATGCAGGTAGATGTTATGACGTAGGCATCCGCTAAGAAAGGATTTTTGGAAATGCCACTTTTAGAGGAGCGAAATAGGGGATGCAAGTTTATAAATATGTATATGAAATAAGTTTTAAATCTGCGAGCACACAGGCGTCTACTAGTAAACATATTTGCGGCGGTTCAATAGGTGCTATGAGAATAAGGCGGTGTAGTAACAAATCAAAGGTTTTTTATTTCTGTAGGCAATCAATTACATGCGCATAGAAACGTCAATTTACAATTCATTATTATATCACACTAGCTGACCCGGCAGACTTAATGCCTCAATCGATAAATAAAAGACCTAAACTTTTGTATAAATTAATTTTTTTTTTTTCCTTTTAAACCTTCCATAGACCTCCACGAACATTTCAAGTCTAAGATAAGATAAATCCGTTCAGCCGTTCTCGAGTTTTAGTGAGACTAACGAACAGCAATTCATTTATATATATATATAGATTTATACACAATAGTGTAAATTAATATAATTTATGAATTACATATGTGGTTAAAAACTTACACAGATGAATGAAAAACACTTTAATTATTTAATTACTAATTATTTTCAGCTACGGAGTAATTTGTGCGAAGAACCTTCATGGAGAATACAAGACGTTTCCAAACTATTGTGCTATGAAGGACTCCGACTGCACGGATGAAGAACGTAAGTAGTGTTTTCCTTTAGTAAGAATTATTTATCACTAGCTGTGCCTGCGACTTCGTCCGCATGGAATAGTTATTTTGAGCATTAATTGTTTGAATTTTGAACCGTTTTCGCAGCGAACGCAACGGAAACCCTCAAAGATGAATAATTTTCCTCGTTTTTTCCGCATTTTCCATTATTTCTTCGCTCCTATTAGTTGCAGCGTGATGTTATGTTTAGCCTAAAGCCTTTCTAGATAAATTGTCAATACAACACAAAAAGAATTTTTCAATTCGCACCAGTAGTTCCTGAGATTAGCGCGTTCAAACAAACAAACAAACTCTTCAGCTTTATAATATTAGTATAGATTTTCCCCTGTAAGCACTTACATATGGTGATAAAGTTGGAGTTTGTTGATTTATTGAATCTTCCAAATACATGTATTTGGAAGGCTGTGCACCATGTGCTTAATTTAATTTCTTTGCCGATAACATCATTGTCGTGTTTCGTACGTGTCCTGTGTACTGAATATGTTTCAATTTACAAAACTATGCAAATTTAAACATAATCGGTACATCAGGTTTTGAGTTAGTACGTCTTGTGTCAGACAGTAAGATAAGATAATCAATTATTCATCAATAGAAATACTTAACTTATGAACTAATAATTCTATTGTATTAATAAATAAACAATACATTAATTAATTCATTGTAGGTATAGGACTTAAAATTTGTATATGCATTGAAAAAGAGCAGTTTGATTTGTTTAATAGCCTTATGTTGTTTTTTTTTTGTGCAGGTTTGAAAATAGTATACAAGGGTCCGTGCATAGAGTCCGGGGAGGAGTTCAAGGGGCACCCGGGACACATCTCTGTGAAGTACACGCTGGGCAAGCCGCAGCCCGGGATAGCCCGGGAGGTGGTGCAGAGGTTCTTTGACTTGTAAGTATTACTTTATTTATAACTAGCGGACGCCCGCAGCTTCGCTATACATATATCTATGACACTCCAAAGGCCGCATACTACCTACATATCAATAATTATGAAGATCCGTTTAGCCGTTTTTGCGTGATGAGCGTTTAAATAAACAGACGAACAACTAAACAGATAGAAATTCTAGAAATTGTTGGAACGTATTCCGTGTTCTAAGTATCTTATTTTTTTTAGATCTTCAATGTCGAATTAAGACTTTTGACCCTCTTTAGCTTTATTATATGTAAGTAAATAAGTTCTTATTGTGTAAGCACGATCCATCTTAGACCATTAAGGATAGAGATTCATTATGAGTACTACTACTAAACTTGCAACAAAGCTATTGCTTTCCATCAGTGAAACTGTAAACCAAGTGCAAACCAGTTTTAGATAAAAAAAACTGCACTAGGCTACAAATGGAATTGAGAATAAGATATGCCTTTTACTATTAACTGAAGCGAGATACAATCAAATTAATTACAACTTATTTCCATAGTTCTTGAGAAACACATTAAAAAAAATTGTAAACTTTCCTTGTAAATCAGTGAAAATAGTCTCGACTATAGAATCCTACTTGGATTCGAATTTGCATCATTATATACATGATTGTATACATGATTGATTGATGAGCCAGGGCGTGCAATTTTTCAGTTCCTATCATTTGTAATATAAATGTGTAATTACTTGTGTTGAGTCTGGTCGTTTGTATGTATAATAAGTATGTATTTACACCAGAAAAGTGTATAAGTATTATATCCGTTATCTCGTACCCACGACACAAGCGTTTGCTTAGTGTGGGGCTAGATGGCGATGTGTGCAATGTCCCGGAATATTTTTTATTTTTAATATAACTGTATCCCTGTATATCACATGACTGTTCCAGGTACAGGGTGCCAATTGGAAGCTCCCTGCACAACGGAACTACTAAAGCATGGACATACACACCCACTTTTACGGATTATTAAAATTTAGGTTTTTTTTTAAAGAAAAACCTGAATGCACATAGGTATGTATACATGTATGTAAGGTATAATAGTAGGATAAGGGCACGAAGGATAAGTATTGTAATATAATAACAAGTTTTCTGAGTTAAAAGTAGCTAAATTGACTATTTAAGTTTACGAAGGTATGTAATTAATTATTAATTAATCGTAGCAGCGCAACATAGATTGCTATCTACAATTATTCGAGTGGGTAATACAATCAGGGAGTTAATTCGTCAATTCCCCCCTCCCGCTATATCACCCCTGACTCACCCCCTCTGTCGTCAGGTGTTAAATCAAACGCCTACAATCACTCGATGGCGTAAAAATACAACGATAATTGCCTATTTTGTACACAGGGAAATTAATACAGTGGGCAAAGTTTTCAAAGTACCTACCCTGTTTTATTTGGATTGAGATGTTATTGTTACAGAATACTTGGTGGATTTCTTGACATCGAAAGACCTCGATATAACAGACCAAATAAATATAAATAACAAAGAATTCAACTATTTAAAAAGTGGTCTTACTCCTGGCCAGGCATTTAAGCCTAATAACTACATCGTTTTTGCTAGGCTGTATTTTTTTTACGTGGTATAGGTTTACGTTTGACTACAGCCTGCCTGATGTTAAGCATTGCTGCAGCCTAGGGTGTAACACGTTTGCCTAGAAGATACCTATTAACTCTAGATTTGAAAACCCCTGGATAGTAGTTCGCAGGAAACACAGTTAAAATACTACTTATTATTTAACCTAACATCGTCTAGTACGGCAGTTAAACCATGTCAAAGGCCCGTAGGGCGGCCTGATAAACTCTTGAAACCATAGGTAAGCTAATCTCATTCGATAAGAAGACCTAACCAATAAGAAAATTTAAGGAGCAAGTTTATTACGGCGGCGTTTAGGATTTATCATCACCTTATTTTACAAATAGTAAGATACTTTTTCTTAAAAATTATATAACATTCTCCCAAATTTACCTCCTGTGAAACCTCCCCTGCGTGTGAAGGCTGAATCCGCCCAGTCAGTAATTTAACTTGATTTATTCGAGGGCGGACATATTTCACCGAAATTACAGCCACTGCCGCGAGACGCCGTGAAAAGGGTCGGATTATACGGCTAGATGGCGCTGTGCGTTGTACCGGGATATTTATTTTTAATATCTATTTGTATATGGAGTTTTTACAACCGCAGGGAGCACCTGGATTCAATCTGCGCAGGACCGGGACGAGTGGCGTACAAGAAGAGAGGCCTATGCTCAGCAGTGGGCGATAATAGGCTGATGATGATGGTGGTGATGATATGGGGCTTGTAGTTTTTTTTATTTAATCAGATATTGTCGTAGTTTAGAAAGTGGACAGCGGATGATAGCTAAGGGACTATTTTTCGATGGGTGACCAAAATTTTTTTCACACAGGCATTCTGTTTGAACGCTTTCGTTGGTCGGAGAAACGGTATAGCCAAAAACTTCTCAAAAATTAAACCTCAAAATTTGCTATTACCAGTATACCTTGCATAGTGAATTTGTTATTATGAGTGAAACTTTAAGACGATACTAGTGACTATATATTCGCTTTAAACAAGAAAGTTTGTTAGTATTTTGTTCCTTCATAATGCATGATAAACCGATTACGGTGAAATTCAAAGTAGTTAGGTATTTAATATAGTTACTGCTAAGCCTTCAACTTAGATTGAAAGTGCTTAGTCTGAAATATTAATATGGAATGTTCGATTGAATTTTGCTGCGTTTATAAATTATTAAAGCATTTTAGTTTAAATCATTTTGTTAATTATCTTGAGACGTTAATTTGTGCTAACACAGTTCGAACCTACAACATCCTACGAAAAAATGCATCCAACATTTATAAAATAGAATATGTCTTTATTATAATAACTATATTACATTGTAAAATATTTCTAAACACTGTTGTTTATTACAATTGTCATTATGTTGTTACATTTTGCATTAAAAAAGCACTAAGAAGCAGTGTTTATATTTTTGCAGAGGAAAAAATTAAAATTATACAAGAACGTTAACGAAGTAATGTAATTATAGTGTAGGAGATGGTCACAAAATATCCATGGAATAAGGATGCTATCTTTCTATTTTACCTATAGTCTCGTTTCTACAACCCACCAACATTTATTGTCAAATACAAAGTAAAATCCATAGTGCAGTGATATTATGAAAAATTATGTTTTTGCCTTTTTTATTTTGGGTATATTTTATTATGGTCATATAATATGTATGTAAATAAGCTAGTATGGCGCAACGGTTCCAGAGCCTGCTTTTCATCAAGACGTACCATGGTTCGAATCCGGCCCTACACCAATGACTTGTATTTTCAAGTTATGTGTGGACTTGCACTCGCTTTGCGGTGATGGAAAACATCGCGAGGAAACCGACATGTTTGAGGACCACAATATTCGAGGCCACGTGTTTGCCCGTTTGATGTATCCTAAGAGAACTCCCCTAACGAATTAATTCTGCGGGGGAGTCACGACCGTCAGTAAATACGACTCAAGAGACATAGATCTATATTATAATAATCTAGGATCTTATCTATCTCCATCCCAAACGTCATGCAAGTTAGTTCAGCTATTATAGCTTGAAGAAGGAACAAACACTAGACTCTTTCAAAAATTAAATAATAATAAATTCCAACAGTAACAACTGTAAAATACAGTTGCACCGCCATCTCTTTAACCACAAACTCATTGCAAAGATAACAGAATCGTTTAATTTTAATGCTCCAACCAACGGAATTGGGTTCATTTTGGCTTGCACTCGGCAGTTAGTACGGTCTTTGGGCCATGAAGGAAGATTGCAGTGATGCTGTAATGCTCACAACTATGGGACACTTTTGGTTATTAAAAAAATGCTGACCTTTTATTTTGACGGTACTGGAAGAACGAATAACGAATACGAAGCGGAAATGAGTGTGGGGCTAGATGGCGCTTTCCCGGAATATTTTCTTTTTTTACATACTGCTGCAATTTTAAGGCCTTAATTTTCCTGAAACAAAATAATAATTTGCTATAATGTTTCACTCTGTTTTTCTTCAATATTATTTTACATAATGCAAAGACAAGTTTTTGTACGTTTGTATCTGATAAGGGATTAAGTAGCTGAACTGATTTGTACGCATCGCTGAATCGTATAGTATGTAAGCATATATAGTTTCTTGTATAAACATTTTGCTGTCGGTACAAAAACAAAGATATTTTTTTTTAAGAATCTTTATTGATATTGTTAAGTTTCAACACACACATATAATACTAGTGGGTGCTCGCGGTTTCGCTCGCATTAAGAAGTAAAACTTGCATCCCCTATTTCACCACTTTAAAAGTGGCATTTCCAAAAATCCTTTCTTAGCGGATGCCTACGTCATAACATCAACCTCCATTCCAAATTTCAGCCTGATCCGTCCAGCGGTTTAGGCTGTGCGTTGATAGATCACTATATCAGTCAGTCAATCAGTCAGTCAGTCACCTTTGAGTTTTATATAATTGGATAGAAGATGTAAAGTTTCAACACACACATTTAATATTTAAATATAATCATAGAATATGCTACATCGATTACAATATATCGTCGAATTGAATTTAATACATTTTGTAAGATAGGAATTGCGAGTTTTCCTTTTTACCTCATGTTTATTGCAAAAAATAATATTGCCTTTGAGTATGTCCAGCCACCACAACAGACATCTAAGTTTTGAAATACGAGACTTAAGTATAATAATTTCAAGTTAATAAGTTGAAACGGTTCGAGACCCTCGTTAGGAGAAACTAGTAACTTACTAAGTATGAAGTACAGTTCATTAAATTAAGCCTAACTTAGATGTTTGTTTGCAAGTACAAACATAGAACAAGTTAACCATAGAATAAATAATAGTGACACCTTAACTTAAGTTTGATATGTCATTTTATATGAGTATCTAAGTCAATAATAATTTTACTAAGCAACTAATAAATTATGCTCGTAAGTTTAGTTTCAAAATAAGTAATTACAAAGTGTACAAGTACATACCTACATGTTTAAACAACTACTTTGGTGAGAGTACTATTAAGGCATAAGATTTTTCAAAAAACAAAATTACACCATTAAACACCTCGTCCTACTCACTTATTTTGAAGAATATATCCCTGCCAGATTGGTTGCCTGGAAGAGATCGCTCTTAGCGATAAGGTCGCCAATTAAAACGCAAATTTTATTTCTATGTTTTTTATTGTTTTTTATGTATGTGGTGTTTTAATAAAGAATTTATCAATCAATCAAACAATTACCATACTACAACCCGATTGCAAGAATTTACTATTATTTTACCACAGTAATGCGTTTTAAAAAAAGTTTTGTACTTTTTAAACTATGTTACAATTCTTTTAGTTAATTGTATTGTTTGGAATATGTCTGAATCATCCTCATCACCTAAAACGTGAAATCTGTGGAGTATACGCCATCTTTCTTCCTTGACCTCCCTATACGACATGACATCTGTTTTTTCCATGACATATGATCTTCTCGTCCCTCCCTCTCCGTTTTTCTACCCAGTTTTCCTGTTGGTTTTCTGTCCAAAAAAATTATTATAAAACTGCACACCTTATTTTATCCATCGTCGGTTGAAAAAACAGATCGTTGGCAACATTGAGATGCAAAAGTTGTACTATTCAAATGAGGCTAGAAGCTTCATGAAAGTGTAATGAGACCGCTATTTAAACACGAGCTTATTTCGAGACAATTTCAGCAACATTACTGAATTTGTAATTAGCTATCTGTTGCTAATCTGGATCTAAGGTGGCGCTGTGAGGAATGTCTCGGATTTTAATTACATTTCTTATTTATCTGGCTGGCCAATACGATGAATTATCCTATCTAACTATCCTATTCTCTAACAAAATAGCGAAGGAGTTTTGACCCTCCTTAATGAGGAAATACGAAAGAAGCATTTGTTACTGAAGCTCCTGTAGCGCTTGTGGTGTGATTCAGTGGCAGATTATATTTATACATGATTTTATAGAAGGTTTATATTGTTGGTTGATTTTGTCTATCTTTGAACTTGACGATTTTCAAGCTATGTCTGTATGTATTATGTATAATGCTTTCACACTCGATCAACTTATGTAAATTAAATACATAGTATGCTAAGACTTAACTTAAACTTTTATTGGACCATCATTTTTATTGGATTTTTATGGTTAAACAACCATAGTGCGGGTTTAACACTTAATAAATTAACTCATAATGCTCAGACTTACGAAAACATTCTGGGGTTTTACCTACTCGTAACACTTACCTACTAACTTAGGTTTCATTATGTATTTTCTTAAAGTTCATAATGAATATGTTATTTTTTTTTATCAGATATTGAGATATCCTAAGGCTAGTATGATCGCCAACCAGCCAAGAACTCACCTAGGTATTTTGCGTAAGTAAATCCAAGTATGATCGGTAGCGTAGCGACTACTGAGCTCCTCCAGAGAGGCTGTATGTTCCTGCGACGTATTGCTCGCTGGAGACGCGGGGAGTGACTACATACGGACTAAGAGGAAGGCGAGCAATTTTATTAACGTTTGGTTTATTAATCTATTTTTTTTTCTACTTGGGAACTTTAATGACAGCTTGATGTTATACACAGAAAACCGTTATAGGTATGCACCTAATTTAACGAGCAAAGCCACGAGTACATCTAGTAATATAATATTAACGAAGGTTTTCATAGAACAATAATATATTTTTTCACAATTTAGGTGATTTTTTTATTGTGATATTTTATTTAGGATGAAACAAAAACATTGCCAGCCAATCTTCAAAAATTTGTTTTAGATGCAAAGACACACAGTTTTAGATTTCTTATTTTATTCCTCTTACATCTTCTTCTGTCCCATTTTTCCCAGCAATATGTCAGTTAGCTTGAAGCGTTATTTTATTCAGGCGCTCCAAGATTCAACCCTCTCGATAAAACTTCACGCGACGCCATTTTATATCCAACATGACGGGACTAACTTTATGAAGGAAACTTATCTGAGGGAAATTATTGGTTAAGGTTTTGAACGTTTAAAGTTTGGGCAGTAAATGCATGATGATATGGAATGATTTATGTACGAACTGTTGAACAATAAATAGGATGTTAAATCTGAGTAAAAAAATGAAGTGAGTGTTCCAGGGACAAATCATGGGTGCATCCTAATTATATTATAACAGGGTAACTTCTTAACTTCATTTCGAAACTCCTGACTTCGTTTGTTCAATGCAGATTAATAATACAATAAAAAAAAATATAAAAATAGATAAACAAAATGAGAACTTACATATCTACTTACAAATATAAATATGTATGTACATACAGCACATTTTTTCTCATTTTGTTTAATTTTTCACAAACAGTCCGGCTCTTGACAAACCAAAGATCCTATTGAATCACATTTTCATCACGTTGTAAAATTTGTCAACACCTTAAATTGCTAGTACGTTGCAGAGTTCAACGCGTCAATTATTGTGAAAATACGCTCCATCTACAAGCATGTCCAGCCTACTTCCATCTGCCTCCAGTAATCCTGACGAGGTACAAAGAGTTCCATTTCACTTGATGATGTGTTAACTACTAACAATACTCGAGGGAGCCTCGTGTTGCCATTTGCTTATAAATTGCTACATTTTTCTAGTCATGTTGCTATCATTATTTTGTCAGGACAATTTGTTGTTTACTATAGTACGGTAGTCGTTTAACCATGTCAGGGGCGGCTTGATAAACTCTCAACAGTAAAAATGGCCACTCTCAATAAAAAGAAGGGATTTTGGTCAAAATACGCTGCATCCACTATCCTGTCAAACCTACTCCTATCTGCCTCGAGTAATCCTGGCGTGTTACAAAGAGCTCCACTTCTCGTGACGATGTGCTAACTACTAACAATACTCGAGGGAGTCGGGTGAATTGTTGGCTGTTTGCTTTTAAATTGCTACATTTTTCTAGTCAGGTTGCTAACTTTATTTTGTAACCTTTTTTACTCAGTTTTAATTTTCAAAGCGGTTGCTGTGAAACTTGTGTTATTGTTGAAGAAATTTAAATCTTAATGCTCTTTTAGCAAATCTACTTGAAATTCGGTAATACTTACAGAATGTTAAACATGTTCGATATGTAAAAAACATACAAAATAGCTGCAAGTGTGTCAAGTTTTTACCGTTTTAAAATTCTGTGACATAAATTAATTAAATTCATATGGATTTTATTTATTTATTTATATACATATGTATGTATATACATGTAGGACTGCCATTTCATAATGAATAAAAACTATTACATTAAAAAATTAATAAAATGCCACTTTTATGCAAGAGTCATCTATCAAAGAAATACGTGGAACTGATATATAAATCACCGATAAATGAGGAACGAACGATTTTAAACCATAATTACCTCGGAGGAAGGACAAGCCTGGAGTCATAGTAATAAATTGAACGTGTTCTGTATGTCTGCACTCTTTCGACTTATGTGCGCACCAACGCGGAAGAAAGAGATAACTAGTTACTATATAGATCACCTTCAAATGACAGTGTAGCCGTTTTTTATTACCTCAATTTAGTGATGTGCCTACGACGTACGAAATAAAAAACCGAAACCGAACCGAAACATACATTCTGTTCTGTCACGTTAACGATTATTCTAGTAGTTTCGCTAACTAAACCATAAAAAAGTGACGTAATTGTAACATGTTTTCAAAATCGATCTTTTAGGCATAGTTAGAACTAGGTGAGAAAACCTGGAAAAGGATTGTGTAGTTCGAAATAACTCAGATAACTTTTGTAGGTTTTTATTTACTGACCCTTAAACAATACAGTTTTATTAAAAAAATTACGTACTTTATCTTGTGGTTGTATAAGTTGCTTAGTCATATAATGAATTTTCGTTTTTAAGTATGTCTCGGCTACGAGAGACCCGATTTTAACCGAATTCAGAACAATTGTGCACAACACTATAAACCAAACTTTTGCGTATTTTTAACATATAATGGCAAAATTTAATTGTTTTCCTCCAAAATGAGGTTCTAAAAGAGTAGAAATTTGTTATATTTTAATATTTTGATTCAGTTTTGTATTGTTTTGTGGAAAATGATAAAAAACTCTAACCTGTGAAATGACAAGCTCTGGATTTCGTCACTTTTCTTCGAAGCATGGCTCTTACAGCCATAGGCAACGCACGCCATTTGTTCTTCAGTAGAAAACACTTCTCAAACAAACTCATTTAACCAAATATTCCAAAGATTCACGGTATATTCGCAAAAAATCCAAATCCACAGCTAGTATCCAAATTGGTTACTCGAGCTAGAAAAACCGGCTTCACTAACGTAAAGGGCCGAACAGATTGTATATAGTTGTCTCTTTTTAGCACACTAAAAACATTCATTAAAAAGAGAGGTTCCGATAGTGCGCCACACTTCAACTTATTACTATGTCTCCAGGCTTGTCCTTCCTCCGAGATAATTACAGACCAAAGCCATAGCTTTCATATTTTATTCCATATTCAAATAAAAATTCGTCGAAATTTCCCCTCGCGAGTCCATTACTGACTGTGTTCACAGGCAACGAGCTTATCTAGACGTCCGAGACAAAGCAACATTGTATCTCTTTGTGGATGATGCATGTACACATATACCTTCTGACATATTTCAGCACACTGCACAACTCGCCCGGAGGAACGCTTGGGCTTGGCTTGGTTTTTAGCATTTCTAGATTTTTAACACACAGTTCTGTTTAGTTTTTAAAAGTTTTACTAATAGTGAAGTGAAGCTTTCATCAAATGTTTATGTTGGTATTTGTTCGTGTTTAACAAACCTACATAATTATTTATCATATCTAATAATAAAAGAAATAATAACAATAACAACCGCAGGGGCGACTTTATGGCGAGTCGTCGGTGAGTGGCGTCACCGCGGACCCCGATTCCCTGGGGGCTAAATGAGACCCCCTGCCTCCCGGCTTGCCTTAATTGGCCGACCGGGAGTGGAAGACGCAAGAGCTAAGTACCTAAGCTCCAGGGTGGAAGTGTTAAAGGGCATAACGCCGCTAGTACCGCTCAGAGAACGCGCAGCACACCTCTCTACACCCTAAGCCACTCACATCAATGTTGCCCTTCCGGCGCCATCTTAGGCTGCCTTTTGTGGAGGGCCCATTTAGTGAGTGGCAAGTCATCACCCGCTATAATTTTTATGAATGAGGCATAACTGGCGGGTGCCGTTCCTCGTACAATAGACCAGTTTAATTAAGTCAATGAACAACTCAACACAATAGCCTGTAACATTAATACCATGTCTGCAATAGTTACTTGATATACCTAACATCCTCTTTCTGTAGTTTTGTACTTAATTTTAAGTATAGTATTGTAAAAGGCCTCTCAGTGTTGGCTACGGCCCCACTGATGCCTTAAAAATACCGGGCGTAAGGCCCGAGAGTCTGTGAAGGAATTAAAGAAATAATAAGTTAATAAATATTCCGGGACATTGCAAACAGCAAAAATCATGATTTATTTAGGACTTGACATGCACGCACGAACAAAACATGATGAGTTCATTTAGTATGGGGCTAGATGGCACTGTGTAAAATGTCCACATCCCATTTAAATGATTTTTATTGGTCGACTCATATAGTATAATGAAATTATAGTCTGTATTTTAAGGTTTTTTGCACATTACATCCAATATACATATTTTGTTTCATAGAATTGCTGAAAGTCAGTTAAATTTTTATTCAATTTCAGTTGAAACGGCTATGTTTGGATCTACTAATTAAACAGACGAGTAAAGCTTTTTCGCCGAAATCCATACATGAAAGTTAACATTATAGTGTAAAGAGAAAGCTTTCAAGCAACTCTATGGTGGTGTAATTGACAAAGAGACACAAATAAAGTTTTGTACGTAATTGTATACGTCTTCTTCTTATCGACGTGGCCAACTCTGGATGTCGAGTGTTTATCAAGCCGCCCTAAGAGCCTCTGACATTGCGTATGTACATACGTATGTATGCGTTGTCCTATGCCAGATAGTGCTTTAGTGGTAGTAGATATAAGGGCTGTTTTATTGAATGAAACTCTGGATTTCCGCAAAGTATCGCCTCCTGATTCAATATCTTGGCTATTTTCGTTGTCACTTTGAGTGTTTTTTTTTCTTTATTTATTATTATATTCGTCTTGTATGGTAAACGGTTAATCCGAATTGGTTCATCTGTATGTCTGTGTAGAAGTAATAAATAAACGCATAAAGTTTCGCCTTTTTAATATTTGTGGGTAAAGATGGGATAGTGGGTGGCAAACTCCAACCTTCTTATTACAAGAACACAACTTTGAAAATAGAACGTCGATTCTGTTCTTTTCATTTCTTCTGTTATAATAATCGAATTGTCAAAATGTTACCAATTATAAATCAACGTTCTAATTTGAATTTTGCACAAAATATGTGATTCTTAAACAACAAGAACTGTTTTTTTATTTTGAAAGGACTAGACTAATATTTAAACTGCGTTTTGTAATTAGACGGCAAAGGTTGTCCTAAGCTTTTGTGTGTTTAGGCCTCTCTTTGACATCCTAACTAAATTTTCTAGTTAAGTTAGGTTGACCTAAAAATTAGTCAAACTATCAAAGCAAAACCTTACAAAGTAACGGTATATCAACTACATTTCTAACCAAACTTGCAACAGAAATCCACATCAGATACAGTGAAACTGCGAGCAAATATGCAAATACAGTTGGACCAGTGTGAGTGTAAAGTAACGAGCTTTAATCAAAGTTGACTGAAGTGACGAGGGTTCTACTATAAACTCTGCTTCAACTAGTTTACACTGTATACCTAACTATTTAAAAGCTGTTAATGTGAACTGTATACTGCGGGAAGAACAGACTTTGTAAATACTAGTTGATGTTGGTTTTGCTTGTGTTATGTTTAGATAAAAAGTTCTTATGTTACTGTATTTTTTTTTCCTACATTTTTATAAAAAATCTCTATGAGAAAGTGCTCCGTTGCGCCGTGTAAAGGAAGCAAAACGGTTAGGACAAACATACATAACTATTCATATTTATAATAATAAATAAATATCTATCAGCGCCATCTAGCTCCATACCAAGTTTATGCTTGTTTTTGTAGAATGATATTACTTATAGACTATAATCTCTCGAGTTAATATACAGGACAGAACGTATGATTATAATACCAATTCAAGTCACAAGAATTACAAACACATTATCACAGGTACCTCATTAAAAAGTCACAATTTCACCTTTGTAACATCAGTGTGAAAATTAAATGTGCCAACCGAAACGTTATCAAGATTTTACAAAAAATGGCATCGCAGCATTTTCGCATTTTCCTCTTCGTGGAAACCATTACAGTAGTAAAGGAGGGAAAATATTCGAAAATACGCCTGCAAAAGTAGGTAACGTAAAACTGCACAGTGATATAATAAAAGGTAAAAAAAAATTATACAGGACACTTTATATTTAATTAATTTTTTTCACATTAGGTAATACGACATTTATTCGACTATTTTCTCTAAAAATACTTCAAATAAAATACTACACGTAATTATCATAAAAATTAAACACATACACAAAATACAGAAGCCATTATAAGAAGCAGTTTCATCGCTTTTTATCATACATACAGACTTACAAATAATGTAATATTATACTACTTGTGCCAAATTTAAATGCACAGCCATTAAAATAAAATCAGTTGTGTGCTGAGTAATGCATCGTTCGCTTCGCTCGCTCAGACAACTATGTAAAACTACTTAGCAACTGTATCCAAATTCCAAACTATGTGACTATGTACTGCAAGTATTAACTATTTACGTTAACTATTCTAAGCAGTTTTTAAACATCAAATTTTCCCCAAACAGAACCAAACTGTAGGTACTCCCCCCTTAGTCATGAGGCGTAGTTTAGTGAGCGTACTGATGCAAACTTAAGGAATAGAAAGACTAATGTGTACTTAATGTGTACTACCTAATGTGTACTGACTAATGTATCTTTAATGCGCACCAAACAATCACAAAAACTTAATGAAACTAAAGTAATTTAATGTACATTGGGCGGCCATAGGCGATTTCTTCCAGGCAACCTTTGTAAAATACATATCAGATCAGCAACAATACATGTAAATAGATGCCCTCATATTAAGTTCAATACTCTGAAAAATTATAGTTTTAAATCTAGATTCACAAACATAAAAAGCTTCCAATCTAGGTAAAGTACTTATTTCTGTGCTGGTTCAAAGAGCGAGCGAGATAGCGCGAGAGATAGAGATCAGCTATTAATTTGATTGGAGGGCACTGCGTTGAAAACATTTGGAGAGCTGGCCTGATTGGGCCTCGACGCAGAGTATAGAGCGGCAGAGGTGAAACTTGAAGAATGGTAAGCAGTAGATTTAAAAAAAAAATACAGACATAAACTCATTTCCACCTGTGTGTATGTACATAATAATCATTTTTCAACTACTATATGTTTTATACAATTAAGAAAATAATAATTTTTACATATTTATTGTCTATTAAAAAAAAAATATAGTCACAGCTTAGAAATAAGTATTATTGTTAGGGTAAAGGTACAGCTTCTACGAAAACGATTTTAATGAAGATTTTTTGTTGCCTGAGTTGAAACATATCAGATATGCGCGCATGAGCGTTCTAGGTACGGGTTTGACACTTGAAAATCAATTCCTAAAAAAAATCTGAGCTTGGAATTCTCCCACAACAATCTGTTCAGCGACCAGCTACTATCTCTTGATTTTTTCGGGTATTACTGCTTTCATTTGAAATAAAAAGGGAATACATAATTACAAAAAAATAAGCACAGTGCCATCTAATCCCCTGCTATGCAATTTTTTTTCTCTAAATTGATTGAAAAATATTTAAATTGGTATTTTTTAGATAAATCAATATCATTCTCATAGGTAACAGCAACTTTTGACGTGTTTCTATTATAAAAAAATATCACATAGTAACAGAAGTTGTTTCTCTGTGTATTCCTATTCCGTGCTAAATGTTTGAGACTGGTTCACTTAGTGTGATTAAGATATATAAATAGCATTCGATAGATTGAATTAGAGCCAAGCTAATCAGGTTTGTTCTGTTATATTTGATTTTGTACCATATTTGCTAAGGAAACATAGATAAAAAAGCCCGGAGCTATTTTATTCTTGCGGTTTTCTAAACGACATAGAAGTTGTTGGTATGAGTACTTATATCAGCTGATATATTTTAGCCTCCTACGTTTTCGATTGATTTTTATCTTGTATCGAAAAAAAGTAGGTACTGAGTCAATTCTTATATCGCAGTAGTGATTTCACAAAAGCGAGTGTGGCTCAGCGGTTCCAGTATCTGCTTTTCATCCAGACGCACTCTGGTTAGAATCCGGCCCTACACCAATGATTTCTTTTTCAAGAAAAGTGTGGATTTGCACTTGTTTAACAGTGAATAAATAATTGTGAGGAAACCGACACGTTTGAGGACCACAGTATCCGAGGACACGTGTATTTCGTAGGCAACCACCACGATGTATCATTCCAAGAAAACTCCTCTAACGTATTAATAATGCCGGGGAGGCACGACCCTCAGTCATGAGGAAATACGACTCAAAAGAGAGTAGTGTATTCATACTGCCTTTAGAGCGTCTGATTTGGCTTGACAACTATCGTAATAGAAGAAACAGCTGGGCTCAACAATTTAACATATCATGTTATAAATAAAAACGCTCAGATGGACTTTTGGTCACCCATCCTATGGCTGACCGCATTTACAGTCGCTCAACATTGGCATCCGCGTGCATGTACCTCTTCTAGCGGAGCTACATTATTTAATTCATTTGCTTAAGACAAACATAAATACAAACAGATTATAGAAAAGAGATGACAAACATAAAAGGTCAATATCACCATAAATACAATAGAATATCACAAAATGCGTATCTCGTGCGCCCGCTACTCTTAAATAAAAAAAAATTGCGGCCGCACTTAAATGAGTTGCAACCGAGCAATAGAAGTAATGAACAACTTTACCGATTTATGTTGTTGCAGTCTTCATAAAATTAAATGGATAAGTGTGGGACGATATTTTGTTTAGGGTTCTGTGCTATAAAATTTAAAATCTCATTTTTTTTCAGTACAGCTCCTAACTATCTAACTAGAGACTGTTTCTCGAAATAAGTCCTACGGAAGAGTTAGGAACTAATGTTTTATAGTTATTAGATGATATAATCAAGCGGTTATGGCGCCTTAACTGAGGGAACTCCTTCGTGGAACGGTCTTTACATTATTGCTTCACATACCTACATAATGTCAGCAGTAGTTAAGGCACGTCAGGGATCTCTGTGGCGGTATTAAAACTCTCGACTCCAGATTAGGCCACTTTCTTACTTATTTACTTATACATACAACTGTTAAGTGTGAAAATTATGGATATTAATTTAAACGATGTCAATAATACCTAACTGAAATAAAGAGTAGGCGCATTTACACAAATATTTGGAAATGCATTTAGCAAAATAACGCGGGGCTTAATGTTATATTTGTAATGTCAATAATAATTAATTGTTTTAATAGTTATCATATTTGTAACAACTGAGTAGGTACTTATTATTATTTTATCATAGTTTCCACGGTACCCCAAAACTATAAGTTTTTAACATAATTATAGTTTCATTGGAGTTCATAAAGTAAACCTCATCTCGGTCTGAGAGAACACAGTCCATTCCAAACTCATTAAAAGATGCAGAAAAACTTGAGTTGGACCGGCGCGGGGGGCGGGGAGCCGGGGGGCGGGGGGTAGTTGGGAATTTTGTGAGGCAACAAATTTATTACTCGGGCGCTACTTGCCTACTTAGGTAATGAATTGGTCATCAAACTTTTGCTATGATTTTCTGTATTTTTTTGTACAAACTGGACAGGGTTTGAATAAACTTTGTGTGTATTTCGTAAGACTAATGTTTACAATACGAGTATATAGCAACAGACTGTACGGTACGCTAATTTAATTAATGTTGTTTATAATGAGTATAACGAACACAAAATTTGCGAAGCATAAAACAAAATTTAATAAAATTTAAGTAAGCAAGTTGTAGTCAAGCTTGAGCCTTGCTCGTGTAAAATAAATTAAAAATGAGACAGGTCACTTCTAGTGTCAAGACTATTCAAACCACAATAGAAAGGCTTCTGGCGTGGCTTAATAACTGCCTTCCTGTGGCAAACAACCGGAAACTACAGTTTAAGTATATAAATACTACGCATTCAGCTATGTATGACTAGGACCAATAAAATATTGTGAAATATCAGAGTTAAACACTTTTAAAGAACTTTTGAAATGCTTTATAATTTACTTCATATCCCAGATTAACATAAATAAAGTACATAATACCTCTACATATTCCATACAACGTGTCTAGTATAATATCCAAGTTACAGAGTATGGTCCCCCGGGGAGCGCTAAACTGGTGTTTATACACTTTATGGGCCGCTAAAATGTCGTTTACAGCGAGAGCAGCATTTTAACGCTTGTTTATGGGAGGAGGGCTTCAAATGAAATATTAATGTATTTGATATGCTTTACTGAGTTGAAATTTGATTGTTATGTCTTGTGATTTAAAGTACTCGTTACTTGGATTCAAATTGGTGCTTATGATTTTTAGAGTGTAGTAAAAATCTTTATGTTACTTGTTCATCTTGTTTTATGCACTAGTTTCTAATCGGGATATTCATTTTATAAATATATTAAATGATACTGTCGGGATATATTTGGTCTATTGATATTTTGGACTGTCTCAACAAGGGCATCATTTAATGATTGCAAAAATGTAAAATATTTTTATTTTTGAAATAGATTTTTCTCACGTCTCACATAATATCAGCAATAATAAGAAACAATATTTACACATATTAACACTAATAGAACTAAAAAAGAGTATTTACTTCTAAACAAAATTTAAACAATCTACATGTGGTATGGAGCCAAGAACGCTGGCTGCATTCCCACGCTGGATTGCTATAGAAATCCTTTGCGCAAGGAACCAGCCAGCGTTCTTGTCTCTAGTGATGTCAATCAACATTTTATTGAATTTTTTTATAAAAGCCTTCGTGCTTTTACCCCACGGACCAAAAGTTTCGAAGCCAAGCGGTACGAAAATATAATCAGTCGATAATGATGTATATTTTCGCCGCTTGGCTTCTTCTGCTGCGTCCGCCGCGGCTCCTGCCGCTTGTACTGTTCCACTGAGGCGAGAAGGAGCTAGTGTATCGACGCAAGTTGCGTCCCATACATGAGCTTTTCCCCGCTCCCAGGGAATCAGTGTGAGGCCATCGGGGCGCTTACCATCGTCACGGACCATGCCAATCGGTTCAAGAACCGATGGTACGTTGACAGTGGCAAGTTTTCGTCTCACATATCATTCAGCGAGCCGTGGCGGGAGAATCTGCCTGCACTGCGAAGTCATGAAAGTCCGTGGATAGAATAGATTAATATGTAAAGGGCATATCTAACGATTGCTTCACCAGGCTAGACTTTTTTTTACACCACATAACACATATATGTATCTACATAAGACATATATTAGAGTCAGTTGTTCGTATAAACTACTAGCTTCTGAGCTAGATAAAATCTGCGTTTTATCATTTTCATGCCAGTAGATTTCATGATCAAACAAAGGCATTTTAAATTAATAAATAACATGGTAACCAATCTTCGTGGTATATTTATATATTTCCACTTCACAAAATCCTCTACCATCTATCTACCAGCTATCCAACAACCCCCCCCCCTCTATTACCCCCCTCTAATTACCCGCGTGCGAATTACCCGGAGTAATACGCGCCTTAAGTGCCAGTTAACGTAATGTGGGATATTTTTCTCTATGTAGGTAATATGGTGGGGATTTGTGTAAGTGTTATGTTTTTTTACAAGATTACTATCGCATATTTAGTACTCAAAGGGTCTTACTGTTTAGTGTAAAACTTTTAAAGGAAAAATGTAGGTAGTTAATACTTATAACTTCTCTTCTTAATTCAATTCGCAAGGAAAAATATGGTTGTACGGTAATTCTAATCAGAAAAATTTATATGATATAAAAAGCATTAAGAAGCGTTCATTTATCTATAAATTAACGCTTCATTGAACTCTTAACAAAATAAAAAAACAATAAACATAAAACTAGTCAAAAATAAATAATACAACTGGGCATATATACGATCTCAACATATGCACATAATACAATCTGATATAATAAGATGCTTTTGTAATGGTTTCCGAACAAATGCAGTCTTACACAGAATTTACTGAAACACTCCGTAATTTCATTTACAGAATGCACACCGCGTTCCACCGTGAATAAACCGAATAAAGCCGCCATTCACCAATACTTGAAATCCTTTACTAATTGGACGCGCTCTCGATCTTTGGCATAACAGGCCATCTATACTATACCTACCTATAGCTTTATACACTTACGAGTAGGTATAGTGCTTGTATCTTAAAGTCATTCGTTTCAAAACCCTAGATCTAGGCACTTACCTTGATATATCTGCCAAGACAAGCAGAAGATAGGCTACAATGGGGCTGACATAAATGTTTAGTATAAAGCCCCTAAATTTTAATTGAAAGTCCTGTGTCAAATTAATTAAAATAATAAGTGCGGTGATTCTAAAGTAGATATGGGTTATCTATCCCCAAAACAATGCGAATAAAGCTGCGGCAATTCGCTAGTTTTTAAAATAGAAGTGACGATGCAAGACATTGATACGTAATTGTTGGCACGAGTATTTAAAATTAATAACGTCATAGTAAGTCGAAAAAGTAATTAATTAGTAGTAATGAATGACCTGGTAGCTTAGTTGGTAGTGGCTCTGCTTTCTAATCTAAAGGCGGGTTCGATTCCCGAGTGACACAAGTATTTATATACCTACTTTAAAAAATTATATTTACTTGTGTTGAGTCTGGTCGTTTGTATGTATGTATAATAAGTATGTATTTACAAAAGAAAAGTATATAAGTATTATATCCGTTATCTAGTACCCACGACACAAGCGTTTGCTTAGTGTGGGGCTAGATGGTGCTGTGTGCAATGCCCAGAATATTTATTTATTATTATTTATTAGTACCCTTATTTATAGGTAGTGGACATATGAGGTTTCGCTTGCATTATTTTGAGATTTAAAGCCTATGACACTTCTAAGACCTCATACTAACTCCATACCAAAGATCATAATCATCCGTTTAGCCGTTTTTGCGTTATGAGCGTTTAAATAAACAGACACGCAGACAATAATTATAAAAATTGCCGAAACGTGTTCTGTTTTGGATTTCAAGTATACCCTAACCATTTCTTCTGATACCTTCAGTTCAGACTTTCGTCCTCTAAAGCTTTCTTATATGTATATTATAATAGATATGTAGATTACTCTAATCACAATATTTAGTAATACAGGAATCTTAAGGACCACAAGTTTTACAAGAGGCTCTCAAAAGAACATACATTAGTCATTATTCAATTGATAACTTCTCAGAAAAATGGAAATTTAGTAATAATGTAGTGTTTCATTAAATTTGATAAAAAAAATATAAATCCGTTGTAGTTTACGAATGATACTCTATTTAATTAAAAAACTCGCGCTTGTCCAGTTTTTCTTATAAAAACATAAAATTTTCACTTTGCTTTTCGCCCAATTTTCGTATAAAATTCAAAAAGCCTGTATTAATGGCGCACACGGCAGCTCGTGAATTATTCTCAAAAACGCGGCCCATCCTTTTAGAGCATGGAATACTATCTGTGATTGCATATTGATGGATTGAAAAAGTCTGGTCATGGAATTAGTAGAATTTTAGGTATTTCTGCAACAGTATTATGTACAATAGTGTGTAGTAGTAGATTTCCGCGACTTTACTCACAAATGTAACTTTTGTCATCACCGTTTATGTGGTAACCTATACAAACTCAACTATTGATACTCGTAAAGTCTTTTAATGATAACTAACTGTATTTTTATTCCCAATACTTTCAGAGCAAGAGTTACAGGGACATGAATAAAAATATTAGCACAAAATTCATTGCCAATCTTCAACCAGATTTTAAATAATTATATAAGTAAATATACGATATAGTATGCAGACGCCCGCAGCTTTGCTCGCATTATTTCAGGATAAAAAGAAGCCTTTGACACTCCTAAGATCTCATACTATCCACACATCAAAAATCATGATGATCCGTTTAGCTGTTTTTGCGTGATAGGTGTTAAATAAACAGAGACACAGAAAAACAGACAAAACTTATAAAAACCGCTGAAACGTGTTTTATTATCGATTTAAAGTTTACCCAATATTTTTTTTTCTAATATCTTTTATGTACAGATTTTTAACCCTCTTCATGTTTATTATATGTATAGATATGTAGATCTGATGCCCGAGCAGAGGTGCGTAAATCGCAGAGCTCAGGTATTTAAGTTATTGCCTAGCGCCTGCCTCCGCGCGGGGCTACTGCTTGTACATTCACTGTTATCAGTAAACACCTCGAAAAACATCATTATGACATTATTAACTATTAAATCATTTTTTTTTAAAAGGCACTCATTTAACTTTACCTGTAGAATAGCAAAATTATATTATCCTTTTCTCTGTGTATTTATTTATCTAGGCTATGTATGATTTTCGGATATTTTTATTAGCCTACATTTCACGACACACGTCTCGACTTAGTGTGGAATGTAGTGTACATTGTATTATTAAAAAACAATTCGGTCAATATAATAAAATGTATCTTATGATAGCTAAATCCAAATTTATCACGACTTGTTTCTTTCAAATATTAATGTACTAGCTGATGCGCGCGACTTCGTTCGCGAGGAAAAGTTATTACCATAAAAACGGTTCTAGTAGACATATACTGACGCGGACATTTTGTTAAATTATTTCAAGAGAAATAATTCTTTCATACACATTTTTTTGATATCTTGAACCGTTTTCGCAGCGCATGCAACGGAAGCCCTCAAAGATGAATAATTTTCCCCGTTTCTTCCACATTATCTATTGTTTCTTCGCTCCTATGAGTTGCAGCGTGATGTTATATAGCCTAAAGCCTTCCTTGATAACTGGTCTATCCAACACAAAAAGAATTTTTCAATTCGCACCAGTAGATCCTGAGATAAGCGCGTTCAAACAAACAAACTCTTCAGCTTTATAATATTAGTATAGAAGTATAGATTTGGAAAACGTGAAAATAAGTTCAAACTGATAACTTAGTAACTCATTAATGTTGGTTTGAAGGGAAACCTGTAAGTTTTGTAATTAAACTAAAGTTAATCATGCAAACATTGAAACTATACCGCCGCGATTAATCTAAAGCTTAATTAACCCGCCATTGGTGACGCATATGTCTGTGGGACCGGGTTGTTTAAAAACAATGAATATTTTTTACACCGCTAATCGAATTGCGTTGCGATTTCGAGTACCTGCCTTAATGCACGCCCCCTTTCATTTATTCACCCCGTGATAGCGACGCGGGCGCTGGTTTCTGAGTTTTAGCGCCAACCCGGTCCGTGAGACCGGTGTCACCAGCGAAGTAAGTCATATGTTTGTCATGTATTTTTTTATTACACTTGTTTTGATATAACTGTTGTTGTTATTTATTGTGTAATTGTATTATTTTATGTTTAGTAAGAGTTTCACTCGTTTTTATTAATATTTTCCTAGATATTATTCGAAGTATTTATGTATTTTTCAAATAAATAGTGCTTTTTGGTTTAGTATGTCTTACGAACAGCCACAGAGACGTCTTGAGGTTCTTTTGCAGGAAAACATGTCTGATACAGATAAATAACAAAGATCAAAAGAAAGTAAGACTGGAAAGTGACCTTGAACCGGAAAATTTGAAATCAGATCAGATACAAAATTCGGAGGGCAAAGAGGATTTGAGTGACCGAGAATCTTCAGGTAATGAAAGTTATAAACAGCCAGGGGTATAAACAACTTCTTCGTAGTCACTTCATCGAGAGTTTGGCTAAAAAACTGATTGCACAACATCTAAGAGAAGGAAAAACACAGTTGAAAAAGAATTATGCAATTTTGAAGATTGATGATGCCCCTGGTGTAACTGGTTCTTCAAGGAATGGTCGTTGGGTTGAATGTGGCAAAAAACCGAAAGGCAAGGTTCACTTGCCATAAATGTACAAAAATATTTGTGCCATGAGCACATAATACCTACTTGCTCAAATTTTTTGGCTGTTGACAAAGAGTGATTTTAGCATGACATTTTGTTATTATTTTGTAGATGTATTACCATTTTTGTTTCTTTATTTTATATTTCCAATATCATAAGACAGCCTAAGGCTGATTTTATACCTATTATACCAAAATATGTATCTAGGATTGTTACTTTAAAAAATGTTGTCGTAATACCTTATAATTTTAATGCATCCAAAGATGTTGTCTAGTGCTAGTAAATAAAATTGGATTTATATGTTTGCCTATTTTTTATTGATAACAAATGTCCTATTTTATATCCTTTTTAATTAAAAATGGCATAAACAATATTTAAATAGAAATACATGGAGCCAAAAACCCCGGTGCAGGAGACCGGGGTCACCAACGATGTAAGATAAATACACGTCACCAATGGCGGGTTAATTATTAATTAGTGATGTACATAGTTTACATACTCTCGAATTGCTTACGTTAGTAAATAACAAATTTAAATGGATTAAAAACATAATAAATAGTTGAGAGAATAATAAAAAATATCGTTACAGACATTTATTAAAACATACCTAATTTAAAATTTCTAACTAACCAAAATTAGCGGTAATATCGTAAGAAGAGTATTTTATTTTAGATTCTGAAGTATCTATTTTATTAATTTGAGTAATTTATTTGTAATTTAGTTGTTGTAAATGCGCTCATCAGCAAAATAACATAAAGGTATAGAAAAATAGGAATAAAAATGCAACGATGACAAATTACAAAGTCTTAGTCATAAGCTACAAACTTCCTTAATACCTAGATTTGAGTTCAAATATGATTTTTTTAATCGATTTGATTTGAACAAATTATAAAATACTAGATGTCGCTGCGGTATATGTTTTAATTATTTTTGTACGTGCGTGACGTCACAACCGGCCCCAACGGAAGACCAGCGCTGGTTGCTTCCACACAACCAGCATTATGCTGAGTTGGGGCTGTGTTGTCGCAGATTTTTTTGTTTTGTTGTTTATTATGTCCTTACTTGTGTTTGTTTCTCTAATAAATGTTTTTTTTCTTTAATTGTTTCTATTTTACTAGTAACCCCTATACCTCTGAAAATTGCTTGCGAGTTAAGCGCAAACTATTTGTATATTGCAATTCCTACATACGAGTACATACATACATATGTACATACAGCCTATCGATTGATGCGCGACACTGAAACACTGATGCTCAAACTTGGCGCTGAATTAGTGGCAAAATCGAACACCTAATAGTCCAAAACAACGAAGTAAAAAAATGCCTGTTATTTTATCTTCAGAAATTTAATATAATTTCGTTCCGCCGTTTGTCCCGTCTTGACATTTATTTTGCAACAAAATGGTTGTTATGTGGGATTAGTTTCTAAGGAAAAATAATAATATAACTTTACAATCCTTATTTTTTTAAATTCATCAATATGTATATAACTATTACAGATTTCACACACATTACATATTGATAAGAATGACTCACGAAAGATTTCTTTAATTTACGTTTAAGTTCTTTTTTTTAAGTATTTTATCTATTTTTAGGGCTCGATGGCCCTGTGTGTGATATTTATTTATTGGTACCATTATGTATTTACAAAAGAAAAGTATATGCATATAAGTTTTATATCCGTTATCTAGTACCCATGATACAAGCGTAAGCTTAGTATAGGTCTAGATGGCGCTGTGTGATGTCCTGAGTTTTTTTTTTCGTATACTCCATTTGATTTACTTATTGATAAAGTTTGTGGTGCAGTGGCTTGTCGTCCGTCGGCGGCAGTTTGTATGATGCACGGCCTGCGAGGTATTTGTTACTCCGGCCTCGGTACTGCATAGAGCCAGCATACAGGGTTACTGAAAACACATGAAAAACTATTTTATTACAGCGTATTCATGCTGAAAACGTTTTCCTTGTCTTGTTATATGTTTTTTATATAATTTGATAAAAAAACAACAATATGTACTTAACTACCTATAAAGATTTATTTTTGGAGTAAATTTTTCAAAGCTCTTGATTTTGAAAAGCTTTCAGATTATTTTTGTAATAGAACTTGATAAATCAGTAACTAAACGTAGGAACAGTAAAATGTAGATATAAGGTAAATTAAGGTACTACTAGGACTACGGACATTAAAATTAGGTTTCCTACCTGTAATTCGTTTCTTTATATTAGATACTTTTATTTTATTTAGACATTTAAAAATGTGTATACTTTTTGTAAAAGCTCACTTTTATATCTGTAATTCATTAGTTTTTAAATTTTACACAGAATAGAGTACGATTCCTCATCACCCTGTACCCAGAATGCAGAGAGACCGGCAGACATTGATGGAGGGGCTCAGCCTAAAGCTGGCTTTATTTCATTCGCTGCCATTTGACAATGTTCATACGAACACAATATGTACATGTTTCATGTTGCATTTTACGTGCTTGCGAGTTTTGGATCGCAGTAGGGGGTTTGGATGCTGACGATAGAAGTTGTTGTATGTAATGTAGGTTGATTAGTTAAAGTAGTATTTAGTATTTGAATGAGTTATTTACACATGTCTTTCAAATAAGTATTAGCGTCAAATTGAATCGTAGTAATCGTACGTAGTTTAGCGTGTTGCAGTTATCTTTAGTTGTACCAGCAAGGGGAGCCAATCTAACCATGAGGTAAAAACTGGGGGTTGAGGGTTGAGACTTGAGGGTTAGATAGCTCCCTGAGTGGATACCCTCCAACTTAGTTAAGAGTCTATGATGGGCTGGAGAGCTCGTTTATTAATAATAACTAAAACGATGCATTTGAAATGACGCTGGGGTCTTTGTGCGATTTAACGACGTACAGCGTTATCTAGTGTCGTTTATTAATAGTAACTTAAACTATACTTTGAAATGACGCTGGGGTCTATGTGCGATTCAACGGCGTACAGCGCCATCTAGTAAAATCTTACAAACTAAATTTATCGCTCCAACATTAGTTGTTATCAATGTTAATCAATGATTAGTGAGGTAAAAGTAGCTACGTACGTATGTCTGTCTGTCAATTCTGTAAAAGTAATTTTCAAAATGTATACTTTCCTAAGATAAGACCCCGGAAGGAGCTAATCACCGTAACACAGACGCACCGGCGTCCAGTGCGGTGCTTTAGAGATATATTTTATGTGTACATTTTTATAGAACAATAAATAATTTTGAATTTGAATATGTCACTAAAAGCAGTCTAGAGGTTCCTGTGGTGACTTTATTAATACGGTTTTAATCAATTATTTTATTTTACAATTATCAAATGCTAAGCTCTTTATTTGCCGCTTTTTCATTATTGATCTTACTTCACCGAACTGAGTAATTAAAAATCAAATATTTTCTACACTAACCTTAATTTATATCTAATACCGATTAATAAAATTTCGTTCATCAGCCTGCTATTTAATTCCTATCTAAGAGATATAATACCGGAACTTTTACAGCCTTTATCTACTTTTCATTGCTTGGGCTAACTCTAAACACTATCAATTTTAAATTTCCAATTTGTTCGAAGTGAGGTTGGTTCAGTAACTTCGATCTGTATGAAATAACAATGAAGGTAGGATTACTATAGTTTCAACCAATAAAGTGTGGGCTTTAGTAAATCCTATTTAGTGATTTGTAACCAGTTCGGTAAAGAGGATTTAATTTTTACAGATAGCTTTTAGATAAAACCTCCACTTGTGACACTAGTCAAGGTCGTTTATAATTTCTCTTTTTTCTCATTTATTTCGTGTGTTGCAATTCTGATTGATGCTCGAAGGTTGCAATACAGAATTGTCTATCTACCTATCTACTTTGACTTTTCAATAATTGAATGTTCGATGCTTATGAGTAAATGATATTCTTATGATAACTAAGGCCCGCTTGCACAACAACTTTAAACATATTAATTTATATTTATTCTTGTTACCAAACGCCTCAAAGAATCATTTTGCTAGCTAGCTGTCTTAGTATTCCAAACATGTGATCTAAATTCGTTAGTCTATTTGATGATATGAAGATATCATTCTATGCTTATCAAATATTTAAAATTGACGAAGCTTTTTCAAGGCGCCAAAAATATTTTGCTCCTCAAATTCCAGTTCCAAAATAAACATCACACATAGAGTGAAGATATTTCTATTCGTGATTTTTCCCAAGCGGCAGCACATTACCAACATGACGACAAGTTTTTTATTATTTCCTCGGGACCTTAAAAAAGTAAATATCTCACTGCTGGTGAGGGTGGCCATGCTTTGTGTATTTTTTAGGTTATTTTTTTTATAGCGACCGAAGATACGGGCGTGAGTGATGTTAAGCTTCACGTTCGCTATTCCAAAATATATTGACTTATCGAGAATAATTACAAAGTTTAGCAATGTCTATGTTAACATGTGTGTGTAAAACCGTAGGACTGAAATGGTGCATATTAGTTTTAACAAAAAAAAAACTCCACCTCGCGACGTTTTTTTTTATAACTAAGGATCGTGACAACTCCTTTTTTATCTCTTTTATCGTTGTTTTTGAAGTACGATACGTTTTGACGTTTCACGTTTCAGGTTCACACAAAAGTATCTCTTTTTGTGTTTTCCAGCGACAGTGTTTTTGCATAAAGTTTTCGACTACTATGTCCTACATTCCCATGCAATGTTGTCTCACCGTGGCCGGTCGTCTCTCGTCTGATTGAATTATATCTGCGAAGGGGCGCCCCTTTGACTTTTTATTCCTTTGATTAAATCCCTTCTTGAGCCCTTTATAGAGTGCTTCGGACCAATGAGACTTTAATTGGCTTATGTTTTCTACGTTTTATTGAACGCAATTGTTGGAATATTAAGATTTCGTGGAATAATAATGTAATGACCGATGGAGTTAAGAAATATGTTATGTTTTGTTGTGTTTCTCGTTACCTTTAAATTATATTCCATTCATGATTTAGTAAATATACTTAAACTAAATCTCCAAATAAAAGTGATTCCCCGTTTATGAAACTTAAGTAGGTACCTACCTAGGTAATTGGTAAAAAGAGTAGATACCTAATATGTCTAAACATTGAGATACGAAACCAATTTCGAACGAAGAGTAAGAACAAATTATCTTATACATCATCAGACAGGCTGTAACCAAAAGCAAGAAACGCGAATATCCCAATTGAATTAAATTATAAGAGTATTTACTATTAGAATTGAAATTGAGATACGAAACCAATTTCGAACGAAGAGTAAGAACAAATTATCTTATACATCATCTGACAGGCTGTAACCAAACGCAAGAAACGCGAATATCCCAATTGAATTAAATTATAAGAGTATTTACTATTAGAATTGAATACTTCTGTGACTAGATAAAATATTATGAAAAACTTATGTAAAGATAAGTACGACTTGTTCACATCTGCGTTACAGAACATGAATGCTAAAACATATCTGGTTCCATCACAACTAGGCTACATTCAGTGATATAAATAATCCAGTATTACCTAGGTCTTGTTTAACGACCTATAAACCTAGCCATAAAGGTGAGAACGCACCGGGATCTACATGAGTTCGTTTCATTTTTTTAAAGAGTTATAAATAAATAATTATTCCGGGTCAATGCACACAGTGTCATGTAGCCCTAAGAAAACGCGTGTGTCTTAAATGTTTTGCTAAAGGTAAATAATAGGAATTAGGTATTGAAGCCGTATCTCTAATAAAAAATGCAAAGATTGATAGTGAAATTACATAGTAATATAAAAGGTTGGTATGGTGAAAAACAAATAGCAAAATGAGTAGTGCCTTGTCACAGATAATCCGTTTCCGTTTTATAATGTACGTAATTATATTTTATTTTTTTGAGGTCGCTCACCAATGCGGTTGATTGACGACATTATAATAACCGCAGGGAGCACCTGGATTCAACCTGCGCAGGACCAGGACAAGTGCGTACAAGAAGAGAGGCCTATGCTCCGCAGCGGGCGATAACAGGCTGATGATGATGATTATGACGTTATTTTCTGTTTATTCCCCTAATCGGGTTTTTTTTATATAATTACATTTATCCAGCAGTTCAACTAAAGTTATTTTAATTTGTTACACAAGTGATTTCGTGTTAAAAGTGGATCATGTCTGCCCAAACAATAAGTAAGTAATACATCACAATCCCAAATTTACTCAAACATCATCTCTCTCTTGAGTCGTATTCCTCATGACTGAGGGTCGTGACTGCCTCGTAGAATTAAGGAGAGTTTTCTTGGGCAGATACATCGTGGTGGGCGCCAATAGGTAATCATATGGAAAAATAAATTAGTGAAAGTAAAATCCCCGTCTCACATTTACCCCCGTGCATTCTGAGCAATGCCTCCGCCTCCGGCCTCCTCGATCTCTGGCCCATTAAATAAATTGTCTACATTACCTCCGCGCTCGATCTTTTATTTCCCGCCCGAGAGCAAACGGCTTTCTATTACGACGCTCGCCCGATAATTTGTTTTTATTCACTAGCTGTTTTATTATGCCAGTATTACGGGTACTCGTTTATTTTGTACTAGAATTATATTTTCTAGGGAAATATATATTTTAAATAGAGTAGTTTTTTATATTTTTTGTACAAGTTTTCTGTATTTTTAAGTCATTTTTGTATATACTTATGGTATATGTGTAAAAGTTAGTTAGTTATTTTTGTAAATAAAAAATAGAGTAGTTTAAAATAATATACTAAGGTAATTTTGCAGTTTTACCTGCGATAATGGGATAAAAATAACCTATGCGTCAATCCAAAGTGTAGTGTACCACGTTAACTTATACTCACTCATTCACTCTTCTTTTAAAATAAGCTTACGTGTGACTACAGCCTGCTTGAAGTTAAGCTCCTACTCTATAGCATAAGAAGGTACGTTAACAAAGTAACTATTTAACATTCTATACCACAACAACGTATTTATTTGACCGTAAATACGCCTTCATAAAGCTGATTAAGTACGCTACGTGGTACGACTGCTACGCCGTGCTACGCATTTGTGCTACGAAGCGCTACGAACCTCTACGAAAACATTAAAGTTTGATCGATACTTACTTATAACTTAACTAGCTGTGCGCGCGACTTCGCCCGCGTGGAATAGTTATTTTGAGCATCGTATATATTTTTGCGAGCTACCTCTTCAGCTTTATAAATTATAACTGTTACCCACGACTTGAACCGTTTTCGCAGCTCACGCAATGGAAGCCCTTAAAAATGAATAAATTTCCCCGTTTTTTCCACATTTTCCATTGTTTCTTCGCTCTTATTAGTTACAGCGTGATGTTATATGGCCTAAAGCCTTCCTCGATAAATGGTCTATTCAACTCAAAAATAATTTTTCAATTCGCACCAGTAGTTACTGAGATTAGCGCATTCAAACAAACAAACTCTTCACTCTTTATAATATTAGTATATATTTTAGATAATTACTTGAGATGACAAAATTTTCATCAAAATTCTGTATATCTGTTTTCTGTGGTAAAGTACCACATAGTAACCCGAATTTAACATATTTAAAATCATATTTCTTTCATTTGACAATCCAGCATCAAGTGGAATCGTAGTTGAAAGGTAAAGAATGCACTGAAATTTAATGAAAAATATCATTTTACACAAGACTATAAATAACTTAGCTTGTAAATTAATACGATTAAGTAGTACAAAATCCAACTTAATTTTACCTTAACTTTTGATGCACAAATAAATAATTGTTAATAATAAGCTCTGGTTAGTTTTATTACGTTTTGAACCCACAAATATTTTATGTAGTTTACCTTATATGAGTAACAACCAGAAAGCAATAAAAGTTTTTATGTAGCTATAAAAGCGATTGCATTAATTATATCAATTTCTGTTATGGGCTTGTTTATGAGTGTCTTGAGTTATTTGACCTTCAAATACAAATTGAGTTATTTAATATATTGTCGTACTATTTCTCCGAGTAATTGACGCTTTTCACCAGGATTAATATGAAATCATAATCTTCTTCTTATCGAATAAGAGAGGCCAACTCTGGTGTCGAGAGTTTATCAAGCCGCCCTAAGGGCTTCTGACATGGGTTAACTACTGCCGTACTAGACAAAGAGCCGAGACCTACAATTAAACGAGTCATCCGACCCACGGAAGTGCCCGAAATACTGAAAACTGAAACTGCTGAAACGTGTTTGTTTCTTCAGACGTGACGAGATGTACCAAAACTATATTATACTAGCTGGTTCCCGCGACTTCGTCCGCGTGGAATAGTTATTACCATAAAAACGGGTTTATTGAGTTAACCTTAAAAGATAGACATATCCTGTTGCAGACATTTTGTTAGATCATAGAGAAATAATTCTTTCATACATATTTTTTTATTTTTGAGCCATTTTCGCAGCTCATGTAACGAAAGCCCTTAAAGATGAATATTTTTCCCTGTTTTTTACCACATTTTCCATTGTTTCTTCGCTTCTATTAGTTTCAGCGTGATGTTATATAGCCTAAAGCCTTCCTCGATAAATAGCCTACTTAAAACAAAAATAATTTTTCAATTCGCACCAGTAGTTCCTGAGATTAGCGCGTTCAAACAAACAAACACTTCAGCTTTATAATATTAGTATAGATGTATGTATCATATAGGTATATATGTATATAAACACATATAGGTATATTGTTAATTCTGTTACTCTGTATTTGTGAATCTGTCTCAGACCTTGGCCTGAATACAGAAGCAGCTATAAAGAAAAATATACATAATATCTTTCAATGATATCCCCTTACTAACTACAAAAATAACTATTTCGCAAAAATAGCTGCAAACAGGCATTGACTTTGGGCTTTATTGCTTTAGAAATAAGGTCGTATTTCGGTTTGTTTACTTCCTGTTACTATAAGAAACTCATTAAAAGTTTCCTTCAAAGGAGGCACGAGACCGAAAATTGTGAGATACTTCGCGTTACTATTGCCAATAACTAGGTGCGGCCTGTGACTTTACTTGATGCGCAAAAATAACTATAAAAACTTGTTAAACGTCAAAATAAAATCTATTTACTTGAAAAACTTAGTTGGAACAGTAGTAGATTTAAAATGCATGTGTTGAAATTATAGCTTATTTTAAGTTTACATACGATAATCACATAGTAGTATTCTACTAAACCGTCTGGCTGGAAAACTGGCACAATACATTTTGTGGTCGAAGGAAATTAATAATAAATAAATATTCCGGGACATTGCACACAGCGCCATCTAGCCCCACACTAAGCAAACGCTTGTGTCGTGGGTACGGATAACGGATATTTTACTTATATACTTTTTTTTGTAAATACATACTTATTATACATAGAAACGACCAGACTCAACACAAGTAATTAAAAATTTTAAAATGCATAAATACTTGTGTCACGCGGGAATCGAAACCCGCACCCCTAGATTAGAAGGCAGAGCCACTACCAACTAAGCTAACAGGCTAGTCAAAGTCAAGTAAATAAATTCAAATATTTTTTTAGTAATAAAAAAATGTATTCTGCTTTTGATTTATTCCTTATGTTACACCTCTTACAAAGTGTCTTTATATGAATTAGGCTATTTACTTATAAAACATTTATTTCTTTAAAAACAACCTGCCGAACAAACCACCTAACTTATATATATGTAAGAAGGTCCCTCGCTATGTAGTTGTTTGTAGATACTTTGCTTACATTCCGCAGGTTGCTAACTACCGCCTTTGTACCGCGACCTCTGAAGAGTTAAATAGTACGGGTTCTTATTTAAACTAGAGTTTTTCATTAGGATCATGTTTATTGTTTACTTCTAGGATAGACAAATTAAACTTAAGTAGACCAGCAATTTTAGTACATTAGAGCGAACGCCGATTCTTAGTTCCATCATAGATCACTAGCTGTCACTACTAGTATGGAATGAAGAAAATTAAATTGGTTATTGTTGGTTAGAGAAAGAATCATGCCTCGTTGTAGTACAGTGTACGGTGTAGTACTTGAGTTTAATTTGTTTATGCTTCTAGTAAAGAAACAGTCAAGGAGCTGAAAAAAAATGTAATATAAGTGGATGTACGCAACTTGGGTTGCATGGTTTTAGTGTATAACTATATACAGAGCGATAACTAATCTTATATGTATATATAAAAGAAAGTGGTGTTAGTTAGACCATTTATAACTCAAGAACGGCTGAACGGATTTAGCTGAAAATTGGTGGTGAGTTTGCTTAGAATCAGGAGACGGACATAGGACCCTTTTTATCTCGTTATTTTTAAATTAAATTGAATAAAATCCTAAATCTGCTTATTTAGTGCTCTAAGTGGAACAGAGTTCGCTGGGCGCTAAATCTATTAAAAAAATATGTAAATAAATCAATCCGTTAAGAAAAATAAAAAGACCAAAAAACTCGATTCTGTTTTTCTATAATGACATATAAGTAATAATCTAATCTTATAGGATTATTTCTGTAAATAGAGCACCACGATACAATTTCTTCACGCTTAAATAACTACACTGATTTTGATGAAATTTTGTTTCTGGACTACTTTTTAAATTCAAATTCAAATTCTTTTATTGTTTGCGAACATGGATAGGTATTTACAAAATGGTCTTAAATATAAAATTAAATTTAAAAAGTCCTCCATATTCCGTCTACAAGACATGCAAAATTTGTTGATTTCAAAGAATTATTACATTAATTAAAACTTACTGCATCATAACGGATTCCAAATACCATACACAACATTGATTTGTTACATGTTTACGTATTGTTTAGTTACAATAAATTATCTAATTATTTAAATATTTATTTTACATATGTTTAAAACAATAACAATAAACTGTCAAATAATGTCAATGTCAAAATGTCAGATATAAAATAGAAATGTCAAATGAATTTGTAAGGCTGTGGGCCTTGGGCACACTGGATGCATAAATATTAACAATTAACATACAAAAAACAAAACATCGCATATTAATTAATTTACAAATAAATAACATTTACTGAATATTTACATACATATTACACAAATTTATCTTTCAAATAGTCATTAACAGTGTAATAAGCTTTTTCCGTAAGAAGTTTAGTCAAAGATTTCTTAAACACATTTATATCGCTCTCATCTCTAATATTTGATGGTAGTTTATTAAAAATACTAGGAATCATGTAGAATGCACTCGTTTGTAGTAATTTAGTTTTGCATCTAGGAAGGTCGAGTTTAGTTTCTCGTCTATTATGCAGTGACCTTGCAAGTTCAAAATGATCTGGGTGTATTTTAGCAAATAATGCTGTTTCATATATGTAAAGGGACGCCATTGTAAGTAGTTTCAATTTTTTAAAGTGTTTTTTGCACGATTTCCTTTATCTTTGATTAACGCGAGTAAAATCACATGCGATAGTGTAGCAATAAAAAAACAATGTAACGCCCTTTAAAATAATCCTCTCTTATTGTTTTTATCAAAACCTTTCAGATCCCATTAGGGCTCCAATACCCTCTTATTTGTAAGCACCTTGAATATATTTCCAGTACCTACTTACAGCTTATTGCTGTTTGCTTTATTTTATTTGCCCTTTTGTAGTCATTATCCACCAGGAATAAGTAACGTATTTTTAATATTTTACATAATATACAAAACCAGGAGTGTTATAATATATCTCTCTGTACTTTTTATATTTCAAGTTTAAAATAAGACATAAACTCTCTTGTGCGTGACTTAAATTAAAGTCAAAGTCATTTTTTTTGTACCTAAGGTTTTACTTATAAGTTATAAAAGATCATATAAATTATGTAAAGGCTATGTGCAAGAATCGAATTAATTAATGGTATTGATATTAATACCTTCATCATCATCATCCAGAGCCTGCTTCGTCCCACTACTAGATATAGGCCTCTCTCATAATATGCCATTGGCGATCTTTAGCCAGCCTCAGCTAGCCTTTGACTTGACCCATACTAATAACATACATACATATAATACTAGTGACTATTTTTTTTTGTTGGTTTCACTTTGAAGCCGTAAATTCTGAAGCTTTATAAAGTTTAAACTTCATGACAAAACAAATTCAAATTTTCAAATCAAATTCAAAAACAACGCGACACATACCACAAACATCTTCTTGTAAGAGTTATATGTATAAAAGACTAGTGGGTGCTCGCGCGGCTTCGCTCGCATTAAGAAGTCAAACTTGCATCCCCTATTTCACCCCTTTAAAAGTGGCATTTCCAAAAATCCTTTCTTAGCGTATGCCTACGTCATAGCATCTACCTTCATTCCAAATTTCAGCCTAATCCGTCCAGTGGTTTGGGCTGTGCGTTGATAGATCACTATATCAGTCAGTCAGTCAGTCACCTTTGAGTTTTATATATTTAGATTGTGTATGCAGACCCTAACAATCCACACGTTTAGTCGCTAATCTCCATTGAGGCTATTAACACGATCCATCCCAGCCCCAGCAGGGCAGGGGGCAAACAAATTGTAACGTTTATACCAAAGTGGGGTAGGATTTGTGTCTTAGTATTACTTCGTAAAGAAATTGTCTTGTATCTAAATCGTTTGTTTATATTAAATACAGCAAACACCTTACTTACCTAACGTCAATAACAATCTTGCAGATAATGCATATATATATAAAATATATTAAAAAAAATCATTCGTTATTTATTAAATATCATGTTCATAAATTAAGTCATTGTAAACTATAAAGCAAGGAAGGCATAAAGAACTTCCTACGTAACGATCCACAGCATTATGTTTAGCCTGGACCATAAAAGTCGGAAGCAAAGTAGGTCTCAACACACAATGATAAGAAATTAATCTAATATAATATTTAGGGAGTGTTCCAAGCTACAGTAATGAACATGCAATATATATAAATTCTGTTTGTTCAGCTGTTTGTTAGCTGTTTGTCTCTACAAAGCGACGGATAATCGTGATTTTTGATTTGGTAATAGTACAAAGTAGTATTAGTACAACATTACAAGCGAAAACATCCATCACTAAAATAATATATCCGAAAATCAATCTCAATATCTAATATAATCTTGCCGCTAACACAAAATCCTTGAAATTAATGACTAATATCCCCTGTATCCTCTGTATCCCTATATCCTCGTCAGTCCCTCCCCATCAAGTACCTCCTTTATAATGTTACTAATGAGAGCGATGTGTAAATGTGTACATTACAGTCCCGGGAATCATTGCCAGAGGATTTTACACGAAATTATACGCGCCTTTTTAGGAAGTGTTGTTAATTGGTAAGCGGGATTAAGATGATGAAATTAATGGTCAGCTAATATCTAAGTAGATTGTTTTTTGGTAGAAAAGTGCAAAGAAAATTGCAACAGTGATATACTTAACCAACAGAACTAAAACAACTTATATCAAAGCATTTTTTGTTATGGTATTTGTTAGTCCATGTGAATGAAACATGTTTTTAAGAATAATTTAAAGAATTTCAATATTGTGCTGTCCAAATATTATTTATCTTACTAAAGGGCTGACCGTAAAAATATTCTCCCTTTTTGAAATTATCGCGCCTTTTGGAGTAAATGAACTGTTATCCTCGAGATTGTGATGAAAATTTTCAAATTATTTTTGTGCTTTTTGTTTGTATTTTTTATAAAATATTATTATACAGTCTTTATTTAGATATGGACTAGTACAATGGGATTGTAGAGTTTATGAAAATTTATTAGTCTCCAAGGTAATACGAGCGTACAACTTTTCCGTAAAAAATGCTGGATTTGTATTCTGTTTTGTCGCATTTGTTGAATAAATTTGGCTAATAAAGCTCTTATTCATTCTTTATTACTAAATATTTTTTACCGCGGTTGAGTCTTGGCTAAAGAAAAACAGTAATTTTTTGTTTCTTTTAGTTTATAGCATAAAGAACTAAAAATAGAAAATACTCAGCGCCTGTCCACAGTCTGCTTGCAAAGGATTTTGCAGTTTTTTGGCCACATTGCTCGCAGAGATGCCGATAATCTGGAGCGCTTAATAGTTACTGGGAAAGTAGAAGGGAAAAGACCGAGAGGCCGGAGTCCCATACGGTGGTCTGACCAAGTAACAAAAGAGCTGGAGATACCTATAAATGTGGCAATGCACCAAGCAACAAAACGCAACAAATGGCGACAACTAGTACACAAAATCAGAAGGAGTCACGATCCTCAGCAGTGAGGGATACGACTAAGAAGAAGAGAGTTTATAGCATGACCAATATAGGATTTGTTCATATAATATAAGATATTCCAAAGTCAATATCAAAGCTTACCACCATCATATAAATGTACCTACTACTTTATTTTATACTCTTCTAGTGAATGCACACGGCTTTGCTCGAGAGGTGTAGTGATACTTTGTACTTATCTTCTATCAAATTGTAGGGTTCAGCGGTATTGCAGGCAATCACTAAGTCATGTCAGACGCCCTTAGGGCGAAAATTCTACACCATATTAAGCTACCCTCATCCAACCTTACCTTATATATGGTTGATTGTTTTATGACATTTAAATTCACCCTTGACTACATCCCACATCCTATCTCGTGACATCTCCCTCTGCACACCCATCCTCCCAGTATCTGTGGATGAATGGTAGCGATGTGTCATAGAAATTAGTCCGACACCAACTCGCTGAGACGGCCATTTGAAACGCTCAATTCAGAGCCCGAATATTAGTATGGGCTGCTACTTGTGTAAGGAAGATGTCACGAGAAAATTGTAATTTAGAACGATGGTCTGTGAGTAAGTGTGTTTTATATTAATTGTGTATGACAAGGTGCAAAAATAGGATATTCACGACCATTTACTATCACTCGGCTAAATGTTAAACAAGATTATCAATCTCAAATCAAATCGTTTGCACAAGTTACTTAAAAATTATGATATTGCTACATTACTTATCCCAATCGACAACAAATCTTATATTGTAAATTGATAAGTATGTGCAAGAATTTGTCTGTAACTTAAAGCTATATCTTTTGGTACGTTCGCCATTACAAAGCAATGTAATTTATCTGTCAATTGTCATCCTGGACTTCACATAAATAAATAAACAAATATTCAATGACATTGCACAATTCGCCATCTAGCCCCACACTAAGCTTACAGTTATATCTGGTACTAGATAAAGGATATAATACATATATACTTTTCTTCTGTAAATACATACTTATCATACATACAAACGACCAGACTAAACTCGAGTAATTATACATTTTAAAGTTCATAAATACTTGTGTCATGCGGGAATCGAACCCGCAACCCCTAGATTAGAAGGCAGAGCCACTACCAACTAAGCTAACAGCAAATATAACAAGCAAATAATTGACCGTTTTTAAAAACGACACAGGAATATCTAACAATTATTTTGATAGAACAAAATCCGTTCACATTACTTCCTTGCCAACCCTATCCTGATTTGTACCGAGTACGTGTATAAGAGTAGACGCCATTTGTATAACGTTACAGTTATTAAGGTGTAATGTGCTGCTTTACCGGCTTACTCTAATAAGGAATGAGTTTCTTAAGCCAGGCTGAAAATTAGATAAAATAGAATATGGTAGTTGTAACCAACTTTTATTGCTATTTTTTATGATTGAATCTATAAGTACATTATGTGACAATACAAAAAAACTACTTTCAGAAAACTGGATTACCTCTTTTTTTGAAGTCGGTTAAAATTGATATAAATACATACAAATGATGCGATCACCGAATTTTGATATCTGATTTCCTAGATGTACAATATAATCTAAATATATAAAACTTAAAAGTGACTGACTGATTGACATAGTAATTTACTAACGCAGAGCCCAAACCACTGGACGGATTAGGCTGAAATTTGGCATGCAGGTAGATGTTATAACTTAGGCATCAGCGAAATAGGAGTTTTGGAAATGCCACTTTTAAAGGGGTGAAATAAGGGATTCAAATTTTACTTTTCAACGCAAGCGCAAGCACCCACCATTATATGAATTTAATCTATTCGTATTAAGGAAATGAAAACCGAATTATAGACTCGAAATAATTAATTAATTTATTGAATGTACATCCTCTTTATTGGTTTAGTTACATTCTCTTTATGTGTTATATATTGTTTATTATTATTGAATAAATTATTACCTAATCATATTCATTTAGTTACGTATAATACATATGTGATCTATTCAGAGGACATTTAGCAAATGTAATGTTTAAGCATAAATCAAACAGAACTCACCGTCAAATAGCACATTACATAGCATTAACAACAACCAATGCTATATAACGGGTATGTTAGAATCAGCATTAGCAGATAGCAAATAGCACATTAATCAATTAGTTGTCACGACGTTACACGCGGCGCGTCCTTTATTGACTGATACAGAGTATGCTACAAAGCTATTTAGTCCCGCGATTAAATAATATATTTATAATCATTATGTATTTAAATAGAATTTAAAAAAACCGGGACATTGCACACATCGCCATCTAGCCCCACACTAAGCAAACGCTTGTATCGTGGGTACTAGATAACGGATATAATACTCATATTCTTTTTCTCAATATTTTGTTATATAGTGAATTTGTATTTTAATTCAATTAAAATTAAGTTTGTATGTTAATAATAAAAAGGTAGGAAACTAAGTAATATCATTGTGAGAGGAGCCTATTCTGATCTTGAGGTTTTTAAAACAACCTTTAGTGTCTCTGATATGGCTAAACAACTACTAAACAGCTGGGATCTGCAAATTTAATTACCCTAAAGTTGCCTTATCGTAATAAATTCATTCAGTTTATTATTTTTTATTAATTTGTCACAGTATTGTCGCTAAAGAGAGACAAATAAATACTTATTTGTATCTCTTTAGCGACAACACTGAGCTATATAACCGACTACCAAATTAAGAGGTCTGATAGTATACAAGAAGCTTATGAATGTGACTTATAGCATACTTTTTGACAAGAAAATCTAATAATCGTCCCACCAAATATACTTTAAAAAGCTCTCATAAATAAGAAGTTAAAATTTTCTTTTTCGCAAATTCGTGAAACGCGTCCATTTTGAGCTCCGAACGTCTGCGGACCAATTAGAGCAATCAAGCTGACAAAGAACGCAGCAATCAAGATGACGAATTATAACTGGTATTACTCAGCTGGGATTGGAGAGATGGTGTGTCTATGGTATGTAGATTGTAGATCATAGTTAAGTTAAAAAAGACTGAAATCTTGCTTGTGAGTATGTTTGTTATCTAGTTCTTCAGACTTAGTCAACTTAACTTAGTTCAAACTAGGCTTTAAAATATTCTTGTAAGGTGGTGGTCAAATTATTATGTTGTGAGAAATGGAAATGTAAATCTATACGGAATAGATGTCTTTAAAATGTAGTATATATAATATACGAGTATATACTTAGTGAAATAACTACAAAGTTATCATCAATTAAAATATTAAAGTAAAGTAATGTAATTTAATATTATGTGTGAATGTTTTATGAAAAAACGTTACCTATTACTTTTGATCGAATTATTGCTACCATCAATAATAGTATAACAAAATAATAACAAAAAAACACCTTCAAAGTTCACCACAATCTCAAGTTCATCAGAATCTCAAGTACTCTTTCCTTACGTTATTTTATCTTTATCCCGTTGTTTTTGTAGTGTACATACAAGTATATACCTATTTGTAGTAGAATTGTCGCAAGTTGTGAACAAAAGGCCCCGGGCGGCGTCAAGACAACACACTGCTATCAAGATATTTTTCTATGGATTACTCTTATAGATTCTACTATTAGATAAAAATAAAAAAATAAATTTACTGGAAACCTAAAGATGAGAAAAACGCCCGAAAAACTGCTAAATAAGAATAGAAGACCACACAGAAGAAACCGCTGAAAAATGGCTGGTTCTAGTCTGGATAGAACTCTAGCGCAAACCAGCAATTTTTAAAAGATAAATGAAGGGTAGAATTTTTTTATCGGAAGAAACAATATATTGTTCTTCTCCCTCATCTTATTGAATGAGTGTGGCCAACTCTGGTGTCGAGAATTTATCAAGCTGCCCGAAGGGTCTCGGAAAAGGTTTTACAACTTCCGTATTAGACAAAGAGTCGGGACCTACAATTTAATGTGTCATCCGACCCACGGAAGCGCAATGTAATGCCATTTTCAGTCACCCATCCAAGAATTGTTGTTCGGTAGTTTGATAGTGGTGAAGCTATGCAGACTACAGGGACGTTGAGAAAACAAGGAACATCAGTTATGACCAATCCCATATGTTATTTTATTTAATAACAACATTACATATCTATTTTTATTCTATATCTATTGACCCGAGGTAATCGTTGAAGCAATCCAATAGTTGTATTATAATTACACTCTTATTGTGTCTTATTTTATTGTAACTTGTACCTTTAATAAATTCAGCTTTTACGTATTTACAAAGAGATGCTGAATTTGTAAAAATGTTTGAAAGATTACATTACAAGAGACATTACAACTGATTTGTACAAAACGATATAATACAAATGCATGCACAACTTAGTTTGCGTTGTTCTGTGACGTGGTCTATATATATGCTCTTTTGAGAGTTTATGTTATCACCATACCTGAAAGGAAAACAAAATACAACCTAAATAGACAGGCAGAAGAACAAACAAAAACGTGCACTATATCTATTAAAATGTTATGGTAGGTAATGTTATAAAATATTTTGTGAAACTAGTATCCTCCCAGATCAGAACGGTCGGGAGCCGACCCCATACAACCAAGGACATGCCATGTAACCATTGTCAATATGAACACAGCCATCCCCTTTTAATCACATATTTAATATTCTTAATCGAGCCACAGAAACCAATGAAACTAAATTCTAGAACATTCGCCTCTCAAACAGTTCCCTAACTATCTTCCATCAGCAGAGATATTGTACGTCGCTACGTGACGTTCTCGCTATGAAGCTAATAGTAATATACGGCGCTTGCGGTGCCCACACTAAGCGTTTGAAAGTTAACGTGTCATAGGTTACGTATTATTACAAGGGTATATATAATTATGTACTATTATTATTTAAAGGTGAGAATCAGTGTATATATAATTATGTTGTAAGAGTAATCACACATTATCTAGTAAGAATTTGATCAGTTTTTTTACGTGGGATAGGTTTGCGTTTGACTACAACCTGCCTGTGTTTTACCTACATAGTTGTGAGACTTCAAAACTTTTATACAAATGTCGATTTGCAATTCAATACTTTACTGGCTTTTGTCAATGATTTTTAAAATAATTATATAGTTTTGTTGTAGTAAGATTTTTTACGGTTTGTTAAGGTTTGTCAATAAAGACACTGGTAATGAAAACAAAACATGTACATTGCTTACGATCAAGCGAACACAGTGCTTTTGCATCTATTAGTGAGATGATCTACAAAGTAAAATACTTGTCTGACTACCAAAATGCACTAGCCCTACCGACAGTTATAATTTTTCGATCCATAAAGCTCGAAGAATTCAAACGAAAGCCTTTGCGCACAAAGTTCCCGCGGGATAAAGCCTTCGTCCGCAGAAAGAGTTATTTTCCCATAAAGTAGAATGTTCTATTATCTAGCGAAGATGTGCTGAACTGAGTTTAAATATAAAAAGCAATATCAATGTATCAGAGAACGTAATGCACAAAGAATGGTGTCGATTTTAGAGATGTGCGGAGTGAATGTCGGCGCTCTAATATTTGCAACACACTTTCTAAAGGATGAGGTTATGACCGGTAGGTATATGATTTTAATAGAATTGGAAAAAAATAAGTAAAAAAACTGTTCAGGCTTCGAAACAAAGGCCAACTTTAGTATGCGTGTGGTTGTATATGTTTATATTTGTATGCGAGTTTCTCAGAAGCAAATTGGTATCGGTGTGATTTTTTTATAGTCTTACGAGTACATTAGACATATTCTAAACTAAGGAAATGAAGAAAGTTTATCTAAAAATTCTGTAGATTTTGAAATCAATAAAGTAAAAAAAAACAGTTCTTAGCCTAGTATAATTAACATCTTCCGGCCACATTCTGAAATTGCCGAATAATCAATTTTATTTATCTATCTACATGTAACCCTATTCCCTCCCCATCCCTATTTCCCAATATGAAAAGGGCCGTTTCTAGAGATTTATAGAGAGCAGATAAAACCCACTCGGCGGGCGCGAGCTCAGATACTAGGAGGGGTCTGGAGAACACAGACTTGGATGTAGGGGGACAAATCGGGGGTATACACAAAGTATAGTATGAGTTAATTTATTAAGTGCTAACCTGCACTATGGTTGTTTTAAATTAAACTTTTATTGGAAAATGAGCGAAAATAATCACGACCGGCAGGATTCGAACCTGCGTATTTCTGCTACCGTCAGAACGCCTTAACCACTAGGCTACGGTCTACTAACTGCCAGGCGCGAAAATCAGCCGCTCAGTCTGAAGTGTATGGAAATGAGTGTGGATTTTCGCGCCTAGCAGTTAGTAGACCGTAGCCTAGTGGTTAAGGCGTTCTGACGGTAGCAGAAATACGCAGGTTCGAATCCTGCCGGTCGTGATTATTTTCGCTCATTTTCCAATAAAAGTTTAATTCAAAGTATAGTAGTTTATCTCTTTTTGAGTCGTTTTTCCTCATGACTGAGGGTCGTGACTCCCCCACTCACCCAATGGCAGAATTAATAAGATAGGGGAGTTTTCTTGGGCAGATACATCGTTGTGGGCGCCCAGGTCATTCCACGCAAGACAAATGTCCTGGGATATTGTGTTCCTCAAACATATCGGTTTCCTCACGATGTTTTCCTTTACCGCTAAGCGAGTGCAAATCGACACTTAACTTGAAAATTCAAGTCATTGGTGCCGGGCCGGGTTATAACTAGGGTGCGTCTGGATGAAAAGCAGACACTGGAACCGCTGAGCCACTCTCACTTATAATATATTATAGTAGTTTACTCATATGATTTAGTACCTAAACGGACACACTTACTTCATCGTACTAAAAATGTGGCGACACTTCAGAATGCTTTCGTCAGAGTGAGTTATCACAACTCACAATAGACGTTGCCCAAAACAATTGAAATATTATGTGTTATGCTTCGTTTAATCTATTTCAGTCGGTAAAACTAACAGCAGAACTACTTTTTTCTTATCTGAAAATATCAACACAATTAAGTATTATATAAAATAAGCTAGACTTTTAAAATGTAGATAGAGAGCAAAAAGTCGATAATCATTGAGTAAAGCAAGCCCCTCCCTATCTCCAGCCCACATCCCGGTGGTGAAATAACTCCTTTATTCCACTCGGCAGATATGGCAGCCATTGTGCCGCGTTCCTACCATTGTACGAGGCAACTTGTTGCAAATATCAATACTATTGGAGATTTGTACTTTGCAGAAGTATTTTTATTACAAACGAAAGTAAAATTTTAAGGTTCTATCAAAATTTTTGTGAACTTGCTATTTTTACAAGTATGTGCAACTTGTATTCAATATTCCGATGTTTTCGCGTCTACAAACATAGCACTTACACACTCGTGAACGAAGTGAATCTGCAGCATTAATGCTGAGGTATGACCTTTTTTGACGCACGGGATACATCAATGTAACATAATACTTTTCTATTCTATCTGTTGTCAATTTTTGTATGCATATGTATATTGTTGTGTCCTGTGTGTCGAAATAAATGCTTTGAATTTGAAGTGAAACTGAATTTAATTTTAAGAAAACTATATTGTTTTGATAATTTACTAAATTATCCGATACCTCGAAAACAGAGCTATCTATGAGTACACTTTCGACCACAGAGTTGCTTCTCAGCTGTGCGTTCAATAAGATAAATACCTGACCGTATCGTAGAAAAAACGTTATGAAAAATACACACAACGCCTTATTTTATTAAAATATCACAGTAAGTTCTTTTCATAGGTATCACTACTAATAATCAATTTGAAAAAGAAACAAAAACGTGATCAACTTATAACTTGATAGTTCTGGATTTTAGGTAACAGTATAACAACACAACAAACTCCCCTTACGAATTAATTCTGCGGGGGAGTCACGACCCTCAGTCATGAGGAAATACGACTCAAAGAGAGAGATAACAACACAGTATATTATACATACATCCTGCTAGTCAGTTAGTAACAAGGTTTTAACTCTAACTAACTACTAACTGGTCGTTAGATCCAACTAATTCCCTAATGCAGCTTGGGGCCAATGTTTCTAATGTTTGCCCAACGTTGGCAAACACTTGGACAGTTGGAGATGAGAGCGAGGTAAATACGGTGGAAGTTTTATTTCGATGAATGCACTTTGTGATGGGGTATGATACTTGTGATGTTATGTAATAAGATATTTTTTACGGGTAATGTTTTTTGCACTGAATAATATATATTTTTTTACATGGGATAGGCTCGCGCTTGACTACAACTTGATTGATGTTAAGCAAAATTATAATGTACGATCTAGCGCGCTTGCCTAGAAGAAACCGGTTCACTCTCGACTTGAAGACCGACAAATTAGTCAAGTTATATAGTTCAAGGGGAATAGAGATTCGGGCAAGGAGTTCCACAGTTTGGTTGTTCGCACGATGAAAGTCGAAGCAAACCGCTTGGTGCGAGTCTTTGGAACTTTAACTGTATAACGGTGTCTCCTTGCCAAACCCCTACTCGTGCGATGGTGAAATGGGGCTGCAGGAATGAAATTATGCAAATCCTATATAAAATTATACAAAATTTAATTAATTATTATTGTAAATAAAAATACATGAGGATCTTAAAAAAAAATACAAAATTAAATATTATATTAATATTTTAATTACAATACATCGATTCCTAGCAGCAATTTGGTTACGATAACAAGATCTGCAGTTACTAGAATCCGAGTCAAAATTTACACATATTTTATGATAATCTACAAAGCCAAATAAACTAGTAGCTTTTGTGCATTACTACATTTATTTATTATTTATTTACAACGGTTTGTTAACAGAATATCTATCAAAAGTATAAAGAACCGAATAAACATCGTCAGTAAACACTCTCGAAGCTTGCGTTGGCCAAGCGTGTTTGACGATTGGGCCAAGTGTTTGCCTCCGAGCCAATGTTGGCCGCATGCAAATACGGGATGCGAGGCTGTTTGTTTTACAGTTACCGGGAGAAGCGACGTATTAGAGGGGTATATATTATGCATTTGTGAAAATGAAATGCAATCATTTATTAATTTTAATAATTTAATCATCTTAGAAGTAATTTTAGTTAACTGGACCTTTACAGTGTCCAAACTAGTTTTAGTACAATAACTATGAGTTAAGCCTGAAATATTTATTCATTTATTCAACTAGTGGGTGCTCGCTCGCATTAAGAAGTAAAACTTGCATCCCCTATTTTACCCCTTTAAAAGTGATATTTCCGAAAATCCTTTGTTAGCGGATGCAAACATCATAACATCTACCTGCATTTCAAATTTCAACCCGATCCGTCCAGTGTTTTGAGCTGTGCGTTGATAGATCTGTCAGTCAGTGAGTCACAACATAGTATTAATGGTAAGTTTATGTAATTGGTTAAATTTGTGTCTTATTTTGATAGTGTAGTGTATTAAAATGTTATCAAAATAAGTTTAAGTGTAAAGCTATTTCCAAAATGTATTTATGTAGCATGATTCATGAGCATGAGTATTATTATGCATAGGAGGGGTCTTTACAATTAATTACATAGCTGTTTTAGGTTTTTAGAGTTCGAAGTTTATATGAAACTGAAATTTTATATATGAATTTAAAAAGCCTGATACTGCAAGACATTATGTAAAGTATATAGATATACATACACTATGATTTATCTATACTAATATTATAAAGCTGAAGAGTTTGTTTGTTTGTTTGTTTGAACGCGCTAATCTCAGAAACTAGGTACTGGTGCGAATTGAAAAATTATTTTTGTTTTTAATAGACCATTTATCGAGGAAGGCTTTAGGTTATATAACATCACGCTGCAACTAATAGGAGCGAATAAATAATGGAAAATGTGGAAAAAACGGGGAAAATTATTCATCTTTGAGGGCTTCCGTTGCGTGCGCTGCGAAAATGGTACAAGATATCACAAAAATATGTATGCAAGAATTATTTCTCTTAAAATAATCTAACAAGTGTTTTCAACAGTATATGTCTATCTTTTAAGGTTAACTCACTAGAACCGTTTTTATGGTAATAACTATTCCACGCGGACGAAGTCGCGCGCACCAGTTAGTCTACAATATTTGTTAAGCATCTCGCAAATAACTTCATTACGAAAAAAGCTTTAGCTAAACTACACGATCCAATTTACATACCAAATAGTAAATTTTGTACTCGAAATAGGTTTTGTCTAAGATTGTGCAAATTTCGCAAATTGTCTTTAGAAATAACACAATAGCAAATCTCAGTAAACATTTATTTTATAATTTGAATATTATCTTTGAAGAATCAAACGAACCCGTTTTAATCTGAAATCGTATTTTACATACACTGGGTTATTCTTTACAACAAGCACGGTTTTATAGCGTGTTTTAATCAAATTTGACATAAAATGGGTATTTCTAAGAGTTCTGATTACGAAGTTAAGATAGGTCCTAATTAATATAAGTTTGATCCATGACAAAAGTATTAACTACAAGTATATATTGAGCTTTTATCCAGTAAAGGAGTTTCTGAACAAAACAACGTACCTACTTACTACAACAACGAAAAATAATACCATGATAAGAAATAACAGTATATTTAATGAATTTTAATCAAGTACCTTCTATATGAATTTAAGAAAAAGATATATATTTGCGTACCTTATGTAAGGTTTTAATGGTGAAACTTTATACCCATTTTACATGCGAATAAAATAAGACATCTGAATCTAACTTGAATCTAGTATAACTGAAGATCGTGTTATGACTTTAGATTTTCTTATGTGGTTTGATATGATGACATTAAAATATTCTTGGTTTCCCGAAACACAATGTCTTCTTTTGGTACTTAACTTTTATTTTTGAAACGGACTTAAAACTATTTTGGAATATGAATAAAAACTTCATATCTTTTTAATTTTTTTTCTCAGCAACCTTGTATAGTAATTCATCGGCTGCAAATTGAATAGAGAGCTCAATGTTTGTCGAACAGTGCCCTCTGTGGAGCGCGCGCCGAACTAATTGACTCGTTCCAGCTTTCCCTTTGACTGTACCCAGCTATGTACACTCGCGCACACAACTGATTCTCTGAATTACATAGTTTTTATCAGAGAAATTAATAGTACATTGATGTCTGATGAGTATTTATAATTATTTCTCTTTGACATGTCATCGGATGTTTTATAAAATATTATTGCACGTGTTACTGACAGACTTGTATAAAATTTGAGTATGGTAATTTATTACGGTTTCCAAATACGTATGCCAAATTTTCATTGATTTAAGGAAAATAAAAAAATGATAACAAAAAATGATACATAAATAACTAACGGAAAAATCAGAAATGAATATATCTATATTATTCTACTTTGAATCAGATTGTCACCGGATTAGAGCTCATTTTATCAAAATCATTAAGTAATTTTTGAGACAATAATTATCTACTTATCATGTGGTGAAAAATAGCAGCAATTAATGTCACTTGTGCGATTCCAAATATTCCGGATTTCAATAAAACTACTTATAAGATTGTAAGTTTTTAATAATTTGAAAAATTTATCACTCCCAATTCTGAATTTTGGAGTCGCAAAAATAAAAATAAATTATTTATTATGTTTTTAGTGACAGACAACAAAACACTCAATTTAAGCAATTTCACATGATGGTATAATATCCACATCGATATCGTAATAGCTCATTATAACATCAATAAAGCGCGACCAACCTGATTGCAGGGCCAATCAGGTTGGTCGCGCTTTATAGATGGTTAGATTTTAATGGCGGCAAAATTACTGTGACAATACTCGTACGCGTGAATTTAATGTTTCGCAATGTGATTTGTTTTTTAAATACAAATTAAAAGTTAAAAATGGATAGCGACGATGATATTTGTACGCCTCCGGATATTCTAGAATTGGCAACAAAAGTAACTCACAATCTTTTGCCAGAAAAATCTAGAAAATTATATGAAAAATTAACTATTGTCAGCTTTTACTCTTGTTGTTTGATTAATTACTCGTTACTATTATGAAACTCACACTCGTGTTTTAATACCCTTCATTATATGACAGTTGCTTAAACTACTAATTTTATACATATCTACATATAAAACATATCAAAGTAGGATAAAACTCTGTTTTTAGTGTGTCCAATCAAAGTATGGAAGTAGCGGCGAGGTCCAACCAGGGAATTGTACTACGGACCTCCTGGATTAGACAGAGGACAAGGTATAAGCATAAAGCGAACTAGGTACTTGCATAAAACTTTAATTTCTTTTTTATTTCATTCGTTTTTTAGTAAGAAATAGGCTTACGTTTGACAGTTGACTACAGCATACCTGATTTTAAGCACCACCCACTGTTGTCTGCGATGTTGCACGCTCGCCTAGAGGAAATCAATTTATTCTGGATTTGAAGACCCATTGGGTTATAATTTTCTGGGAACAAAGTCCCAGGTAAAGAGAGCTCCATAATTTCACTGTCCTTACTATGAAAATTCGTGCTAATATTTTTGTTGATAAACCAATTTACACTTTAACTAAAACGGCTTGCGCACGACAAACTAATTTCTGATGGTAAGCGCTTTAGAGCAACAGTGACAACCACGAATAGTACGATGGGTATTCTGATATCACCAGAAATTAAGCCTTATCAAGTTTTTCAGACTATGACTCTGGTAAACAGATAAACAGAAAAACATTTTTATTCAAAATTTGTTAGAATTACATGCCATTACATACACATACACAATTTGTCTTTATTCAAAATAATTAAAGATCAATAAAAATTGATAATACATAATTCAATTCAATAATTTCAAATCCTCACGCACTATAATCCAGCGATCTTCAAAGCGAGAGTGAATCGGTTCTTATCGGGTAAGCACGCTTCATCTTAGGCCATAGCCTTTGCTTGCTATTAGGCAAACTATAGGTAACCAAGTGCAAACACGTTCAAGTTAAAAAAACCTGCCGATAAAAAAAAAACATTTACTTTTTTTTCTAAAGAAAAATAACGAGTTAGGAACATAGTGACTCCCAACCTCTTTATAAACTGGCTCTTATACCACACGACCTGAGACATCATTATCTGCCCAACACAAGCATGAGATTACAGACGAGGGAGGAGGGGTAGAGGGGTGGAGGGGCGAGGGTTCATTATATTTTTGCGGTACATTGGTTTGGTTGTTGGATTCAATGTCGCTGCCACTGATAGCTGCTATTGGAAATCGACTGGTTCAATTATATGTACATTTACATATATTTTTATGAGTCGATACCCACAGTGCGTAGATTTAACTCTTGTTGTAAGTTGTAAGTAGCTCAGCAGTTCCAGTGTCTGCTTTTCATCCAGACGCACCTTGGTTCGAATCCAGCCCTGCACCAATGACTTGTATTAATTTATGTGTGGATTTGCACTCGTTTGACGGTGAAGGAAAACCTCGTGAGGAAACCGACATGTTTGAGGACCACTATACCCGAGGACATATTGTGTGTCTTCCGCGGAAGGACCTGGGTGCCCAACACGATGTATCTGCTCAAGAGAACTCCCCTAACGAATTAGTTCTACGGGGGAGTCACGACCCTCAGTCATGACAAAATACGACTAGAGAGACTTACAAGATACTATATACTTACAAAAAAATACGATAATCTGTCGCTTCATTAGGATGGAAAACGGAACAATCATACAAACTGACATAATTTTGTTTACATATTAATTACTAGTAACGCCCCGCGTTTTACCCGCGTTTATCCGGTAAAGTACCCAATGAGTAAATCCACGAACTAATCTACCTCCATACCGAACATCATCTAAATTAGTTCAGCCGTTTGATCGTGAATAAGTAACAAATACAACTTTCACCTGCATATTCACATCACGTTCGTGACGTCACCTGCCGGTTCCAACGGAAGACCAGCGTTGGATGCCTGCATCCAGCACATGCTGAGTTGGGGCCGGATTGTGACATGAAACGTGTGTACCTACTTGTTTATATCTTATCTTGTATTGTTCTGTATCTCTTGTTTCGTGTCCCAATAAACGTATATGTTATTATTATTTCACAGACTCTCGGGCCTTACGCCCGGTATTTTTAAGGCATCAGTGGGGCCGTAGGCCGTAAGGCATCACTGAGAGGCCTTTTACTATACTATACTTAAAATTAAGTACAAAACTACAGAAAGAGGATGTTAGGTATATCAAGTAACTATTGCAGACATGGTATTAATGTTACAGGCTATTGTGTTGAGTTGTTCATTGACTTAATTAAACTGGTCTATTGTACGAGGAACGGCACCCGCCAGTTACGCCTCATTCATAAAAATTATAGCGGGTGATGACTTGCCACTCACTAAATGGGCCCTCCACAAAAGGCAGCCTAAGATGGCGCCGGAAGGGCAACATTGATGTGAGTGGCTTAGGGTGTAGAGAGGTGTGCTGCGCGTTCTCTGAGCGGTACTAGCGGCGTTATGCCCTTTAACACTTCCACCCTGGAGCTTAGGTACTTAGCTCTTGCGTCTTCCACTCCCGGTCGGCCAATTAAGGCAAGCCGGGAGGCAGGGGGTCTCATTTAGCCCCCAGGGAATCGGGGTCCGCGGTGACGCCACTCACCGACGACTCGCCATAAAGTCGCCCCTGCGGTAAAGGGGAATATTACCCCCTTTATTATTATTTATTATTATTATTAGTGGTAAGTTAAAATTGTAAGAAGTGTTACCGCGCACCTTTATAATTTTTTTATTAGTGTGATCTCGGATTACAGACAACACCGCGAAGCTCCACTAGTATCCTACATTCCTAGTACAAAGCCTATAAAGCTCCACTAAGTAGATAAGTTAATGGCTAAGCCCCTTATCGAGTCCAACTTAATCAATACTTAACTCTGGAACAATGCCAATTGGACGCTCACTTAGATCTCACTTCGGCTTACTTGTAAGGAACAGAATGTAGCGAGACAAACTATTACTGCATTAAAAATTTGGGTTTTTTTTTGTAGTGTAAGCTACAAATATCACAATGTTATCTCATGTTGCAAGCACGAATATAATTATTATAAAATAATACAAAACAAATACATAATGTGACAAATATTTCATATTGCCAATGAATGTTGTAATTTCATACAGAACTCATTTGCATATTATTATGTTGTTTACTGTGTCAATGTCAATATCGATACTATACATATAATAAAGCTAAAGAGGGTCGAAAGTCTGAACATTGAAAATATTTAAAAAAAATGTTTGGAGATACTTAGAACTGATAACAGAAACGAGAACTGATAAAGACGTTACAACAATCTATAGAATTTTTGTCGGTGTCTCTGTTTATCTGTGTCTCTATTTGTCTGTTTATTTAAACGCTCATCACGCTAAAACTGCTGAACCGATCATCACGATTTTTGGTATGAGGTGTTGGGAGTGTCAGAGGATATTTTTTATCCTGAAATAAGATTCAGATTCAGATTCAGATTCAGATTCAGATTCAGATTCAGATTCAGATTCAGATTCAGATTCAGATTCAGATTCAGATTCAGATTCAGATTCAGATTCAGATTCAGATTCAGATTCAGATTCAGATTCAGATTCAGATTCAGATTCAGATTCAGATTCAGATTCAGATTCAGATTCAGATTCAGATTCATTTATTGTCAGTTATGTGATATTTCATTACAAGTAATTTACAAAATAATAAACAGTTCATAACGACGCGTCAAATTGGTTATAGGTACATTTAACATTCAATAATTAATAATTTTATACATTAGTAATAATTCTAATAATAAAGCAGCTGTAAAGGGGCTTTGTCAAAAATAATTAATTAATTATAATGCGATGCGAGTCAAGCCGCGGGCGTCCACTAGTATTAGAATACGTATATATTATGTTACTAAAACCTTAAAACTGTCATAACTCAAAAAACGTTTACATAATTGAGGTCCAATTTAATCTTTGCTCTTTTAACAATTCAATTAGTTCATTCAACAAACCGCGCAATCAAAGATGTCGCTACATTCAACCCTTTAACTTAGTCTTAAGGCTTCTGCCCTAGACTTTGAAGAGTTTAACTTTATCTAGACTATGATAGGATTTGTGAGCATTTCACATCAAATGCTCTTTTGGGGAGTTTGTTGTTAGATAAGAAATTCTATTGAAGACGGATCTCGAGAATTTTACTGGCGTATTGGGAGTTGGTATGTTTGAGTTGCGTATACAGGGGTATTTGATACGTTACCACAAGATATTAAGACGATAAGTAATCTATATATATAAAACTCAAAGGTGACTGACTGATTGACTGACTGATATAGTGATCTATCAACGCACAGCCCATACCACTGGACGGATTGGGCTGAAATTTGGAATGAAGGTAGATGTTATGACGTAGGCATCCGCTAAGAAAGGATTTTTGGAAATGCCACTTTTAAAGGGGTGAAATAGGGGATGCAAGTTTTACTTCTTAATGCGAGCGAAGCCGCGAGCACCCACTAGTTGTAAATAAGATAGATAGATTAACGCTTTATTAGACACACAAATTGAGTAGAACACAACACAAACAAGAGAAAATTTAAATCTTATGCCAAAAATGGTAGCCTTATCGCTAAAAGCGATGTCTTCCAGGCAACCGTGGGATGGAGAGGAAATCATAAAAAACAATAGACGGGGTGTACAATAAAGAACACATGAAATTTAACTAAGTGCTAAAACTTAAACAATTTACACTTAAAAAAATAGTAATAAACTACTTAAACCCATACTTAAAATTAATGTACATAATATAAACTTAGGAATAATTAGAAATTAAGTAAAATAAGTGTAATTAATAACATAAAAATCTCAATAATATTTGTTAACAAACATTACAGGTGTATTTTAATAGGAACAGCTTACTATTCTTTATCCATTATAGTTTTGACAGTTGTCATGTTAAATTTATAGAAAATACAAGGAAATAATCATTCACAATTATCCTGCTATAATAGATAAACAAAGTTTATATATAAAAAAACAGAACATTTATATAGAAACACATAAAGCAGCTTTTATAACTAAAACGCGGTTTCTCATCGAATGAACGTTTCTTGCATTTCCAAGCTGTAACGCTGTAACAGAAATCTATCGTAGTCTGTTTTCCTAGCACTACATTTTACATTACCAACTAAAACTAGCCACAGAAATCTCAGCTTTATAACTGTGACGTAAGGTCGATGTTTCTGTGTCAATTTTGGTATAACTAGGCAAGATAATATGAACCTTATAACTTTGCTGGATAGGGACGATTTTCCTTTCAATCAATGTATAAAATGATTGGCGCCAACGGTGAAGTTTGGTTAGAATTACGATGACAGGTGTTTCCTATACGGAGGGAATATTTTGAAGAACAATTTTAATTAGCTTAGATAGAATGGAGGTGGGAATATTGACGGAAAATAAAATGGTTGAACTGGATACTGTGTTTATATAATACACTAGCTGGTGCCCGCGACGTCGTACGCGTGGTATAGTTATTACCATAAAAACGGTACTAGTGAGTTAATCTCAAAAGATAGCTGTTGCGGACATTTATTTACATCATTTCAAGAGAAATAATTCTTTCAACATTTTTTTTGATATCTTGAACCGTTTTCGCAGCTTACGCTACGGAAGCCCTCATAGATGAATAATTTCCTCCGTTTTTTCCTCATTTTCCATTGTTTCTTCGCTTTTTTTAGTTGCAGCGTGATGTTATATAGCCTAAAACTTTTCTTGATAACTGGTCTATTAAACACAAAAAGATTTTTTCAATTTGCACCAGCAGTTCCAGAGATTAGCGTGTTCAAGCAAAGATATGACTTGTACATGATTTCATTAATAAATAATTACTGACTAAAATAAGTTAGTCCGGTCGGTGCGAAGATTTGAATTTTCTTATGAATTGATAGGAGTAACATTTTCACAAGACATTTTCATTTTGACTTGCCAAATATTATATAATCAAACTATGTAGCATTATTGAACTCTGTTTAAATTATTATGTTCTCTCTGTAATTTACTCTCTCTTCTAAAATTATGAGCGATGTATCACAAATACGAAAGTTGGTGAACTTTCCACACGTGCTACATATACATACATACATAATATATTTATACGCTTGTTCTTGTCGAAAGGTTATATTTAAATTAACGTTATCGAATATTGGCTTATTAGCTACGCCTCGCAGATTTCAGATTTCTCTGGAAATTTGAACATTCTTTTATAAGGAGCTTATGGTGGGATATACCTATATATGTGTGTATAATAATTTATAGCGTAGACAGAAGTAATCTTCATCTTTGTATAGGACTTATATGAGGGTAGTCAAATCATGTGACTAGAGTTTTCAAACCACTTTTAGGGCTTCTGAGATGACTTGACGACTGCCCTGCTGTGGCCAACTGGAAATGAACAAAATATATTTTATAAAAGCTTATAATAAGTGGTCGTCAGTTCTTATGACATGATTTAAAAAAATAGGTATCTACCTATTTTTTTAAATCATGTCATAAGAACTAGTGGCAATATTTAAGATTTCTTTAATGATAGAAAATGCAAGCAAATTAAATTTCAAAATCCCTATCCAAGTACATAACACAGATGCTAGTTTTGATCTATTCCTAACTGAATTCGAAAAACATAAGTGAATTTCATGAATATTTGAAGCGTCAAAACGATGTCAATTCAAACTAAACTTACTTACTGATGAATATGTATGTACTCAGCTACAAATTGAATACTGACTCGGTAATTTACTGAGACTAGATCAAACAGAGGCTCCTATTTATACATTTTTTTATAAGTATATTTTTATTAGCCTTGATAGGTTATTTCCTATTTAAAATAGACACTAGTTACAAAGTGGAATGGACTACTAATTTTAACCTATTATAAAACTGTCTACACATAAACATAAATGTGTTAAATTTCTTATTAGAAAGTTAACAAAGTCAGATGATTGCCCAAACCAACATAGATTCAATAAAAGACCTATGTACAAATTATATATCTGAGTAGCAGTTGAGCCTACGTTAATGATCTTGGATTTAGTGTACTAGCAATTATGGCATATGATGAATAATTAATTTATAATAAGTGTTATAAATAAATGAATTTTAATTTTTTGAGTTGTCTGGTTGTTGAAGTGGTTAGTAATTTCCATGAAGCCGCGTGATTTCAGGCACTTCTGTAAATTGAGTAAATGGCACTTGTACCAGCACTCAGCGCCGTGTCGCCTGTGGTTGCGCGTGACAACACTGTGTCTAATAAATGATGTGGAGCGAGATGAGATTGATCTCTCTCTATTTCCTCATGACTGAGGGTTGTGACTCCCCCGCAGAAAAATAAGATTAATTTGTTAGGGGAGTTTTCTTGGGAAGATATGTACATCGTGGTGGGCGCCCAATTCCTTCCACGGAAAACACATGTCCTCGGATATTGTGGTCCTCAAACATATCGGTTTCCTCACGATGTTTTCCTTCGTCGCTAAGCGAGTGCAAATCCACACATACCTTGAAAATACAAGTCATTGGTGTAGGGCCGGATTTGAACCGGGGTACGTCTGGATGAAAAGCAGACACAGGAACCGCTAAGTCTCGCTCGCTTTAAGAGATAGATCAAAGACTTCATTCAAGACTTCTTCTCGATAGATGATTTACTCTTCAAATACCGAACATTACTATAATCCGTTACTGCGAAGTGTAAGACAAAATTACTTCATTTCATACTTATCTTTTACATTTCGAACCTTATGATTTACAAGTGATCCTAACGGAAAAAAATTGAGGTTTACTAACCTCAAAAATTTAAAAAGATAGTTTAGAACTTACAGAAGGTACACCAGCGCCTCTAGCGGTCGTAGCAATTCCTCTTATACATTTGATTTCTGGATCAACTGTGGAGTAATTCATATTACAATGTTTCTACAAAACAATATTTCTATGACAAACTCAAAGAGCAAGTTTTAAGTTAGTTTGCGAGTGGCCAATTCTAGTTTCAAGAGTTTTCAAGCTACCTTAAGATCCTCTGATTAGGCTAACCATACTTTACTTATTTTTGTCAAAGGAGAACTACAAAACTTGAAGACACAAGGTGCGGTGTTGGTAAGATCTTGAGAGCCACGGAGGCCACGTTGGTTAGGAGGTGAGGTGTAGCGGTGGTGTATGGAGGAACACAAATTCAAAATTCAAATTCAAAATTATTTATTTTCATAAAAATGCACACATACTAAATATCACTAAAGCACCGTACTAGACGCCGGTGCGTCTGTGTCACGGAGATTAGTTCCTTCCGGGGTCTTATTTTTGGAGAGTATACATTTTAAGTTTTAGATATTTACTTTTACAAAATAGAATTTAAATTACATTACATTAAATTAAAATATAGGACAATTACAAACATCAGAAAAGGTCAAATTGATAAGTATTTAGTCAAAATAATTAATGAAAAGAATTAGAGTTATAGTCTTACAAATCTAAGTTTATCAGTTCACATTTTCATTAAATTAGATATAGTAACATTACATTACAGACATCAGAAGAGGTCAAATTGTTAAGTATTTGGTCAAATAATTAGTGAAAAGAATAAGAATTTTAGTCTTACAGATCTAAGTTAACAGTTCATAAAATGTTCATTACAAGTTGATGCCGTTTTGTTATAATACAAAGTTTATAGATGAACTTTAAAAACAAAGCAAAATCTACTAAAAGATCATTTTGTAAGTTGAATTATAGCTACACACCTAAAAACCATCAAGTTTGTCATTTGTTTTTTTAAGTCGGTTAAGGAGCAGTCGCAGCGGAAAAACACTATATTTCTCCAGAGTTTCATTTACAATGGATTTCTGCAAAGTAACGCCTGATTCAATATCTTAACCACACTTTGACAAATAGCCGGGACCTACAACAATTTTATACGTATCCAACTCAACAATAAAACCCATATAAAACACATCACTTCCCCATAACAAATTTATTACCCAGTAACACCTTCATAAAATATGAGACCTGCCATTAAACAGATAGCGGGGTTTAATCGTCGATTCCACTCCGGGAGTTAATCAAGTGCAATAAATTGAATAACAGCTGTTCTCCACATTGTAGTAAGAGGGCTGTTAACCCTTAACTTGCGATTAACCTGCCTGGAACCGAGCCGGGCCTTACAGTGACGTGCCACTTTACCTTTCAGGCTTCGAGAATCTGTATTTATATATTTTCTTATTTTTTTGCTGCCGTGGGTCGTGTGAAACGTGATAATGTAGGTCCCGGCTGTTCGTCATAGTACAACAGTCGTCAAGCCATGTCATTGGCCCTTAGAGCGGCTTGATAAACTCTCGACACCAGAGTTAGCCACTCTAATTCAATAAAAAGAAGAATTTTAATGCCTCTCTTTTTCTCTGGTTCTGATTTTTCTTTCTTCCATGGTTTCAGGCAATTCAAATTGTCGCAACAAAATCGCTGAAATTAGTAATATGACCAAACATGATGGTCTTTGAATAACTCGATTGAACAGAATGTGTCTGTTTCCCTGTATCTCATTGTTCTGAATAAAATCGTTATGCTGGTTTCACTTCAACTTTTATTTCAATTTAAATTTGCGTAATTTTTTGCCATACACTAAACCTAAAGTATGCAATCATAGGAATCTATCCAGCCAGCGTAAAGTCAGTCAGTTCCCTGGCCCAGCCATTTCCCGGTAAGGCCCCTGTAGGGATGAGATGAAGTTAGTTTTAACAGGGGCAAAATAATGCCTTTAATGTGTCATTTGTTTTAATGGTAAGTGTTTTGGATGTGTTTTTGGGAGAACTGTTGTATTGTAGGACAAAGAAATTAAAATAGACATACCATTCCATTTTTAGATCGCTTTTAGCGATAAGGTCGCCAGTTAAGACAGTAGCCTTAAGTTTTAATAGTTTTTTTGTAAATTTCTGTATTGTGCTGGTGTTTTTAATAAAGTGTATATCTATCTATCATTCCAATTTTTTGCGACTAAAACGTTGATTAAGACAACTACTTTTGAGTTTTTTTATGTATGTTGTGTTTGAATTGAATTTTTGTAGTGTTTTGATTAAATGTTTATCTTTCTATCCATTTCATTACAGTACAAATATGTGTGTTTGTTCCGCTTCCATGTAGTAAACACTAAACTGCAGACTACAAATCAACAATAGGTTCATGAACAATTTGTGTTTTATGAGGAAATATATATTTTTTTTTATAAGAAATGGGTTCGCACTTTACCGTAATTCGCCTGATGGAAAGCAATAATTACGGTCTAGGATGGAACGTGCAATATGTACAATTTGTTAATTAAATAACAAGTTTAAAATACATTTGCTGCGCGCGCTCGATGTTTGTAAACCTACAATTTGATATTTGATTCATCTCATATCAATATTTATACTGACAATATGAGATTTTTACAACAATTTGTATGGAACATGCACTTGTTAATTTCACTACCACCAAAGTATTTCACTTTCGAAGGAAACTTTAAAAAATGTTTAATTTAGGTGGGCCATCACTACCCCAAGCCCCCTGGAAGGAGGGTAGAACCGGCACAGATAAAGTTGGTGCATAAATCCCGCCTGTCCCGAGATAAGCCCCGACCTCCCCTACACACACACGTACAACGTATACTTTAAACCAGCTCTAACTTACGAATGTTACGTAGGAAATACTACGTTTATATTAAATAGGTTTCTTCTGAACATGCATGATTTAATATTATAAATAAATATTTCAGGACATATCACACAGGACCATTTAGCCCCGTGCTTTATAATGCACAGGTAATATTATGTCACATAGGCAGTTTTATTGAAATAAACCGTTCGCAATGAAAATAACGAACAGAAAATTAAATTCCCTCATTTTATTATATCCATACACGCATTCCGGCTGTCATTTGAACACATAAAACCGCCGCGACGCAAACTGACGTGAAATGACGTAAACTCGCGTAAAATCCACGAGAATCCCAGTAAATTTGCGAGAATTCCCGTAAATTTCCGAGAATCCACGTAAATTCGCGTAAATTCCCCGTATTTGCACGTGGCGAAGTGCGATTGTTACCACTAAAGGTAATAAATACTTGATTACGAACAAAGACATTACTAATAATAAGACATGCCTCTCAATATGGCGCAAAGAATTCCGACACATATATGCCAAATAACTCCGCTTGATACCAGTTACATGTACACACTGGCGCCGTCTCATCTGTCTTTGACACGGTGTCAAGCTGGAGCGGCGGCTATTATTGCCGAGCAACACAAGAGACGCAAACATGCTAACCTCAGCCGAGGTTACATATTGAGCCTTTTGGAGTCGAGACTTTGGGGCCGTGGGGTCCGGGAGCCCATACTATTTTCCAAAACCTCTCGGAGCGCTTGGTTGACGCGACGCATGACCAAAATGCTGGCCTTTTTCTGGCTCAACATATCAGCATTGCCATCTAGCGTGGTAATGCAGCCAGTATGCTGGGCACGCTGCCCTCTGGTAGTGGGCTGGAGCACTTAGATTATCTTTAGGCTTTTCTTAAGATTTTCTAAGTGCCCCTTTTTTGTAGTAGTTAGAGAGATAGTATGTTTAGTTTTTCTTCCTTCTTGTTTTTATATTTTATTATTGTAGTTACATGTATCATTTGATTTAATACATTTTCACTAACTTTTTCTTTTTATTAATAGTTAAATTGATGTTAGTTACTATTTTGTTCTACATTTTTTTAAATTAATATTGATTGATTGATTGATACTTTATTGGACACAAAAAAACATAATACACAAACAAAAAAGAAAATTAATTTAAACTAATGCCACAAATGGCGGCCTTATCGCTAAAAGCGATCTCTTCCAGGCAACCGTAGGATGGAGAGGAAAATATATAAAAAACAGACTAGACGGGGTGTACAATAACGATTACATGAAATTTGACTATAAAATATTAAACAATAAACATAAACATTTAAAATTATAAACTATTCTAACCCATACTTACATCATGTATATTATACTACGTAATATATAAAAATATACTATGTGCTAATATTTCATTTAACAAGTAGTTATTGTAATGAATGAGTCCTTAAAAATAATGTTTCATTATTATGTATTTGTCACATAAAAAACACGTTGCAAGTCGCCAGTCGCTTTGAACACGAGCTATGAAGGAATGATATTTTTTATATATTTATTTATTCAAGTTGATGGAGTAAGTAACTTACATCTAGACTTAGTAGGTATTTTCTAGGTAGGCGTGTTACACCCTAGGCTGATGCAATGCTTAACATCAGGCAGGCTGTAGTCAAACGTAAACCTATCCCAGTTAATAAAAGGATCGTATCGAAGAATTAGATGTCTTCCTTATAAATGGTCTATGAATATGCTTTAGAAGTTTATGGTCGAGATTATTCGGCAGAGCAGGGTAATAAAATAATAGTGTTATTTTGGTACTGTTTCAAATAATGTCTGGTGTAGTCGATGGTTTTCCAATATATGCGCAAATGGGGGTTTGGGGAGTTGAACTTGGGATAGTAAATTTAAAATTCGGTTTTTGAAACGAGAGTGGTCAACAACTTACCTTTTACTTTTTTAACATTTTTGTGACAAACAGCTGGCTCCTATTATTTAACGTGCTATGCGACCCACAGAAACGCCCAGCTCTATGCTACTCTAGTATTTTAACAAACGGTCACGCTTCCAAGGACTGTCCTCGACTGAAGTGGCTTAACTTTTGTGACCACAAATGAGTTCCGATAGAAATTAAAAATACTATTAGAAATTTAAGGACATGTTATATGTATGTAGGAAGCGAGTGTGGCTCTGCGGTTCCAGTGTCTGCTTTTCATACTTACGCACCCTGGTTTGAATCCGGCCCTATACCTATGACTTATATTTTCAAGTTTTACGTGGATTTTCACTTGCTTAGCGGTGAAGGAAAACATCGTGAGGAATCCGATATGTTCGAGGACCACAGTATCCGAGGACATGTGTCTTCTGTGGAAGGACCTGGGCGCCCACTACGATGTATCTGCCCAAGAGAACTCCCCTAACAAATTAATTCTGCGGGGGAGTCACGACCCTCAGTCATGAGGAAATACGACTGAAGACAAAGATAAAATGTACGATAATTCAAACTTTTTAAACTTTGACAAAAATATGCTTAATACTGTACAATACGCAGCATAGTTAGCTTACAGCAGTCAGAAATTTTATTTAATTTTCTTACTCTGTGTTTAACAAATAATAACTTCATGCATTGCATTTACAAAACACCATAAAATAGACTAAAGAACACTAGTTTTTTATCATTTAAAATAGAGTAGCCCACCGCTTATCTGAAGCTCGGAAAAACAGTAGAACTTAGTGAAATCTCTAGAAAAAATACATTCAAGCTCGGTCCATACATAATTCAACAACTCATACATTTCTTGCTCAAAGATGTCTCTTTTTGCAACTTTGTCGTCGTAATATCTTTGTGCGTTTTTTGCTGAAACAATTTTTCCCTCAGACAAAAAACTATTTTAGAATTTTTGCAAGTTAAAATTTACTTTTTGTATCGCACACGTCTCAATCGCCATAATATTAAAACTGCTGAACTAATTTAGATGATACTTTATGATGATATTTTCTAAGTTGATATATAGGTGCTTACCAAATCTTACACAAAAAACGCATACTCATACTGATAAATAATCTTTATTTGTAATGAGAAATGATCTTTAATACTTATTATGTACACAATTAATACATGTTAGAATATTGTTTATCACCATGTTGTTTGTTTAGCTAGCCTACATATGTATATCAACATATTAAAACTCTGTCTAATTTCAACCATATCAGGAACATACAGCTAAAATTGATCATTTTATTCAAAGAAGTTTTTATAAAAAAACTACTGAAATTTCTTGATTGTGAGAGTGGCCAACTCTGGTGTCGAGAGTTTATCAAATCGCCTAAAGAGATGGCTTTACGACTGCTATACTATAGACAAACAGCCGGGACCTACAATTTAACGTGTCTTCCTACCCACGGAACCGCCAAAATTGGAATGCTATTTTTCGGTCACCCATCCGTGGACTGACCGCGTCGATCTTTGCTTAATATAAGTAACCGCAAAAAATAAATGCGATTGCCTCCTCAAGCTGAGCTACGGGCGCTTCAGTAATAAAAGTGACTACGACAGAGTCTCAAAGGCTTGCCTTCACATTTCTATCCGCTTAGCTTTTTACAAACGTCGTAAGTAAAACGTTTGTTTTTATTCCTGTGGTTTAAGTGACTCCGTTTTTCCTACTGAATTTGTATTCAAGCGTAATGTACAAGAGTAAAACTACAGCTTTGGTTAACTAGTAAGTTTTTAAATGACAGTGAAAAGAAGTTTTAACATACATAGAACCGATTGAACCCGTAGTTTCACAATAATATGGCCTAAATTTACAATTCTAAAAGTTATCTATGGACCTACCTATCAAAAGTACCTGGAACAATACATTTTACAGCCATCTTTAAATGAATATACAAAGTTCAAAATAAATACAGAAAAGTGAAAATCAGCACTCAATAAATCAAGATTAAAACACTTGAATAACAAATAAACAGTAAACAAGTTTAACAGGAAAGCTCTGTCATTACAATAAAAGCTTTCTTTTAAATTGTTTCATGCAAATAGGAAAGCACCGGCGTCGCTTTAAAGCGCTCAAATCGCTTATCGACGCGATTCAGCCGCTGAAAGCTGAATATAGGAATAAAACTGATGAGACCCCTCCTTGCAGGTGAAAATATTACTTCAAAGCTTTTTTAAATCAAAGGAAAATAGTTGAGAATAAGTGTTGTGTATTTGGGTATGTTTCTTTTATCTCAATATCCAAAAAAAAACATGAAATTATGTAGAAAACATACTAAATAAACATTTGTTATGTATTTTTTTTACGTGGGATAGGTTAACATTTGACTACAGCCTGCTTGATGTTAAGTATTGCTGCAGCATAGGGTGTAACACGCTTATCTAGCTTATTTGTACAACGACAGTAAAAACATTTATCATAAAGGACACGTTTGGTATTTTTTATACACTGGCAATATAGTCACAGGTCGCATAATTTAAACATAAGTCTACCACTGTATAAGCATTAAATATGTACATATTTCGCTTTTGAAAAGTTTTTATTCAATTGATTTATAGAACAATTTATAAGAGTTTCTAGTTTTTCCTAACCATGCTACCAATAATTAGTTCGGCGGGGGAGTCACCCTCAGTCATGAGGAAATACGACTCAAAAGAGAGAGAATAATTCATAAATAATATAATTATTATGTTGTTTAGTGGTAATATAGTCTGTGGTAGCTGAGCTACGCGTTTCCGATCTCATTCTGATTTATGCCGCCGAAGCCAAGATTGAACTGAAATATTGCTTTTCGATCGCCGCTGTCGGTGGAAAACAAACTTCATTTAACTTAAACTTATGTTACAGTAAGACGTTACTTGAGTTAATCTAAGAGATAGAAAAGACGTTTAGTAACTAGTGGATGCCCGCAGCTTTGCTCGCATTATTTTGAGATAAAAATAAACTTAGACACTTCTTAAACCCCATACTACCTACTTACCAAAAGTCAAGATAATCCGTTTAGCCATTTTTGCGTTATGGGCGTTTCAATGAACAGACAAACAGACAAAAATTCTAATAACTGCTGATAGGCAGGCTGTGATTAAACGTTAACGAATCCCACGTAAAAAAACGTGCACTGTAGTGAATTTTAGGTATATCAAACATTTTTTTTTATATAATATATGTTTAGATGTTTGACCCTCTATAGCTTTATTATATGTATAGAGTACATAGCTAAGCTGAATGCTTGTATATAAATAAGTTATATAAAGTTGTAGTAAAATTCAGTTTACCTTATTAATTAATGTTTGAGATGAAATTATTAAAATCATGCATGCTTTTAATTATAATGACGTGTTAAAACAAGTTAATTCGGCCCGTTACATGTGTAATTAACGCAATTTGTTTACTAATTACCATCCATAATCGGTGCACTGCGAATGAAAATAATATAATTTACCATGTAAATAAAATTACAACATGGTAAATTTTACTTCTTTCTCACATGCATAGTTCCCAGTATATTTTAACCTTTAACCACCGTACATCATTATCTCCGATACATCAAATCCAACGTAGAATTAAAAGCGGTGCCTTCAGATGACTCCTCCAAATGTAGGCCACCTCCCCTCCCCGGGGGGTGCGGGGGGTGCAGGTGCAGGGGGGTGTCAGTGGGAACATGGCAGAGCTGGGTACTAGTGGAAGAGGGGTAAAGGAGGAGATAAGAGCGGGTTGTAAATGAGATGTTGGGCATTGTCAATAAATAGATAAATTGTTTTCAATATCATGTCCTTACTTATTTGATAATAAGTTAAAAATATAATTGTATATTGGCTTATCTTATTATATTGGTTACCTCAGCCTTAAAAAATTGAATATTTCTTCGAATTTAATTATTTGATGAAACGCGAGTTAAAGACGACAAAACTGAATTATATTAACCAATAACAGTCATCTATCAATCTACGAAGTTACAAGGAGTTCTACGATTGGCGCCTCGTTTTCGGAAACGTTCAGAATTTATGTAACACCCTGCTGATCTTATTTTTTTAATGTGTACGTAAATACACCCTACTCTTATACCTTGCACCCCCCGACATGTCCCAGTGGCTCCGAACTTGCCTGTGTTTTATTTCTCTCGCCCGGTGGAGTTTGGAACGTGTTCTGTTACCATTTCACACCAGTTTTCATCAGTTCTCACCAGTTTGCGCCAGTTTGCGCCAGTTTGCACTGCTTGCTGCTGGAAAAATCTGTTTTATAAACGATAGGGAACAAGACTACATATGAATATGAATTGAAATGATTTACTTAGTAATTTAAAATTGATGTATGAAATATTATGTTATGTATTATTTTTCTTTTAATGATTCCTAAAAGGCTATGTTTAAAAGAGTCGACCGCGTATAATAAGCAAGTCGGTACAACCCACTCCAGTCGTAACATAAAAATGTCGGCTGAAATATAGCACGTTGGAGTAAGTTGTATGTTGGAAGCTAGGTTTTCTACAAAACGGAATAAAATATAAAGTTGGGGCAAAAAAACGTCGACATACAACAGTTATATACATAATAGACTGGACTAAGCACTTCATATAGTAAACACACTCATAATTCATTCGGTATTCGTCTTTCGGTGATATCTGCCTAAGAGAACTCCTCTAATAAATTGTTTTTGCGGGGGAGTCACGACCCTCTGTCATGAAGAAATACGACCTCTCCATGAGTAGTGTATCCTCATTACGGAGGGTCGTTCACGAAGCCATTAAGCCATTCTATCAGCAAAAGATTGTAGTCTATGGAGCAAGAATATGAGGAAAACGATTCGAGAAGGAGGAAGGGAGGTCGTAACATCCCCGTAGATTTAAAACGTAGTATCGTAACTTATCACTTATCATTTCATTTTTTTTATAATACCAATAAATAGGATAGAAGCATTCTAACAACTGTATTTACCGCAGTAAATATATTTGTTGTATTTTGATATGAACTAGAGAATATTCAGCGGAGAAGTCAAAACTTTAGTTACTAAGAATACAATTCGAAGAGAAATATTTTTCCAAGATTTTTTTGTTAGCAAGACCATTCTATTACTATGCAATGTGAATACAAAAAGCTTCTGTGAATATTATTCCAGCCGTTTTGAGTTCCTGCAAATATTCTCTCGTAAATGTTTGTCTGCTTTGATACATTTTATACGAGCAAATGTTGGCTAGCCTTGCGTTGGGATTTTGGAAAATTGGGAAGTTGGGGATTTAGGATTTAGTCTTGTGTAGTTAAAACTGAAGCTAGCAAAGTTAAGCGAGTATGTTTAAGCTGTTTCAAAAAAAAGGTTGTTAATTGGACTTTTAAGTTTACCATTAGATTCTAATAAATAACATTTATTTTAAATGAGTAAATAAATGCATTTTTTCATTCACAAATGTGTGAATTAGATACTGTTATTTTACGGATTTAAAAAGATATTTGGAACATTTATTTTCGCCTTTTTAAATGTGTAGTGTTTAATTGTTAACAAAAAAAAGAATTCTAAAGAAACAACTTCCAAATGTTCCTTAATTTTATTGAAATACTTTGCCAATTAAAACAACAGACAACACTCAAAGAAAAAAGTTTGAAGGCTACACAGAAATGCTTGTTTGCAAAAAGAAAGTTCATAATATTTTAAGTCGGTTTCCACTCGCGCAACATGATATATTAGTCATATGATGATGATATATTATTTACGAGGTCAGCACCTATAGCTCATATTTTTTTTTACTAGAACAAGTTTGAATTTGACCATAGTTACCAAACAGGAACCGGTTTACTCTCGCCAGTTGGTAGTTTTTGCACAGAGCAACTGGCATAACACTATCGCAACCAGATTATATTTTATGATAAAAAGTAGCATTTGACACTCCTAAAACCTCATAAAGCGAGTGTGGCTCAGCGGTTCCAGTGTCTGCTTTTCATCCAGACGTACCCTGGTTCGAATCCGACCTACACCAATGACTTGTATTTTTCAAGTTATGTGTAGATTTGCACTCGCTTAGCGGTGAAGGAAACATCGTGAGGAAACCGACATATTTGAGGACCACAATATCCGAGGACATGCGTCTTCCGTGGAAGGACCTGGGCGCCCACCACGATGTATCTGCCCAAGGAAACTCCCCTAACGAATTAATTCTGCGGGGGAGTCACGACCCTCAGTCATGAGGAAATACGACTCAAAGAGAGAGAGAGAGAGAGAAAACCTCATACTACCTACATACCAAAAATCATCATGATTCGTTTAGCTGCTTTTGCATTATGAGAGGTTAAAAAAACAGAGACACAGATAAACAGACAATTTTTTTAGAAATTGTTGAAATGAGTTCTGCTAATAAACATATTTTCTTATATAATAATAATAATAAAACTTCTTTATTGGACAACTGAAATAGATCCAGTTTTGTTATATTAGTTCTTTACCTATGAAATTGCCGATTTGTATGACGAAATTGAGAAAAATGATATTTCCATACAAACATTTTTAATGTTTGTATGGAAATGTCTGAACAGATTTAGATGCAATTGTTAACTGTAGTTAGATGGAAAAAAAGCTATGTACTGCGTATATCAATTTCTCAAAAACAGAGTATATGATAAAAATATACCTAGTTAAAGTAGTGAAACCGACGACACATTGAAAGAGGTGTTGTCAATGACTTCCCTATAAGTGATATGCACTAGTAATACATTTTTTTTATGTAAAAGGTACATAATTCAACAATTGATACAATAAAAATTGTATTTGAAAAAAAAATGCTGTACATAAAAGTTACAAACAGATTAAAATGTAAGAAAAAAACGGCAATTTCATAGGTAAAGACCTATTATATCTTTAATGATCAGACTGTCGATCCTTTCAGCTTTATTATATGTATAGATATTAGTTGCATTGTTAGTATATAGTGCATAATATAATAGTAGTACGGCAGAGACCGCAAGCTGTCTAGATCCAGGCAGGCCGCCGCAATCCCTCCTTAACTACTGACCATTAATCTCGCTACCTGACAGCTACAGACTACCTATACTATAAGAGAATGGAACTGAGAAAGAATGGCCCTTGAATTAATATCTTGATACAAGCGTAAGCTTCGTATGGGGCTAGATGGCGCTGTATGATAAGTAAATGTGTGCAAGAATATGTTTTATCTATTTATTATTAATCTAAATATATAAAACTCAAAGATGACTGACTGACTGATTGACTGATATAGTGATCTATCAACGCACAGCCCAAACCACTGGACGGATCAGGCTGAAATTTGGCATGCAGTTAGATGTTATGACGTAGGCATCCGATAAGAAAGGATTTTTGTAAATGTCACTTTTAAAGGGGTGAATAGGGGATGCAAGTTATACATCTTAATGCGAGCGAAGCCGCGAGCACCCACTAGTTAGTTACTAAGTTTGCTTATAAATTTATTGCAAGGACGGATTCTTTGATACACTCTATCGTAAGCGGAGTATTTCCTGCGAACTACAATCTGGAGCCTTTAAATCAAGGATAGATAAGTAGTTAACTTTCAGTTAAGCGTGTTACGCTATATGTTGCAGCAAGCTTAACAACAAGCGGTCTCTAATCAATGCTGACCCTGAATAATTTATACGATTAATTGTAAGACGGCTTTGCCTTCTAATCTAGGGGTGCGGGTTTGATTCCCGCATAACACAAGTAATTATGATAACAAAATTTGTAATTTTATTACTAGTGTTGAGTCTGGGCGTTTCTATGTACATATAATAAGTATGTATTTACAAAAGAAAAGTATATAAGTATTATATCCGTTATCTAGTACCCATGATACAAGCGTAAGCTTAGTATGCGGCTAGATGGCGCTGTGTGATATGTCCTGAGATATATATTAGTTATTATTATTTATATAAATTCTCAAAAAGAGAAATTTATAAGGAGATGGGAAAATAAGTGAAATTGTAGACCAATGTCCCTCACGTTATGCTAAAGTAAGGTACAGTAAATACTTTAATAATGTACAATTAAGTTTATATGAAACTGAGAAACATTGGTATCTCATATTACCTTAAAGCAAACCATTGACAAATAACTTTTACCTGTCAACCGATACACAAAAAAGATAGTCATTAAAACTAAAACAATTGAAAATTCATTTCCGATCTATCCTTATTCATATCTACGGTGTCAAGTGTGTCCACTATCTACAATTCGGCTCAATATACACGCCATTTTAAACCTACTTTGTTTAACATTACGGTCGCAATTCGTATAACTCTATATCAATTGCTAAAAACATCTACAGTCCACCCAGCCAACGTCAGTTTCATACGAGTTTAAACTGTATTTTTAAAGAGTTAAAGTTTATTTTTGTGTTGTGTTTTTGTGGAAGGAAGCGTAACTGTCGTGTCGAGAATAGATAGGTGAGTAAAGCGGTTAGTTATACATGTTCTAGTCTAGGTAATAGATAAATGTCCGCGGAACTAGCGGCGGGAACGGGTGGTGTTATAGATGGAGGTTTTAAATTTATGCTGCTTTTATATAGTTAACTCTTGTAAATATAAGAATAAGGTATTGGACCATGGATTGTAATCAAGATATCGTAAAGAGAACTAAATGTTTCAAATATTCGTAACGTTTAGTATTAACTGCCGTGATATGAAATGCTTGATGGTCGTCTGTTCAAAGTAAAGTGGTTCATTATTTTCCTCCAAGTTACTTCATTATTATTATTATATTCTGAGTTAAAAAAACCTTTTTTTTTAATCAGTAGCCACGAACGAAAACGCAATGACGAAGTGTGTTTAGTTTCTTCTTTATATTATTTTCATTAAACCACTGTACTCGGAAAAAATATCATTAATACATTTTACATCATAAATTATTAAAGTTATGATTATGAATATATGTAAAATCTCAAATGACACAAGATCTCCATACAAATAGCTACGCCTTGCTACGCGCCTCTACGCTGCTACGCGTCGCTACGCACTCGCTACGCCTCGTTTAAGGTATATAGTACGGCACAGGACTCTGACCATCGCTCATACAACCACAAAGGAGATCATTTGTCATCTTTTTACAGGGTTACTTAATTTTATTTTTTATCTCAATCGAATTTCGCATTTTTTTACAATTTGCATCATGGTAAGGTGTAATTGTGGTTTTAAATAGAGCGTGCGTGACTAATGTGAGAAGCGGTCCTCTTTTATTTTGTCTATAACTGGATTGAAAACTTATCAATTTGAGGTCATCAAATGGTGTTTTGACAAACCTTCAAAAAGCTAAATTGCATACTACAGTTACAGTGTTACTAAGTTTAGGAATTCAAAAAGCTGCGTATCCGCATCTGTAATGGACAAGCGTGAAACTTACCATAAGGGGTACATATTAGAGTTAATAGGTATCTTCCAGGTAAGCGTGTTACACCCTAGGCGGCTTAACATCAGGCAGGCTGTAGTCAAACGTCAACTTATCTTACGTAAAAAAACATTTAACAATGATGAATAATCTGTTTATGTAGATCTAGACATGTTCGGAATTAGTCTCAGTTCTTTTGAACCCCCGGAAGAACCTGCCTCTCTACGACACAGTTTTTTTACTAATGTAAGAGGCAGAGCTATTTGTAAAGTGTAACATATTGTTTTGTTTACAATAAATTTATCTTTATCTTATCTTTATTTTATTTTTTTTACTTCAGTTTAACTTACTGAATTTTGGATCTATTTGTAATCATGTTGTGCACGCATGTTTGCTGCACAGAATGGATCATTACCTTTAAAATGTTATGCTGTTACTCATGTATATTCTGTGTATTGTATTGTGTGCCTGTACTAGTGAAATAAATATAATGAATAAATAAATTTACTTGTTCAAGTATCTAATACTATCTAAAAATACCAAAACAGCGATAAAACCGTCATAATGTAAATAAGTAAGATATCTATAAAGTTGCAGCATGCATGCTCGCGCAGGCTTTTAAGGAGATATTTCGTAAAGTGCTCCCACCTGCCACCTTAATGAGGGAAGAGGAACTAAGGAGGGGGGTTAGTGATCGGACTACTTTTTTGTAGATAATTAGAAGTATTAAAAATGGCGAATACTTTTGCATGGGAACAATCTCATGAAACTGCCTATGTTTAAATTTTATTTGTTAATTACAATTTTAATTAACTATTATTTAATATTTTTTTATTCTGATATTGGACATTGAGACAATACGCTATTTCGCGGTGATAAGCACAGTGTAGTTATAAATTGAAATTTTGTTATTCGATTTATATCACAGCATCTGTGATAATAATAATAGATAACAGTGACTTAACATCGCATAAGCGTCATGCTCGTCTTATCAACAATTATTATGTAAAACAGACAACAATAATCTGGGATACCCTGAAAGAGATCGCTTTGAGGGATAAGGTCGCCTATTAAGACACCAATTTTAAGTTTTGTATGTTTCATTGTGTTTACTCCTGTTTGTTAGTGTTTAGAATAAAAAGTTTTCTATATAATAATTGAAAAATAACTTGTATTATTTATTAAACTGCTTTACCTAAGTACGTCCCAAACGAGTCCTTGCTAAATGCATTTAGTATGAAACCCGTATTTCAGCAGAAAAACTTTATTTAACGAACGAATGTAAAGTGCCGCCGGAATAAAGCTGAGAAGCGGTGAAAGCTTTTAGAAGCTCGTTTCTGTTCTTAGAGCTGTCGACGAGACTTTTTCTGCTTTGACTCGTTACTTTTTAACCGACTACGAAAAGGAGGTTCTATACTATTTAGATATGTGTGTGTGTGTGTGCGGTAAAAATTAAAAAGAATAAAATTTATGTTTGGTGATCTATGAAACCTTTTATATTATGTGTTAACATAAGCGTACCTACGTTTAAATAAGATATATTTACGGATTTATCGAAGTGATGAAGCGAAATGAAACCTTTTATGGCAAACATAGTAGATTTTTGTATTTCGGTTTTATAATACTCTACTCTCGACTACAGTATTACGTGAGCGAATATATCTTTAGAGGAACAATACTTAAAAAGCTTAGTACAAAATCTCCAATAAATATAATATTAAAATTAAATTAACCAGTACCTCATCTTTTTTATTCAAACGGCGGCGTTTTTATAAAATCCCCTCTTGATAATAATTAAGCTATAAATATTAAAAATATCTTATCCGTCGGCGGCGCCTCGCCCGAGATAATACGAATTTAATGAGTGTGAAGTAGACATCTTAGGAAATTGGTAGATTCCATTTATTAGGCACTTTTTCCTTATTAGTAACTAGCTGGTGCTCGTGACTTCGTCCGCGTGGAATTGTTTATCATAAAAACAGTTCGAGTGAGTTAACCTTAAAAGATAGACATATACTGTTGCGGACATTTTGTTAGATCATTTCAAAAGGAATAATTCTTTTATACATATTTTTTTAATATCTTGAACCGTTTTCGCAGCGCACGCAACGGAAGCCCTTAAAGATGAATAATTTTCCCCGTTTTTTCCACATTTTCCATTGTTTCTTCGCTTCTATTAGTTGTAGAATGATGTTATATAGCCTAAAGCCTTCCTCGATAAATGGTCTATCCAACACAAAAAGTTTTTTTCAATTCGCACAAGTAGTTCCTGAGATTAGCGCGTTCAAACAAACAAACAAACTCTTCAGCTTTATAATATTAGTATAGATTTAAATACATGTTAAGTACTTTTGAAAGAAAATCCGTGTTATATGGTCTGTATGAAATAAAAAGAACACTTAGAAAATGATTGGAAAAGTCTAAAGATAATATAAGTACTCCAGCCCACTACCAGAGGGCAGCGTGCCGCGTACTGGCCGCATTACCACGCTGTATTGTATGAATTATACATTCAAATTTAATAGATAATAAGTAAATTATTTGCTTGGTCATGATAATGATGACAACAATAATTTAAAAACATCAAAAAAAACTTGTTCTATCTTTGTAGTGGGTGTTGGGTGAGTGGGTCAAACTTCAGAAAACAAGTCTCGGTAGAGCAAAACGTAGAGATTCTAAAACAGTAAAACATTCACAAAATCTACCTTTAATTTCCTCATAAACCGCAGCCGATTTTTCTTCCCATTTCAAGATGCTAATTAAACCCCGTCAATAGCGGTCATCTGACTGGCTTAAACCTCTGAAAATATAGCTTTATTTTTATCTTTTTCTGTTTTTTAGTCTTACTATATACAATTTTGTATAATTATGTCCTCACTACAGCAACGTAACATAAAACACCCGAACGTATTTTCAAATATTATGTAAGAATGATTGATTGTATTAAGAAAAAAACCTAGAGCTTTTTGTTCTGAAAACGTATTATACGTAAAGTCAGATGCGGAGCTTTTTCAAACAAAAAGCTCCGCCTCTGATAAACAACCACACAGATTTTATTATCTCTTTGTCTGAGAAAATGCTGTCAACTGAAACAAGAGAGAAAAGAAAGACACGTGTAATAATTGATATCTCTCTCTTTTTTCTTCTTGCCATTCTAATTCCACGAGATAATTCACCGAACAATACAGAGATAAGCTGTAAAACCGTTTGTCGATAAAGCAGCCATCGTTAAGTATTCATTAGATTCCTCCAGTCGAGTTGATTACGTTCCAACAATTTGCATTAAATCTCGTACTCCGTACATATGCTTCGCAAACAGATGACAGTGTATTTGTTGAAGAACTATCAACAAATAATTTTAGTCAAATTGAGTATCTTTTTCAACATTTAAGTGGGTTAAAAAGCGAGTGAACATTATGTACATGTATATTAATGGGCTTAAACATTATTAATCATATTCTATGCAAGATCGATGCAACTGGCAAATGCAAAGACTGTGGGTGGATAAATAAATAAATATATATATCAGGACATATCACACAGATGATGATGATGATGTTCACAATAATATAAAACGATGTTTAGTTTCAAAATAATTATGCTAAGAAGAGAAAGGCACTATGCGTTGGCTGTCATTCAAAAAACGAATGCACTATCTGCTCTTTTGGTATTGGTAGACTGTGTTGAAAATCTGTTTGCCAAGCATGTAGACGGGGTATCACGTTAAAATACATCTTTGTTTCTGTAACAGCTAAATACGAGTTTCGTGTGCTGAATTAGATTTATAATGGTCTTCTAACGGAATCGACTGAATTTTTAACGTAACATTAGAGTTAGATATGAAAATGAAAATGAAAAATATTTATTGTGTACTAATGAAATGACTTAAGGCTATGTAACATAAAAATAATAACTATAATAGGTTCTTAAATAACTAACTTAGCCTTAGGTAAACATAATGCGTCGGACTCCCGACTGGGTTACCGCATCCTGGAGCCGACCTCTTCCCAATTATGTATACAAACAATTACTATATAATCAAGATAACAAAGACATATCTAGAAGGTTTCTTTATCGATGGCTATAACTTCTGCCTATTGTATAAACATAGTTCCATTCCCGGGTAAAAACTTTTTCATTGCTGTCTTTAGATAGGTAACCAAATGTTGGAAATTATATCGTAATGCTATTTTATGTTATATATACCGTATTGGCTTTACTAGTGATACTAATGGAGTTTATAAATGACCCCAGGAGCCTTTAACATGCTTTTATATCCGCCTACAAAGCTAAAATGGAACATATGTCGCCTAGATGAAGTGGGCGTTCATTTTTATATTCACAAACAGATTTCAAGTAAATGGTTTTTATTTGAAGCTTCAAAAAGGTTCTTGTTCAAGGTACTCCCACACCAAAGAGGTCGAGATTACAAGTTTGACAGCTCGAAATGAGGAAACCGCTTTCACGGGTTTTTTTTCGGGATTTATATTTTGTGTAAGTCTTTCGGAAAATAGAGTAAGAATAAACCGACACGTGGATTTATTTTATGTTTAACTAGTGGATGCTCGCGGCTTCGCTCGCGTTGAGAAGTAAAACTTGCATCCCCTATTTCACCCCTTTAAAAGCGGTTTTTCCAAAAATCCTTTTTTAGCGGTTGCCAACGTCATAACATCTACCTGCATGCCAAATTTCAGCCCGATCCGTCCAGTGGTTTGGGCTGTGCGTTGATAGATCACTAAGTCAATCAATCAGTCAGTCACCGTTGAGTTTTATATATTTAGATTAAGATTATAGAGTACCTATGTTATGCTCCAACGTTCATGAGATTCTGAACATACCTTTTCATGGGAAGATACTTTATTTTTTTTAAGTTGGTTTAAAATTGTATGAACAAACAGCTAAGTGTACAAAAAGTTAAGGCATCATAACAAGGCGTTGTTAAATACTTAAGCACTTGGCCGCTTATTTCAAACTTAAAATAGAAGCAAATGAGATTTTTTTGCACACACAAATAATATTCTTTATTTATTTTATTGTATACCACGTCCTCTGTTATCTCTTATTTATTCCTTTCCATCCAATGGTTGCCTGGAAGAGATTGCTTTTAGCAATAAGGCCGCCACTTGTAGCACTAGTATAACTATTTTTTTTTCTTCTTTCTTTTTAATTGTTATCGTGTGTTGCAATAAAGAATTTTCTATTTTCTATTCTAATATGAATAGTACCTACATGCCTTGTTAAAAATATGTGCACTCTCAGCGGAATAAAAACAGAATTTTTCGTTGTTGTAGCTCCGTATTTACTCCCTCCGACAATGGCGATCAGAGACATTGTTAGACTAAACATATGGCCTGTAATTGTAGGGTAGGTATATACTAATATACTAGTGTATGCTTACACATAGCACTAACCTAGTTTAATACCAGTATAAGTGACTCTGTAGAAGAGTATGCCTTTACTAGAATGGAGTAGTGATCGTGTTTCACCCCTGTATTGTCCTTAAGTAAGTTGGTGAAGTTCCCTCCGCGCAGCAGCACTTTAAACTGCGGCTCGAGACCGCGGACCGAGGGACCAAGGGAGGTAAGTATGTAGATAATGAAAAAGAAGCGAAAAGAAAGGTTTCCGTGCCTACTGATCCATCATAGCAAATACCGTCATTAATTTAAATAAAAAAGTGATTCCCTTCACTAACCTCGAAAGCGTCCACATGAAAATTGTAAATTGGTTTGGTTTGATCTCCGATGCAATCAAAAATGTAATACATTATTATTTAAAAACATAATATTATCTGCATTTTTATTCATCTTTGAAGTCCATCATAAACATGAAATTAAAATACACCCGGATAACTAATTAAAACATCTATGAATCGAATTGTATGGCGTATTTAATTAGTTTATACATCAAAGCATCATCTATACCAACATCAAGTCGGTGTCCTGAAGGTTTACCTTCCTCCATGAATATTGAAATTCAGGTCAGTGACGTGATTAGAACTTGAACAATGTATGGGAGGGGTAACCAGCGAGAGTATAACGTATTGGCTGATTCATTTATACAGCTATTTCCTTTTGGACGTAAATGTAATTGATTTTTAAAACCGTATGATGCCATCACATTATTATGTGCTTTGGGATATATCATACAGTGCCATCTAGCCTGATACTAAACAAACGCTTTAGTCATGGGTACCAGAGAACGAATATAATACTGAAAAAAAAAAGTGAGTCAACCGGTTCTTTTGCGTAAGCCATCTTAGACCATAGCTATTGCTTACCATCAGACTAACTATAGTCAAGTGCAACGTTTCAGTAAAAAAACATAACTATGCATACATAAACCCTTTACGATCTTTAAACCCAATCTACAATATATTAGTTCCATGTTCGTGCATAATCTTGTAGATCGGGTGTCGGCACCTTTATGGGCTTAGTTTCGGTTTCATTATGTTCCCCAACTTATTTAGCAGATATTATTATGTTGGGATGTAAGCTGTGCTGAGCTTTCATTACGATATATTCATTACCTGGGAGAATGGGGAATATATATCTATACAACTAAATTTTTATTATCGAATGAGAGTGGCCAACTCTGGTGTCGAGAGTCCATCGAGCCGCCTAGAGGGCCTCTGACATGACTTAACGACTGCCTCTACTAGACAAACAGCCGGCACCTACAATTGTTGATTATTTAAGATTCTGCGGGAGTCACGACCCTCAGTCATTAAGAAATACGACTTAAGAGAGTGACCGATTAGCATAAAAATGAGAAACTAATTTTCGGATTGGATTTCATGACTTGTGATAGTGAATTAGTATTAATTCATTGCGCTAATCATAGAATAGCTATGTATATGTTACGGTAAATGTGGATAATCGGTAATTATGTATAATTACCGGTAATTATACATAATTCCCAACGCACACGGTATATGTAGTGAATTATTCACATTAACCGGTAATTGTATATGATTGCCATACCCCTTTGGTAAATGTAGTAAATAAAGAAATCAAACATCGGAATTAAAATGTTTTTTAAAATAAATACTACTTGTATTTAATAAACATTTTTAATAAATAAAAATAAATAAATCGCACAAGTTGAGGTCCGGCAAGGAGGCACCGTTATACATTTGAGGTTCCAAAGACTCCTCCTGAATTATAATTAGTCATTCTTCAAGTTGAGATTAAAGCAGTTTCTTCTAACAAACGCGCTAGATCGTAGATTATAACGTTGCTTTCCATCAGGCAAGTTGTAGTCAAGCGTGAGCCTATTTAGGCAGATACCGAATGATGGTGACACTTTAACCAGATACCGAATGATGGTGACATTTTGATTCTGATGTTTGATTTCATTATTTTCTACATTTACCAAAGGTGTATGGTAATTATATTTAATAACCGGTAAATATGATTAATTCGAAAGTTTTTACCACTTTTACCAAGCGCACTGGTAATTATACATAATTACCGCACTATCCACATTTACCGTAACATATACAAGCTATACTTGAATTGTATATACAGTATATCTTCAAAAACACGTGACTGCTTTATGTAAATAAAAATCTGTACGTTATTCTAAAAAAGTTCATTTTGTTATATTTTTTTCATTTACTACTTGCTTAACAAATAAGATTATCAAGCCCAGCCGCCAAATTTAAATAAAACCAAGAAAAATGGCCGTCTATTTCGAGATCTGAAGGAATTCCTTCCTTGTTCCTGTGAAGTATATAATTGTGTAAGCTGCCTTATTTCGGCAGAACTGAACAACTTTTTAATGGATCTTGGACGAGGTGGAAAGGAATTTAATTTTATATATTTTAGCCGACAGCGCAAAGCAATGGAGGTTCATGTATTTACCAGCCATTATATTTTTTTTTTATCTATGTATTTACCGTTGTTATTTTACTATTGACCAGCAGATAACCTGACATCCTTATAAGCTAATCTGTGAAGGAACATGGGTTATGCTTGAAGTGAAAAATTTTACACAAATGTGTTCAAAGATCAGTATAAGATAATCAAAACGTAGAAACCTGTCCTTTCAATATAAACAGTACAACCAGCAATCAAATGTGCGTAAATAGAATATGTAGCAAGCATTATTTTTAAGGCAAGAAATTGGTACGTTGCAAAAAAAATCGTATCGATGCATTTAATTCTTAAAGCTCTCATTAAAAATATGTTAACAGCAGTTCTAAATTTAAACTTTCTGATATAGAAATTCTAAATTTAAATATCAGAGAGTATTCGCCAGGAAATATCTTATTAGCAACTAATCCCGAACTACTAACAACTATTACCTATCTATACTAGCAGCAGGTATACCTCCTCCGGTTGGCCACCGTTTCCGGTGCCTCATTTCCGGCGGATTCGGAAACGCGGCCACTTCCGGTGTCGGCGCCGAGGAACACCGGACCCAGGTTTAGGATTACAAAACCAAATTGAATGGAATTATTTCTTTGATGTGATGTTATGTCATGTTTTTAGACTATATTTAGGCTTTTCTATGTATTTTCTTTAGTTTGTAGTAGTGTGTTTAGTTTTTCTTTTTATTGTTGTGGCTGTTGGAGCGTCACAACCAGCTACCAACATAACGGCGGGACAGGTCGACAAACGAGAGAGGTTCCCGTCAACGACGACAGGGGGCAGCCCGCAGGCCACAGAACGACAATACCCGTCTATCGCACCGCACGCACAACAATCAAAATATACAGTCCACTCGCATCAAGACATACCCAACTCGTTGTTATTTCATCCAACAAGGCATCCCAATAGGACCGAAGAAAGTAGCAACAGTGGCTGTATTTGTTCTAAAATTAACGAGTATAATAACTTATCACGACATAAAGTAGCCTTGATCGCTTTAAGAACCATTTACTATCTACATGGTAAAAGTCCAAGAAATTCATGCTAATGTTTCTTGGACTTAGGATGATAAATACACTATGAAACGCCTGATATTAATATCAGATTCGATGTAGACACTTTAAGGGTTACAGATCGATTACTCCATGGATTAAAACGTAAACTAAATAATAAAGATAGGTATGTATTAGTGTATTTGTTTATTTTGTTATTTATGTATGTATGAAATATATACATACAGGTATATTATGTTAATTTATGTATTGTGCTGGTGTTATTAATAAAGTGTACATATATATATATATATATCTATCTATTTCCAGTCTACAATAAAATGTGTAGAAGTCACTGCTTGTTATTCAAATAAAACTTCTCCACTCTGTATATAATATAATACAAAAAAGTTCTCAATTTGTTTTATTCCCCAGCGTTAATGTAATGGTTTGATCAAGTCTAGACACTTTTGTTTTTCTTTTTAGATCTGATAACAAAATGAAAGAATTGGATCAAGTAACTTACTTTATTTGGGGCTAAAAAACTTAGGTTAGATAATATGATTGAATTTGAATCTCAAAAAGTTATATCTGCAAAGCATGTTAACCACTTTTCTATAAATTGAAGATGTCGTTATTTGGGGAAATATTATACTTCAAAGTAATGTTCTAGCTAGCTACATTTATCAACGTGGACGATTAATAATAACATTGCTAAAGTTAGCTGTGGCTGTTTATTCGCGATAACCAAAGTTAAAACAACTGCCGTCACAGTTTTTCGATGAGACACATATGTACATCGATTTCTGTATACTGTTGAAAGCTGTGTTCAAATATATACATGTTACCTTGTTTACTTGATATAAGTAGTGTGATAAAATCAGACACAATTTTTGTCGTATACATTTGTTTTTACATGAAATAGGCTCACGCTTGACTACAACTTGCCTGAAAAAAGCAAGCTGTACATACTGTTAAAGCGTGATATTTTTTGTAATAGGACAGGACCGACCGTTTACTGGGTTTATGTTATGTATAAAAAACGTCCAAATGCGTGTATTATTTCAAGTATTTGCGCAGTGAAAAAATTTAATTATGAATTTCAGCTTTCTAACTATAACTGTACACAGACAGACACAGGTCTCGTTTTTACCTTTTAGGTACAAAACCCTAAAAATGGACATTGTTTTAGGTAGCTGTTCATATGTTGTGACGCAAAATATGAATATAACAAACTAAGTTCACTGCTATCTATCTATGTATCTATATTTCAGTGCCATGTCCTCTGCTACCAGTAAACTAAAGAATAAAAACTTAATCTAAAATGCCTAGAAGAAAATAAATCTCCTAAATGCTGTCGATGTCACATAGTATAATTTTAAATTTAGAAGCCCTTTATTCCAGATTATTATTTTCAAGCATACAATAGATTTTTTTATGAAAAAAACTATAGATATAATCCACACAATAAGGAAATTTCCTGAATATATAACTGTAAGCAAACCAGGTAGAGAGCTATCAGGCCACAAACAGCGGGCAAGTGGCCAAATGGGACACGAATGTATGTATGTCTACAAGTACACATAAAATAACATAACTTATACATGTTGGCATTATGTGGGGAAAAAGTTGGTAGGTGACCTGAAATGAGGACATACAATAAACATTTTAGATCAAACATATCATATTTTAGGATTAATTCTGTTGATTTATAAAGACTAGGCATTCAGGGGTTGAAACTTTTGATTAATTTGCAATTTATAATAACGTCCTGAATATATATTTCCCTTGAACTATAACTTGTCGGTCTTCAAGTCGAAAGGTAACTGGTTTCTTCTAGGCACGCTAGATCGTAAAATACAACGTTGCTTAACATCAGGCGAGTTGTAGTCAAGCGTGAACCCATCAAATGTAAAAAAATGCATTCATTATACGCAAGATGCTTTTTATAGCAGCTAGGCTTCCTTAGAAATAACTACATGGATAATACAAAGCCATGTGGCAAATCTACCATGCGCTTTGCTTGATTAGAAGAAATCTGTGCTGCCATAGAGTCTGCTACTTCGTTCAAGAAAAACAATAACTGCGGCGAGTAGTTACTCAATTTAACCTGCATTCTGTGGTTTTAACCGATTGCACTATAAAAGACATTCTGCTTATAGACTACAATAAATGTAAAGCTCCAAAGAAAAGCTTACCCTAAACAGTTACAAGCACTCCTAACTAACCTCATTTAAACCGCCTCTTCTAGGCCTTAGCCCCTCAGCCCTTTGGCTCTTTCTGGCCCTTTTTGGCCCTTCTCGGCCCTAATCCGAAGTACCCGACAATCAGACGCGACCGCCTGTAAAAAAGGGTCTCAAGTAAAATAAATTGGAAATCCAATTTATGTAGCTCCATAGAAAAAAGTCTGGCAAGGTTCTACTAGTAACTGTAGGGATTATATTTTATGGGGTGGTATTTCAGCTGTAATAAATGGTTACAGTATTTTGAGCAGACATACACTACATGAAAATAGTATAGGTAATATACCTATATAGAAACTTAGAACATTCGAAGCTTTGAGCCTACTTAAAAACAAGCAGAATAAAACTAAATGACGTTTAATACATACATGAATTACTTAGCAGTATTCAAACATCATAATTCCCATATCTATACTTACCAATATTATAAAGCTGAAGAATTTGTTTGTTTGAACGCGCTAATATGTATTGTATCATTTCATTTAACTTAAGGAAGAGCCTGCACTTCATAACACAGGTTATCCTAGTGTGGAGTGCAGTGAACATGTAATAATAGTTCATAAGTTATTTACTTAAATAAATAATTTGAATTTGAATTTGAAAACTGGTGCGAATTGAAAAATTATTTTGTGTTAAATAGACCATTTATCGAGGAAGGCTTTAGGCTATTTAACATCACGCTGCAACTAATTGGAGCGAAGACACAATGGAAAATGTGGAAAAAACGGGTATAATTATTACTCTTTGAGGGCTTCCGTTATGTGTTCTGCGAAAACGGTTCAAGATATGAAAGAATTAATGGCCACAATAACTTTTCCACGCGGACGAAGTCGCGGACACAGCTAATGCGGCCCAATGGGGATCACTTTAATATATTTAAGCTTATTTTCTGTTTTGTAATTTCTATGTTTTATGCTGTACATTAAAGTAATATTCTATTCTTTTCATCATATCTGTTATTTACTACACAGAACACAAGCGTAAGCTTTCTAAGAGGGCGCAGTGTGAAACGGCCTGGGAATGTATTTATTTAACGGTCAAAATGAGTCTTTAAGTTTCTTGAGAAAAAATAAGTGTTTAATTTATTATTTCACTAATAATACCAGTAATGCCACAAGAGGAGGTGTTAGTACGGCCCGCAGTCCCTGCGCGTGTAACGTCCTACCACAAAACACTTTCTCGCACAGATAACCACACAACGGACAGTGGAGAACAGTTACTGAACTTTTAACATTTCCTTATTAAATACTTACATAAGTAATGTTAAATGCATGCTTATTTTTAATGAATGACAGATTGATAGCTCGATAGATTCCTATAAACTCTTAACATTTCTTTTTCAAATACTTACATAAATCATACATCATGTTATGTTGATTAAATTAATGACAGATAGATGTATGTAGGTATACACAGATTCCTAAAAGCCAAACGACTACAATCAAAATTAAAATCAAATTTGGAAATGATGTCTGATGTCCATTTCGGCATACAATTAGATCTTAAACAAGCTACTGGGTCAATTTTTCTAGTGTAAAATTAATTTCATCATCCACTACTACAAATCCGCCCGTCTACATGCAGCTATGATGCTTTTATTACCAAAAAACATAACACTAAAATACATGCATTCCCATTAAGTTTCCGTCTTAATCCGTTAAATCCTTAATTCCGTTTAAATATTAGTCCAGGACATTGAAAATAAAAAGTGGGTTCTTGTTGTTCAGACATCACATCCAGGCCATTAAAATTCCAACTTCAAATTGGAACTTTGATTTAACATTGGTACATTTTTACAGTTTGATAAATTACAACAGTAGACAGACAGTTTTCGAACAACTAAAACGGACTTGATCTAGACTAGTATTTAAACCACGTCTTGTAATAAGACCCTTTGTGTTTGAAAATCCCCAGGTTGTAACTCTTTGAAAATAGAAACCTTAATAAAAAAGTTTTTCTGCTACCGCAACGTTCAGTTTGTGGTGTAATACAAGAAAGATAGTAAACTACTATTCGTATAAGATAAATTTAAGGAATAAAAACTTTGATCTTTTCCCACAAAAACCATACACCCCGATCACTGTCATAAGAGTATGTCTATCCTCTTTACTCACTTAGGCTTAGAGAGGGACAGCTAATGGCCATCATTCGGTTTCAGCGACATGTTAAACAATAAACGTGTAAAACTATACATTAACGTAAAACTTTCTTTCTTTCATTATTTAAAAAAATGACATTATATGCGATTCTCTGTTTCTGATAGATCCGTTGTTCCAAATCCAAATAATACTTAAGCTGATATGCTTTTGTTTGTCTGTTTGTATATCTTTAGCGCTGGAACAGAGTTTGGACATTTGTTGTTTTTGTGAAGTATTGAGAAGAAATTAAAATGGCATATTATGTGTCTCCAGTGAACATAGTGCTTTATTCGGCTTGGCTCGGTCGTGTCCGTGTGTCCTCGTAGATTGATGAACACACGGGTTTGCTTTACTCTCTCCATTCTATATGGTGGCGATATGTCATACTTTATCTCTGCTTTGGAAATGTCAAACAAAAATGGTGTGAGTTGTATTTTTACTAGGTTTTGCTATTTAGGGTAAATCTAAATATATAAAACTCAAAGGTGCCTGACTGATTGACTGACTGACTGACTGACTGATGTAGTGATCTATCAACGCACAGCCCAAACCACTAGACAGATTGGGCTGAAATTTGGAATGAAGGTAGGTGTTATAACGTAGGCATCAATTAAGAAGGGATTTTTGGATATGCCACTTTTAAAGGGGTGAAATAGGGGATGCTAGTTTAACTTATTAATGCGAGCGAAATCGCAAGCACCCACTAGTATATTAAGAAGTTGAATAATCTTATTAGCACAAAAGTCAGGCACTTGACCACAGGGTTTCTTTGAGCGACACTCCCACATGCGACAATGTTCTATACATACGTACAATACATGCTTAGATACACATGTACTCAATTAATATACCTAATATAATATTATCAGTTGCATTGTATGTGGCATTTGTCCAAAGTCAAAAAAAGCAACACTGTGATCAAAGTTAGAGAACCCTTTGAAATGAAACTGAAGAAAAAACATGCTTTAATGTGTAATACTTACTGAAACTCTGCATAATGCACTAGTGAATGTATGTAATATACCTACCTACTGCAGTTATTTCTACACTACCTCCCATAAAACTAAATTGTAAATACTACTAACATTATGTATTGTTAAAAAACATGTAGTACATGAAAGCGCGTTAATCTGTTATTAGAAAAACAAATGTAAGGATGCCCAAGATTACAGATTACAGATATTACAGATAGACAGGCTTAAGCCTAGTTTGGGGTCCACTATTATTGCACTCTGCGCGTGATATGTAAATTCAACATAACTTTATAGTCACAATGCTATGGTTAAAGTAATCAACGCTGTATGCTATTGTATACTTATTAGTTATTTCCTAAATCACAGCTACTTAAATGCGACTAAAACTAATCTATAACCTGAATAATTCTTTCATATTTTACTTATAAGTGCACCAATGTATTTAATGTTTCCATGGTAAATAAATATATTTTTGATTTTTGATTTGATTTTTGAATACACAATATTGGTTCACACAACAACAATGGGTTTTGTTGTTCTATACCTGTATAGACCTGTAACGGAAATTAAATTCCTCACTAAAATACTTGCAAAACGCGAACAATGAAAATATCGACGGTATTGCATGAAGGTTGATTGAACTTTTTTAACAATATGTATAATAAGTTCAGTCGCGACATCCCAAGAAATAAAATTAATTAATTTTTGCAGTACATTTTATATGTTTTGTACACTTTTTTTTTGGGCTGGAGCACTTAGATTATCTTTAGGCTTTTCTAAAGATTTTCTAAGTGCCCCTTTTTGTAGTAGTTAGAAGTAGTATGTTTAGTTTTCCTTCACTTGTTTTTATATTTTATTATTGTAAATAAAAACTTGTTTTGTACTGTCTGCATTTTTAAAGTTCATATTATTCACTCTACTGATAAGTTGTTATTTCTGTTTTTATATATTAATCTAATATTATTTTAATAACATGCAATAACAAACATATTTTATTGTTGCCGTTGCTCAATATTTTCTTGCTTTAGGACTAGATTTTTGGTTTATTAGTTATTTCTTTCAAAAAGAGATAAAATTTGTTAAATTAGGTTTAATAATACACTAGTTGTGTTTAAAAGCTCATTATTCGCAATAAATTAACTGTCCATGTTTAATTATACTGGAAAACAGACAAATACTAATAGGTTTTTGAACCGCAACCAATGTTATTTTAATGGAGACTACCATTTATAGCTAACATTACAAAATTAACATTGACATTATTTGCATAATAGATTTAAGATTTTTGACATTCAAAACTATTTAAATCTAAGTTTAGTTTATAAAATATATAGATTGAAATTGAAAAAAATTTATAAAAATTGGTAACAGCCGTGACCTACAATTTATCGTATCATCCAACCCATTGAAGCGCTTAATTGAAAATCTTCTTTTCCCCTTTGTATATTTCCCTTTGGAATACTAAAAAAGTAAGTAAGTGAGTATAAGAGTGGCGAACTCTGGTGTTAGTAGTAGTAGTTTTAAACTGCCCTAAGGGCATCTGCCAGTGCATAGGCAAAAGTTAACAGCAAGTTAAAGTTAGGTATTTTTTTTGCGTGTGATAGGTTTACGTTTGACTACAGCCTGCCTGATGTTTAGCATTGATGCAGCCTAGGATGTAACACGCTTGCCTAGAAGATACCTATTAACTCTAGATAAAAAAAAACGTTGACTGATTTTTTCTGTAAGTAACTAAATTAAAAAAGGCTGTAGCTTATTTTAAACCTGTCAAATTGGTCCAAATTAAGAAGTGACAGAATCTGGCCCGTGTCATTACTAACTTTGATATTATTTATTCAAAAGTCAAACCTTGTTTATTTTTATTTAGAAGTCTGGAATAGAATAATATTTTTTATGTACCTACTATCGAGTAGAGGGCTCTAGTGTCTATGTTCTGGTTAAATCGCAAAAAAATAAATAAATATTTCAGGATATATCACACAGCGCCATCTAGACCCATACTAAGCTTACGCTTGTATCATGGGTACTAGATAACGGATATAATACAAAAATACTTTTCTTTTGTAAATACATACTTATTATACATAGAAACAACCAGACTCAACACAAGTAATTACAAATTTTAATATGCATAATTACTTGTGTCATGCGGGAATCGAACCCGCACCCCTGGATTAGAAAGCAGAGCCACTACCAACTAAACTAACGGAGCAGTCAAATATAATAGTAAATAGAGAAAATAAACAGCTTAAGATTATGCTTTTATGGTACAGAGAACTACCTCTTCACTATAAAGACATGTGATTACATACTTTTTCTTCTTTAGTGCCACGCTTCAAAGAATTATTAATCAACCACTACAGTCAGTCATACAAAAGCACAAAGTGACTTAAAAGGCTACGAGCGAAGCCGGCTGACAGAGCTATATTGGCAACGAACAAAGGAATTTTCCACAATTCAGTGAACGTGCAAATATTGGGCCTGAAATATTGTATTTTGTACCAGAGTTGGTGGCAGAGCGGCGGAATTGTTGTAGTGAAGTCAGGGTTAAACAATAAGGTGTGTTATTTTTTTTCAAGATAGCTATGTAATATTTGTTGGTATATAACTTAGTAGTAAAGTAAGTAGTTGTAGCAAAAGTTCAAGTCAAGCGTGAACCTATCAAGATTAAAATTAACATAGTTAAATAAATATTACTATTTTACAAAACACTTACGTTGCTCAGGACGAGTGGCGTAGAAGAGTTTGTGCGTGTGTGCTTTCTGCCCTCCTTGCGGATTGCCCTCTTAATTCCTAGCACAATTTGAAGACCAGACCAGATCCACCAGAGTTAAACTTTCATACGAACTAACCAAGTATTTACTTGTTTTACGTTTATTTATTCAAAACTTTTAAAACATAAAGTAACTAACATATATATTATTACATATATTATTATTTACAAATCTTAAACATAATATTAAAATATACAATATACCTAAAACAAAAATTAAGCAAAATAAAGAAACAAATATTAAATGTTATTAAAAGTATTAATTATTATTATGGTTTGACTATATATATATCACAGAAATCTAAATATAAACAGTTTCTGTGATATATAATAAACGTTTGTATATATAGCGGCCTCCAGTTTCTTAGCTCCATTATTGCAATGATTGTTGTCATACACCGTGTAATGAAATCCGTGTGTTCGCTAAATACAACAACGGAGCTATAAGTGAACATTGTTAATTACATTCTGGTACGTTTCTGGTAATTATGAAAATTGAAATGAAAATTATTTATTTTGTGACAAGAAATTAAGTACAAACACATTCAGGAAAGTAAGACAAACACAGTTTGCACATACACAATTTCCTGTCACAAGCTGGCCTCAACTCAGCATGTGCTGACTGCGAACAGTCAGCGCTGGTCTTCCGTTGAGACCGACGGGAATTACTAGAAACATATCAAAGATTTCAAACGCGCAAGTATTCTAACTAGAATAAAACATTCGAGAAAAGGATGGTACGGCCGTGCCGCTTTTTTTTGCTCGACTTGGCGGGGGCTCTGCCGCGCCCCCAGATATTCTAATTATAATAGTGTACAATGATAATACAATACAATACAAAACCGTTTATTGGGTTCAAAAATACTTACATCTAGTTTCACTTTATTAATACATACAAAAATAAGAGTAATTTCTTATAACAGTGTGTTGTTACCCGGACGAGATGTTTCTGTTTCCCGGGTGCATAATAGTGACGTTTTAAGAGTAAAACATTATATTGTAAAGAAAGTTGTATACAATAGTAAGACTTAATTTTTTTTTTGACATGTAAGGTTAAGTTTATTTCTTATCATAAGTTTTAGTTTGTAAGTTGTTTTTGTGTCTGTAAATAAATAAATACTAGTGTCCTTATTCCAATAGAATCGCGTTTGAATGTTTCGTGCGGGTTTGTTGATCAGTGAGATAAGTTTTTCTTAAACAGTTATCACATATTGCAATGACTATGTCTTACAAAGAAGACTGTAAAGTAGGAAACAACAAAAATACATCTTTCCTAGATAGTACTTATCTATTTAAGAACATGAAAACTTTGACACGGCTTACTATTATCATTCCACTGGACATAAGCCTCACCTATCAACCACAACACTCCAAGGATTCCTCAATCTATAAAATGTCCTTGATCAAATAATTACTTTCACGATCATCTAATTTTTAATATCATTATAAACAGAAAACTCCCGTAAATGTTAATTAAATACTAACTAACAATTATTTTGTTTGCTGAACAAGACTGAAATAATTACAAACACGAGAGTACAGAGTTACTTTTGACGAACTTATTACAAGTTTAATTACGATAAACAATTCTTAAAAAACCTTTTATCTCTCTTGAGTCGTATTTCCTCATGACTGAGGGTCGTTACTCCCCCGCATAATAAATTCGTTAGAGGAGTTCCTATTGCGCAGGTACATCGTGGTGGGTGCCCAGGTCCTTCCACGGAACACACATGTCCTCGGATATTGTGGTCCTCAAACGTGTCGGTTTCCTCACGATGTTTTTCTTCGCCGCTAAGCGAGTGCGAATCCACACTTTACTTGAAAAACAAGTCAAGATTTTTGTTTTTTAAATCGTCTTTTATTACTACCAAATAAAATTTAGTAAATAAACCTAGTATATAAACATTTGTGTAAATTATCAGTTAGTCTGTATATATACTATATGTATATACTATACCTACATTTAATGTATGTATATCGGCACTGAATGACATCAAACGTCTTTACATTCCGGGGAATGCCAATTAATGAGGGAGGGTACTATATAATTAACATTTTAACGAGAAATGTCCATTGAAATACATTTATATCTTTGTGTTAAATAGGTATTTGTCATAGATACTTGTATTAATTATCTACTGTTTCACCACTGTTTTAATAAATGTAAAAGTTATTTTTATAGTGACTGTCAGGCATTAAAATTTATGCGTTAATATAATGTAAACACTTTATTTTTTACTTCAGTATCGCTTTAACGTGTGTTGCTTCAGATAATCAAAAGCCTGATTGATGATACTCGTACTTAAATTCTAAGATAAAATACTGTTACTTTTGTAAAGATAATATACAGTAATAAAAATAATTAATAAATGTACATACTTAACAATAATTAAAATTTATGATGTATCTATACAAATATTATAAAGCTGAAGAGTTTGTTTGTTTGTTTGAACGCGCTAATCTCAGGAACTACCGGTGCGAATTGAATAAATATTTTTGTGTTGAATAGACCATTTATCGAGGAAAGCTTTAGGCTATATAACATTATGCTGCGACTACAAATAATAGGAGCGATGAAACAAAAGAAAAGAAAATATGAAAACGTGGAAAATTATTCATCTTTGAGGGCTTCCGTTGCGTGCGTTGCGAAAACGGCTCAAGAGATCAAAAAATGAATATGAAAGAATTATTCCTCTTGAAATGATGTAACAAAATGTCCGCAATAGTATACATCTATCTTTTAAGGTTAACTCACTAGAACCGTTTTTGTGGTAATAAGTTTTCCACGCGGACGAAGTCACGCGCACCAGCTAGTAGATAATCAATAGATAGGTACTAGTGATCTCACCAATAATACCGAGTCTAGGCTAATCTGTTCTAAAAAAGGCATGGAGTAGGTAGTTTTATTCGAGATTGGATTGAATTCGCTCCAATTCTCGCCTCCCAAAACTCTCATTTCGGTGCCGGCCGGACAACGATATAATATCGACTAGAGAACTATTTGAGAAAAATTATTATTATTATTATTCTTTACCAGCATTTTTGGCTTCTGTCCACGGTACTTACGAATTGGTCCAAAAAATCCTCGCACCCGCTTTAGGCCCGTCTGGCGTAGTTGTAGTTGCGCATACGGACGAAGCTAAAAATGCTTGGCGCCTGGCCTGTCCAAACACCGATTTTCATACAACACCTCGTTCCCAGAGACTGTGGGATCGGCCGACCAGCGAACTAGCACGGAAATCACTTCTCGATACGTGTACTATTTTTCGCGGATCGCGCCCGCATCCTTGCGGTCAGTGTGTGGGAATCCGGTCTTTGGCTGCAGGCCATGCCCTCTTTTAATACAGGTAACCTTTTAGATCCGACAGCTTTTCGACTCGCGGTTAGCCTGCGCTTGGGTGCGAGGAGCTGTGAACCGCATCGCTGCCAGTGTGGTACTGATGTCGACCAGCTCGGGCACCACGGCCTCTTATGTTCGAGGAGTGCTGGTAGAATTAGCCGCCACGCTAGTCTGAACGACATCATTCGACGGGCTTTTTCCACTGCCAATGTTGCAGCTATGCTCGAACCGAGCGGCCTAGCACGTGACGATGGAAAAAGACCTGACGGTATGACTCTTGTGCCATGGAAGTTGGGTCGGCCCCTTGTGTGGGACGCAACTTGCGTCGACACATTGGCGCCGTCTCATCTGTCTATGACACGGTGTCGGACTGGAGCGGCGGCTATTATTGCCGAGCATCACAAGAGACGCAAATATGCTAACCTCGGCCGAGGTTACATCTTTGAGCCTTTTGGAGTCGAGACTTTGGGGCCGTGGGGTCCGGGAGCCCATACTATTTTCCAAAACCTCTCGGAGCGCTTGGTTGACGCGACGCGTGACCAAAATGCTGGCCTTTTTCTGGCTCAACGTATCAGCATTGCCATCCAGCGTGGTAATGCGGCCAGCATGCTGGGTACGCTGCCCTCTGGTAGTGGGCTGGAGCACTTAGATTATCTTTAGGCTTTTCTAAAGATTTTCTAAGTGCCCCTTTTTGTAGTAGTTAGAAGTAGTATGTTTAGTTTTCCTTCACTTGTTTTTATATTTTATTATTGTAAATAAATACCATCTTATTTTATTACTACATTTGAGATGTTGGAATAACATCCCTCCGCCGATTCGGAACTCGCAAAGTATATTCAGATTTAAGTTAAAGTTAAATACATTTATTTTTGACCATCAAAAGATGCAAGCGCCGCTTAAGAACGACACTAGTGCCGTTTAATTTATTTATTGTTAATGTTATATTTTTAATGTACCTCCATACTTTCATTTTATTTGTTGTTCTATTTTTTAATGTATATTTTACGCCGCCAGTTATATGTTTGTACTATGGTTTATTTGTTTGTCTACGTTTGCTACATGTTGTACATTTTTATTGTGTTCAAATCACTCTTTATTAAATATACTTTTCGTCACGTTCGTGACGTCACCTGCCGGTTCCAACGGAAGACCAGCGTTGGATGCTTGCATCCAGCACATGCTGAGTTGGGGCCGGATTGTGACATGAAACGTGTGTACCTACTTGTTTATATCTTGCATTCTGTATCTCTTGTTTCGTGTCCCAATAAATGTATTTTTATTTTTTATTTCATTAAAACTAAAAAACTTTTAACTCACGGATACTGGTGTGAAATGAATAATTATTTGATTTGTAAATCATTATTCCATTTGGCATTTGTGGCAGGTTTCTTTTAACTAGGCTGAATAGACTTAAGTTTGACTACAGTTAACCATCATAATTTTACAAAAACAAACTTACATAGGCGGCACATTGTAGTTGGCAAAACAAGTGACGAGTTTATAACAGCATTTTTATCAAGAATAAATAGAAAATCTTCTTCTTCTTATTCTTATTGAATGAGTGGCCAACTCTGGTGTCAGGAGTTTGTCAAGCCGCCCTAAGGGCCTCTGACATGGCTTAACGACTGTCCTACTAAACTATCAGCCGGGACCTACAATTTAACGTGTTATCCGACCCACGGAAGCGCCCAAAATGGAATGCCACTTTTTGGCCATCCAAGAACTGACCGCGTCGACCTTTGCTTAACAGAAAAAACTGAAACTCTGGAGAAATATTTAGTGTTTTTCTGCTGCGACAGCTCCTTAACCGACATCACACAACAAACTTGATGGTTTTTAGGTGTGTTCCTCCATATACCTAGGCCACACCTCACCTCCTAACCAACGTGGCCTCCGTGGATCTCAAGATCTTCCCAACACCGCACCTTGTGTCTTGAAGCTTTTTGTTCTCTTTCGGTAAGTGTTTCGCCTCTCCGCGAGGCATCCTCAGGACTCGTGTTGACTCTTCGATCGTCGGTCCGAATGTCAACATATTTCTCCAGAGTTTCAGTAACAATGGATTTCCGCAAAGTAACGCCTGATTCAATATCTTAACAGAAAGAAAATTAACTGTGGATTTTAATAGTATTCTTTTATTAGAGGTCTTAAATCAGTTTTAGTCTATGTTCCGACCAAATCGAGCTAGTCCGGTCCAATCCGGCTGCAAGCGGAACCAATCCGACACACCTGCATACACTCAGGAATACCTGCCATTTCTCGCTTTCACGAAAAAGAAGAACTTTTAACTAGTTTCTGACCAATACGTAATACTAGGTAACTATTGTTAACGACTTGTAATACAGTTTTTTGTTTGTAGAAATCTGTTGGATTTTCTGTTCCCAATGAACTATCATATTTATCTATGTTCAATTTAAAGGTGAACAGATTTCTTCGGGCAAGAAAATAAATACGTTATTTTAAAAGCACATGTATTTTGAAGACGGAAACACTTAAAATAATCAATTAATTTGGTTATCCAATTCGCAAAATATCACTTGCAATAAAAATAATCTGAAATCAATTGAATCAACGATCACTGTCGATCGAATTGATTACCTTTTTTCTTAAGAAGTTGGTCGAAATCAAGTCAAATTAAAACAGATATATAAATAAGCTCTATTAAATACTAATAAAAACCAACAATAATATGTTCTACCATAATACATAAAAACAAGGGAAGAATGTTTGTTAATTAATCTACCTATATGTCAAAAAAAGTCCTACGTTATGAGAACTGGTGAAGTGGTGCAAGTTTGAGTGACAAGCGAGCAGCGACACTTGGACACAAGTTGGGGAAACTTCGCGTATTGTGAGGGGACAATAGCGGGGCTGGCTTAAAGTACTAACTTATGGCGAGTCAAACTTAAATAATAATAAACTAGTATAGACATATAGACTTGCAGCTGCGATTACCAAAGTTAAGCGAAGGTCGACGAGGTCAGTCTTTAGATGGGTGATCGAAAAGTGGCATTCAATTTTGGGCGCTTCTGTGGATAGGATGACACGTTAAATCGTAGGTCCCGGCTGTTTGTCTTGTATAGTAGTCGTTAAGCCATGTCATAGGCCCTTGGGTGGCTTTATGAACTCTTGACACCACCAACTTAGCCACTCTCATTCGATAAGAAGAAGAAATATTAGCTAAAAATATAGTTTATAAGTGTTCAATTGATCATATTCTCATTACGTTGAGCTGGAGCTGCGTTACGAAAGATTTATATTTTTATTTGCACGAAGTCTTATTTGTATTCTTGCCTATCCCTCTATATAATTTTCCATCTGTTTTCTTGTAACTTGCACCAAGCACAAACAGCAAGCAAAGTTTCATGAACTGGTCTGTCCAAGGAGTTATATTATTCAGGGTGACTGGTGCCATGCCCCACGGTGTCATAACTATTCATAAACTAAACAAATAATTCACTTAATAAGATATTTTTTCTTTAGTTCGTATGAGTGCGGCTAACTCTGGTGTCGAGAGTTTTAAAACTGCCCGAAAGGTCTCTGACTTGATTTAACGACTGCAGTAATATGAGGCGACTGAACCGGGTCGTACTGTATACTGAGATATTTATTGATAAATGGTAAAATTACATGCCTAATGATTATTATAAGTATTCTTGTAATTTTACAACAATATTATCGTCATCGGTACATTTGTGTTCACAGGTATTACATTTAAATATCCTAGTCACACTGTAGAAGTGTATCATCATCATCATCATCATCAGCCCACGGTCGTCCACTTCTGGACATAGGCCTCTCCCAAGGCACGCCACTCAGCCCGACTTTGTGCTTCTCGTCTCCACCTGTTCCCTGCTATCTTCATGATGTCCTCGCTCCACCTTGTGGCAGGGCGCCCCCCCTACCCGGGGGGGGGGGGGTAGATGTGTATATTCAAGTAATATTCGATGCAAAGTTAGAGCAGAAACAATAACTTAAATCGGTTCAGGATGCCTAAACTTAGTACTGGCAGTGGACACTTAGGTTAAGCACTAAAGTTAGACCAACAAGTAATACTTAGTTCTAGGTGAATCTGTGGCTTTAAGTAATATCTTAATCTTAGTATTAATCTTCATCTGTCTAACTTTAGTTGGTTCTAAGTTGCCTGTTTCCTAGTACCCATAATACAAACTTTAGCTTAGTATGGGGCTAGATGGCGCTGTATGATTTGTTTAATTTCTTTATTAACTGACTGACAACTGAATATTTTTTTGGTTGTAATGTATTTAAATCTAGGTTTGATATCGGCTAGCACTGACGTCAAAATTATGTTGAAAATTAGCTCAACATGTTTCGGAGCACGGCGGGCTCAGCACGCGTGGCCCGATTTGCCGCCTCGCCCCATAATATGTAAAAATGTATTTATTATCATGTTATTGCAAGTAAGTAAATTAAAATAAAGGATATTTAAAAATAACTAATATAACCATAAAAAGTTTTAAAAACAATATTTATATTTACTCTCTCTTTGAGTCGTATTTCCTCATAACTTAGGGTCGTGACTCACCCGCAGAATTAATTCGCTAGGGGAGTTCTCTTGGGCAGATACATCTTTTGGGTACTCTCTCTCTCTCTCTCTCTCTTTGAGTCGTATTTCATCATGACTGAGGGTCGTGACTCCCCCGCAGAATTAATTCGTTAGGGGAGTTTTCTTGGGCAGATACATCGTGGTGGGCGCCCAGGTCCTTCCACGGAAGACGCATGTTTTCGGATATTATGGTCCTCAAACATGTCGGTTTCCTCACGATGTTTTCCTTCACCGCTAAGCGAGTTCAAATCCACACATAACTTGAAAATACAAGTCATTGGTGTAGGGCGGATTCGAACCAGGGTGCGTCTGGATGAAAAGCAGACACTAGAACCGCTGAGCCACACTCGCTTATGGGTACTACCTCAGTGAAAAAGAAGAACAAACATCAACAAACAAACAATTCAAAAAACTCATATGCATTAGTACAATTTGATTATTTTACAGCATTTTAAAAAATTGAGACAAAAAACGTTGTTAAAATTTTTAGTATTTAAAATGTCTGCACATCAGAGCTTAACCGTTAAAGCTCTCAAACTTTAACAAAGCAAAAGATTACGTAAATCTCAAATTCCATTTCCCTTGCAACCTACATTTTTAATTCGCTGCACATTTAAGGCTGTATTCTTTCACAAAGCAGTCTCGTAAAGCAAGCGCCCGGTAAATGGTTCGCGCAATTTTATTATTTTTTAAGGGCCGGTATATTTTACCCAAATGTTATTAGGCCAGCGCTAGGGGATTATTCCTCGACATAACACTGTAATAGACCAGTCGATCTGTAGTTCGCAAAGAGTACCATGTGGTAATCCAATGATCTTTAAAGCGAGAGTAAACCGATTCTGGGGTAAGCACGCTCCATCTTGGACCGTAGTTTTTGCTTATCATTAGACCAAGTATGGTCAATTGCAAACTTGTTATAAAAGCAAAGTTACATTAAGAGTGTTTCACTCTCGTGATTTAATGGTTGCCTGTCTTACAATAATACGAATTTAACTTTTTGTATAGTACGACAATTTATTAACCCTAGAGTTGACCGCTTTTACTCTCACAAGTGTAGATTGTCTAAAAATGGCCATAAAAAAGTAAATAAATATCATTATACAAGCTAGTTACTCCCTAGGCTGCAGTAATGCTTAAAATTAGTCTGACTGTAGACGAATGCGAATCTGTAATAAAAACAAACACTCTGAACGATTTGTATTGACACTATGTCGATATGATTATTGCCTTTATATATTCCGAGCACGTTCGTTTATCATCGGAATCTTTGACCTTTCCTTTCATATATGAAAATTATTCCGATAGTTTGTTATGAAATCATCGTATTCTACCTTCTGCGTTTATTTGTTAGTGAAAACAATAAAATATTTTTCTGGATTTATGTTATTATCTATACCTACTAATATTATAAAGCTGAAGAGTGTTTGTTTGAACGCGCTAATCTCAGGAACTAATATTAGTTCCTTACCATCGTAGACCCGGGTACGTACCTCGTAGCACAAAATGCTACGAACCGTAGAGTGTCTACAACGATGTCTACTGTCCTTACTTTTTATTTAATTGTTAAAAAATATGCATTAATTTTTTGTTTGGGGTTGTGAGAGAGACAGCTTATTTTATATCCAAATACAAAGCAAGTGAAAGCTGGAGGCTTCCACTAGTTTATAAATAAAGATTCTTGCATCATTCTTGAACAAATAAATAAGAAGTAAGAACCAAAGACATTGCTGACACTCTACGGATTGTAGAAAATTCTGGTAGCATACCAAAAAATATGATAATTTGTCTTTCTGTATTAAATCTGAGAGTTGCTTTGAAGCTTCTTTAGTGTATTGAAATTATGACCAAGTGTATAATATATCTTGCAGTGACTACAAAGCATCTATCTTAGACACTAGAGTACTAACACTATAGGGTTCCTATAACCTATACCTATACCATCTGTATACTTGTCTACTGTCCTCTATACAGGGCTAATAGTGTTTCAATAGAATAAAGTGGTTCCCATTTCGGTTTTCTTTGTCCCTTGGGTTATTTGAAATACTCTAGTATTGTAAAAGCGAAAGTTACTGTTTTCGATTCTTCACTCTTACTTAAATGGCTGAATAGATTTGGATAAAATTTGGTGTAGAGACAGATTAGACCATAAAAGAACATAAAGGTTATCAAAGCCTCTATTAGGTACGTTTATAAAGACATTTCTTTTAGTTCTGTCACAGAATTTATACTACAAGTTCTGTACAGTACACGTAATTATTTTTTTACAAAATAATCTTCATCGAATAGTTGTATATAGTTATATCATATTTAGTGGAAATTATAGAATTTTTGGGTTGAATTTGAAGAATCCTTATTTTATCTCAAATTCTGAAAAATAAACTCCACAAATTTATCGTCTGTGAATATCACAAATGTTTTTCAAATATCTTAATTTTCGACACGAAAAGTACCAAAAATATAATAAACAACATTCTATTTTGAAGTCAAAATATGCAATCACCGTTTAAAATGTGAAGAAAAACAAAAACTATGTGAATAAATGCAAACAATTTATAAATTCAATGAATTAAAAGCTTATGTATGTAGATTAATGCATAGTAATATTAAACACATGCTAATTTATTTCTAAAATGATTCATTCATGATGTACATAATTAATAAATTTATATATGATGTGATTGAACATATCAAACAGTACAAACAAGCTGAAATTTGTAATGGAGGTAGGTGTTATGATGTAGGCATCCGCTGAAAAAGGGTTTTTAGAAACGCTGCATTTGAAGGTGTGAAATAGGGGGTGCAAGTTTTACTTCTTAATGCGAGAGAAGCAGCGAGCACCCACTAATCTCAAAATAAAACTTTTTTTTACTTAACGTGGAACAACAAAATACTAATTAAACTATATCTATGGTTAAACAATCGAAATGGTCGTATTTAAAAAACCTATGTTTTAACTTAGGCTACACGTTTGTGAATAGCTTGAGTAATTAGCTTAGCGTAGCTTTAGTCATTTTTTCTGATTAAATTATACAGATGCCAAGGAAATATATTAAGATTAATTTTCATAATGGAAAATGTTTATTTAGAATAAAAAACAGCACAACTATATCAACTAAATTATCAATTTATTTATATTTTAATCTTTTATAATATACAACCTTACTATTAATATTAATATAAATACTTGGTAAGAACTTTTTCTATTCCATTAATGATATCTTAAGCATTTACAGATAAAAAATAATTTAAAACTCTCTCAACCACACACCACAACCTACGTACATCGATCTACAAAGTATTTGCAAATCGCTCGCACTTGTAATGGAACTCAGCACCGCAAATATAATCGAGTGATGTGTTTGCATTCGATTCCATCTCCATCTTGGGAGCGAGAGGTGACACTTTGTTGTGCTTACATTTACAACCGCTAGATGGAGTTTTTAAACGTTTTAAGTAAGTGTTTGTTCAAATGTGTTTGTTGGAGAGGTAAATTAGTATCAGCATGTTTAATGTCTGGAGTGTAACCTTAAAGTTGAATGATTTAAGAGTTAATTCATACAAACTGGTGCATTGTACTTGAAAGCAAGATCTGACGATTAAACAAGAGTAGATTTTGAAGTTCCGGTGAAAAATTTGTTAGAAAGCAAGCCGGCTATTCCATATAACAGGACATTAGTTATTATATCACAGAAAATTATTATCTTTTTAAAGAATATCAGATTCTCCCTATGGTTGGTGAAAACAATAAGGATCATTCACAGACACTAAAAAAACCTTTTTTGTACAATACCTACATATATAAATAAATAAGATTTGTTCATTGCATTATACTAATGACATAACATTGGATGGAAATGCAAAGGCATCCGAACTACAAGGTACTAACTGTGTTGCAGATTAGTTAATAACCATGTTTTCTGAATCATTCAACATCTAATGGTTAGACTTACAAATTAAAAAAAAATACAAATAAGGTTAAGTTTGTTTTGCATTGTAAGTTTTAGTTTGTAAGTTGTTTTTGTGTCTGTAAATAAATAAATAAATAATGGACCTGTTTAATGTTGGTTTCAATTCTGCAATGTTCTGTGATAGCGCTGGGATAACACCCATGTTCTGAAAGTCACAACCAGGAATCCGCAAGCAGGAGGGGCCATATACTAATAATAAATAATAATAAATAAATATTCCGGGACATTGCACACAGCGCCATCTAGCCCCACACTAAGCTAACGCTTGAGAGAGAAACTATACTGGAAAGAGAATAAAGTGTATATCTATTTCATTTTATGTTCTTTTAACGTAATAGACTTTCTTACTTTGTAGCTATTAGCGCGCTAGCTAAATAGAAACTGGTTCCCTCTCAACTTGAAGATCGATAAGGAGTGATTATATTTTTCAGGGACAAAATCTCTTCTTACAAATTAATTATTTTGGTTTTAACAAATATATTATTATTTACATTTTTGTACAAGTAACGAACATTCGATTTTTCAACAGAATTTAAAAACAGCGTGGTTTGTGGTTTTGACATGTGACTTTATGTGGCGTTTATTCGACGGAGCAGTAACGGGGCATTCTATAAAGCTAGGAAATATAGAGTTTATTATGAAATAGAAAAATGCAATTTGTTTGGAATTTAGAATATTTTAAGTTTCATTTTCATTTTTTTTTCATAACTATCTAAATATATGAAACTCAAAGGTGACTGACTGACAAAGTGATCTATCAACGCACAGCCCAAACCACTGGACGGATCCGGCTGAAATTTGGCATGCAGGTAGATGTTATGACCTAGGGATCCGCTAAGTAAGGATTTTTGGAAATGCCACTTTTGAAAGGGTGAAATAGGAGAGGAAATGTTTACTTCTTAATGCGAGGAAAGCCGCGCGCATCCACTAGTTATGTATAAAGCGCTCGGGGTTTAGCAGATTGAGGATTTCGTTCGTGATTACCAAAGTAAAAAAATAACTGTCACGGTATTGGTTTAATTATTGTTGTAAGTGCTTTAATGAGTAAACAAAACCTGTAAATTCAAATTTTAGAAAACGAAGCATTAGATAACACTATTTTTCACGGTCACCCGTCCAAAGACTGACTTTCATGGAAATTGTTTAACTTATTTGCTGATTGCATACGCGTTCCTAGCCTAATAAGCTTTTTGCCTCACACGTTTCTTCTGAATATGTATTTTATTCCCGACATTCGTACATCCCGTTTTATTGGATATGTGTTTATTTGTTTTGTGACATTTTCATTGTTCAAAGGCTTTTGTTTCCGAATGCTTGCTGCGAAGCGAACAATTATGACAACAAATATACACAAACAATATTATCTCACTTATTTCGTAGCTAGTGCACGCCCGCGGCTTCTTTTGCATTGCTTTTGAATAAAAAGAAACTTATGACACTTTTAGGCCCCATATACACTATACAAACACAGGACCGTGGTTTTACTTGCTATAATCTATACTAATATTATAAAGCTAAAGAGTTTGTTTGTTTGTTTGAACGTGCTAATCTCAGGAACTACTGGTGCGAATTGAAAAATTCTTTTTGTGTTAAATAGACATTTATCGAGGAAGGCTTAAGGTTATGTAACATCACGCTGCAACTAATAGACGTGAAGAAACAATGAAAAATGTGGAAAAACAGGGAAAAATATTCATTATTAAGGGCTTCCGTTGCTTGCGCTGCCAAAACGGTTCAAGTCATCGGTAACAGCTATAACTTATAAAGCTGAAGAGGTAGTTTGCAAAAATAAATACGATGCCCAAAATAACTATTCCACGCGGAAGAAGTCGCGCGCACAGCTAGTCCGAGATAAAAGTAACCTCCATACAAGACTTCATCCAAATCAGTTCAGGCATTTGAACGTAAAGAAGTAATAAACTTATACCTACACTCATGCAAATAATTCACAAGATTTCGCCTTTATAAGAATAGTATGAATGCCCCTGCCAATAATAATTTGGTTTATCTACTAAATCATTTTGAATAGACAAACAAAAGCACATTTACGCCATTCAAATGTGTAAGTTTTATCGAATAACGGCTCGCAATAATATAATACAACGATCATTTTGGCATTCACATCAAATTTCCGGCGTCGATCGAAAATAAAGATAAATTTAATAAAGACGCGGCAATATTTTCCGGAAGCTGGCTTGGTGGTAACTTTTTTAATTTCCACCTCCATTAGACTTGCCGAAATCAGCATAATCCAAGAAGAGATAGCGGCCATATTCGACGAATTCTAAACAAGCTAATTTGTATGCTATGGTTTCGCCCACTTTCGCCACTTTCAGGGATGGCTCTTTCAAGGCAGGCAGGCAGGTAGGTAATGGTGGGCCGTAGATACAAGACAAGAGCCAGGAATAAAAGTAGTAACTGACAGTTTAAACCTAACAATCCAGGGGTTTTTAAATCTAGAATTAATAGGTATCTTCTAGGTAAACGTGTTACACCCTAGGCTGCCGCAATGCTTAACATCAGGCAGACTATAGTCAAAAGTAAACCTATCTCAAGTAAAAAAAAAAGTTGGCACATCAATGCCGTAGATATATAACAATGATCTAGACTAGGCACTAGGGGTGAGACTAGGTTAGTAAATATTTAGATTTTAAGTATAGGTATACAGCTAACCTGAAAAAGTTCAAAAGATTTATACTTAGTTTATTTTCCATACAATTTTTGTTGTATTTTGAATAGAATAGAATAAAAAATAAGAATAAAATAAGTAAATTTATTGTCACATGAAACATAAAATAGACACACAATAAAAAAACAAGTACAAATAAGAAGTTTCATGTCACAATCCGGCCCCAACTCAGCATGTGCTGGATGCAAGCATCAACACATGCTGAGTTGGGACCGGCGGGTGACGTCACGCACGTAGATATATCGTAATACACGGAATAACATACACATAATACAGCAAAGTAGAAATACACTCACACAAAAATATCACAAACAGATAGGCAATGAATTATAGTAGGTAACTATATATTGAGTGCATTAACAAATAAACATATCAAAACAATGGATTAAAATAAGTTAACTAAAGAAAAAAAAACAAACAATCTACAAACTAATTATCCAAGTAATAATAATGAACAACTAGAAATTGGCCTCCACTGAACTACTAACTATTATGTGCAGGATAGGTAGCCAATATAACAACACTCTCGCCATAGTACAAGCGTAATTGTAATACATATTATTCAATAAAAACTAACATATTTAACTTAACCAAATCATAATTAACAAATTGTATAGCCTCCAAAGAAACACTAAATATTAAGAGCAGATTAGGTAACAAAAATACCGATATGAACACACTCTAAATAATATATATTATAGTATTATTTTGTTTACCAAATAGACTAAAACTAATTACATATGAGCGCTCACGGGACGACGTAAGTAACATTTTATGTAGTGATACTGCGACGAGCCTCCACACCAAATATTTTTATAAGATCTAGCTCAGATCGCACGCGCAGAGCAGGAGTGCCAGTGTCCCGGCGAACGAAAATAAGTCCTCGTCGGGTCCAGACGTATTTGTATCCTTGAGATGGAGCCTCTTTGCGCGCTTTGAAAAACATATTTTTGTTGTTCGCGACAAGCGCTCGTGTACGTGGAACTTGACAGGTGGCGAGGCGATGCCCATGCCATCCGTAGTCAGGCCGCAACGAACGCGCGTAGCTTGAAGAAGCGAGTCGCGAACCTGCTGGCGGGATACTCTCAGTATCAAAGGTCGCGGGCGCGGGCGCATTGCCGCCGCTGATGCTTCCTTCTCGTTCGTGGCGGCGGTGATAGATGGCGCGCGTTTAATACCAGCTCTTTCCACAGAAATAATTTCATGTTCCGCTAACGAGACACCCAACTTAGAAGCAATCAATTTGATGAGCCGACACACGTTCTCACCCTGCTCCTCCGGTACACACGATATCTCGAGGTCATTTGCATCACCTGATCGCGATCATTCAGCTCCAATTTTAGATTATCGACTGTCGCGCGCAGCTGATCTATGATTGTATTATCGCACTGCTCTGAAGTCGGCTTAGCCTCTAAAATCGACAACCTGGATTATATATAATATATATATATATATATATATAACCTGGATTATATGATACAATATGAATAATGAATAAAACCCACCCCGTCCCCTCGCACTGGTACCTCTGTGTTGTCCTTCCGCGGAGTGTGCACCTTGCACTCGGGGCACTGCCATGACGTTGAAATTTTAACATCCTTGGATAATATGTTGTGTTGACACAGGCTCTGTGATAACCGGAGGCTGTCGCTCCCGGCCGTTGCGAAAGCGATGGTCGAGAGCGACGTTGGTTGGGACGCGGTGCGAGACTTCTGCGAAGAAGTTCTCGCACTGAAGGAGGAGGCGGAGCGCGCGCGGGAGAGGCTTGCGGAGCCAAACTCCCTGCGCAGGAGGCGCGTTGGAGGACGGCGCTTGGCGCACGACCGCCGACCTCCGTAAAGGGGACTCCGGGCGGCAGGTCGGGGAACCTGTTGCCCTTAGGACTGTGTCCCCACAAGATGCACGACGTGTCCCGTGTTCCGACACGTCGTCCATTAGAGGGTCGAGCAAAAGCTCCCCGAGACGGGGCCTGATTCCGGGCCAGCATCGCCAGGGCTGCGGACGCATGCATCGCACTCTCGGGGCCCTGATCGCGATGCAGAGGTGGAACACCCCAGGTTTTTAGTGGGTATGCCGGCCTTCTGGCGGAGACTCCCACATAACCACTCGCCCTCCCCGGGGTCGAGTGGTACTTTTAAAAGGTTTTCCTGGGTCAAAAAAAAAAAAAAAAAAAAAGGCTCTGTGATAAACAAAGGAACATTTTGAACATTTAGTGTTATCACACTGCTGGTGAAGCGGCGACTGCAGGCTCTGCACTTAACACTCATTTTATCGATTAAGTATAAAAGAAGGGAGTGTAATTAATGGCGCACTAAGTTCAGTGATACGATGATAGTTTACGTAGAAATGCGAATGATATCTACCCTCTTCTTGCTTTGGTAGTGAAAAAAATTACTGATACACACTACGTATTTTGGTAACGAATTTAAAGAGTTTTATATGCACTAATATAGCACTATTTATCGACAAAACAATGCCACACCATGTCAACAATGTTCTAGGTTTCGTACACTAACTGATCCCGGTATGTAAACAAAGTTATAGAATTTAAATGACGGAGCACAAAAATATGCGTACTACGATATTGTCGTCCGTGACGTCACTCAAACTCGATTTGCGGTGTCTGTTGGAGTATTCATATTTATTTATTATTAGGCATGTGACGATGCCCAGCATAAACAATGAGAGATGCCTAGTATACATACATCCCTTTAGTTTCGGCCAATCAGCGCCTTCCTAGGTCTCCGCCAATCACAGGTTACCTTGTCGTCCAATCAGAGTACCTGGTGGATCACTTTCCGTCATAGCGTCGTTACTTCTCAAACTGAACGCACGTTTTTGAATTAACGTGTTTCGAGCAATTTCTTTTTAATTTTCAAGTTTTAAAGAATCTTTATCGGTTGTTATCCGAACAATCTTTCTAGAGGTCTTTCGGAAAGACCTAGCATAGTGATTTTTAGTGCGCGGTCAAGTGTTATTTTGGAGATTTTTTAAGTTTCAATACAATAGTGATCTCGAAAAACCTCATGGATTATTTCGGGCGTGAAAAGAGCAATATTGAGTTATTTAAAGCCAACGGTTTTTCGTAAAAACCTAATGGATTGTGATAGTGAGTGCTTAAGTGCTATTCTGAAATATTTAATTTCCAACGGTTTTTTGCGGGAACCTGATAGACTGTCATAGTGCGTGAATAAGTGCTATTTGTCAATAGCATACGGGTTAACAATGTTTTCGTGGGGCCCGGTAGCTCATCGATAATCGGGTTGGCGAAGATCGTATCATGCCGTCTTCAGCAGATCAGGATTTCGGCAGCAAACGCACAGCCTGCGTGGTGTGCTTCACACAGGCTTACTAATGCAGCGGCAGCGCGTGCGGCGCGGTACCTACTGAGCGGCCGTGCTCTTCATATATACGAGATGTTGGACTCTTCTTCAACGTTGGAAGGATCAAGTATCTGGGTGAAATAGAAGTGATTTGGTGAGTCCATTCCAATTTGATTTGTGTACATATCTAAAATATTAAGCCGTTCTTATTCAAAGCTTGATAGATTTCTTGATAGGTTTCTTGGGAATGATCGTTCAATATTTCCAAGCATATCACGCTAATCATTATAATAGCTGGCCGCATTTGGCAAGTTATCATTTTTAAGTTACTTTAAAATTCATTTAATTTTAATAAACGGCTAGCTTACGTCTACCTTAGTAATTGCGTCGAAAAGTAGCTCGACATGTGTAAGCTTACTTTCAAATTATTCGTGAAATTTCGATCATCCTATACCGGTGTCGTTTCTTTGCGCCTAGCCCAACGGTTGAGGTTGCATTAAATCACCTTCCACTGGGTGTAATCGCCTATTACGAAACTTTAATGTTAACACTATACTGCATTATAAAACCTTAGCATTATACGTCATTGTACAAACCCATGAGAATCAATATAGAAAACTTTCTAGTTCCGGTGGATTGGACGACAGAATCTCATCGCCTCAGATCAAAGACAAAGAACCTTACCTAAATTTGGAAAATTGTTGGTGAAATGAAATCACTAGAATACGACAAAATAGATTCTAATTTTTAATTCCTTTGGCTCGCTCTTAATTCTATGAGGAATATTTGCACCTCATGAGACATGGTTTTAGAATTATTGCTTACGATCAGACATATTATAGGTAGTCAAGTAAAAACCTACTACCTACTACATTTTTAGTTATGACTATTTTGCCATCCGTACAAAAGATAGCCAGTAGTGACGTCACGAGTGCATTTAATTGATAGCCCGTGATGTAGCGGGTAGATCCAGATTTCGCGCCTACCCGTTTTGTACCATTTTTTTACGAATGTAGAAAAATGGAAAGAAAATGTAATGCTGGAGCCAGAGCCGAGTGCCCTCCGCAGAGCTGCGAGTGTCGGGGCGCGTCAGTCGCCTGCGCGCCGCCGCGCCGACCGCACGTCCGCGCGCCGCGTGCTGCCCACCGATACAGACACCGACACCGCACTACGCGATTCACTAAAAATAATAAAGACAATATTTGTCGCGAAGGATAAACGAGTGTGTGACAGTGGTCCGCCGCTACCGTGAAGTGATGTGAGTTTTGTGCTCGGATTTACATTTTTCCGTCGAGAGAATAAAGGGTAAGCGTGAAGTTTCTTTTCATGAATGGTTTTAATTACTCTCGTGTGCTGATTTTGAAGGCTTTTGGATGTTTCTTCTGTTTTTATGCAAAATAGGTTGTATTGTGGTGCGGTAAGGTCGCCTCTTTGTGCGCGGGGCCTGCTGATTGACCAATTGTACTACAATCGGGATTTGATTGGATGGATTCAAGTGGGGTCGTGCCATTCCATCAATCCTATTACACTGCTACTACATTCTTCTAGTTCCGACTTTAATTTGCGGATGCAATTCATTGTCTAAATTATTCACTGAATCAAATATAATGCGTTCACTTCACATAGACGGAGCGTAACAGCTTAACTTCCACAATTGTGTAACAAATTTGTGACAGATTTCTGTGCAGACTGAAAACCAAAGTGGTAGGTTGGTATACACTTTGGTTTCCAGTATTCACACTTAAAAAAATCTACCTATAAGTAAGTAAAAATCTACCTATATTCTGCGCGTCATCTCATCTCGCAAATAGATTGACAATTATGTTAGTAGGTTAGTAACTTAGGTAGGTACATACAGATATCGCATTTTACTATGAATGATTGATACTATTCGTAGGTGTACCTCTTTTACGTCAGTTAGCTATCTGGGTAAGTACCAGAAGATTTCAAACCAATTTGGTTCAATTTCCAATTTCCCTTTCAGCATCTACTATCTAAATATGCCTGCGAATTATTAACTAAGTACTGTCCATCTATCTCCGAATCTAATTAAACCAATCCTAATGAATTCTCATCAAATCTAACATCAACCGAATTTCATCAAAATTGGTTGAAAATCATGAACATTACGGCAGTTGATTTGAGACGATTATCTCGCTTGATCAGTTTCTAAGGTTTTTATTATGTAGATTGACAATTTGTATTCAAATTCAGTTGCTTCCTTTTCATTAAATATTGTATATCAATATATAGGTACCTATTTAAAGCCAAACGAACGCATTATCAAATACTTTTTTTAACTAATACAGGTTATCACTTGACTATAGTTTGCCTGATGGTAAACTATATAGCTATGATCTAAGATGGAGCGTGCTTAGGTACTCGAATAAGAACCAATTCACTCTCGCTTTAAAGTTCGTAGGATTATAATACTTATAATCCTCTTGGACTCTTGGAACTCTCAACTTGGAAGCTCGTTCGAGATATAACTATGTAACTCTTAATTCGGAGTTATCAGGAGTGTTCTTCTAGGCAAGCAAGCTATATTTCACTCTACCAGTGGTGATTAACATTACCTAAGTGTGCTAGAACTAGAACGACAATTACTTTAAATCTCCAAACAAATCAATTTCTACGCGCTGTCATTAGTTGAAATCCAGTAAGATGGCAGCGCGTAGAAATTGATTATTTGGAAATTTTTACTGATCTTTGTTCTAGAAAGTGAGGGTGAGCCTGTTAATCTATATCTATACTAATTTTATAAAGCTGAAGAGTTTCAAGAATCTCAGGAACTACTGGTGCGAATTGAAAAAATATTCTATTTATCGAGGAAGGCGTTAGGCTATATAACATCACGCTGTAACTAATATGAGCTAAGAAACAATGGAAAATGTGAAAAAACGGGTAAAATTATTAATCTTTGAGGGCTTCCGTTGTGTGTGCTGCGAAAACGGTTCAAGATATCAAAAAATATACTTATGTGAATAAATTATTTCTCTTGAAACGGACGAAGTCACAGGCACAGCTAGTCTTTAAATAAGCCACAAACCATGGAAACTTACAAACAGAAAGAGAATCTTCTCTCCGTAAATGAATGGGCAGTTATTGTGACTTGCCAAATGGATTTTCCTCATCCTTCATTATAATTTATTAACGACTCCACCAAAAATATAAAATGACGACAAATGTACAACACTTTTTGTTACGTTTTAGCTTCGACTGGTTGGAAAAAATAGAGTTTATCTTTTGAATTTAAAGATATAGCTAGTCAGGTAGTAACTAGGTGTACTAGGTTGAGTATTTCTATTCTTCTTTTCAGAGCTATGTCTGAAATCAAATTCTATTTTGTCAATCGATCTTATGATCAATTGATTACAAATGGCTGTTGCAAATGAAATTAAACATACGAAGTAATATATTAAAAAATAATTTTTTTTTTCGTTGAATAGGCTTACGTTTGACTAATTGCCTGCCTGATGTTAAGCACCACTATAGTCGAAGATGTAGCACGCTTGCCTAGAAGAAACCTATTTACATTGTCACCCGCGCTCTGCTTGTAGTCACTAGATAGAATTAGCCTGTATAGGAACTGGCTCTCAATCGAGGGTGCCGGAACAAACCGTAAACCAATTAACAAAAGTAATTAATCTTAATAAGATACCTAAATAAATGTTAAATTTAACTTCCCATCCAATTTAGTATTTAATTCAATTCACGCAAGAATCTAAAAAACCTAATTCAGTGATCAACCCATTAGAAAAAAGAATTGCGCAAAAATGTCTACGAAAAGAAAAATGGGCCGTTTTATTTTTTATAGCGGAGTATTCGGATTTATTAAGGCACTCTTTCAAAAATTGTACCGTAATGACTTGTTTTGTTAGAGTTTGGGCCGCGGGTGCTGAAATAGGGAGTTGGATGGACACTCCATTCTTTTTGCATATACTTAAATATATATACCTTTTTTTATTTAACTAAAACGGGTTAGCTCTTGGCCATAGTTTGCCTGATGGTAAGCAAACCCGATGAGAACCGATAACTAATTAATTAATTTGCAATGTAACTGAAGATTACTTAGTTATGTTTGTTAGTTAGATAGTTAACATGATAGTTACTTACCATTGCTTTTGTTTCTGGATTTTGTCACTGTTTCATAAATTGATTATTAGCAACGAACTACCTCACAAATGGGTCTTTAACGAAACTGCTAAACCATATGAATCTGTTCTTATTTGCATATTGCTGATGTGACTTTTTAAAAATAATTTTGTCGAAATTATTTATAACTAGTATAAAAATGAAATTCTCTCGTGAGCATAAATAGGGACTTTGTTTTATATTTATCTATATTTAAATGTTAACGAAAATTTCTTACGCTACGAGGTGATAGCCATGTGATACAAATACGGCCTGCGGAAAAATGTAACTAAAAAAAACCTTACTCTGGAGAGAAAAAAATATAATATACATACAGAAAGTTGGTTGTTGAAGCAGGTAATGATAATATTGCGTGAGAAGCAGACACATCAAAATGCGATCATCGCCTCATTTTTGCGAGAGTGGCGCGTTTCTTTAGCTATAGGATTACCTGTGATAGTGAGCGATAAGACTTCCTTTGTTTGGGAGTCGGTTAAAATAACTAGCCTAACTTGGTAAAGCGGAAGCTTTCGGAACTATGCACACTTGCATAGTTCCGAAAGCTTCCGCTTTTTGTTTGGTAAATCATCATAAGTAGTACTTAATAATTTCTGATTTACTTAATTGAAGTAATTTCAGTATGTTGTAATTAGTAGTATAATTGTTTTTTACTTCCCGTTGTCCCCGGTAACCGGGGACAAAGCCACCGGGAACAGCGGGAAGGAAAGTATTAACTTAGCAGTATTTTTTTTCATGTGAAAATGAAAATCTTGAGTATAACCTTTAAAATCTAAAAATTAGTTACTCCGTATCTTCTTGTTAAGCTACATTATACCCTAGACTGCTGCAATGCTAAATGCGGGTTGTAGTCGAACGCAAACTTACCACGATAAATAAAAGTTTATCATCCAAATAAGTAATTACCAATATTTTTTGAATTAATTATATTGAAACTTATAGGTACAGTGGGAACATAAATTATACACCCATACTTCCATGGCTTCCAAATTCGCGCGTGGCGTGCACACGGTGTTGCGTTCCCATAATGATCACGAACTTACCCCATAACGCACCGACTGCGGCCCAATCTGCGCAATTATCTACAACTTTACTGCTGAGCTTTTTGGAAGCTCTTTTTGATATTAATGTGTGCGTTTTATGGGATTTTACACACCTAGCTTGTAACAAAATTATGAGATTAGTGAAAACCTTATGCCAATTAAATTTAGGATGTTTTGATAGTAAAATTGAGAATATTATTACAGAAATGGAAGAAAATTCGATAAATAAATTCAGTATCGAGCATAATTACCGAAAATATCTTTGTCTTGTCCTTCTAGATAGGCATAAGAACAGCTAAGTAGTTACTTAAATACTTAAAAGTACCATATATTTTGTTCGTGGTGTGCGATCTCACTTAAACAGTACGACTATTAATCTGTACTTAGATATAAATTCAAATTCAAATTTCTTTATTAGTATACTGTAATGTATTTACCCTGTTAATAGGGGAATTAGGGCGTTGCTAAAATTAAAACTAAATATTCTAAAATCTAAAACTTAATATAAAATTTAAAATCTTAAACTAGTATGTAGGTATGTGTACAATATTTTCTTATATTATAATCTATTTTACATTACTTATTTTCGTCATTAAAATAGTCTTCTATTGTGAAGTAGCATTTCTGTATGAAATATAGTTTTAGTTTGGAAAGTTTTAATATTTTGTTCTTTTTTTATGAAGTTTGGTAGTTTATTGTATATCCGTATAGACATGTAGTATGGCCCTTTCTTGTATATTTCTAGTATTGGTTCCGGAAGTACTATTTTAAATGTTCTATGTATCTTTTCCTTTTTTTTCATTCCATATAATATTTAGTTGCAAAATTTTACTCAAAACAAACAATACACATACAACAGTAATAAACAATATTAATATACATAAAAGCTAGTGTGGCTCAGCGGTTCCAGTGTCTGTTTTTTTCATCCAGACGCACCCTGGTTCGAATCCGGCCCTACACCTACACCTACACCTACACCTACATGACTTGTATTTTTTAAGCAAGCTATATGTGGATTTGCACTCGCTTAGCGGTGAAGGAAAACATCTTGAGGAAACCGACATGTTCGAGGACCACAATATCCGAGGACATGTGTCTTCCGTGGAAGGGCCTGGGCGCCCACCACGATGTATCTGCCTGAGAAAACAAATTAATTAATAGTTCTGCGGGGGAGTCACGACCCTCAGTCACGAGGAACATGACTCAAGAGAGAGATAATATAATATACATAGTTACTTATGTAGAGCTAGTGATTATCTCCACGTTAAAATAACAAACCAAACATGCACACAGGAGGTACCTGAATAGTCGCGAACAACAACAATGTGGTCACAAACTACATTGTGGTTCGAATGTGATCGTCACACATCGCCTCACAATGTCATTGCCATTACGATATAGGTTTATGTATATGATAGTATGTCTGTATGTATACAGAGGTACAGATAAATACACTACAAAACATAAGCTCTTACGTTTGCGTTATTAACTAGTAAGGTTTTTTTTGTACTACATAGTCAGGTTAGAGCAAATAAATATGGTATTAACCATCTTGTAACTGACAACGCAATTAGTCAGTCAAAGAAGCACAAGAATGGAATTGTTCTTTTCTAATCAAGTCTAGTGCAAACCTGTTTCTTCTAGGCAAGTATGCTAAATCGAAGATTATAACGTTGCTTAACATAAGGCAAGTTGTAGGTGGTTGTAGTCAAGCGTGAGCCTATCTCATGTAAAAAAAAGTTAATCAGTTATTTGTTCTAGTAGCAATACATTTTAGTGTAGAATCTTATAGTTGGCTAGATGATGTCATTTCGTATTCACTTGATTGGCTGGTATTGCCTGGACAAAAATATCATCTGAGGTCAATTATTCCCACTAACCCTGTATCCATATTTATAGTCCGCACATTGTCAAACAGAATAAAGTTGGCAGCGGCCGGAATGGATGTTGCAGGTGCCCTTAATATTTCTCCGAGTGTTGCTGCCCTTACTGACGCGATCACTTGGCGAGGTGCCATCTTATAGTGAGATCATATGAATAATTGGTACTACAGAAACGTAACGGGGCTAAGAAAGTAATTCCAATAGATAGTCAAATGCCGGCACCGGTAGAGTTGGCGAGTTTATCATTTTAAAAAAAAATACACAACTACATTTACAAGTAACCAATCACAAATGCGAAAACGAAAAGCGAGTGCTCCTGGGTTGGGGAGCGCTCGCCTTACAATCAGACGATCCCGGTCGAATCTCGGTTCGACACCAATGACTTCTGCCGGGGAGTCATGATCCTCAGTAATAAAGAATACGACTAAGGAGAAACAAATCACGAATAATCTTTGTGTGCTAGTGGTGTTTGGGAGAGAGATGATATATAATATGTTACCATTTTAACGCGACATTTAAATTTAATTTATTTAAAAATTTAAATAGGTTTCTTCTAGGCAAGCGTGCTACATCTTACTCGTAGACTATAGTGGTGCTTAACATCAGTCAGGCTATAGTCAAACGTAAGCCTATTTAATGTAAAAAATAATAATTATTGTAGGTAACAATTCCATGGTATACTTATTCGTAGGTCGATGGAGTAGATTCAGTCGTATCTTATTTTTATATGTCATTCGGGGAATATAAAATAGGAGAGGACTGACGATCAGATGAGCGAGTTTCGTTCAGTTTGGTTTCAATGAAGTGTGTAAAGTTGTGTGTGTTGTGTCCAGTGTCAATTAACTATTTGTTTATACGTGGGATTGCTGCAGCCTAGGTTTCAACACGCTTACTTAGAAGGAAACTTATTTGTACTGGAACTGAAATAACTAATCATTACTCGGCTTCTTTCTGGAATGCCCCGATGTTGTACGCGTTGGGTATTGTTTTTGTGTGACAAAATATAATGTTAGCCCTAGAGTATGTACATAACTTCTTCGGGACTAATCCAATTTAACTATGTTTTAAGAATATTCGTAACTGTATGATATTGTAGGTATATGCTTATTTATGCATATAACACTAGAATTTTGAAAACTAACGTTTATAACTATAATTGACTAAGTCCCAGACCCCCTCCGAATAACTCGCGCACACACACACACACACACACACACACACAAACACACATAACGCATAGATAGATACAAAGATATTTTTTTAAAGTTACTTACGTAAACTACTCTAGTGCCACAAGTAGCGGCCTTATTGCTAAAAGCAATCTCTTCCAGGCAACCAATGGATGGAGAGGAATAAATAAAAGATTATAAAGGACGTGGTGTACAACAGAAATAGATGCATACCACATCGTAGTTATTATGTTTTTTATACTTTCAAGTAAACCTCAGGCAATTTTAATCGTTAAACATTTTTTCGCTAAAAATGAACCAAAGTCAGCCGCTAAAAATTAATAAACGCCCCATAATTAAAGAATAACTTATTAAAATTATGTAAACTCGTGTAATTTGCGTAAAAATTGTAAACCTTATTACCGCCCCGGGGGTGTAAACAGTTTTAATCCCTTCAATTATGAGGATACAAGGGGTAAATAATTTAACCTTTTTGCTAAACTTCATTATAAGATTACATGAGCTTTTGAAGGGGATTGCTTAAGCAAATATGTACCGACTTAATACGATTTAACAACAAGTCAAAATGTGGACCAGGATTTACAAAATCAGTTGCTTTTGCTTTTCATGCGGTCAGTTTTAGTGTGTTTTAATTAAGTAGATATATGTAGTAATACCAGTAAGTAACAGAAAGCTTTATTTGTAACTCTCTGAGACCTTAAATTAATAAGTAACCTATTACAATTGGAGTTATTCACAGTTAAATTGTAATAAAACTAATTAAACAAATCATTCATTCGAATATTTAGGTAAATACAATCATTTCGTCCATAAATTTACTTTTCAGTAAATGTTGCCAGAAGATATTGTATTTACTGCTAAAAGCTTTTGTAACTTGAAACCTGTGCTAATAAACTCGGTTCTTTGTAAATATTTAGAAAAGTTGGCACAACTAGAATAGTGCCACGGATGGAAGCTCTTTGTTCCAGTAAGACCATTGAAGCTACCAGACGAAATACCTATTTGAAGCCTCGTTTGCATTTTGGCCAGTAAACAAGCGAGTAATAAGCAAGCAAGTAAATACTACACAAATAGTGGTGTATTTAAAGAACATAGGTGTAAAGAAGTTCACGTGAATAGCCCTTTCTATTGTAGTTTTCAAATCAAACCCTAGGGTCTCTACCATGACTTATGTGTCTCAACGTTGTAAATGCAACATGTATGATTTTTTGTATATAACAACTTAGTAATAAAATTAATCGTCTCGGAAGTATCACACTGTAACAGCTATCAAACAAGTATTTAAAAATCTGTCACAATAAAAGCTTTTAATCCTTCTTATCGTAAATTTTCATTATAATTTTTCAAATATATTTCAATCATTGCTACTAAACTTTGCCAATGTAAACTGTCTACAAAACTGATAGAATCGACGCAACTTTTAACAATACCCTTTGAAGTTTTTTGATTTCTCAGCAAAAAGCAAAAGTAAATAATTTGCCGTCCAATAGGCTTCATTAATTCCCAGTTTGTTGAAATTCTCCCAAAGTACCTTTAAACTGAACAATGTCGATTTTTGGAAGAAATTGTAAATCAGAGTCTCGAAACTTCGGTCGAATGTAAATTCTCGGTTCGATTGTTCATTAAATGTCAATTGCGAATTAATTTTATTGGAAAATCTCGGGCTATTGAGAGGTTTTTATCTTTTATTTAAAAGTTTTTCTGAAAGGATTGTGATTTAAGCATAATTTGTCTATTAGTGAAGCCAGTAGTAAGTAGGTACCATTGTTGATATACTGTGTTAGAAAATAACGATATAATTATTACTTAAATAACGATTCTGTGAAATTTACTTCTTAAAAAAAATCTGAATTTTTTGTTTTTTTTTTCTTTTTTTTTGCTACAGACAAATCACACACACACATTTGTATTTATATTATGGGGGGATTTTATTTAATAATACAACTTATAAAACACATAGAGAAATAATCGTAACTAATGTAAAACTAAACCTTATAATAAACTTAAAAATACTATAAGATATAATATAATATAATACTACTTTATATTATTCATCATATCCGAAGCTAGGTTTTGTCAAACTGGACCTTCTTTTATGACAGTTAACACGATTCTATATAAAAATATATAAAATATCTATATTTTCCACAAAAAGCCTCTAACATTAAAATACCGTACATGTGTAAGTGAGAAAGCTACTGAGTGTTCCCTCCAAAGCTCCGTGAAGTAATATTTGTGAACATCAATAAATCGCAAACATGAAGCAAACCACACACATGTGTACTGTATGTGTGTATGTACATATGTCTAACAGGTCTGTATGTGACAGCTATCTCACGTACTTTAGTACAGGCTTACTAAGATAAAAGTCACTATAAAAAGAAATACAAAATTACTTATCAATAATTGTGAAGAAAATGTGGTTTAGGACCTAAGTGTTTAGACAGCCATTCGATTTTTATTCTGGTACTGTAATGGTTTTTCAGGAAAGGTGTGAAGTTTCCGTAGCTTTCGAAAATAGGGAATAACAATCTGACATGTTCCTTGTCCCACAATTTCCGGCCAAGCCTGTGTCCCCTGTCAACCCATATTTTCATTACGTATGATGTCCCGAAATGTAATTAAGAGGTTCAATATAATAATTAATTAATCATCCAATATACCTCTGTATATATAAAACCATACATTACCATCATAGCCGTAGGTACATATATTATTTCAAAAGAATCACAATTCGTCTTTCCTGTCATCACAAAATATTAATTTCCTCTCCAATACGCCATTGTGCGAATCCTTTCAAAGGCACAAAATAAACATTTTCTTGTATAACAGCAGAAGTGGGCAAGGCATTCGTTTTCCTTAATAATGTACTCCCGTTGAGTTTGCTGAAAACGCAACAAAGTGGTTTTTATCTTTTGCGAAAACAACAAGAAAAGAATAGGTGTGACTTCGACACACACACACACACACACATACACACACTAGCAAACTGTAATAGTTTGCTTTACTTTCCTATACTATACCACAGACAGAAAATACCTAGTAACTATGGAAATTTGTTATGGACTAGTTTATAGTTTAGACATATACCCATTTGATATGCTCATAGTTCAGTTCCGTTAGATATTTGTATTCGATGATCCATATTCATATTCATTTATTTTCGTAAAGCCCATTTACACGTCCAATAAAAATAAATATTTACATTTATCAAAATTATAACTCTGTAACAAACATGCTTAAACCTTAAATTATATAAATACATATTGTAAAATCTTGTTTCATATGCAGTCACATGAATAACTTAGGTTTATCTAAGTAAATTGAGTTAAAAACAAAGTTAAGGTTACACCGATGCAGTCTGCGAATAGTAATATATGTACCTACTCACATACCTAAAGCATTTTAGTATAATATGTAAATAGTTAGTTATGTATATGTGTATTTTAAAGTCTAAACTCTGGACACAATTAATATAGCAAAAACAGCCAACAACAGCCTCCAATATTTTTCAAGAAAGGCAGTTCGAAAACTCGAGTTCAGAGTTTGTCACTCTCATATCATACTTACAGTTACAAGGAACTGAAAGCAATGTTACGATGAGAAAGTATCATTGAATTTGTTGCTTACACACATACATATAGGTACATACGAAGCGTGCCTGTGATTGTATTAGAGCTAGTTCTTTGATACGTCTCCGGATTGTCCATTACTGTGCGACGGGATAAAAGGCGCAACGACGACTTCTTATATTGTAGACCAGTCAATTTGCCGGTAGATATCTAAATACTATAAAACTCAAAGGTGACTGACTGACCGGTATAGTAATCTATCAACGCACATCCCAATCCACTGGACGGATTGGGCTGAAATTTGGAGTGAAGGTAGATGTTATGACGTAGTTATCCGCTAAAAAGGATTTTTGAAAATGCCACTATTAAAGGGGTGAAATAGGGGATGCAAGTTTTACTTCTTAATGCGAGCGAAGCTGTGTGCACCCACTAGTTATACATATGAACGTTTAACAAAGGCATAGTTTTCTTAAGATTCATCAAAGAAGACTTAGGTTTAAAGCAGCAAACTCGCTTACAATGACATCATACAAACGGCCAGTCAATTCAACCGTAACGTTATAAGCAGCTTTTAGCATATTACTAATCGGTATATAGGGCGGACAAAAATACATACCATATATGTACATAGTTTTGCTCCTTAACAAATCTACTTAGATACTGTTAACAGACAAACAAATTAACGAATAATTAAGCACGAACTATCTTTGCTTAATTTTGTAAAGTTTAGTGTTTATGTGATTTGCTCTGATTGGTTAGATATAACAGATTGTGGAATACATACAATATGGAGCCAATATGTAGTATTATTTATTTATAATCTCTCATTCTCTCTTTTGAGTCGCTTTTATTTATGACTAAGGGTCGTCACTCCCCTGCAAAATTTATTCGTTAGAGTTCTCTTGTGCAGATACATCGTGGTGGGCGCCCAGGGCTTTCCACGGAAGACACATGTCCTTGGATATTGTAGTCCTCAAACATGTCGGTTTCCACACGATGTTTTTCTTCACCGCTAAACGCGTGCAAATCCACGCCTAACTTGAAAATACAAGTGATTGGTGTAGGGCCGGATTCGAACCAGGGTGCGTTTGGATGAAAAGCATACACTGACACCGCTGAGCCCCACCCGCTACCACTACTATTCTACTATTTCATAACAATAATACATAAAAACAAGTCTATGTGCTCCAGTATGTAGGTAGTAGTCAGTATAGTTGTGTCTGTGTATAAAAGGTCCGTACTTTGACAACATGAGGCTTTTTGTACGCTCAGTGTTGCGGATTTCACTGAAAGCCTGTTTTTGCAACACTTTCAATGACAAACTTTTTTGTTGTTCTTTTTTGCCTTTGTTCCAATTTTTTTGGTGTCCTCTCCCTTTTTCAATTTCAGACCCAAAAATTGTGATATTTTTGGGGTTGACGTGATTTTTATACAAGTGTATAATATGTTTCAGTCAGTTTTTACGTTACAGAGTTATACTGTCAGTACATAGCATATATTCTACTTAACTATTATAATAACTTATAATAGTTACGTAGAATATTCAGATAAAAATACAATCCTATTTCAGTACCTTTCTTGCATGATACACAAGATATCTGGCCAAGCGTGAGTCGCCAGTTTCCTTCACTCGTGTGTTGGCAACACTCCAGTTTACTATCATTACTCCACATTATGAACACTTTACCAAAAGCATTACATGCTCCTGTATTAATTCTGCCCATTAGCGATTGTATCTCATTAAACAAAATAAAATATGTACTGAATAAAATCTCGTAAGTTCTTGAAACTTATAAGTAAGTACACTAACTACACATTATATTTACAAGAAAATGCTTTGAAACTATAGATAGAAAGTACAGATAATATTTGTGACTAGACTTTCCAAAAATCCCTAAACAAAGGAAAGTAACCGTCTATCAAGGCTATACTTAGAGCATCCTTTGAAGCGAAGGTAAAGTAAGTTATACAAAGAGCAGAAGTTTGTTCAAAGGAAGAATGAGGCTCCAACTAACATCATTATGAAGAATCTTGCAATAATTTCACAACACTGTTCCAACTTTCCTTCTGATGTTACACTCTAAAATTATGCCGACACCAGGGGCGGAGCTAGAGGCTCATTTGAAGGGGCAATTTTATAGGACTATTCATTAATAAATTAATAAACAATTCATTATTTTGCACACAGCGCCATCTAGCCCCATACTAAGCAAACGCTTTTATAATTGGTACTAGACAACTAAAAAAGCTGATACAATACTTCTACTGTGAAACATTTTTTTTATAGTAACTAATTTAGTCTTATGGAAGTCTGCACAAGATAATGCAGCTGTCATATGCAAATAGAGGCCTATACCCAGCAGTGAGAATGCTGTTGTAGATCAATGACAGAATTTTTGAGGAGAACATCTATACTAATATTATAAAGCTGAAGAGTTTGTTTGTTTGTTTGTTTGAACGCACTAATCTCAGTAACTACTTGTCTGTATTGAAAAAATATTTTTGTGTTGAATAGACCGTTTATCGAGGAAGGCTTTAGGCTATATAACATCACGCTGCAACTAATAGGAGCGAAGAAACAATGGAAAATGTGGAAACAGTTCAAGTTATGGGTAACAGCTATAATTTATAAAGCTGAAAAGTTTGTTTGCAAAAATAAATATGATGCCCAAAATAACAATTCCACGCGGACGAAGTCGCGCGCACAGCTAGTAACTACATAAAAGTTTGCAGTTCGTAGTGTTTGTTTGTGATTACTAAAGATTACTTAGATAGGTGGGGTTATTGCATGGGCGCTCGATAAAATAAAAGGTATTAACGATCAGGTGATATGCTACAGCAGATACATCATGGTGGCTCAGCCAGACCAAACTTTGTAGTTTCACATCTACAGACGAGTAAAATTTTAGTACTCGGTTCATCTTATTACTCAAAGAAATCTTTTTATTTAGATTTCTTTGTTTTTACTGTTATTAAACCACGTCAAAGTAAATCCTAACATCTTTGAGTCCTGTCCTGGTTTACAGAAATTCTTACCGATATCTTACTTTTTCAATGTTATGTTGATTTTGATTACTCAATTAAGTAGATAGGTATTTGTTTATACATAAAACTAAGTATATCCATTACTAGTGGGTGCTCGCGGCTTCGCTCGCATTAAAAAGTAAAACCCCTATTTCACCCCTTTAAAATTGGCATTTTCAAAAATCCTTTCTTAGCGGATGTCTACGTCATAACATCTACCTGCATGCCAAATTTCAGCCCGATCCACCCAGTGGTTTGGGCTGTGCGTTGATAGATCACTATATCAGTCAGTCAATCAGTCAGTCAGTCACCTTTGAGTTTTATATATATAGATTATGAGTTTTCTATCTTGTTTTACCAATAGTTTCTACGATGATCACCCATCCATAATCTGTCTGTGTCCATGTTGTCTGTTATCATTTAATATCGGCGTACAATACCTCAGTCAGCTGAGCGCTTTAATGAAAATGTTGTCTTCTCGATTGACTCGCTAATAGACGCTAATTAATAGCTGGACTTGCTTGGGACCATATCGACCTTAATGTTTTAATTAAAATAGCTTCTGTTTTAACTAGGCCTCTTAAAGTAGTTCCTATCTAGATATAATTAATATAAACTAAGTAAAAAATTATATTTATATTCCCAGTAATTAAATAAAATTTACTAATAAATTATTTTATCTAATGACAGACAAAGTTTCAAATATGAAAAAGTCCTAATTTTATGAAAATCAGCTTAGTACAGTGAACTTAGTCATTAATGTTTATAGTGTATAAAAAACCGGAACATTGCACACAGCGCCATCCAGCCCCACACTAAGCAAACGCTTGTGTCGTGGGTACTAGATAACGGATATAATACTTATATACTTTTCTTTTGTAAATACAAACTTATTATACATACAAACAACCAGACTCAACACAAGCAATAAGTGTACCTACTTAGTAAAGATGATTCATGGCTCCGGCGCGGTAGAGGAGCAAGCAGACTAAGAAACACACACACAAAATGATTGTAATTGAATCATATAAAAGCTAATGTAGCAATATCCATTCAGGGTGATTTTGGGGAAATATTAAAATAAATATTGGACATTGCTGTTTTTGTTCCTTACATAAGGATATTGCTGTTTTTGATTCTCTTACTTAGGGATATTGCTGCCATTGCACGTACAACTACTGTACAAGCGTAATCGCCATACTGAATAACGCTCTGTGATTGGCTAGTTGGGATGTTGCTACATTTGACTTTGACAGGACTGGATTTTGCTAGTTTTGCTCCAAACATTAAACTTTGGACTACTTTTTGTATGGGATATTGCTGTTTTAGGAGTTCTCTTACTTAAAACGAAACGTTTATAATTTTATGTAGATTGTGACTCCATCAAAAGGTTAATTTGTAAAAAAGCGGATATTGCTATATTTGCTTCTATATGACTCGCATAATATGATGGCATGATAGTTGCCTAATATTTTGTAAATTATCCAAATCCTCCCAGTATATGGGCACCCTTACTCATGAAAGCAGCAACTTGTATAATTTGTGTTACTTTGCGAGTTCAGGATACGAGTTAATACACAGCCCGATGTAACTCAATTGCAGACTAACTCTTTTGTTTCGTGACGAACAAACCTGTAACTACTTGTAAAGTAATTTATCCTGAAAATGTTTGCTAATCTATACTAATATAATAAAGCTGAAGAGTTTGTTTGTTTGTATGTTTGTTTGTTTGTTTGAACGCGCTAATCTCAGGAACTACTAGTGCAAATTGAAAAATTATTTTTGTGTTGAATTGACCATTTATCAAGGAAGACTTTATGCTATTTAACATCACGCTGCAACTTATAGGAGCGAAGAAACAATGGAAAATGTGGAAAAAACGGGGAAAATTATTCATCTTTGAGGGCTTCTGAGGGCTTCCATTACGTGTGCTGTGCAAACGGTTCAAAATTCAAACAATTAATGCCCAAAATAACTATTCCACGCGGACGAAGTCGCAGGCACAGCTAGTTGTAGTTATATATTTTGTAGCTCAAAACTATTGCAAATATTGGTTGCATACTCAAAGTTTTACCCGTTTTTTTTTCAATTTAATTGTTTTCGATTATCTAGTTCCATTCTAATAATCAGTCGCTAATTTACAGCCTTACTTTTCTGTGAAAAACTGTAAAGAAAACTATTACTTAAAATATGAATATTACTTACTTAGTTACACAGAAGTATAATACTGGCTTAAGGCTTAAGCAACTCCATTAATCTTTACCAAATAAATTTACATAATTTGGAATCAAAGAACAAATATTCAAGTCCTCGTAACATTCAAAGGGAACTTTAGGTACCTATTTACATACAAAAGTAACCAAATAAGGTTAAAAATAAAGCAAATAAAGCGAAGAGCAAAGTCAAATCCGCTTACAAAACTCTTTTACGAAAAGAAATAATAAATCCGACGTGAAGAAAAAACAAAGGGCGATTACCGTGAAACGTACCTCTTGTATCGGACCGGGGAACTAGGAGGCGGCGCGCAGTATACTCGGGGGAAGCCGGGCCGATAATACATTCAATACGAACTGCATGCATTTAGTTGACCATAAAATACATTTAGAGCAATTAATGGTATGTCCTGAAATGAAATATCTGTTTATTTATTTACATATATGTACTACCATTACCTTCGATAGACTCTTGTGTGTGTGGGCGTAATTTCTACAGGTACTTTAACCACAAATATGTATTATCCTTAAAAACAGTAAATAGTAAGTAGTAACTACAGCCTATTGGCTTATTGACTAGCAAAAGTGCGCTACTTACTCATACAAAAAGAAGAGCCCGCAATTCTTCATTTTTCTTGGTCCGATGTCTGTCCTACTCTTCCCAGGCTTTTGCAATAAAATATTAAATGTGTATCGTAAAATAGAAGTGGAGATAAAAATAGCAATAATTTAGAAATATTTCTCTTGGCGTCCGAACATCGGCTCCGGGCCATGTGACGCCATCGTTACTTGCTGGCTTCTGCTATTTGGTGACGAGCTACTCTGCCTTTTATTTGCATTCGATGGTTATGTTAAATTTAAAATAACAATATACGTAATTTCTTTAATGATTTCAATGAATTATATTTAAAGATTCAGATTCAGATATTTATTTGCATAAGAAATTAGTTAGTTCTATACCTACCTACGAGTAACATTTAATTGACAACATAGTCATATCGTTTGGTATAATTTTGAAATCCTTATATGAATTACTGAAATCAGCCCAATTTACGACTAATCAAGTATTACAGCACAGACATTTTCAAATCATATAGCTAACTAGTGGGTGCTCGCGGCTTCGCTCGCAATAAGAAGTAAAACTTGCATCCCCTATTTCAGCCCTTGAAAAGCGGCTTTTCAAAAAATCCTTTCTTAGCGGATGCCTACGTCATAATATCTACCTGTGTGCCAAATTTCAGTCCAATCCGTCCAGTAGTTTGGGCTGTGCGTTGATAGATCACTATATCAGTTAGTCAATCAGTCAGTCAGTCACTTTTGAGTTTTATATATTTAGATTTGCATGCAGTAGTAAAACAGTATTCTGTGCACTTTTAAAATACAAATCAATTTTATTTCACGTAAAAACGTCTTTTTTACTAATTATTTTTCAAATTTGCATTAATTCTTGCCACCTGAATAATTTTCCTTCTTCCAACAACATAATACCTAAATTGTTTGTCGCTGTCATCAAATCTCAGTCCAGACACAAATAATGCAAATATTAGTAGAAATAAAAATATGTGTGTTGTATATGTAACTTATCCTATCTTGTATTTTAAAATACAAACATTACAACAAACGCTAAAGATAACTCACGTATATTATGTAGATAAGAACTGTGTAAAGTATATTACTACGTCACTTCACACTATTACTATAAATTAAAGTTGAAGTATTTTTTTTTTCTTTAAACAGCCTTACATTTTAACTATAGGCTGCCTGATGTTAAGCGCCGCTGCAGTTTTAAATGTATTCTCTTGCCTAAAATACATTTAAGATATGAATCAGGCGTTACTTTGCGGAAATCCATTAATACTGAAACTCTGGAGAAATATGCTCTGGTGAAAATATATACTTTCGGACCGAGACGTTCGAAGAGTCAACACGAGTCCTGAGGAGGCGAAACAAGTGTCGACTAGAATATCTTGCCGAAAGAGAACAACAAAGCTTCAAGACACAGTGCGGTGTTGGGAAGATCTTGAGATCCACGGAGGCCACGTTGGTTAGGAGGTGAGGTGTGGCGGTGGTATATGGAGGAACACACCTAAAAACCATCAAGTTTGTTGTTTGATGTCGGTTAAGGAGCAGTCGCAGCGGGAAAACACTACATATTTCTCCAGAGTTTCAGTAGAAGACATTTATTATTTAAAAATATATAGTTATCCGCTTGGAATTTGAAGATTGGATTGGAATTTTGAACTCAACACTCAAAGAGTTCTCAAAACACCAAAAAGTCTGTATAAGTGGTATTAAATTGTGTCAAAACACAACATTTAAAACTTCTTTATACGCTTACGTGGGTCACTAATTATGTCCAATAATCGCCTTATAATAGCAAATTGCACGTCAATCATCAATAATCGAGGCGTGCGATGCGTTTATATACTACTCACAGACTATTTGATGCGGACGTCTAATTATGTGATTTATATGTCTGCACGTAGTCGCATCGCACTGTAGTTTGGCTAATCTGAGAAAAAAACATGGTATACTGTGATATTCTTAGCTGTAATTAATCTGTATTTCGATTTATATCTAATGTTGTTCACTTATGTAGGTTGTGATAAGTGTACAAACATGTACACAAACTCACAAAATTTCATCGTTATGAGGAATGTTTACGTGAAACAAGGATTAGGCGTAAGTACATGTATTTACTCATTAAAAAAACTTTATTACTTAAAAACTTTCTGGAGAAATGATAACCTTCCATTTTTGAAGTCTGTTAAAAATAATAAATATAATTACTTTTACTATTTTTTATTAATTAAATTGAAATGAGTGTTCCCACCGAATAATATTTTTTTAAACCTATATTTACATAATATGACATTTTTGTACAATAAAAATTTTACTTATTAGTAATATTACTAACGAACTACTAAAAACGTAAACTCTAACCGTCTTATTACAAATAATAAAAATAAATAAAAAAGCTTTTATTATCCTTAACCGTAAATCAAACAAAGTTTCAATATTTTTGTTAGTGGTGCTAGTATGTTTATTATTATTATTAATTAGATTAGTTTGTTAGTGAATCTTTATCGGTATAAGGTCCGCCTGTGGCGGTAAAAGCCTCCTCCAAATTTCTCCACATCTCTCTATTCCTGGCAGTTCTGGTCCATAGAGTTCCTGCCACCTTGAGTATATCCCTGTTCCATCTTTGAAGTGGCCTGCCTCTCTTGCGCGTGCTGTCTCTAGGTCTCCAGTTAGTTACTATATGGGCCCACCTATTGTTGTCTAACCGTTGTAAATGGCCAGCCCAACGCCATTTTAGTTTCAAAATTTCATGTACTACATCCGTGGCCTTAGTTTTCTTACGAATGTTCTTGTTTGAAACTTTATCACGGAGTTTGAGGTTCATGAAGCTTCTTTCCATGCCTCTCTGGCATACTCTTAATTTTTCTAATTGTTTCTTTGTAAGTGGCCAAGTTTGACACGCGTATGTGAGGCATGGTGTAAGACAAATATTCATAGCCTTTGTTTTGATGCTGACAGGTAGAGCGCTTTTAAATACCTCCTTCATACTCCAGTATTTATTCCAAGTATTTTTTATTCTTCTTTGTATTTCTTTTTCTGTGCAGGTTTTGAAAGATATTAAATGACCGAGGTAGACGTAATCTTCCACATATTCTAGATGTGTAGAGTTAAGAGATATTGGGATCTTCAGACTGTTTGTCATGATGTTTGTTTTGCTTTCATTTATTTCCAAACCTGCGTTGTAACTTTGTTGGTGTAGAGACTCTATCATTTCTTGAAGCTTTTCCGGTTGTTCTGATAGCAAAACCAGATCTTCTGCGAATCTCAAATGACTTAAGTATTTTCTATCAATCTTTATTCCCTTGTCTTGCCAGTTAAGCTCTCTGAAGATGTGTTGCAACACTGCAATAAATATGGTGGGGGATAATGGGTCCCCTTGTTTTACGCCTCGCATGATAGGGAAAGCTGGACCTGTGGACTCTAGTTTGACTTTTGCTGAGCTGTTCGCGTATATTTTTTGTATTATCTCTACATAATCCATGTTGATTCCTTGCTCTATCAAAGCTCTCCATATCGACGTGTGTGTCAAACTATCAAAAGCTTTTTTATAATCAATGAAAGCTATATATAATGGTTTGTCATACTCTATGTATTTTTCAATTATCTGTTTCAGAGTGTGTATGTGATCTACAGTCGAGTAATTTTTCCTGAATCGAGCCTGCTCTACTGGCTGATTTTCTTCAATAATTTTTGTGATCCGTCTTAGCAAAAGAGATGAGAAAATTTTATAAAAGCTTGACATAAGACTTATTGGTCTATAATTTGCAATTTGCTTTGGATCACCTTTCTTGTAGAGTAGAATAATTTCAGAGCAAAGCCACTGTTTCGGAATGCTTTTCTGGTTTAGTATGAGATTACATAGCCTTGTAAAATGAGTAGTGATAACATCTTTTGCCATTATAATCATTTCGTTAGTGAAGCCGTCAGGACCTGGGCTTTTATCAGTTTTTAGTTTTTTGATAGCAAACTCTACCTCACTTTCCAAGAATGGTAGAGCAGGGTCGTAGTTACCTCGTAAGATATTGATATTGATATTCAACTCCACCTCCTGTTTTGGTTTGCTGTAAAGGTTTTTATAAAACTGTGTTGCTATCTGAATTATCCCTTGTCTGTTAGTTACAATAGAGCCTGAGGCATTGCATAGTTGAGTCATGAGTGTCTTTGTGGTGTTTAGTGTTTTATATGCCTTTTTGGTTCCACCAGTTTTTTCTATAAAGGAATGTAATGTTTTCGTTCGATGTTTCTTCATGTTTTGTTCAATTTTTTTCTTTATTTCTTTGTACAGCTTGGTGAGTTTAAGTTTTTCCCTTTTAGTTCTATGTTTTTTATGTTTCAATTCGTCTTATTACAAAACGAAGTTTAAATGTTAGTCTAGGACTAAGAAAAATCGGTTCTGGTTAATCAAATATCACAAACAAGCAATGAAAATATCAATTCAAATTGGAACTTTGATTTAACATTGGGAAATTTTGACAGTTTGATAATTATAACAGTATACAGACAATTTTCAAACAACTAAAACGGACTTGGTCTAGACTTATATTTAAAACACGTTTTGTAATAAGACCCTAAAAGTCTCAAAGACCGAGAGTGGATGAAAGTAATTTTAGGGTTCCGTACCTCAAAAGGAAAAAACGGAACCCTTATAGGATCACTTTGTTGTCCGTCTGTCCGTCCGTCCGTCCGTCTGTCAAGACCCTTTTTCTCAGGAACGCGTAGAGGTATGAAGCTGAAATTTATATCAATTACTGTCCCTTGAAGCTGTGAAAAAATCAAACTTCTAAGCCAACGCAATCAAAAGATACAGCCATTTATGCCGCAAATTTTCGACACTTGCAAGGGAATCAAAACCTACAGGGTGCTTCCCGTGAACTCAGAATCTTGAAATTTGGTACGAAGCAACGTCTTATAGCATAGATAAAGGAAAAATTACGAAAACCATAAATTTTTAGTTACATCACAAAATATTTTTTTTTTAATAATCTTAAACTTACTACCCATTTCCTCATAAACGCGTAGAGGTATTAAATTGAAATTCATACCAAATACTCAGGTCTATAATACCTTTAAGCTGTAGCAAAATCAAACTTCTATGTCAACGCAATCAAAAGAAACAGCAATTTAAGCTGCATATTTTGAAACTCGCAAGTACTTGCAAGGGAATCAAAACCTAAAGGGTACTTCCAGTCGACCTTGAATCTTGAAATTTGGCATGAAGCAACGTTTTATACCACACATAAAGGAAAAATTCCGAAAACCTTAAATTTTTAGTTACATTACAAAATATATATTTTGTAAACCTTGCAGGTTTGTACGGAACCCTCGGTGCGCGAGTCCGACTCGCACTTGGCCGGTTTTTTTCATGATATGGCGTCTATAATATTTTGTCTATGTGTACTCGTATAATTAATCGGATGAACACCAACTACCTGACATTACAACGCTGCTGTGATTGTACGCGAGCGCTGCGCCGGCCTGGCTACATATTGTTACTATATATGTACGCGAGCGCTGCGCCGGCCTGGCTACATATTGTTACTATATATGTACGCGAGCGCTGCGCCGGCCTGGCTACATATTGTTACTATATGTGTGCTATGTGTGTATACTGATAAGTAACATGTCAGTTTGCAGTTTTTTTTCTAAGTGGGAAATTTGCACAAATTTGTCAGTGTGTATTCAAGCAACGCAGCAACGCTACATAATTATGTTATGTATACAGGTAGTATAGAGTTTTGAGAGCGACGTGAGGTGCTTTTTATACCGACACAAAGCGAGCCCAGCCACGTGCATCCACTAGTAAGTGATAAAAGCGTTTAAAACTCCGCCCCCCTCTCCGACCCCGCGCCAGGCGTCGCGCCTCACAAATGAGAGTGCTTATCCCACCATGAAAACAGAGGTTTATACGCAACCCTCGCTAAATGGGAAAATCAGTTGAAAAAATCCCGAAATAAACCGAAACGGGCGACTACAAATATTTTATCGACGAACGTAGCTGTATTCTATATTGATACAACGCGGGTTTTGGCGTAATCCGCAAAAAATCCACAAAACGATTTCATCCCTGATTTGGCAAAAATCTTTACTAACACACTCTGGGGCTTAGGGGCTCGCGGAATGGGCCCGAATTATAATATTTCTTTTACGATTATTTTCGCAAGTATAACCCAGCTCGGGAAAATATTTTCGTGAGAGCCTTTCATTGGGGAGCACTAGAAGGATATAAAAAGAGATTTCTTACACAAATACAGGGTATTTTAATATTAAAACTTTCGTGAGAAATTTTATCAATATATTAACTAAACGGTTTTCACTCACGTGTAAATCGCGTAAGTTGTTTACGCGTTTACCACCCCAGGCCCCCGCGCCCGTGTCCCGGCGGGCTGCTTGCGCGGCGACGCGCTGTCTGCGTGCTGCCGCGGTCCCAGAACATACGTTCTGATGATGGATGTCATAACATCCGAAACGCGTAAACAACTTACGCGATTTACACGTGAGTGAAAACCGTTTAGTTAACATATTAAATACTTACAGAGAAGCGCTTCTGCCGCAATTAATTAGGCATGCAATATACATATTGCATGCTTAATTGGCTATAATTAATGTTGCGGTCAATTCTTGGATGGGTGTCCGAGCAAATTGAAGAAAGTTATAACTTTCTGGTATCCGACTACACAAACAACTTTTAAAAAAAACCGGCCAAGTGCGAGTCGGACTCGCGCACCGAGGGTTCCGTACAAACCTGCAAGGTTTACAAAATATATATTTTGTAATGTAACTAAAAATTTAAAGTTTTCGGAATTTTTCCTTTATGTGTGGTATAAAACGTTGCTTCATGCCAAATTTCAAGATTCAAGGTCGACTGGAAGTACCCTTTAGGTTTTGATTCCCTTGCAAGTACTTGCGAGTTTCAAAATATGCAGCTTAAATTGCTGTTTCTTTTGATTGCGTTGACATAGAAGTTTGATTTTGCTACAGCTTAAAGGTATTATAAACCTGAGTATTTGGTATGAATTTCAATTTAATACCTCTACGCGTTTATGAGGAAATGGGTAGTAAGTTTAAGATTATTAAAAAAAAAATTTTGTGATGTTACTAAAAATTTATGGTTTTCGTAATTTTTCCTTTATCTATGCTATAAGACGTTGCTTCGTACCAAATTTCAAGATTCTGAGTTCACGGGAAGCACCCTGTAGGTTTTGATTCCCTTGCAAGTGTCGAAAATTTGCGGCATAAATGGCTGTATCTTTTGATTGCGTTGGCTTAGAAGTTTGATTTTTTCACAGCTTCAAGGGACAGTAGACCTGAGTAATTGATATAAGTTTCAGCTTCATACCTCTACGCGTTCCTGAGAAAAAGGGTCTTGACAGACGGACGGACGGACGGACAGACGGACAACAAAGTGATCCTATAAGGGTTCCGTTTTTTCCTTTTGAGGTACGGAACCCTAAAAACGCATCACCACTCAATACATCTATATTTAACCATCAGAATCGTTAAAGATAAGATAAAGATTCAAATTCGTTAGTCAAATAAATATTAGGTTGCCTGGAAGAGATCGCTTTCAGCGATAAGGCCGCCGTTTGTGGCACTAGTTTAGATACAATTTGTTTTATGTACTGTTTATTTAATGTGTGTCAACAATAAAGAGTTAACCTCTCTATTCTATCTATCTATTTATTAGTACGACCACACACCTACCACGAAACGAATCAGATATTTAATCCAAGAACTAATCATCCAATACATCCAGTCACAGAGCTATTGCCTTCGTCCATAGAAACCATCTAAGGAATATAACACAATGGTTCCCCCTGGAACCCTGGCTGGCTTCCTCGCGCCTGCCCCTGGGATTACTCTGGCTGCTGTTTTTTGTCATCCCATCACACTGAGCCGATTAGATACGGATTTCCCATGTACATACATACATATATAATACTAGCTGTGCTCGCGACTTCGTCCGCGTGGAATAGTAATTTTGGGCATCGTATTTATTTTTGCAAACAACCTCTCAGCAGTATAAGTTGTAGCTGCTACCCAAGACTTGAACTGTTTTCGCAGCGCACGCAACGGAAGCCCTTAAAGATGATTTTTTTTCCGTTTTTTCCACATTTTCCAGTTTTCCTTCGCTCCTATTAGTTGCAGCGTGATGTTATATAGCCTAAAGCCTTCCTCGATAAATGGTCTATTCAACACAAAAATAATTTTTCAAATCGGATCAGTAGTACCTGAAATTAGCGCGTTCAAACAAACAAACAGCTTTATAATATTAGTATAAGTATACGAGTATGTAGATATATAATATGTATAGGTAGGTATTTGTTGTGTAATAATGTGTAAGTCCACTCCTAATTATGATTGGTGGATTAGCTCTGATTTGATCTGTGTTAATATGATATTACCTATATATTGGTAGGAAATCGTGTTTCTCTCCAAGTAAGATACTTATGTGATGGAAAAAGTTTTTAAGGCTACAATTTTAGCTGACTAGTTCGGTTTCTCTATGCAAGCGTGCTACATCTTAGACTACAGCTATGCTTAGCATCAGGCAGGCTGTACTCAAACGGAAGCCTATTCCGTGTTAGATATAGTTTTCTGATTTTCGCTATCTCCCGAAGTTTAAAATTAATTAATAATAATTTGTTTATTGTTCCGTTGTATTTGTACAAGTGTTTTACAATATAGGATTAAAATGTAAGGTATACAAATGCATTCCTTACAGTTTAAAAACCCAATTAGTTGGCGTTAAAATCCTTACAATTTTATGTTTTCACTTGTAACACACTAGCTTCGCTCGTGAGTTATTTATTGCTCGATTCAGTCTCTACATTTAACCGAGCTCCGTGACATAATAAATTGCTTTGCTCCCGCGGTACATAATCATGTCATTATTTCAAAGTGTGTTTGTTCATGTTTGTAACTTCTTCACTTCGGAACGATTTGACGATGTTATTGGCATGTATAGAAGTGGTATAAAGTTTAAAAAAACACTATGTATCACTGAATGCAAGCCAGGCTACTTTTTTTAACACGGAATGGCTTCCGTTTGAATACAGCTTGCTTGATGTAAATCACATGTAAAGCACTACTGTTGTTTACAATGTAGCACGCTTGCCTAGAAGAAACCGGATTGGAAGACCCTTGGAAAAAACTTGTTAGAACCAGGCTTCAGGTAGAGAGCTCCATAATACTTACTTTCTACAAACGTAATTTTATTACTAATTAAATATTATCATATCCCAAATATTACAAAGGTATAAGTATGTGCGTGTGCATTTGTATATTTTTTTCTTCATCATCATCATCCACAGCCCTTGGGATCTCACTGCTGGGTATAGGCCTCCCTTTATATGTGCCATCTGCGTCGATCTTGTGCAGACCTCATCCAGGTTGGACCCTCGACTTTGACGATGTCGTATGTAATATGTCTGTTACTTATTCTCGCTTAAACGTTTTTGTATGGAGATTGATTAACTCTGAATTAACACAAAGGCTACTATACCTGGATTTACTTGGGTAAATCCGTAAGAGGCTGATATCTAAATAAATAAAACTTAAAGGTGACTGACTGACTGATTGACTGACTGGTAACAGTGATCTATCAAAGCACAGCCCAAACCACGGGACGAAATGTGTAATGAAGATAGATGTTATGACGTAGGCATCCGCTAAGAAAGGATTTTTGGAAATGCCCCTTTTGAAGGGGTGAAACAGGGGTTGCAAGTTTTACTTCTTAATGCGAGCGAAGCCGCGAGCACCCACTAGTTAAGGTAATAAAGAAGAAAGGTTGATAAGCAGATCCACTCAAAATTCTCGTAAGTACGCGAAATGACTCCTTCACTCACTCATCAGTGTCATAATACATTGTTTTAGCTCCCAGGTTTACAATAACCGTCAAATATTCCTCCAGTAGAAGCAGCTACAATGTGTGAATATAACTATATATACATACATATATGTAAGTAAGTAAGTATAGAGCTATATCCCAATTAGTAGTGGAGTGGAGTAAATAGCTGAACGTCGACACTTGAGCGTGGTTACAGTACTGGCAGTAACACAACTTCTGATTTTATTCATTTCAGTTACTACGAATAGTGTGAGGAATTAGTATATTTGATTGATTGGTTATTTCTACTCAAAATTGTATATCTTTCTGTTTTCGTTGACATTGTATATACGAGTACCTATGTATAAGATTATTTTAAATAGCAAGTGAACGTGCTAATTAGCCGTCGCATAGCAGACATAACTATAGCGTTAGTTTGCAGCATTAATTTTACGTGTAAAATTATTTCTAAAAAAAATATTGACTTCCTTATAACTAGTAAAAAGGTACGCCTTGCATAGGTATAAGTACATAAATATTGTCCTATTTGGTATGTCACATTACGTTAGTGAATCCAACAGCATCCATAGTAAAGTTATTACTATATTTTTAAAAGGACTAACTATGCAACTTGTTGACCTGATAGAATTACCATTGTTGCCAGACGATAATATAATTGCCAGCATCCCTTACTGCCTGTACCTATACCGTCCATCTGACAGTTGTCTCGTACACAAAGCACTCCATAATTCATGAGATGTTGATTTTGAACATTCGTTTAACCGCTCGTTAGTTCCGCCGCCGAATGGACGTCTTCTCAGATCTCACTCACAATGGACTCAATGATGGCACTTCATACTTGTTCTAGGAAGGGATTTGACTTGTAGCCTTGCTTGTCTTGGCTTGCTTTGCTTATAACAACCTCGTACTAATGGTTTACCTAGAAGTTAGAGACAATACAGTGGTAATAACATATTATATAGAAATTTTAAAATTAAACAGACATCTTTCCTTGTCTCGCTGGAACTGCGTGGTTACCCATAGGTATCACAGCCCATATTAATAATATAATAATAATATAATATTTAACTAATATGTGAACCTTGCACTATTCCCCAATTTGACACAAAGATAATCTAATGTACTTTCTAGAAACTATCTCAAAATACATTTTTGCTAAAAATTTACTCATTGATTTTTTTTCGACATATTTCCTATGTGACTGATGTAATCCATCAGTGTAGACTGTAGAGAGTTAGGACAGTATAACTGCCGCAGGGCCCCAGCGGGGACGTGTCATACACACTGTATTGATAGTGGAGTCACATAGTTACATGTTCACTTCGCGACTTGTCTTTATAACAACTTTCTTTTATTACACGCGTGAGAAAACTGTTTTCACTAAGTAAGTCTTTTTATTTTACCACTAAAAAACAACGCATAAAACACTAACAACAAAATATTACGGAAACAAACAACAGAAAAATGTTTATTTATTACAGTAATCAATCAGATAAAAATGTTGGTCTTATGACTAAAACCAATCCGTTTCAACCACTATAGCTTGTAAAATTGATCTATTGAAGAACTTGCAATTTAATTTACCTCCTCCTCGGTTTCCAAATTTGGGTAAAAATCTAACAAATTGACCACTAAAAAGGCATTTTGCTTGTTATGTATACGTGTTCCATTTTTAAACTATCTTGATACTAAATGTCATCTAAATTAATTAAGCGTTTTGGAAGCAATAACAGACAAACATACATGTACTACTCATAGATACTACCTAACTTTCATCGTTATAATATTAACAGGTTCCTTATTTCCGTTCCATATACAATAGGTACAATATCGTAAAGATTATTTATACATACATAAGTGTACATATGGGTGCTTACCGCAGCAGCACACAGTAACATAGGTACGTACATACTCGTAGGTAAGAGACAATAGTATTTGCACAGATGTGGCTCGGTGGCGCCGCCTGGGAATCTACTACACCTGCGACTGTACTTATATTAATAAATAATACGACAGATATACTTTCCGGGTGTTTTTACATTATAATACTATATATTACGTACCATATACTTACATACCTGAATACCCTATGTACCTAACATTTGGACTGAGTTACTTTATGTGATAATACATAAAGAAACACAAAAAGTTTTTTCTTAATATTTGTTACTTTTTTGGTGTGCATTAAAGTATCTACTATCTTTGTATGTACATACAAAGAGCTTCAATCTAAATAAATTAAAAATCACTTGTTCCATACAATACTCGACCGTGTGTTGAACACAAAGTTATGGTTTCTCTTTATATGGTTATGTTAAATCAAACCATTGTATGTCAGTAGTCTTTAATGGTACCCTTATTTGTAGAATACAATGTAAGTAATTATACTTTCATGTACATATGTACTTATAGGCGCGAAATTTTGTATGCAGGTATATAACCTTGCGATCTTCAAAGCGAGAGTGAATCGGTTCTAACTGGGTAAGCACGTTCCATCCGCGAATTACGGTCAAGTGCAAACCCATTCCTTGTAAAAAAAATTTAGGTACCTAGTTATTTATGTTTGTTTGTTTTGTTGCTATAGCTTTAGGATTTAGATTAGGTTCTGAATTGCACAAGCTTTGCTATTAGGAATACCAAATAAAACCAACAACGTACAATTGGTGGTTGGAATCGGCTATGGAACCTAATGTTGTTACAGAGCAAATAAAATGCAAATACCAATAAAGACAGCAGTTAAACCAAATTAACCAGAGTGTCGTACGTACCGCTGAGTTGTGGAACTCCTTGCCTCACTCCCAATTCCCTAAAAACTATAATACTACGATCTTTAAAGCGAAAGCGAACCGGTTCTTATTGGATAAGCACGACCCATCTTAGACCATAGCTATTGCTTACCATCAAGCAAACTACGGTCAAGTACTAACTTGTTTTAGTTAAAAAAAAACTCTAGATTCTTGAGCTTTTAAACAAGAAGTCGACAAGGTAAATTCTTACTCGAACACGTTTCATAAATACATACCGTTTGAAAACATAATTTTAAGATGACAAGTGAAACAAGGCTTTTAACGAACCTATTTCCAAAAAAGCCTACTTCCTGTGTTAATTTTCCTCGTAAAAAGCAAACACTCGGGAACAAAGTGCTGTCAATCCTGAAAAAAATCGCTGCCAAGTGACTTATACCGGGAGAATTATTACAGTATAGAATATACGAACAGTAAGGTAAGTTGGAACTAGTATCTCAGAATACATAATACAACTAGTATGTAGAACCTTTGTAGCTCAGTCGATTGATTAATTCGTTGCGATTACCAAATGTTAGGCAAAAGGTAATACTGTTGGTTTTTTTGTTACTGATAAGCATAATGTTAAAGATTGGCTTTATTGTTAGACTGTAACGTGTACACGGTACGACAATTTGTTGGCAAAACTGTTACTTTAATTCTACTAAAATCGTACATTTATATGAAACACAGTTTCAAATCTGATAGTCTAGTAACTACCTGACTGTCCTGAATAAAAAACCTCATGTTCGCTTTTACCTTTTTCCTTAAAACCATACACACAGGCAGTAAATCCCATACTGCATTACATATGTACAGTCGCTAGTCCCCAGAGCCGCGACCGCCCCGAAGGTGACAAAATTGAAAATTAATGACCCGACAAATGAGGTTACGCCCAAATTATTCAACTGACACTAAACCCTCCGCAAGAGGCTAAATAAAGCTCGCTGGAGAGCCTAAATAAATCCTTTACAAGCTGCTAATAAACTTGCCTGGAATATACTGTCGGAAGCGATAAGGCTGTCATATTTCAGTATGTCAAGGAAGTATTTATTCATAACAATGTATACCAAGTCATTGTTCATTTCGCTTAAAAATATGTACATGATTCGACCTACATATGTCATACCCCATATCTCTCTAATACTCATATATCAAAAATAAAATTGAATAACTAATTTTTAAGACGCCTTCTCGAAATTAAAACAATTAACTATTTTTTTGACATTAATATGGCTAATGGTTAGAAACCGATAAATTTATCATATTAATTCATATATCAAACTAGCTGCAGCGGGCGACTTCGTCCGCGTGGAATAGTTATTACCATAAAAACGGTTTTAGTGAGTTCATCTTAAGAGATAGGCGTATACTGTCGCAGACATTTTGTTAGATCATTTTAAGAGAAATAATTCTTTTATACATATTTTTTGATATCTTTAACCGTTTTCGCAGCGAACGCAACGGAAGCCCTCAAAGAATTTTCCCCGTTTTCTCCACATTTTCCGTTGTTTTTTCGCTCCTATTAGTTGCAGCGTGATTTTATATAGCCTAAAGCCTTCCTCGATACATGGTCTATCTTACACTAAAAGATTGTTTCAATTCGCACCAGTAGTTTCTGAGATTAGTGCGTTCAAACAAACAAACAAACTCTTCAGCTTTATAATATAAGTAGTTATAGAAGTATAGATAAATGTCATATATTAACTAGTATCATAATATTATGCACAATATTGTTAAAGCCGCAAAACATAAATATAAATACCTCCATCCGACCGCATGCGGTGTGGTTGTGATTTCGTATTTAAGCACAAATGCAAACTCTCATCAGACAGACCGGCTGCGGTTTTATGTATAGCGAGCTATAATACGACTTGCACAAATCCTGCCGTGTTACTCGCGGGTTGCGACAGCCTGTAGTATATAAATATAGTCTGTATGAAATACTCAATAAAGAAAATCAGGCATATAAACAAACGAATTGGTCTTTCTGTACTTGTTTTTTCAATAAAAAATCTTTAATTTATTTAGTTTGGTTCGAAAAACGCGTCTTGTCCAATACAACTACATTGGGGCTAGTTTTCACAATAGGTACTACTATCTAGTAAAAGCTAGTTCCAACTGAGAAAAAGCGTTCTAAAGAAAAATGGGGTTTATTTGTAACATATAACTGAAGTTATCAAGAAACTTCCACCGCACCACAACTTCTCACAGTTACATAAATGAGCAAACAGCCCGCCTGATAGTTAGCAGTCCCAAATCAGTAATGGATACACTTGTAGAGGTAATTCGTTTGAAGGAAAACCATTAACTGCCCCTTTGGGAAATATGAAAAAATACGACCCAAGTTGCCCAGCATAGACTAAACAACATAGACTTCTAACTAAACTAAATAAAATATTTTTTTTAAATATACGTAGGTATGTAATTTTTGTAGCCAATAAACTAATGTTTTTGTTTTCATAATAAAATTGGCGGAAATTACACGTAAAAATAACACTTATAGAATTCTTAGGAATGTCATAGGCTACTTTTTATCCAGAAATAATGCGAGCGAAGCCGCGGGCGTCCCTAGTGGACGAATATTTTTATTGTTTATCTATTCCTATTCAAGTTTGGTTATGTTTTTATTAATAAAATTGTACTGTATGGTGGTTTTAAATAGTTCGGTAAATCATATCACTCTGAATTAAATCTTTTAGATAAGTACAGAAAAAATATATCTCTCATAGGTACTTATAATGTGATGTCAATCTGTTCACAGCCAATGCCGCGTCTCCATGCTACCTACCTGTATGTATGTACATGTACATATGTATAGGCACCGCAATGCAGCACTCTATGTGAGACGAGATCACACATTTATGGCACAAACCATTTCAACCGGTAGAGCTTATAACGCCATTTTGTAACGGTGGTTCCATGTTTAAACAGATACTAATATTTATTGATAAATTATAAAATTGACATGTCATATAATATTAATCATCGAATATAAATGAAAAAAGTTTAGTACAGGTTTACGTATGACTACATCCTTCTTTATGAGTTAATTTATTAAGTGCTAAACCTTCACTAGTTGTTTAAATTAAACTTTTTATTGGAAAATGAGCGAAAATAATCACGAACGGCAGGATTCAAACCTGCGTAATGCCGGTCACCGTCCGGAACGCCTTATCCACTAGGCTACGGTCTACTAACTGCCAGGCGCGAAAATCCACACTCATTTCCAAACACTGAAGTGTTTGGAAATGAGTGTGGATTTTCGCGGCTGAGCGGCTGATGGCGCCACTTGTGCTGTCAAAATTTGTCTAACAAGCACTCATATCGATGTACTATAGACACCTCCAATAAAAATTTTAATCCTTATTTATGTTAAGACCAGTTATAGTCTAGAATGTGGTACGCTCGTCTAAAAGAAAATTAGGTATGAAGTTTGTTGTGTATTTATAAAAAAAAGGAAATTCTAGTGGTGTGGCGCGCTTATGAGGTATTTTCAGATTTATTTACTGGTGTTTATAGAATTTACCAGCAATTTCTTCTTGTTCTGAGATCAAACTATAGCAGTGCCAAGTAACTGTAATATAAGTTTTATTTTATATCTGCCAGACAGAGATAAAATAACTTCGGACAGAAGAACCGACATAAATTTCTTTTTTCCTTTTTGTTGTACACCACATTCTTCTTTTTTTTTCTTTTGCTTATTTCTCTCCAGCTGAAGGTTGCCTGGAAGAGATCGCTTTCAGCGATAAGGCCGCCGCTTGTGGCACTAGTTAAGGTGCAATTTGTTCTATGTACTGTTTTTTTAATATGTGTCAACAATAAAGAGTTAATCTATCTATCTATCTATCTATAAATCATCATTCTTTTGTGACTTCTGAGTGATAAATTATCTCTTCACACTAATGTTATAAAGGAAAGTTTTTTAGTAACTTTACATAGGTCTAGGTTAGTTTTTTCTTCTTATATTTATACTTGACTTAGTTCTAACTTACCTACCTACCTACCTATATGTGAGCGTGGCTCGGTGAAAAAATGTCTGTCTTAAATTTAATTGATATCACGTCAGACCTTGGTTCGATTCCGACCCCTCGTATTACATTAACGAACTCTGGTTTCGACTTTTCAAAACGTCCCAAGGCTGCCTGACAAGCTTTTGCTCCTTTTGCAAAATGAAAAAACCTGACACCCCTATTTTACGGGACACGGCAGCGCTTATCAAAGCGTAAATGTTACTTTTCTCTTAGCTCGGTCACCCATCCAAATGACCGTCCGCGATGCAAGTTGAACGTAAAATAAAACAGTAGATTAGAGCTTCAGTCATCGTCCGGTGTCATAAACAAAAGATTGATCGAAATAACTACATTAATGTATTTATTCGCTCGTAAAAATAACATCAAATATACATAAAATGTATGCGTCAGTCAGTCAGTATGAACCAGCTCAATTGCTTGAATGTTGTCATGAATATTATGTGAAGTGTTACTACACATTAAATGGCCAAGCGTAAGTTCTTTCATATTTGCTTGGTGATGTAAAGCGCTGATTTAGTTTAAGAAGTAGCCTGGAAAAAATCTTTTTGATGACTAACTTGCGTTTAAATACTTCCGAATTGAAATTCGACAAAATTATTCGTATTGTATACTTATTTAATTATTTAACTTTTTGGAAAAAACAAGGAGTTTTTATTGTATTTTGTATACAAACAGTACGTCATTTTTGAACTATTAAAGTGCATTCCAACGTTTTTAATAGATTCTGTTTTTGTTTACAGATTTAACAACAACAGCGCTGCTATCACACGCGGATACAACCGAGGTATATTTGTGATAGCTAGCAAACACAGTAAAAACATTTTTATTTGTATTTTTCATATTACAAGGTAATGGCACACCATAATCAATAACAATACTAACACACAGAGAAGTTTCTACTGTTCCTGATTATTTTGACGTGGCATATAATGATATATTGTTATGAGTTATTTATCATGTGATTAAGTGATTTTAATTTAAACTTTTCATTGGAAAATGAGCAAAAATCATCACTACCGGATTGTAACCTGAATTTCCTATGTATTTTTGTAAACTGTAAATTCATTTATAAATAACATAGCCTGCCCTCCACAACACAGGTTATCCTAGTGTGGAGTGCAGTGAACATATTGTTATAGTTCATAAGTGTTTGTCTTAAATAAATAAATTATTATTATTATTATTGAAAATGTTGTGGTGATATTTTTCACATTACGGACGGAGAATATAAACGGTCAATTTTTTCTCTGCGAATTTACAAAAGTCATCAAAATTCAATCATATTGATGTACAAAGCTGTAATAGTTTTCTATGGTTTTAGACATCTACGCACCTATTTTTTTAAACACCAATAAGCTTGCGTTTGACTAAGCCTGCATGATGTTAAGCACCACTATAGTCTAAGATGTAGCACGCTTGCCTAGAAGAAACCTATTTACTCTAGTTTTGAAGACCCCTGGGTAATAATTTTCTGGGAAAAGGGCTCCAGGTAGAGAGTTCCATAGTCTCGCTATCTTTACTATGAAGGTAACAGCAAAGCGCTTCGAGTTCAATTAATTTTACTAATAATTTGTTCATAAATATAGTCGTTGTCTTTTGTAGTTATACATTACCGTTTTAGGTAATTAACCTAGCTAGCTGTTTTTAAAACCTTACAAAAACTTTCTTCCACTAACCCAGTACAATATTTCCGTTAATCCCTTGGAGCCGTGAGAGCTAAGAAAACATCCGTAAGTATATAAAAATATTGAATTCACAAACAAACATAATCTCCGTAGAAATGTATCGAAGTGGAAGTGAAGGAGGTACAATAACTCGAGCCTATTCAAGCGGAGGCTTTTTACGTTCTTAGTAAAACTAACAAATAACTATTTGTGTAAAACTGTAGCTTACTATAAATGCCAGTCAGAAAAAATCTTCTTCTTCTTCTTATCGAATGAGAGTGGCCAACTCTGGTGTCGAGAGTTTATCAAGCCGATCTAAGGGCATCTGACATGGCTTAACAACTGCCGTACGACCCAAGGAAGCGCCCAAAATGTAATGCCACTTTTCGGTCACCCATCCAAGTACTGACCGCGTCGACCTTTGCTTAACATTGGTAATCGCATGCGATTGCCTGCGCTAGCTGAGCGACGGGCGCTACGTTGACAAAATACTCCGTCATCTTTTTTTCCTTACACATTTGGTCCGAAATTACGTATATACACACATAACTCAACTACTCAACTGATTTTGATAAAACTAGCTTTATCTTCTAAGTTAAGAAACTAAATCTCACCCAAAAACAATAACATTGATTTCACAATTTTGGTCCATCCGATTAGAAGCTTATGTACCTAGGTCATCATATTCAAAATATATCTAGTTCTCTCAATTATTTTTTTTTTCGAATAAAGCCTGTAAAGACTTCGTTAACTGTAATGTCTGTTCCAGAATAGAAGTAAAAACGAGTCCACTAACATATTCCGTAAAACGTTAGGCGAGAGATCTGTGTTGTACTAAATCCATGCTTAAATATAAAATCTATCATCTACCAGACAGATATAGGTATACTCTCCCAATAAAGCTGCAATTTTTCCCGATATACTTCTTCAGTGGAGCCCAACTTTGGCAGCATTTGGCAAACTATTTCCTAACACAGAGAGATGCTTTATAAAGTTTGCACACAACATTGCCAAGTTTACTGCATTTCACGCTACTGTCAGTAAGGATTTTTGACAACTAGTTCTATTGTTAGGCAGAGAAACTAAACTTAAAATAGTTAGACATACAGAAGATGATGGCATTATGCTATAAATTTACGAACAATGTAAAATAAAAATTACGTATTTCGTAAGTTTTGTCCCCGGTCAGTGAACTTTATGTATGGAACCACAGTGTTTTTTTACGAAGTCATAAAGAAACTTAAGTAACCCAATCTATTTTATTTTTATTTTTTTCTATCTGAATATATGAAACTCAAAGGTGACTGACTGACTGACTGACTGACATAGTGATCTATCAACGCAAAGTCCAAAACACTGAACGGATCTGGCTGAAATTTGGCATACAGGTAGATGTTATGATGTAGGCATCCGCTAAGAAAGGATTTTTGGAAACGCAACTTTTAAAGGGGTGAAAGGTGATGCAACTTTTACTTCTTAATGCGAGCGAAATCGCGAGCACCCACTAGTTTTATTAAAATTTACCAATTTTATACGTTTAACAGCCTACTAGTGTTATTATATATCTACTAAATATTTAACTACTAAGTCGGCGTGGCCTTGACGTCTCAATCGTGTGCCATTTAATCATCATAAAGACAACAAATCGATTTGAATACATTAACACGGATTTATGGAGGATAATTGGCGTATTTTTACGCAAATATGGGAATATTCTTCTTCGTAGGCTTACAATTTGAACAGCAGGTAATCATTTTATGTCTTTAATCATATTTTTAAATTTAACTACTTTATTTACTACATTAGCAAGAAGTAAGTTGGCAGTTATGATGAAATAACAAATAAAGTAATTTATAATCTATTGATAGTTAAATGCCACAGCCGATTATAAGTTTTAATATAACCGGCAGTTATTTAAAGAGCACATTATATACAATCCTAAGAAAACATACAATCTTTTTGACCCTTTTATATATTGAAGTCTCAAACCATCATATAAATGCTAAAAGTATATTTATTCTTTGTTTTTTTTTTGTTTCACGACACAATATAGCGATGGATCATCGTGACTTTTAGAGCAGTGATAATATAGGATCCTGAGAGTGACTAAGGCTAGTTTAAATCCCGAAACAACGAGAAAGAAACCGTAGGCGCAGGAAATCCACGAATAAAATATGATTTGTCGTTTACCTAAACACACTTTCTCATAGGTACATCAATTTACTCTGACACCAGTTGGCCTCTCCGTGATATGAACATACTTTTTAGTATCTTTTAATACGTTGTGTAATCTGATCTAACCCTAAAAAACCCCTATTCCTAATCGTTGAACAAGTAGGTACATAAACAGTCGACGCCCCATCAAAGATTTGATCGCAGCTTCGGCCGCAAATGGGCCGTAACACCTATACTACCTCCGCACATGTATCATAAAGGCACTTCACTGAATCACGCTTATTTATTCAACAAACACATAAAACTGCGAGAAATTATGACATAAAACGCGAGACGAGAAAATGTGGCCAACATTCTATCTGATAGGTACTGGGAGTGAAAATGTTTTGTGAAAATGTGGCTTTCTATTGAATTGTAGCGAGAAATTTGGAAAAAAATAGGCGACTTCTTTGTCACGTCATGTACAAATAACCATATTATCGTGAAATTACTGAACGGATTTTTGTAAAACTTGATCTGGTTTCTAGGTACAAACAAACGGAATATTTCACTCAGACAATCATATCATTAAATACGTAATTTCCAAAGAAGGAGCAAACCTAAAAATAAACAAAGCTTTACTCACGAAATTTACCACACACATATATAAGGAACAATCTATATCTATACGTGCACTCAAATCAGTTGTTTTCCAACTACCGCAGTATTTATAAAAACACCTGTTAATGTTCAGACGACTGTAAGTGACACCTAGTTTTTGAATTCAAAACCCACCGTTTCAATCCAGGTGTACAAACAGTGAATCAGTTTACCCTCGCACTCCGCACCCCGCGCCCCGCACTCCGTGTCTGCTCCGGTAGAAGGGTCTTATATTTACTTTCATAACTTACACTTACATTCAGTAAATCATTTTGGCTCAAGTATTTTAACGTCCGTATTCCAGTAGTTCCTGGTTCGAATCCGGCCCTACACCAATGACTTGTATTTTCAAGTTATGTGTGGATTTGCACTCGCTTAACGGTGAAGGAAAACATCGTGAGGAAACCGACATGTTTGAGGACCACCATATCCGAGGACATGTGTCTTCCGTGGAAGGACCTGGGCGCCCACCACGATGTATCTGCCCAAGAAAACTCCCCTAACGAATTAATTCTGCGGGGGAGTCACGACCCTCAGTCATGAGGAAATACAACTCAAGAGAGAGATTCCAGTAGTACAAAAGTGCCATCGTAGTACAGTACCGTGCTCAATTAACTATTTTAATAATTGTAGTATGTAAAACAACACACCAATCTAATTCCAGATTTTTTTGCAACAATTTGATAAGATTTTGTTTATCCATACATTGTATTTTATTTAAAAATATATTTGCTTATTATCACCTCTCATTAGATCTATAAAATATTGATTTTGAAATGTGAAAAATATAATTTCATTGTGTTAAAATGATAACCTAATTATGTTTTGCACAGCTAGTTCTCATTCAGATAGGCATATGGAATATTATATATACATATTATTTTATATATTATTTCCAGTTTAAAACTTTTGAAACAAAATTACAAAACGTCTCTTACTGCTACTACCGCATGCAATAGTTTCGAAGAAGTGTCAATTTCCTTTTTATAATATCGCTGGAACCCTCTTCAAGTATACTTTATGTTATCGAGAGGATCCGCGGGAGTGTACGGGTGTTTATGGATCGACTATTTGTGATGGGATTCTGTAAATATTACGTTACTTTTGCACGGATTGAAAGGATTTCGAAAGGTAATGGGGGTAAGGTTATTTTGAATATGTTTTGACCTTTCCAAACTGATTTAAGAGCTATTTGCGAGCAAATAGGTATATATATTATTTAATATAGAAAATCGCGTATTAGTTTAAAAACTAACGAATATTAAAGTTAAACAACTACCGCCGCGGTCACTTTATGGATGGGTGACCGACCGCGTAAATATGTCATATTTACAACCTGAGTGGCTCTGCCTGCTGTTCGTCATATTATTTTATTGATCACATTATTATAGAAGCCCTTAAGGCTATATTATTGAGGTGCTGTAATGTTGTTCACAGATTTCGTCTCCAACTTACTAAGTACCTACGGAATAGTAGTTAATATTGTCAACCTGAATAATGTTTCCCTGAAGGAATTAGCTGCTACAACACGAGAGACCACTTTCTCTCAGCGTAGAAGCTGCTCGATATATCTTTTGTTCTAAAAAATACCCTATTGAAAAACCATTTTTTATGGCTTTTGCGAAGATATGTCAAGTGGGAAGATAGGCCATCAAACTGAGAAATTTATTACATCAATATAAAAGTTCCATGAAGCTGTGATCAATAGTTCCTCCGCCTCAAGTATTGCTGATTGTTGTTTATAGTGTGAAGTAAGCTGATTAACTTGTTATCGTCGTTAAACCTCATTAAGGGTAAATATACACTGTCTTATTGTTCTTGGGGATTTGAGACTCACCTCGTATCGATTGGAAAGTAAAGGCAAAAGTACTTAACTTTGTAAGAAAGTATGTCTAGTGTGCATAATTTTAGAAATGTCCTACACACATCCTAACCTCTTTGAGAACAATAATAAGCTGTACAATATATAATACCTTTGATAAATCTCGTACGATCCAGAGTTTGAAACGTAAACGAAAAAAAATTACATACGACGTCATGTTACTTAGAAACCTCAAATATGACAGTATTTCTCTACTATGTAATGGATGTCATTTTACATTATAAACTTTTCCCTTGAATTACGCTATCTCTATAAAAAAATCACCAAATCAAAGATCTACACATCGATAGATCGGTTCTTATCCGGTAAGCACGCTCCATCTTAGGCCATAGCCTTTGCTTGCTATCAGGTAAACTATGGCCAAGTGTAAACACGTTCAAATTAAAAAAAACATACAAACACACAGATGGCACAAAGCGACTTTGTTTTGTACTATGTAGTGATTGCACCAGTCGTACGTATGTATTGAATGTTGTGTGTTATCTATTTCCATGTTAAATACTCGTAATATGAAGGCAGGGAAACTATGTTAAATTGATGTTGAAACCACGGCCCCCACGGCCCCTGAAGACGGCCCGAATATTCCACAAATAGCTCACTGATCCGTTATTGATGTAGGGGTCGAGACGCAGATATAACTAACATGAGATTCATTATTACCTACATCTTAATATTAGATAAACATATTTTTTTCAAGCAGATCAATAAGAGATTTATGTTTTACGTAATACAATGAGCATCTTGCTTGATCACGAGCTATGGACCCTAAAGAAAACTGAAAGAAATAGTGAATACTCGTAGTACGTCATAAGCAAAAACACGCAAGGTGAAACCTAAATTTAGGATACTTAAAATAAATGAAAAATATTATAAGATTTATAAGAGTTTTTTGCAGTTTTAATGCCATTCCTATCGGGCAATTGTGGATAAAGGTATGTGCTATTTATATATATATACCTAATTGGGAAGAGGTCGGCTCCAGGATACGGTAACCCAGTCTGGATTCCGACGCATTATGTTTTACCTAAGGCTAAGTTAGTTATTTAAGAAACTAGTTATAATTTTTTATGTTACATAGCCTTAAGACATTTTGTAGTACACAATAAATATTTTCATTTTCATTTTCATTTTCATATCTGCTAGGACTGGTTAAGACTTTAGTAAATTTGGAAAGTTTTCTCTAGACACCGAAATGCCAATCAAAGTCATCTAAAATGACATATAATATTTAAACCAGTGACAGTGATTCACTTATCCTACAACTTAAAAGGCTTTTATCTACACTAATGTTGTAACATTCTACTTATGTTTCCAATACTTGACTTATAATTACTACTGTTATAGCACAGACAACAAAACACTCAATTTAAGCAATTTCACATGATGTTATAATATCCACATCGATATCGTAATAGCTCATTATAACATCGAAAAAGCGTGACCAACCTGATTGCAGGGCCAATCAGGTTGGTCGCGCTGCGCTCTCGTTGGTTAGATTTTAATGGCGGCAAAATCACTGTGACAATACACGTACGCGTGAATTTAATGTTTCGCAATGTGTTTTGTTTTTTAAATACAAATTAAAAGTTTAAAATGGATAGCGACGATGATATTTGTACGCCTCCGGATGTTCTAGAATTGGCAACAAAAGTAACTCACAATCTTTTGCCAGAAAAATCTAGAAAATTATATGAAAAATTAACTATTGTCAGCTTTTACTCTTGTTGTTTGATTAATTGCATTAGTGAAGATAAAGTAGTGTATGCAACTGCATAAACTACTATTGTAATTAGAGTTTTGTTTACGAGTAAATTTCTTTAATTAGTGACCACCCTGTTGAGCATTGCAAGAAAGAGGCCGATAAAATTATTATGTTTTTTTCTTGTACGGGTTTGCACTTGGCCATAGTTTGCCTGATAGCAAGCAAAGGCTACATTACCTCTTACTTCATGGTAGGTACCGACTGTTCCTCCACAGTACAATAATGTTGCAATACCGACATATGTGTTTCGTATTTTTGAATGTCATAATGATTCGTCTGCAGCTAGTTATGTCGTTGTGTTGTACCCATGCTGCGGCCGCGTAGAATGTTGTGGCCATGTTGTTGCGATGTTGTAGCGATGTTGCCAACTCCTTTATTAATATCTGTGGCTTGCCACCACTTGCCCAGCTTTATTTACTAGGGGTTTCACTTAAATACTTTGTAACCCCTGATTTTTTTGTGCTCCTATGATTATCGCCATGTTTATAAATAGTGTACATAGTTGCAACATCGCTGTGTGGCTTACTGCGAAATCTGTTTATTTTTCTTAAACAAATCCAATTTGATTGTAATTAATAAAACTTACTAATTGTGTAATTTGTACACTTTCATGATCACTACTTAGCTATCATATGATTTTACGATAATTTCTTCATTTTTATTAACAGTAAAATAGTTAATTACCAAAGTACATACTGAGGGTTCAGTATTTGATTTGAAATTTTGTCTGGTTTTGTTATTTTATTTGGTTATAAAGGATAAAAAAGATAATTAAATAAAGATTATTTAAGTCAGAACTACAGATTTTTTCGTTTATTTGTAGTTGATTCAATTGTATGATGAGAATAAACGCCAAAAGACGATTGCGTTTAGTTAGCTCGATAATTTTATTTATTTGGAACGTTTTCCAAGCAACATACGCCAGCATGATAACACTCACTTGCCATTTCTTCTTTTATATAGCTAATTATTTTTACACGGATTTTCGCGAGCGAAGCGAATCCGAATATTTATGTTACTCAGCATGCAACTCCATCAAATGTTTACTTAAGCGTCCTCTAGTGAGTAGTAAAGTTTTATGTATATGAAATTGATATCATCTTTGCAACACGGCCTATAAAAAAATTTATTAATTTCGTTTCATAAGCGGAGTAGGGGATCGCGTAACATACCACACAAAAAAACAAAAGAATTGATAACCTCCTCTTTGATATCGATAAAAAAATGGTAATGGTGGTGTTGACAGAGGTATTCAATTCACGTTACTAAATTTAATACGCGTTTAATTGTAACCCGAGGTATATGCTGAGTCTAACTACATAGTGTAGTCGTCAATCATAGTCGAAAACAAACTCTGCTGTAAACATTTTTCATCCCACCACAATGAAATACTGTACCTATTAAGAAACTACTGACACTAGTCATCTATTCAGTCAGGCAGAATCTTATATCTTGAATTATGTACGAACGTTGAAACGTCATGTTTAAAAATGTTAATATCATTTAATAATTCATGTACGTGTCACCTGTTTGTGCAATCTATGTACATGTTGTTCTAAGCGTAGAAACAATAGATTAACTGGTAATCCCGCGGTTTGCGAACGTTATTAATTTTAATCTCTGGGTTAATCTCTTCAAAGTTAATCTGATTTGCTAGCTTGTAATCTATACGAGTGGTTAGATTGATACTAGTTAATAGACTTAATGCTAGTATATTGAATTTCCATGTGTGTAATTTACACACATGGGAATATGAAAACAATACTCATATTTAAAAAAACCGTTTTAAAGAGTAGTTAGTCGAAAACTTCAACACTGTCTGATCTTGACAGTATAAGCTATAATAAGCCTTCATTTATATGTGTTTACTTATTTTGAAAATTATTGAGACACAGATTTGGCTGAAACAATAAAACTATTGCTCCATTCCATACTGTTGATACTGCATTCTATTTTGCCCATACATCTCGCCGCGCTGCATTTTACTTTGCACCATCCCGTTGTACCCATAAGGCTCGCCCATGCTGCCTTGGTCCATTCTTCCTTGGCCCATTCTGCCTTGACTCAGACCGCTCTGGCCCATATTATTTTGCCATGTTGTTTGACGCAGGTCATTCGACCCCTTTGCTTTCCAACTTCCACCTAGTCTCATATCACTTTGTCCCATATTATTTAGATACACTCCACTGTGCTGGGTGTGATACTGTCCCGCCGAGTATCTCATTCCGTTGAACGCCTCTACAGGTGGCATCATTCCTCCTTGCCCAGTTTGTGCAAGACTTGTGTCTCCCTGCATCATGTCACCTTGCCTGTTTCCATTATATCCTACACCAGTTTGTCCTTGTAAGTGATAGTCCTGTCCCGTGTTTCCCCACATATTGTATTGTCCCATTCCACCCTGGTTTACACCTTGATTTCTATTTTCTCCTTGTATGCTATTCAACTTTTGATCAAATTCACTATGGAGCAAATTTAGTTTATTTTGTTCATTCTGGTTCATTTCAGTATCAGGGTCCATTTCGTTAGGTCCCGTGCCTTCCAGTTCAATTCCATTTCCTTCGTTTCCTGCAAATCCCAATTCATCTTGGGCCATATTTAACTGTCTTATTCTAACATTCAAGTTATCTTGATCACCCATTTTACCCTGTTTCATTCTTTCTTGCATGTCATTTCCGTCCTGCACCATTTGTTCTAGTTCCATTTGGTCTTGTTCCGTCTCGTCCAGTTCTTTCTGCGCCATTTCTTCGTTTTCTGTCCCTTCCCCAGCTTGTAGCATATCTTGTTCACTTTGCCCCGGGAAATCTTGTACATCCGTGTCGTGTTCTGCTTGATCCTGAAATAATGAATAAATGAGTAATTTATTGTCCATTGTCATATAATACGGACTTACACAATGTTAATATTAGTCGACCTTATATCCTTACTTAGTTAACATTTAGAAAATTTAGTGACCGTGATAATTTTATGATATTTTTACAAATACATCGTGAAAGCCTAGTCCTTCCCACGTAAGACAGCTAGAAGTGTACCTGCGTGTCGTCGTCCTCAACGACAGCCTGCAGCCCGCGGGCCTCCACCTGCCGCGCCAGCTCCCTTTGCGCGCGGCCCTGTGCGATCCAGTTGGCGAGCACCTGCCGTTTGTCCCCTCCGAAGTACAAGTGGTCCATTTCCTCGGCCGAGCTCGCGCGCCGGTAGTAGAACTTACACTCTTTGCCTTCGCCGTTGTAAAAGATGGGATCTGGAAACAAGCGTTACATATAGGATACAGTTGCTTATTTCCATTTACCAGTGCCTCGCACTTTACACTATTATATAAATACGAACCTGTATTGGGTTTTCGGTCTATTGGTTCTGGTTACACGCCGTAACCGAGCCAAATGTAATCACGATTTTCTTTAGAGTGATAGAACATGGTCTTGGAGGTAACTCAAGGCTACTTTTGAATCGTTACAGCGCTATCAAAGCCGCGGCCATTTACAGCGGCTTTTTAGTGTTCTGTGGCCAATCTGTCAGTCTCGTTTGAGAGCCACTTACAGTTCTAGTACAGGCATGCTCCTGTGCTCGTTCTTGGTTTACAGTGTTCGATTGTACATACGTGTATCGTTTCAAGTGATCTAGTGGTAAAATACTTGACTGAACGTGTGTGTCGCAGTGAAGTGTAAAAATATTACAGGTTAACTAATAATCACGCGCTGAAAACAATACGTACCGTTCTCATTGTCAGTTCCATAGACGCCGTAGTTTCTCTCCTGCGTGCGGAACAAGCAGTTATATATCTCCAGCTCACACAGCGAGTAGAAGGAGAAGTAGCGCCACTGCCAGTAGTTGTACCCGCACACGTGGTGCACGGCCGTGCTGGAACGTAGCAGGCGCATGGTTTATAATTTAGCAGTTGCATTTTATTAACATGTTTTGTGACATAGCAGTCATCATCATCACAAATTTAAGGGCAAGGCCCTTGTCTGTGGAGCTTCCTTCCCGATTTCCAATTTCTTGACCTCCTTATACATAGAGTAACATAAGAATATGTTACTATGTAACAGTAGCATGTCAAATACCACCACTGTGATAATTGCATAATAGTTGAATGAGATCTCGAGAGCGACAGGGCAACTTGTTATCCCAAAAAAACATTCGTGACCCTTTATTTAAAACCCATTTATCTCAAAATATAAAATAAAGGTGTGTTAGTGATACTATTTATCCCTTAAGAGCGATTGAACCGATGTGGCTAAAAATGGTGGCATATTTCAATAAATAAATAATAAATAAATATTCTGGGACATTGCACACAGCGCCATCTAGATATTAACTTAGAATCAGGAGACAGACATGATACTTATCATCCCGGATTTCTTACTGGAACGGGAGCTATGCGGGTGTGCCAGGAGCATAAGGCGACATGTTCTTATCTTTATATGTAGATAGATCGCATATACAGATCCTTATGCTCCTGGCACACGGGTGAAGGTGAAGGGCGCAGCTAGTTGAGTAATGACGTACCCTCTCCGGAGGCACCAGATATAGAGCATCTCGCAGTTGTTGCGGTCCTGGGCCACGAACTGGTACCGGTAGTGGATGGTGTAGTCCACGCCTTCGAAGTACCAGCCCCACGTGGTGGTGGGCTCCGCGGTCGTCGTCGTCACCGTCGCTGCCGCGCGGACCGATAATGAGTTATTTAACAAAACAAAGGAATTCTCTCAACACCCGTAGTAGGTAATGTACGGGTACATTCAATTTTTCATTTAACTAGCTGTGCCTGCGACTTCGTTCGCGTGTTATAGATATATTGGGCATTAATTCCTTGAACTTTTAACCGTTTTCGCAGCGCACATAACGGAAGCCCTCAAAGATGAATAATTTTCCCCGTTTTTTCCATATTTTCCATTGTATCTTCGCTCCTATTAGTTGTAGCGTAATGTTATATAGCCTAAAACCGTCCTCAATAAATGTTCTATTCAACACAAAAAGATTTTTTCAAATCGCACCTGTAGTTCCTGAGATTAGCGCGTTCAAACAAACAAACTCTTCAGCTTTATAATATTAGTATACATTATCACTTTTCCAAAAATGCCATTATACCATAGGAAATAAATTTAGTCAGCCACTTACTGTTATCTTGCTCGGTGGTGGTGGTAATGCTCTTGCCAGCTTTCCTCCGGTACTCGTCGCATGGTTCGCCCGGCGCAGTGGCGGCGGCGTCCGTCTCGCTAGCCACGGCACACGGGTTCGCACGGCATATTGCCACGTCTGATTATAGGAAACATTTTTAAAGTTAGTAAACATTTTTTTTTATTATGACGAATTTTATTAAAATCTTGTTGGCAAAACACAGTTAAGTCAATACGTAAATTCCGGTCCAAGATCGAACTAATATCTATAGTATTGACACCAGAGATCACCACTCTCTCACTAAATTACTCGTGTAGGTACTCACCTATACCGATGGTAAGCAGTCGCAACATCAACAACAACACATACACAACCCATTGCATGTTCAGATGTCACTATACATTAATCAGATCTTTATTTGAACATAATCAGACAGAACACAACATGATTTTTTTTAAACTCGAAACAGAAGTACGGATGTGCTCAACCGCAGAGCACAGTGTCGCATGTGGTGTGTCGCTTCAGACGGTATAGTGAAAAATAACTAGAAAATGAGTTGCTTCGGAACTCACTCTGCTGCGTGCATTCATTGCCAATAATGACTGATTTCTAGATAACGATATTATTGTACTGGGACTGAAAACGCGCAGATGAACAGAAATTAATAAAAACATAATATACTAGTGGGTGCTCGCGGCTTCGCTCACATTAAGAAGTAAAATTTGCATTCCAAAAAGGCTTTCTTAGCGGATGCCTACGTCATAACATCTACCAACATTCCGAATTTCAGCCCAATCCAGTGGTTTAGGCTGTGCATTGATTGATCAGTATATCAGTCAGTCAGTCAATCAGTCAGTCACCTTTGAGTTTTTTATTTACAGATTACCAGGACAAAATAAAAGCAAATATTTCATGAAAAAATAATAATAAGTACTTCTAAAGTGAATACTTAATTTCCTCACAAATAGAATAAGATGCTCGATTCCATTGCTGTATGTTTGCTTCACCATTGTCTTTCAAATCTCACCATTTCATTTTTAAATTCCACACGTATCACTACCAAACGTTAAAACATTGTTTCAGTTCGAATTGTATCTGTGTTTTTGGTCCTTCTATGGCAGTATTGTCAGTAAAGTCGTTAATTAATGTTTAATTAACGCAGTATTGAGTTTGAAGTGTGAATGTGTTGTATATACATCGATACAGTATAGTAGAATGTTGATATAAGTATACATACATGTTATAAAGAAGCATACTTCAAAATAAACACACATGGTATCTTAGCGCAAAATAATATTCAAAATCAACATAGTGATGAACAAAAACTGAGAACATGTCTCATTTTTGGAAGGACCTGGGCGCCCACCACGATGCAATTAGCATTATTTTTAGGGCAAAAATATTATCTTAAAAGGTTTTTTCAATACTTTTACCCTTGACTGTCAGGTAACCAGCAGCACAAACGATTCTATTCTCGAATATGACAAGTACTTGTTTTGGTTTAAAAATGAAATAAATATCCTTAAAAATACTATTATCCGTTAGTTTCAGAGCACCAACACTACATTCATTCACTCCAGTATCTAAATCAGTTCACTTGTCCCTGATCAAGTACCGACATACTAACTAACACATATTCTGTGTCCACATCTAGTACATAAACAAACAGTTTAAACCCCTAGCTGCAGTAACCTAGCCTTTATGACCTAGTGATAAGGTGCAAGTGCCTTGTCAAGGTGCAAGCAGTTAGGTTACAATGTAGTTTTATTGTCGTTGATTTTACTGCTGCTATAATGATGCTCATGCGGTAGTCTTCATGCTTTTGTTTGAAGAAATTGCCATGAGAAAATAAAACATGGTTTTGTTGAAATGTAATCTATAGGTACATACTTCTATACTAATATTATAAAGCTGAAGAGTTTGTTTGTTTATTTGAACGCGCTAATCTCAAGAACTACTGTTCCGATTTGAAAAATTATTTTTGTAATGTAGAGACTATTTATCGAGGAAGGCTTTAGGCTATATAACATCACGCTGCAACTAATATGAGCGAAGAAACAATAGAAAATGTAGCAGAGACGTGGAAAATTATTCTCTGAGGGCTTCCGTTGCGAAAACGGTTCAAGATATCAAACAAATGTGTATGAAAGAATTATTTCTCTTGAAATGATCTAAAAAATGTCCGCAACAGTATATGTCTATCTTTTCAGGTTAACTCACTAAAACCGATTTTATGGTAATAACTTCTCCACGTGGACGAAGTCGCGCGCACCAGCTAGTGTGTATATAAGTTTGTGCCATTCTGTATAGTTCAACCGCTTCATAGTTATTTAGCCGTCAGCCAACAATTGTACAAATATTGCATTTATCTATCATTTATTTCGTTCATCACAGTTTATATACTACTCTTGATTCTTGTTAAGTGTCATTTAGTGATAAGATGTCATTCGATGCGTTTTTTAAATGTTTGGTAGCATACCTATCGCTGTAATTTAGAAGAAAAAAAACAAGTAAAGACAGAGCATTTTGACACAGCGAGTTTATCCACGTGCTTCCGAACTATATGTGTTTAGAGGTCTACGTCGTCTCCACAGACTGTTTCATCAGATGACATACACTACACATTAGAATTAGAATTTAAAATAAGAATGAACATGACAAACACACTCAGCAATTTTTTTGTTTATTATTTAGAATAAACATTACAAACACACTCAGTATTTTTTCGTGACATATATAATCCTTGGGAACAATATCAAATATTAGTGAAACAAGAGGTCACGCCGCACTGACAGTCCCGCGTGGTGTGGTGTGGTGCCGCCTGGGCAGCGGGCGGTGATTCAATCTCCGTTCTCTAAAATGGAATGATGTGATTGCTTCTAGTACATCGTTCTATTACCTTACTGATGTTAATGCTTTTAAAATACATTTCAAAAGCATTAATGACTATTGTTGTGATTTCTGGAAATAAGCTTAACTTTGATATGAAGTCTGCGTTTTATAGAAAGAGCAGGGAAAACTTAAAACTATTTACTGAGGTTTGCGTTTCCTGATAATAACCATCCAGTAATCTTTAGCCAATTACAAATTGAAATGTAATAAAATATTAAAGAAAGTAAATTAGCTTTGTAGTAGGTATCTATGTATAATTTAGTTCTGTGGCCAGTAAAGTAGCTAATTAAGATGTTTAATTAACTCAAAATGAAGCTCCGTACGAGTCCCAAGTTTTAATGAGATTTCTCCTTAATGATAAAGTGATAAGTAGATACTTACCAACTTTCCATTCCGGGAATTCGGGGTTTATACCCGGATTATACCTTGCATGGTGTGAGGCGGATAGGATAAGATAAGGTAAGATTATCTTACACGTTACCAGCGTGATATCAACGACTTCTGATACGAGTCATTTTGTGTGAGCTACTTACTTACTGACTGTAACAAACTCAACTGAAGAAGGTGAAGGTGAAGGTGAAGGCTGCTGGAGAAGGTGCTGGGAGGTGGTGGTCACGATCCTCAGACATGAGGGATACGATTCAAGGAGGAGGTAACAAACTCAGGGCAACAATTTTGAATTTTTTAGCAACTATGAATGAAAACACAATATAGGTAGTAGTACATCCTTAATGTTTATTCACACACACTATAATTTACAAACTTAGGCGCCAGGGCCTCTTGGCCCGAATCTTATCACTAAACTATATAATATAATCAGCATAGCGCATGGGTTTTTTTACCATGCGCTTGCGAGCTTGGCGTTCTGACTCTAACATAACTGACTCGACTCGCGCGGGGTCCGGTGAATTTTCAAGCGACGCCGCGGGAGTCGCTGTCATTGGACCATTCAAATCGTTGCTTTCATTCGGCGCGTTCACAGGACGCGCGGGAAGTTTAAGTGATGGTGCTATATACTCCCCCTCCAGGTTGGAAGAACGTCTCGTTTCCGACCTGGGATTGCAAGGTCTACCTCGGGGTCGTTTTGGTAAAACGGGAGGGCCGGTATTAAAATTATTATTGACTGGAGTAAGATCCGTACTGTGATACTTTCCTATTGGATGGCCCTTGGAGTCAACCAATAAGAAAGTAGTAGGACTAACAACCTTTTGGATAAAGTAAGGGCCGTCCCGTTTGGGCATGAATTTTGACGTTATTCCCTTGCTTGCATCGCTAATATTTTTCACGCTAACAAGGACTGCGTCTCCCGGTTGAAGTACAGGAAAGGGGCGACGGGCGTCGTCGGCGGTAGCCTTGCGCCGGTCCTGCTGCTGTTCAACGCTCTCCCTGATATCACGTAGTGTGTTCACGAAGGACTTCAAATAAGGAGTGATCTGCGGAACAAAATTATCTTTTGTAAGAACAGAGCGTAGATCGTGGGACGCGTCAAAAGGGGTTCGTAACTCACGAGCAAAATTCAAATAGGCAGGTGTTCTGCCAGTGGTCGTACATACCGCGCTGTTCATGGCAAAACGTACATGCGCTAGGTAATCGGGCCACTTAGTATGAACCTTTTTAACTAGTATGGCCAGCTGAGTTTTCATGTCTCTATTTTTCCTCTCAGCTGGGTTTGCCTCAGGGTGATAAACGGGAATTAGTTCTTGTTTTACATCAAGCAAATGCATGCACTGCTGCATAACTGCCGATATAAATTGTACGCCATTGTCAGAGATGATGCGACGGGGCACGCCATACCTTAGGAAGTATTCTTCTAGTAGCTTACGCGCGCATGCCTCGGAAGTGGCGTCGGCGAGACTAAACAGCTCGACCCACCTGGTGGCGACGTCCTCCACGAGAAGTACCCAGCGCTCCCCCTGATCTCCTGGTGGCAGAGGGCCAAAAAGGTCGATAGCTAGAACCTCTCCTCTCTGCTGCAATACAGGAGTCTGCAAGAGACCTGCTGGCTTTTGGTTGGATGGCTTATATCTAAGGCAGTCAGCGCATTGTTTCAAATATTCGGTAACAAACCGCCGCATGCCGGGGAAATAGTACCGCTCTCGCAGCCGATATAACGTTCTCTCGATACCTTGGTGACCAGCCGTGGATGAATCATGTAATTGTCTCATTACTTCCCCTCTCATAGATGATGGCAACACCAGCTGTACCTCCTCGAACTCACCGTCAGGGTCATATCGATACAGTACTCCCTGTGATACGATATATCCGCGCTCTGACCATTGGGCGACTGGAAGTTGCTCAGCACCCTCAAGAGCCTCGATGATTTTGCGCACGTCTGAGTCTTCCATCTGGGCAGCTCGGAGGTCAGCGGCAGTGGTGTGCGGGAAGTCGACGGTATCAATGTGATGTTGCGCAAAAGGAGTAGGCTCTCCCCCTGCTTGGAAGATGTCTTGGTTCTTCCACAGAAGGTCGGCCAGCTGCTGTCTCTGCTCTCCACTCAACATCAGCCCCTCATCGTCACGAAGGCAGGCTGCAGATACCACGCTGGAGTTGTCCGCTTCAAACTGTAATTTATAAACATGTTGGCTGTTTGAAAGTGTCCAAACAGATTTATCAAAGTCAAGCAACATCCCAGCTGCTTTAATGAAATCAATCCCCAATAGTGTATCGTTAGAGCTGTCTGGGAACACAATACATTCGAGTTGGATGCTTCTATTTTCAACAATTTCAAAGTTAACATCAGTCAGTAGGACTGGTCGAACTTGGACTGAACCATCAGCCAGTCGCACCTGTCTGGTGGTTTCCTTGAAAGCATGGTTGATCTCTCGAAGGTGTTTGTACAGTAAAGATCCAATAATGGTTCTCTTAGACCCTGTATCAAGTAAGCCATTATCTTTTTTATTAAGCACTGACACACCAAGAATGGGTCGAAGGCTCTTTTGTTCATTACTACAATAATAAGAAAATATTACCTGGTAGTCCGTGGGATTAGGCGTGGGAGTTGCCGTCTCAACCTTACCATCATTGTCATTGTGGTGTTTCTGTGGGTATGAATCTATACAGCTGTCAACCAATGCAACCGAGTGAGAAAGATCCAATGACATTACACATGTATTAGCGCACTTAGAGCACTGACTACGAGTGACACCCTTTTCTCCACATTGATAACATGATGGTACAATATCATTGCCAATATTAGCCTTATTCTTTAACTTAATGCAAGTGTCTCTAGTATGGCCGCGGGAGCGGCAGTAGAGGCAGTACAGCTTCGGTTCGGCTTGAACATGTTGATGCGCGGCGACAGCAGAGCGTGCGGCGGCAGGTGCAGCACGCGCGGTAGATGCATAAGCGCCGGCGGCGGGCGAAGCGTGCGCGGCAGCGGGCGACGCGTGCGCGGCGGCGTTCGGCAGAGCGTGCGCGGCGGCGGTCGGTAGAGCGTGCACGGCAGCGGCCGGGGCGCGCGCAATGGCGGCGGAGGCAGCAGGTGGCATACTTCGCTTCTGATGCTTGAATTCATCCTCAAAGGTTTCTTCAATCTCTCGTACTTTTGACAGTAATTCACCGTAGGTATTAAATTCATCGCGCCGAAGACGTGACCTGATTTTGTGATGAAGGAGGCCAAAGATCATATCAAGCTCTGCTCTCTCACTTATATCACCCCTCGGTAACTTCGCCAGTAAGGCTCTAGCTCTAGCCGTGAAAATCTCAGTTTTCTGGTCGTGTTGTTGTGGATTGTTAAAAAGCTCTCTGTATAGCTTATGCGGAGGGCGTCGTTCCCCGAATGCATTTTGAAGCGCTACGATAGCTTCGTCGAAACTGGTTACGTCATGCCTGGTGCCTTGCCACCATACTGCCGCGTCTCCCGTCAGCAGCATCGAGAGGCCGCGCATCGCGTTCTCTTCAGAGATGTTACTGCACTCCCGGTACGCTTGCATGGCGTCGATGAATACCTCGACCGCCTCGCCCGACGCTCCGCTGAAGCGCGCCTTGCACGCAGCGAAGTGTCCCGAGGGCGCGGAGAAGGTCTGGTTGAATTCATGCGGTGAGTCGAGACGAGGCCCGAGCACACGAGTCATTATGCGTTCGAGGGCCTCAGTCTGAGACTGCTGGAGCGACGCCATAAGCGAGGCAACGTCGCTCAAGGGCACGCCGGCGGAGGCCGACGCCGGGGCGGACTCGTCCGCCTCGTCGGCATCGTAAAACTCAGATTGACGGCGTGTTTGGCGTCGTGCACGCGGCATTATTGACGATTATACTATACTTCACTGCACAACAAACACATGCCCTAAAGTTGGGCAGCCACTTTAGCAACTATGAATGAAAACACAATATAGGTAGTAGTACATCCTTAATGTTTATTCACACACACTATAATTTACAAACTTAGGCGCCAGGGCCTCTTGGCCCGAATCTTATCACTAAACTATATAATATAATCAGCATAGCGCATGGGTTTTTTTACCATGCGCTTGCGAGCTTGGCGTTCTGACTCTAACATAACTGACTCGACTCGCGCGGGGTCCGGTGAATTTTCAAGCGACGCCGCGGGAGTCGCTGTCATTGGACCATTCAAATCGTTGCTTTCATTCGGCGCGTTCACAGGACGCGCGGGAAGTTTAAGTGATGGTGCTATAATTTGAATTTGAAACACAAGTCCCAAATTGTGTGTGTGTGTTTTTTTATGATATGGAAACGATAAGTTGAAGGTACTCATTTCATTCAATCTTCACCGGCAATTATTAGATCACACAAGTACCTATATCTTTATCTCTCCTTGGCAACTTTTCATTTAAAAAGTTATAAAGGTTTTTTTCCAGGTTGGAGGTCCTGGAAAGGCCCTAGTTAGTTATATAAACATTTTAATTTGATTACACATCCACTGAATGAACCTAAATCTTAAATTAGTAGACTCGGAACCAACTTGCTCAAACAACTTGCAAGACATCTCAAACATTTTAAGTAGAAGAAGAAAATGTAGGTACTGTAAAGTACCTAACCTGCTTTGGTTAGTTTTTTAAAGTACCTTACTTATAAAGGTGGTTTTACACTTTCCCAGGACCACTGTTTAGCTAAAAAAAAGTAAAGGTCGTGTGAGAGTAGCCAACTCTGGTGTTATAGTTTTCAAACTGCCCTAGGGCTCTATCAACAATAATCCAAGATTTAAAATCTAGTGCATGAGAGACCTTGATTTTCATATTAGCACTCGCTTTTTTTAAAGAAATCTACATGTTTGAGGACCTAGTGTTTATTTTTGTAGGATAAATAAAGAAACAGGTATATAAACGTTCGTATCAACTTAATAAAATGTACTTTACACATATTTTATAAGATAATATTACAGGCTACAACTATTGTATATTTTAAAATGTTATTTGTGTCAATAAATGATTTTATTATATATATTATTATTATATAATTTCAGGCGGGCTATAGTCAAACGCAAATGTATATTACATGATCACACGTAAAAATATTAAAATGTTCCCCAGTGTCACCGCACCCTTACTTACCGTAGCAAAGTAATCAGAAATAATAAATTCTGCGAAGGAACTAAACTCCCGATCAATTTAATTGGATATTCATTACGAGAGGAAAACGAGACCATTATTTTGCAGTTTTATGAGAATTTTCTTTTTTTAGGGCATTCGAGTTACCAATGGTTAAATTGATAAATTCAATTTTAACAAATTATTTTGTTGTATAGTCACATAAAAAATATATGTACAATCTTATTGAAATAGAAATCTGTAAAAAACATACGATACTTACATCGGTGTTATTTATTTTTAGAACCTTTCAAAAGTTCAATCCATTATACGAGTAGATCACATAAACCTCTAAATAAAAGCTTACAAAAGAATTACTGGAGCTTTTACAGTTTTAATGTTAACTTGGGTGGCTTTAATGCTGTACTACTTTTTTGCTCTTTTAATTAATCAATTTTCTCGATAACATTTTATAAAATGTGAATGCGATTTTTCTGCAGCAATGCACCGGGCTTTGACTATTGTAAGACAATATCAACAAATTTAAATATTAGATTTATTCTAAGTTACGTTGTAATAATCCTGTATATGTAAGTAGTATGTACAGTGAGTATGTTAAAAGACAACCCGAGCTTGAGTTGCGGTACTTGTTCGAGCAATGAAGTGGAAGCTACATCTCTTTGTAAGCTTCTATGACTACATGGAGCTTAATGAAAGCTAGCTAACTTGGAAAGATCGCACAAACAAAGCTCTGGAAATAAATTAGTGGCTATTTTCAAAAGAAATACGTCTTTTACTGCTTCCTACGAAATCATACCTACGTAAAAACGAAAATAATACTTGTTTAATCCTTAAAATAATACTTACTGTTAAGGTTTTTGCGCAAAACTGAATCAGAGATGTAAAAACGACTATAAAACAATATCAGAGCAGTAGTTTTGATAAACCTGTAGCAAAAATTATGATATCATAAAATCTCAGTAATGGTTAACCGACTTTATTAAGGAGATTGTTTTCAATTGCACTGAATCTGATTATTAAGAATTTGTAAGCATTTGTCTAGTACTCTGAAAGTTCCAAGTAAACCCAGTACTGAATGGTATCCAATAGGATATACCCTAAGTCCGATATAGCCTCTAGTGGACAGACACAGCCTTTCTTAGAGACATCTAACTTCTTAATAATATCTGGAAGTAAAGCATGATGTAATATTTTAATGTAGGAACTGGTTTTTGTTTTTTAATTATATAAACCTAATGGTGTGCCATTTGTAATTAATCTCCATGTTACTCGTGAATATTTAACATAAGATAACCATGTCAGTCTGCTGTGTATTTTCGTAGATTACATTTATACATTAATCTACAAATTTAAAAATGAATTTACGAAATTTAAAACGTACTTAAATTTAATTCAAGACAAGACACAAAGGTTAAATATATCTGAAAATGTTACATGTAAGTACTTGTTTTATTCACAATAATGACCCTGTCTTATTATCAAGCACATAAAATATGTACAAATATTGTATTTTAGTATAGTTAGGCATATTTCTCCAATATAGCCCCGTCCAGCAGTAAGAAGTGGCTGCACCCTGTAGAGAGCTGCCTGCAGCCAATTACCGTGGATTGGATGTTGAATGCAATGTGCAGCGCCGACCAACCCATACAGGGGGAGTACTCGCTAGGATTTGTAATTTGATTTACTAACTTTTCCAAGCATTAAAAATAGTTTGGATTAAAAAAACACCATCTAGTAAATTTCTCTAAACATAAACTATACAGACTGACTTACTTACTCCGCTGGCGCAGCGGCTCAAAGTGAGTCTTGGCCTCCGATACAAGAGATCGCCCCCGGTCCCGGTCTTGCGCCGCTTCCCGCCAGTCAGCTACTTGAAGCACGCGTAGATCTGACTCCACAACGTCCTTCCAGCGGTACCTCGGCCGACCAACGGGACGACGGCCACTCGGGACACCGAGAAAGGCTCATAAACTATACAGACAGCAATTTAAAATCAGTCGATGGAATCTATGTCATACGTTAGCCTGTCTATCATTAAAATAGAATCATTTTTGAACTCTCATAGACAACATACTTACAACGGTTTTTCGCAAAATTTAAGGAAACATCAAAAAAAAATATTACGTAAATAAAATTCTTAAAGGTTTTGCTTAAGCTATTTTGACACTTTACATACACATATTTGGCCTCTAGGCCACATAAAACAAACAAATTAGAATATTTGATGAGGAAAAGAGTGATACTTTACACTACAAATGTTTATTCTAGTTTTAGCAACGTCTAAATTAATACTACCTAGTTTCACAGAGCATTAAACCATTCATTCATTCATTCAATCTCACAGATCTAACTAAATATTCCTAGTACCCCTGTATGGTGTGTATTGAAAACTGCACCGAGAGTCTAAGCACTACACCCTAACGATTGCACATAGAAACATGGCTGGAGAAATCACACCCTTATGGGAATGGAATAAAGAATAGATTCAATTGAATTTTGCGGGTTTGGATTGGTGATTAACGTGAATAGAAAATCGAACTAGCTTTGAGTTTGAGAAAGGATTTGTGAATGAAATATCATTATTTGGTTGCTTTAACTACGAAATATAAAAAGGTCCTTTGGAAATGAACAAAAGTAATAACGACTAGCAGGATTCAAATCTGCATCTCTCCGCTAACGCCAAGATGGCTTAACTATACGAAGTTTTTGCATAAAAAATTACAAAACATAATAGTATTACGTGTGCTTGAGAAACTTAATTACGTACCTTTTGTTGTAATTTTATTTATTCAATAATAAGAAACAATATTCACACATATTAACACTAATAGAACTAAAAAAGAGTATTTACATCTAAACTAAATTTAAACAATCTACATGTGGTATGGAACCAAGAACGCTGGCTGCATTCCCACGCTGGATTGCTATAGAAATCCTTTGCGCAAGGAACCAGCCAGCGTTCTTGTCTCTAGTGATGTCAATCAACATTTTATTTATTGACTAGGAATTAGCAATAACGATTTAATGAAAGTAAGTAAACACCATTAAATACTGAGCCCATTTCAAGTGAAATATGAACAAAGTGAATGTTTGCTTCATTAATAAAGATCGCCCGCAATTCGAATGAGAGCGAGTTTCCCTCAAATATGAATAATTTAACAACATTTAAATATTCAATAATACTGCGGGTTTCATTAAAAATATGGAAGTTTCTTTTGTAAATAGGTCAAAAAGGCTTTGCTGTAACTTTGCTTTGCTTTAATTTTCTTCTATTTATTGTGAAAAAATGTATACGCTATAGATGTATCGAGCTCTGGTGTCAAGAGTTTACGAACCGCCCAAAGGGCATCTGACATAGCTTAACGACTACCACACTATGACGAACAGTTGACACCTACAATTTGACGTCATCCTACCTCATAAGAGCCCAGTTGCATCTACAATCCAATACTATGACAACCCATCCATCTTGTATCCGTGTCGACCGCCGCTTAACTTCGATGATCGGTCATCAAATGCAATTGGCCTATAATCTCCAGTAACCACCATGCCATTACAATCAGTGCGCCAGTCACTGAGTGAACGAAAGAGTGAACGAGAGAGTAGTGAGTGAGTCCTGTACTTAATGCGGTATGTATTGTCCAGCACTTTGGTATGCTCTACAATTTGGAGCGATTAGAGAGCGACACACGTTGTCACGGGAGTAGGACATGGTCGGGAAATCCATTATTGTTTAAGACTTTTTATCACTGATTCAAACTATATCAGTCGTAGGTGATATAGTGTTTGTTAAACAATAAAAAATATTTCTCTTACAACTTGTGTGGCAAGGTCTCGTTATTTTGTGTCTGCTACAATATTAATATGTATGTTTTATGAAAAATATTGATTATTGATACAGAACAAACAAGTACCTGTATTCCTTTTTGGTTTGTAAAATTTGACGTTCAAGGATGGCCATGTACCTGAATTCAATATATGAATATGAATAAAGCAGATATTTTCAATATCTTGTAGCAACAAGATATTGAAAATATTCAATATCTTGTAGCATCTGTCGTCGTTCTACTCCGCTCGCCCGAGCTCGGCTGGACGTTGCATAACACCCAATCCGTCAATGTAGCCACCGCCAGCTGCCAGCCCTCCGACACACATACACACACACACACACATGTTATGTCTAACTAGTGGGTACTCGCGCATTCGCTCCCATTAAGAAGTAAAACCCTTATCCCCTATTTGACCCCTTTAAAAGTGACATTTCCAGAAATCCTTTCTTAGCGGATGCCTACGTCATAACATCTACCTTCATTCCAAATTTCAGCCCGTCCAGTTGTTTGGGCTGTGCTTTGATAGATCACTATATCAGTCATTTAGTTAGTCAGTCAGTCACCTTTAAGTTTTATATAATGTCTAATAGAAAGTCAGTACAGAAAAAATAACTCAATTTTTGAAACCAGTTAAAAAGGTTTTTTTTTTATCTTCGACTCGTTGTAATCTAAAAGCACTTAATTTTTGTAAAATTTGTTTTCTGCCATCAGATAGTTAATTTAATACCGGGAACGCATAATATATTGAGACCATGGCTAGGAACAATGGTTCAGTATACATAGTAGCGTCTTAGTATTTTACGGTTAAAATCTATATACCTATATATGTACATACATACATCAGAGCTAGCGTAGTAGTGAACCCGCTAGTCGAGCTCTGTCGATATATACGACTAGATATACATACATACATATATTGTTATGTATAGCAAGAACTGACCACGCCGGGAATACAAATATCTAGGGACTATTTTGGTTTTATAGTCAGTTAAAATAGTTACTTTAGATGTGATTTGTGTTGCTGTACTGTTTGAGATGAATATGAGTATTCTATATACCTATATATTGATACACATATACTAGGAACCTATATACCTTACATATTATATGTCAGGTAGGTATAAATTATGTTTTGTGCATAGGATAAGAAACAAGAAACAAGAATTAGATTAGAATGAGATTAGATATAAATGTAGGCATTTTACATGTTTTTAGGTTTAGTTGTTCTTTTTGTTAAATTATTATTAAGTTGTATTAGTTTTATTAGGTACGCCAGCTTTACTGTTTTCCTATCGTTGTTTTCCAAACTAGGTTGCCTGGAAGAGATCACTCTAAGTGATAAGGCCGCCCTCTGTCCCAATATTATGGTTTTTTTTTTTCTTTATACTTGTGTTCTCTTGCTATATTGGTGTACAATAAAGAATTTTTGAATTGAATTGAATTGAAGAATTTATTGTTCTTGTTTCTTATGCTTTAATTTATCATAGTAGAGAGCAATATTTGAAATATGTCGACATCAGATTTGGCTAATTTGTTCCTAAAACTTGAAACTACAGCGTGGCCTTATTCTCGTATTGTGTGTGCGTTCAAATGTTTTTATCAAAAATAAAAAGCATCTAATTAATTTGCAACTGTTAATTAATCGTTCCATAAAATCAAGCATTTATTATTTCATTTAATTAAACCGCATAATTAAGGTTTACAAATAGTATCCATGTCCCAACCAAACGGCCGTAATTTAATTCTCAATAATATCCTCACTATAATTAAATGTTGATGTTAATCATAAGTTACGCACGTATTTGGTTACAGTAACGGTACAATTATAGATACCTCATTATAATAAAATATTTTGAAAGGCATACTTGGTAAATAGATTCACGTGTTATTACTATATCCAGGATAAAATCAGGTCTAACGTAAATAAGTACTAAATCTAATTCATCATCGTATTTATCTTAAACTACAACTAACAAGGGAGGCCTATACCCAGCAGTGGGATCCCAAGGGCTGTGAATGATGATGATGACACCAAACACAAACATCCCTCCCCAACAGTCAACCATTTGTATCTGTAAAAGCAGGATACTAAGATTACGTTGTCGGGCGGCGGGCTGCGGGCGGGCGGCGGGCGCGCTCACATGTGAAAAGAAAATGCAGAAATGCAACATTTCAACTCGCCGCGAAACCTCGTTCGTATAAAAATATCCGTAGGCCTGAGAGACCCCCCACCTCAACCCCCTCATACCCCCTCCCCCCTTGGCTTACTGAATGTGGAAGTGGGTCAAGCGCGCCTGCTCTTTAAGCCTGAAATACTATGTCGGTGCAGCCTGGTGTTGGGAAACTGGAATATGTTGGGAATTTGGGCTTTTAGGTTAGGATGCTTTTTTACGTTTTGCTTAGCAATTAATATATCATACTGCAATAAATAAAATAAATAAATCCAGGGCATTTCAATTTTTTTTTTTAATTGATATTCCACACAAAACTCCCCCCAGCCTAGGCAAGGGACATTACTAAGTCTTATATATTGATTGTTAAATCTATATACTGCTATTTACAATGCTCTGGAGTAGAAAAGTGTCTTAGCAAGTTAACATTTTTCTTCTCATGTTTACAACTTTCTCAGATTTACAATATAATTTGAATATAATATATTTTTTTAAGTTTTTGGTTAGTTTTAATTATTATTTATGTATTGTTCTGTACATTGTTTAACATTACACACTAGACATATTTTGAAAACATTAATTATTCTTCTATATAAGTAGGTACACATGATTTGTTATTGATAATATTAGATCTGATTAGGTACATTACATCCAAGACTATTAAATGAAAGTTAATATGTTGTAGGTTACATATTAACTTTCATTTAATAGTCCTGGATTGTAGCTAAAGGTAGTTAACTAGTTACACACTAGTACTAGTGGATGCTTATGGTTAAAATAAGTTTATTTCAATTTTATGAAGCCAATTATCAAATGTATGTATACAACGCGGAGCTAGGTTATTTTAGTATATATACTAACAACTATTTGGTATCAATACATTTATTTTCTTATTTACATATATTAATTGTTTTGCAGCAGTTATTAAAAATGTTATCTACAATCACAACATTGCAGATGTGCATTTCATAATAAGTTGTTGCATTCTGCAGAAGCATTCTGGTAATTTAGTCATATGATTATCATATGACTGTATTCACCTTTTATAATCTATTGAATTACAAACTTAAAGTAATTTAACAAAGTGTTATATTGTATACACCTTCATGATCATCTTATGAACTGTTTGTACTTATAAAATATGAATCACTATTTAGGTACTTACTTATCTTAATTTTTAAAAGTTTTCAAATCTAGAGGTTCTAGAGGGTTTTCAAATCTAGAGTTAATAGGTATCTTCTAGGTAAACGTGTTACACCCTAGGATGCAGCAATGCTGAACATCAGGTGACATCAGACAGGCTGTAGTCAAACGTTAACCTATCCCACGTAAAAAAACAGAGGTAGAAGCCAGGAGGTGAAGAAGGCTTTTGACAGATATGTGTGCTATGTATGCGTTTTTTTTTTCATAATGAAATTACTGAACCGATTTACATGACATCAAGTATGTAATAGCACACAATACATATGGTAATAGGCTGTTTGTTATTATGCGAGGAAAGTCGAGGCGTCGAATTTATTTATTACTATATGTACATACTTTTTAAAATTGATACGTTTTTGTTCCCACTGTATTTTTTAATAAAACTGTGGGTTTTAAAAATATTTTACATATTAAAATTTGAAATGCTAAAAATTATAAATTCCCCGCTTAGCCCAGTTTCCCACCGCGGCTCCGACGTCTGTAGTTGAGTAAAACATTCGCTTTGTACACTTTTAGAGTTACTTTTAAAAAGAAAACGGGAAATGAATTTCTTTGCTTTGGCCTCATTGTCCTGAATGTGTTAGTTTCAACTTATATTTCATACTCGCACATAAACTTAACTATGTTATGTGGGTTTCATAAGTTTTTGCTAACTTAGCGAAAGAAAGGTAGGATGTTAGAAGCATTGAAGGAATTTTATTGGTTCAGTTGGCTCAGTTAGTTGTATGGCTGTCTTTTGATCAAGAGTTAGTGGGTTTCACATCTATGTATTGTTCCCAACGCAACTCCTGTAAGTTTGGTGATCGCGACGAATACTGTGTATAAATAAATTAAAGTACAAATTTGAACACTATGTATATAATAATATGTTAATCAAAAGTTAAATGGTGCTTTCTTCTTTTCAGATATAATAACGACACCAACAGGCTCACCAATAGCATCGAATAAATCAAACAAATTGGTAAGCTAAATTAATTGATACACACTGACACTGGTTTTAAACAATAATTGTGTATTTAAAACACACAAAGAAAAATCATTTCAAATGGAATGTTACTGAGATATTTAAATACTCAGAAAATACTCTTTGTCTACTTTAAGCGAAGTCTCATTGCCTACAAGTTAAGCTACATGAAATACAGTTTAAAACTAGTCTACATTATGTTTGTGTGATATTAAAACCGTAAAGCAGAGCTGTGGAGCTCACATTGTGCCGCGAGTTTACTCTGTGGTTACACAACTTAAGCTGCTACATAAAATTGGCATGGTTTTCCTACATACTGTCCTCTTTAACTTTGTAAATCAACATCAAACATTATATTGTTTTTCAATGTATCTATCTTTAATATATAACACTCAAAGGTGACTGACTGATTGACTGACTGACTGATATAGTGATCTATCAACGCACAGCCCAAACCACTGGACAGATTGGGGTGAAATTTGGAATGAAGGTAGATGTTATGACGTTGGCATCCGCTAAGAAACGATTTTTAGAAATGCCACTTTTAAAGGGGTGAAATAGGGGATGCAAGTTTTACTTCTTAATGCGAGCGAAACCGCGAGCACCCACTAGTGCAGTATATATTTGGACTGAATTACATACTTACAGATAGTCATATAAAAAGTTAACTTAATGTTACATGATACATATGTACCTACATATACAGTTGAAAAGTTAATTAAATTCTGCTGAGTATAAGTACAGGCAAGATTAATTAAACTTGCGTCTGTCTTTAAGCACCAGCTGCTAGTTTCTTGAAATACTTAGGTAGTTTATATATATTAGCAAGCTCTGGTGTCGAGAGTATTCCCCCGTTTTTCAGGGATGAATTTTAGTACCTGCTGTTTGTATGATTAATACATCCTTTTTCAAGAAATTCTTAAAAATCGGCCGAATGTTTAAACGTGTTCGATTGCCATGTCGTTTTCTAGTGAAAACTTTCTGAATGCGTAAAACACCCACGAACACTTCCCTAAAGCAGTAAGTAGTTTAGTTAGAGCCCATAAAGTGCGGTTTAAAGTCGAGTATATATAGCAGTTGAGAACTCCGCCATACTTTACTGTGCGCTAGTTGGGGGCTTCTCCAGAACTTTACTATCGTTATATTATACTGGAAGTTTGGAACCTGACGTACCTGGTGTGGGGTTAGTAGGTAATGGTGTGGGACAATATATCGTGAGGCAACTGAAAGGTTCTGAAAAGCATGAAATCCAAGAATAGTTATCGTTCGTGTGAGGGAATGAGCGTCTATCACAATGTTTGACAAGGAAACATCTCTAATAATGTGTTGCAGCGAATAGGAGGTAAGACCATTTGATCTATGCTGTATTATACATACATAACTACAAACGACAGGGAAAATCTGTGACTTTTATGGATATCTTTTTGAAACTTCAAAACCGCGTTACCATGTTAAACTTACCTTATTCTCTTAGCTAGAAATATTGAATTAATTCATACAGTAATACGTTTCTGAAACAATATCACTTGAAATTACACATCAACTTGTAACAAAATCAAAGCCACTCCGTCCGTCTCACCTTATTTCCCGAGACACGACACGCTCGGAATAAACGTCTCACTATTCGTCTCGCTATTAGAGAGGGAAGTTTCCTCACGTGAGTAGACAAACAAACCAACAAACAAGCAAACAGGTGCCATCAATAATGTGAGCACACCTGACTACATGACACATCTACCATGGAGCATATAGAGAGGATCACGGGACTGCAGATACAGCACTTGATATATAGTTATGTACTTACTTGATGATTTATTCATATAAAGTCTTGCAGGGAAGCCATGATCGAGCGCTTAAACTTTTCCCTCACGGTAGTCTCTGAGTGGGGCGATGCCAATCTGGTTAAGTTTAATGCCTCGAAAACACAAGCGTGTCTTTTCTCTGCAAAGAGGAGGCCATTCCTACTGGCGCCCTCTTTCCGTAATGTAACCGTGCCCATCACCGACCATCTAGAGTTGCTAGGTGTCACTTTGACTCCGACCCTCAACTTTGGCTCCTATATTGAGTCTAAAGCTCAACTCGCAGCCAAGAAGCTGGGAATCCTCTCGAAGGTGCGACGATACTTCACTCCAGAACAGCTGCTGACCTTGTATCAAGCGCAAGTTCGGTCATGTATGGAGTATTGTTCGCACCTTTGGGATGGATCTGCCAAGTACCAGCTTGAGGCGTTAGAGTTAATTGAGAAGCGGGCAAAAAATCTCATCGCGAAAGACTCACTCTGTAGCTCAAAATTACAAAGCCTTGAGCACCGCCGTAAGGTGGCCAGTCTTTCGGTTTTTTACAGGTTGCATTTCGGGGAGTGTGCGGAGGAATTGCATAATTTAATTCCTGCAGCCCCATTTCACCATCGCACGAGTAGAGGCACGGCAAGGAGGCACCGATATACAGTTGAGGTCCCAAAGACTCGCACCAAGCGTTTTGCTTCGACTTTCATCGTGCGAACAGCCAAACTGTGGAACTCCTTGCCCGAATCTCTATTCCCCTTGAACTATAATTTGTCGGTCTTCAAGTCGAGAGTAAACCGGTTTCTTCTAGGCAAGCGCGCTACATCGTAGACTATAACGTTGCTTAACATCAGGCAAGTTGTAGTCAAGCGTAAGCCTATTTCATGTTAAAAAAAAAAAAAAAAAAAAAAAAAATATAAGTACTTTTCCTACCTTTCTAGCATTTAATCTATAAATAATAACAATCAACTTTTCTGTTGTAACTTTTAGAAAAACCCTTCTCTGTTTTTGTTTATAGACATACGGTAGTAACATCTTGTTACAATTACCATTATCTTGCTGTTCTGACCAAGAATTATATATTTTAGTGGATTTTTTTTGTGTTTCTATTACTAGTGACGGCAACGAATCTACATACTTACTTTGTTAATTCAAACCAAGTTTAACAGCGACAAGAAATTATAAAACTTTTATACCTGAAAATGAGTAAACTCATTCTAACTTTTCAAATCATCCATCTCCAGCTCTCTAATCCCAGTAACGGGACAAAGAAACTTTATGTTGTGTCGAGGGAAATACGGGGATTTTTGTGGTACATTTGACACCGGGATAAATTGACCCACTTCTCTGAAGGATCGGAACTTCGTAATCTCTTTATCTGCGGCCTGCGTGACCCGCCTGCCAGCCCGCGCGGTGACAATACTTTGTCAGCCGAAGACGTGCTCCAAACCTATACAGGGGTCTCACAGACCCGGGTTAGTAAGTTGCTATCACGTCTCACTTGTATCTTGTACGACTTTGACAGGTTATTGTGATCCTAGTCATATGCTAAACTAAAATATGACCACTTTTGTTACCTGAGTGAAAGTCAGCTTACATATATCGATCTTGCAAACATGCCCAAGTGACCAAAAAATTGGATTTAAGAAATACGAACCCCAGAAAAAGACTTTTTTTTCTCATTTTTAAGGGACTTTTGATATTACATGTCAGTCCCATTGTATATACTATACTAATTACAAAAATATTAAACTATTATGGAGATGACCTGTTTACCCAAATATCTCATTTTAGTTTTATGTATTACGTGTAGGAGAACAGATCTCTCGCCGCGTCACAGTGAGGCACAGGTAGTATATCGTTGAAGCAACCCACATCCCGCAGGTTGAGTTGGTAGGTCACTGCAAGGGCGCGCCGCTCCTGCTGAAGGCGGACACACTCTACCAGTACATGGTACACATCCTCTACACAATTCGGTGTATCCGCCTTCCGCATGAGGAATGCGAATTTTTTTAACGGAGTCAGAAAAAGACGCCGCGCACGAGATGTCTGTAGACTAGTTGACAGTAAGCCGTTTATGTATACTCAATGAGTACTGATGGTACATTAAACGAACTACTTTTGTTGTATACGTAGATAGCTATGTGTATATGTGTTTCCTCATACATATAGCTAGGTATGTTGGTGCACTTGACAGTGCCTGGCAGCTGCAGCGGGCAAGTTCAATGCGACGCCAGGTTGGCACCCGCCCATCACGGGGGTAAGGCCGGGACACACGAGATATATCTGCATTTATATTATCTGGTATAAGATATAGAATCAGGCGTTACTTTGCGGAACCATTGTAAATGAAACTCTGGAGAAATATATAGTGTTTGATTATCTGTTATATTTTATGCTTGCTCTATGCCTGCGGCTTCACTCGCGTTGTTGCGGGATTAAAAGTATTCTGTCAGGCAGATTATTTATCAAGCACCATACTAAACATTGCGATGATCCGTTACTAGATGCAGCACAGAAATCTAAATTTAGATTTCTGTGAGTTGCAGCGTGAAAGCTGACAAATAAACACTTTCGTCTTGATTTACACGGTTAATAAAGAATGATAAAATTCAAGAAAAGCTATAACTAGACTTTATGCTACATGTACTATATGTGTGATGTTTCCTATTTCACCCCTTTAAAAGTGGCGTTTCTAAAAATTCTTTCTTAGCGGATGCCTACGTTATAAGTAACATCTATGTACCTGTACGCCAAATTTCAGCCCGATCCGTCCAGTGGTTTGGGCTGTGCGTTGATAGATCACTATATTAGTCTGTTTAGTCAGTCACCTTTGAGTTTTATGATATGTCCTGCAGTATACATATATTTATTTATGACTAGTGTATGCGTGCCCCAACTTTTACTTTAATCCCAGCCCCAGCTACACACACTCCGCCTGGCCCCACGCCAGCTCTCTTGTCAGCTCTCATCTGCTCCCAGTACTGAAACACGAGGGTCAATGTCAACCACTTCATTGCGAAAATGCACTTTAGTTGCTGTATTTTGTTGTGTACAAAATAGTATAACTTTTTTTAATCTAACATAACAAATAGCTAACTTCTTGTTAATAACGAGCGACAAACAAAATCTGATGACGCTCTTGACGTCGTTTACAATATTTTATCCGTGCCTAACAATGAAAAATTTTAAAAATATAGTAAATAAATAGGATTTCATTTCTTACCTAATAATTAGTAACAAATATTGAAAATTATCATCTCATCTGTATAAAATAAGATTTGATAAACCATTGATAAACCATTTCCTTGCACTGTATATAATAAATACAATATCGATGTCATACTCATAATGGCGTTTCTTTCAGCCATTATTTCCTATCGAACCAAATATTTCAGCACAACGGCCATAAAACGTCCTATCTCCATCGGTCTGTATCACACGAATATTTTTCTAAGATACATAAAGATAAGGTGTAGAATGGATTGTGTTGTGTAGAAGAAGGTAGTTTACGTTTTGTCATTAGGGGATTGTCTAATGGTCTATTAGGGAATGGTCTGATAGGATAAATGTCCTTTGTTGTGTGCCATTAATGTTATTTGTTACGAGTCTATCAGTCTCAGAGGAGCTTTGGGTCTGCCTGAGAAGATGCTATGTAGCATATAATTTATGTACTTAGTATAAGTAGGTAGGTATCTCACGCATTAACATTAGCCGCAGGGGCGACTTCATGGCGAGTCGTCGGTGAGTGGCGTCACCGCGGACCCCGATTTCCTGGGGGCTAAATGAGACCCCCTGCCTCCCGGCTTGCCTTGATTGGCCGTCCGGGAGTGGAAGACGCAAGAGCTCAGTACCTAAGCTCCAGGGTGGAAGTGTTAAAGGGCATAACGCCGCTAGTACCGCTCAGAGAACGCGCAGCACACCTCTCGACACCCTAAGCCGCTCACACCAATGTTGCCCTTCTGGCGTCATCTTAGGCTGCCTTTTGTGGAGGGCCCATTTAGTGAGTGGCAAGTCATCACCCGCTATAATTTTTATGAATGAGGCATAACTGGCGGGTGCCGTTCCTCGTACAATAGACCAGTTTAATTAAGTCAATGAACAACTCAGACATGGTATTAATATTACAGGCTATTGCCTGTAATATTAATACCATGTCTGCAATAGTTACTTTATATACCTAACATCCTCTATCTGTAATTTTTACTTAATTTTAATACCAATAATATTGTAAAAGGCCTCTCAGTGTTGGCTACGTCCCCACTGATGCCTTAAAAATACCGGGCGTAAGGCCCGAGAGTCTGTGAAGTGAAATAAAGACATAATAATAATATGTCTTTATTGCACACCAACATGAAAGAATGAAAGAATTATGATGACGTACATATGGGCGGCCTTATCGCCTTAAGCGATTTCTTCCAGGCAACCTTTGGATGGACACGATTAGCTGTGAAGAAAAGGGTCAGAGGTGTACTAAAACAAATATAAAGAATTTATTAATAAATAATAATATTTTATTTAATAATAATGTTCAAGCAAGTGTGACTCAGTAGCAATATACATAGATAGATTATATAGATAGTCTGTATTACTCTGAACTTGGCGCTTCCAGATTTTATCCCAGCCTGTCAACCATTGACTTGATTTTCAATTTGTGTGAGGATTTCCAATCGCTTTGCTGTAAAGAACATATAAATATACATAGGAAAACGTGTGACGAAACGAAATCACTTACGCACCCATTACAGTGTCTTACACAAAGAGTACATTTCAAAATTACAGCCAGTTCTAAGATATGAATTCTCCGTATAAGATGTATCCAATGATGGATCTGAATAATGGCTATTCTGAGAACATATTGTGTCAGGACTGTCAGATAACATAAACAACATTAGATTCGTATTATTTACTGCAAATACACATGACATATGTACATACGTTCTATTTACATACTTGTAGAATCCGTTTCCTGGAACTCAAAGCTCTTGTATGAGATTGGTATATTGCTGTCACGTTTGTTCATGCTCTGAGGGCGAGGCGACGAATTCTTTCTGGTCTGCGATCCGACTAGGATCTCATTATAAACGAGACGAATAAAAACGAAATTTATTTGACAATTACCGTGATTTTTAGTTTAGTGAGTCATGTAAAGTGACATAGACTACTTGCTATCCGGATACAAGGCGAAAGAAGCCACGGTCACCCGCCAGTAATGAACATATCGCATCGTATTAGTGTCCCGTGCTCCAGCCAGTACCGCCGGCCTCATCTGTACTCTCTCAACCTTGTCTCTGTCGGTCGCCAGCCTGCCAAAATATTCCGGAACCACTGCACTTTACTACGCACTCTATAATCACCCTTATTTATATACCACTAGAGTCGTGTTCCCGAGCAACTCAAGGAGATACGAAATTGCAGCATTAAAATTAATATAGGATACTGAAACTCTGGTTTTACAATAAATTGCTGTTTGCTAGTGTAGTTAACATTTAATGTTTGAACTTCAAAAGATGGTTAATGATGTTTTTCATATTTTATACCTGCTTGTTAGTTTAGCCACAGGTATTTACAGATTTGTTTACCGTTTCAATTTGACTATATTTCGATACCTTAAATTTAAAGTAAAGCATTTTTCTCAAATATTATAAATTAACATGAAACAAATAATAATCTGAAGCTGTAGATTTCTATTTTCGTTTGCCATAAATTACGTAAATATAACAGAAAACTGAAAAAACAACCAACCAAGTAGTGACTACATGTGTTGTGTATAAAAGTTTATAAAATCGCGGAAACATCTGTGACAAGACGTCACTACGTTCTTAATTTAAATGAGTGTCAATGTCAACATCAGTTGAAGATGTCATTTCGAGTGTATTTTTGAAACAAGTCATTTACGTGTCCGTCAGTTTATGACAGAGGTTTATGATTTAATTTTTATTTCATTTTCCTGTACCTAATACTTATATTGTAAGTAAATAAATGTATTTAATTAATTTTATCACCAGTCTTTTAAACATAAATATATAAACATAAAGCAGAAAATAAATGTATGTTAGTGCCCGTGGACTGTAGTAATTACTCGCTATTAACAAAGTGAGTGCCAATTTCGGCTCCTTTTATTGGCGGATACAAATCGATTTTCAAATACTAACAGCCACATAATGTGAAAATTAACAACTGAACAACAAAAACAGCGAACAAACGATTTTTAACCAGATTACTTGTTTTGTGATTCTCACAGCTCGAAGTGGATACTTTACGTTTCTTGTTTCATTTTATGTACATTGTATCCTTGCGTGGCATTGAACTTACAATCTGTTCTATTATCTACTATTGTTATTATTTTGTCTGTTTCAAATCTGCGGCGACGTGTCATGGCCGCCGCGTCTACTCACTGAAACATTTTAAATAAATGTTTCATACAATTTCCACTCATTTTCGCGACAACTGGAAGAGATTTATTTCTTTGCGTTCTATATTTACTTGCTGCATAAGAAACTTGAATTCTTAGGCAGCCAATGAAATTCTTAATTCGTAAAAATTAGCCTTTCGTCATCGGATGTTTCATGTCTACAGATATATCGTGTTTTGTTTTGTTCTTCAAATTTCTTTAATAACCTTACAAAACATTTGTGGTATAGTGTACATTATCCTATCACAACAATATCATAAGTTAGAATTTGTTTATGTGGTTAGTTACCTTTTAAAACTTTTCACTGCTGAGTATTTATAAACAAGTACTTGTATATTACACATAGGTACATAATTAAAACTAAATTGAAAATGAACTAGCACAATGTAAGTTTAGAAACAACAATACATTTTACAAACATGATTGAATATATATATATATATATATATATATATATAGATACATCGTGTAGAATAAAATATTTAAGGATATTTTCTCCAAAATAAACCATTTCTTCACAAACGAAGAAATTTGTGTAGCACAAATAATGTCTGCTCTTATTTTTGCCTTAGTCTATTTCTTACATAAAACTACAAATATGGAATTTACCCTTACCCTGGGAAACGTAACTTTTGTTATTATTTTCTTGAAACCTAAAACTTGCCAACAATCAAACATATAAATGCTGTAAGTAAAGCGATGAATAGTGTTGACTGGCAGCATATAAGTACTGGCTATACTACCTCCTGCCTACATACTGGCGGGCACATATCTCCACGTCCTGCTGTCGTCGAGGCCTCTTGGCGAGAAGGCCTCCGCCTCGTTATGGTAATTGTTTAGCGTTCTGTGCTTATTCGCTATGCTCATGGCAATATTATGCGCTAGGGGTGGAATGTATCGAGATATCGATACTCGATGCTTTCATAGGTGATGTAGAGGTAGATGACTCACGTGTTGCGTTGCGAAAACCATTGCAGATAAAATATGTATTTAGGAAAAGATCTAGTATTTTACAGCGCGACAACATTAATAACACTATATATTTTCCAGAGATTTCATCTTCATCGTTTGTATTTGATAGCGGTTCTTTGAACAAGCAAATGAACGGTAGGTGTTAGAATTCAGTAAGTGCACTTTAATCGATCAAATAGTTCACATGAGCAAGCGTTAGTGTAGTGTTAAATTAGCTAGTAATAAGATTGATTAAATAAATAAATTAAATGTTTTTTATCACATTAACAACATTTTAATTGCAATAATTAGTCAAATTATGTTTGGACTAATTATAACTAAATATTGGAGAATATACATCTAGATTTACATTTGGTTTCGTCTAACGCCTATATTCCAACAGCAAACTAATTCAACTATGCCAAGATACTAATCAAGCCACACACCGTACAACAACTGCACCCAAACTCGTTACCAGCTGTCACCTCCATTGTTCCAAACATCGTACACCGACACGCCGAACTTCGTATGTCGATACGTCGAATCTATCGACATCGGCTTCAAACTTGTCGAGTCCCATCACTAACCTTAATAATGTGGTGTAAGTATGCCATGAAAATTGCCGTTTGTTTTTATATGACACTGAAATGAATGATGTCATGAGACGAGCGGCTGAGTTTTGTGTGAAGTTTGGGGATTTCCCAACCAAGTATTGAATGTGTGTTTGTGCGTACTTTACAAGACCAGTGACTGTTGTGTGGTAACGGGACCTTCAGTCATGGTATAGAAAGAAAGAAAGAAAGAAAGAAAACATTTATTGTGACAGATTTAAAAAACACACAGGAGCAAAAACATAAAAAACAAACATAAAATCTGCCACAACACAGCCCCAACTCAGCATAATGCTGGTTGTATGGAATGGAAGCAACCAGCGCTGGTCTTCCGTTGGGGCTGGCTGTGACGTCACGCACGTACAAGAAGGCAGCAAACAAACAAAGGACGTATACAAAGAGGAACACTGGTAGTGGAAGAAATGAAATAAAATTAATAAAAAGATATTACATGAGAGCTAGGGCTACACTAATACATATAAAACACTGATATACAGAATAAAATATATACTTATGGACAAAAACTTATGTAGGTACTGCAAAACGAATCGTAAACGAATCGTATACTTAGTTACCTACTGACAATGATTAGTATTTAAGTCGCTGGATATTTTTTCGGTAGGCTAATTTTCAAAGTTATTGTTTTGTACGATGCCGGCTAATTAAAGCTGCCGTAAAACACAATTTCAATGCAACTGTTCCTTGTGTTATAATCAACTGTGACTCTAACCTCTCGGAGCGCTTGGTTGACGCGACGCGTGACCAAAATGCTGGCCTTTTTCTTGCTCAACGTATCAGCATTGCCATCCAGCGTGGTAATGCGGCCAGCATGCTGGGTACGCTGCCCTCTGGTAGTGGGCTGGAGCACTTAGATTATCTTTAGGCTTTTCTAAAGATTTTCTAAGTGCCCCTTTGTGTGAGTAGTTAGAAGTAGTATGTTTAGTTTTCCTTCACTTGTTTTTATATTTTATTATTGTAAATAAATATTTATAATAAACTATTTCACTGTGACTTGCTCGCGAATACATTTAAATCCAACTATAAATCACAAGATTAACGTTCACAAAATTAACAATTCAACTTCAGAGTTTCCAATCCTGTCGAGGCTGGGGTTGCCAATATTCATTGAAACCTTTCAATATTCACCGGAATCTGAGCGAGTACATGATGATAAAGTAAACCTTTATATTAAGGACTTACGCTCTTTCATCCATTGTAACTGAATAGGCGGTTTAAAAACTCTGGCACCAGAGTTGGCTACTCTCATACGAACTAATTAACTAACTGACTTCTGATAAGATTGTCTAATTGGAAGCATGCCTTTCTATTAGGATAATGTCTCGTACCATTTACCTACAGACTGATTTGGAAAAAGTTTTTATTGGTTTTCATAATATCAATCTGTAAACTATTCATTCTCTTCTCATTGTATGTTTCTTCCGATATATTCTCGTCATCTGTCTCTCTATTTCTACATATTTTACTGTGACCTGTATGATTTATATATATAATATCAGTACTAATAATAATTAAGCATGACAAATCATTTCGTATATTTTTGCAATGAAGAATATATTCCACGAATTAATTTATTAACATATTCAGTAACATTAATATCCTGTAAAAGGCCTTTTCCAAAACCACACGCATTTAAATAAAAGCTACTTAGTTGAAATTATTCGCCGTTCGGAAAACATCGAAATTAATGGAAATGAATAGAGAGAGATATTTTAAAGTAGCCGCCGAGTGTCCAGTTAGCCTGCGCTTGGGTGCGAGTAGCTGTGAACCGCATCGCTGCCAGTGTGGTACTGATGTCGACCAGCTCGGGCACCACGGCCTCTCATGTTCGAGGAGTGCTGGTAGAATTAGCCGCCACGCTAGTCTGAACGACATCATTCGCCGGGCTTTTTCCACTGCCAATGTTGCAGCTATGCTCGAACCGAGCGGCCTAGCACGTGACGATGGAAAAAGACCTGACGGTATGACTCTTGTGCCCTGGAAGTTGGGTCGGCCCCTTGTGTGGGACGCAACTTGCGTCGACACATTGGCGCCGTCTCATCTGTCTATGACACGGTGTCGGGCTGGAGCGGCGGCTATTATTGCCGAGCATCACAAGAGACGCAAATATGCTAACCTCGGCCGAGGTTACATCTTTGAGCCTTTTGGAGTCGAGACTTTGGGGCCGTGGGGTCCGGGAGCCCATACTATTTTCCAAAACCTCTCGGAGCGCTTGGTTGACGCGACGCATGACCAAAATGCTGGCCTTTTTCTGGCTCAACGTATCAGCATTGCCATCCAGCGTGGTAATGCGGCCAGCATGCTGGGCACGCTGCCCTCTGGTAGTGGGCTGGAGCACTTAGATTATCTTTAGGCTTTTCTAAAGATTTTCTAAGTGCCCCTTTTTGTAGTAGTTAGAAGTAGTATGTTTAGTTTTCCTTCACTTGTTTTTATATTTTATTATTGTAAATAAAGTGTCCAGTATGCGTCACGTAATTATAGATATACCTATTTATACAAGTGGAGGGCGTGGAACTAATCCTACTGCCATTTACATACGTAACCGTTTTATCTGTCGATGCGGTCACTCCTTGGATGGGTGACCGGAACGTGGCATACCACATGTGCATATCATTGGTCCGTATCATAGATTAAACCGTTTGTAAAAGAAACTCGACAAGTTATGGTTTATTTATGTATTTCAGTGCATATCTTTATAAGTAATAATATCAGTCTTGTAACACGCTTACCTAGAAGGTACCATCTTACAATGGTGAACGTGTATCGGTTGATCTTGTCTTACGACTTCTATAGTTTGCATTACTTGTCTACTAAATCTAGGAAGCATAAACATATAGATTTGATGTCCACTAATTATACGCTAGATTTAAATAGATGAACAAGGCCGCTTGAAGCGACACCTGAGCTCAAAGATATACCATGCCTGGATGGATCGCATCTCAACTGGCTCTGGAACGAGACTGCCGGAACAAATTATACTGCTACTATTAATTAGATCAGCAGCCCTGAGAGCGAGATTAAGTCATTAAACGTAGTACAGAATATATGCAAGAAATGTCCAATTACTGCCGCCGACAAATAAATCATAATTTAGCTGAAGGAATCCTCCACATCTCAATATGTTAATATTAAAAATATCTCATACGAGGCAGCAATGAGCAATTTCCTCTCGGAGCAAAAATTCCCGCTTTTTCTGTTGAGTCGGTTTCTTTGCTAGAATAACAAGCATCGCTTCCTTCACTGCCGCCACTCAGAGGGAATTTCATTTTAAACTCACGGCGGACTTTTTAAGCACTTTTTGCTGTAAATATATTTTTATTGCAACGAAGAAATGGTTTGTTAGAGACCCGTCTTTGAAGGGAATAGTAAAACCTTAGTTACAATAATCACAGCTAGTCTAATACTGAAGTAGGCCTAGTAGTGGTAGTATTTATATAATGATATGACGTGTACATTTTAAAATACTTCCTATTTCTTGCCCTTGCTACTATGTTATAGACTCTAAAAACGCGATTTCTCTATCGATCAGTATACAAGTATGAAAAAACTGTTTCAATTTAAACACGTTAAACAATATGCCTGAATTTGAACCTACTGAACCTTCAATTGACTAAGTCTGGTAGAGGGAGTGGCCACTACTACTGCCACTACATTTAGATGTGCTTTCAGTTTAATAACAGAATTTATGACTAAATTTAGAGGAACGTGGAATTTAAGTTCCTTTAGAGTTTGAAGTAGTTAATTTGAAGTCCTATTTCGTCTTAAACTTTTGGTAATTTAAGATAGTTAAGGAGTAGGTTTGGAGCCAACAATTTTGGTCAGTTTGGTGCTAGATTTCAAAGTACGAGTATCTCATGATGATAATCTCTATTTATTATGAGTAAATTTTCTCATTTCTGGATAATATTAAAACTTTCGTGAGGCATATTATCAAAATGTTAACAAAACTGTTTTCACTCACGTGTAATTCGCGTATGTTGTTTACGCGTTTCGGGTGTAATGACCTCCATCTTCATTTCATTTCTGGTTATTGAAATAAAAAGGTAAATATAAAGACAATCAATAGATTGGTTCAAATAATCAGACTTACAAAAATAAGCAGTGTAATTAATTATATTACTTGAGTCACACAAAGTATTACATTTCTTGAGTAAACATTTGTAATTTATTATGAGTTAATTTATTAAGTGCTAACCTGCACTATATAGTGTGGATTTTCGCGCCTGGCAGTTAGTAGACCGTAGCCTAGTGGTTAAGGCGTTCTGACGGTAGCAGAAATACGCAGGTTCGAATCCTGCCGGTCGCGATTATTTTCGCTCATTTTCCAATAAAAGTTTAATTTGTAATTTATGTTGTCACCCACACGTCAGTGGCCGCGGCGCCTTTTTATATTTTCTCATTTCTTTGATTTTCTTTGAAGAAATGTTCACTAATTTTGCCAGCTTTTATTTTGCAAGGTCTTGAAGGTTGCAAGCGTGTTTTACTCGCACATTTGATACCGGCTTTTATACAAGAAATTAAAACTATTTTTTTTTTGTTATTCTGGGCATCTAAATTGACAAAAGCAGCCATCATATCAAGTAATAAAATCAATAGTCAAATTTCTGATCATTCAAAATATTGTTATTTTTTTGTCTCTAAAATAATATTATTAGCATTGATGAATGTTAATCGTAAACATTTTTCCAATAACATTAACAATTAACATAAACCATTTAAAATTGGAACCACTGGTAGTAGCTTTGTTTAAAGCCACTTCCACTCCAGTACAGATATGCTCCAGTGAATTAATCAGCATTGCCATCCAGCGTGGTAATGCGGCCAGTATGCTGGGCACGCTGCCCTCTGGTAGTGGGCTGGAGCACTTAGATTATCTTTAGGCTTTTCTAAAGATTTTCTAAGTGCCCCTTTTCTGTAGTAGTTAGAAGTAGTATGTTTAGTTTTTCTTCCACTGTTAAGTAAATAAATTATTTATTACCTAAAAAAACAAATACCTGAATTTACAGAGCAAAAAATACCCTACTTGGTTTATTATCTCATTTTATTCAAAGTGGAATCGTTTTTTTTCGTCAATACTCTTAATAAACCAGTGACCTAATCTCGCGTGTAATGTCTCCATGCTCCCCGGTATCGCGATGTGGCATTGCTGTGACACCGTATATTTATTTTTGGCCGGAGTCCAGCCGCCGATGTAAATAGATCCACGGATTTAGCCGGACGGTTCAGTAATCATATGCTAATTTATTGAATCGAGATACTCTGCGCTTCCGGCCACCACACACACTGGTGACGGTTTTGTATAGAAATACTCGGGCCACTCTCATAAGACTCATTTGTATAACATTTTAGGGAATTCAGGAATAGTTGTAATTAGCCAATTCAAACTACTATTTATTTGCATATCATCACGCAAACTGGGGTCAAGTGTTATTGTAGTAAACCTGTTTTAGTTTAAAAATCTTAAAGAAATAAAAAAAAAACAATGTGTAAAAATAAAGTTTCGGGTAATTTACTGCAATAATTTGAATAAAAAAATAGAAAGTGTAAATCAAAACATTAAGATTATTTCTACTAGCTTCATTGCAAACTGCATTGTTTGTCCGGATGCGAATATTTCCGTCCAACCCGGCGCAGGCACATCTCTACCAGCCTCTAGTGCTGCGACATCTCGTGTGTCGGTAAAAGTGATCATAACTCACACAATATTATACGAAATATTTTACAACTTTTAAATAGATCCAATGAAATAATGTTGGAACAGGTGTGTTTATTTTGGTTTCATTCTAGATTACATCATGTTGGATATTACTAATATACAAACTGTATTTTGCTTGCTAATTGTTAAATTGTTCTATTTGATGAAATGTAGCTAACGTGCGGTTTTGATGGTCTTATAATGATAGGCCTCTGAGGCCACAGAAGAAAAGAATTGTACTATCTATTGCAGAGGCCGTCCGGGGAAGTACCACACACTTTCCAGTAACCGCAAGGCGTAAGCACTACCAATATGTACATACCTACTAATATGGAGGCTTGGTACAATAAAATAAAATTAGAGCCGCAATGTTGTTTATCATCACCCGAGATGCAGTCAAGCGTGCGTCAATAAAGAAAAACCTCAAATTTAAATGATATTTATAATTTAATCTACAAACCCGTGACGCAGATTCCAATATGAAAAGACATAATTTTGTCCACGAAGCGCGCCTGAATATAACGAGCGTCTAAATTGGCGGAATTAATTCGCGACTCAAAATAAATTAGCGGAGATTACGTGACGGACCAAGTATTACTTTAAATTAGGATTAACTACGCGCCGCAGGGGCCACTTACGCACCTTAGGCGGCGTCTCTACGCGCGCTCGGATATTTGGGAGATAATCAACAGTGTAAGAAGCCAATCAAGGAAAACTAAACCCAAAAAACTACTCTTTGGTTAGAAATAAAACTCAAAGGTGACTGACTGACTGACATAGTGATCTATCAACGCACAGCCCAAACCACTGGACGGATTTATAAAAAAATAAATAATAAATATTCCGGGACATAGCACACAGCGCCATCTAGCCCCACACTAAGCAAACGCTTGTGTCGTGGGTACTAAATAACGGATATAATACTTATATACTTTTCTTTTGTAAATACATACTTGTTATACATACAAACGACCAGACTCAACACAAGTAATTATAAAATTTTAAAGTACATAAATATTTTGGGCTGAAATTTGGAATGAAGGTAGATGTTATGACGTAGGCATCCGCTAAGAAAGGATTTTTGGAAATGCCACTTTTAAAGGGGTGAAATAGGGGATGCAAGTTTTACTTCTTAATGCGAGCGAAGCCGCGAGCACCCACTAGTCATAATATAATTTTGAAATTCTATGATTGTCTTTTTCGGGAAATTAATTCCCCACCGTGAATTACGTAGATTACAGAATTACGTAGCATTTAATTTCATTTCATTTTTTATGTAAAATTGACACTGAAACTGACTTCCTATCGAAATGGGTTTCCACTGGAGAAAAATTAACTTGATGATAAGCTTTCAAACGATTGAACGATTCGCTGTTAAATATTTCTTTATGAAAATAAAATATATTGTACAGCAGGTGACATGAGAAAATCACTCGGAAGTCCTCCGTGGAGCCACTGTGCGTGCGGTGTGAGTGTGGGTTTATTCGGTAAGCAGGACATAAGTGGCCATTACACCGGGACGAGGGAACCAACACATTACGTTCTTGGGGGCAGCGGCTGAGAGATTAACCGAGCGATTAACATCATAAAAAATATTCATGATATTGTAAAGAATGTTTAGTTTGACAAACAAATGATTAGTTAAATCATGTCTAGAGACAATTTGTCATAAGTACAACGTTGATAAAATGACATCACAAATGTTAAAAAAAATCGTACTTTTACAATAATAAGCTTACATTGTTTTACTCGATAAATATTAAAGAAAAGAATCAAAATCATTAATTGCGGCAGATTTATCAGAGAAGCAAAAACAAGTAAGAACATAATAATAAAACAAACATAAAATCTGCCACAACACAGCCCCAGCTCAGCATAATGCTGGTTGTGTGGAAGCAACCAGCGCTGGTCTTCCGTTGGGGCCGGCTGTTTATTCGGGCTTAGTTCAGATTTGAGAGTAACTGCTATGTGTATATGTATACAATATGTATACTGAACCCTCGTATGTAAGAGTCCTGCTTGCGTGTACCTACAGGATAACTGCTAACTCAGAACTTCACAGAACTGATTCAGATATTTCTCTATAAATTGATACACACGAGTTTTGAAGCAAGATTACGTATTAGAACACGATGAAAACATCAATTAACTAGCGAATGTAATTTTTTTTTTTTAAATTGAAGAATTCTAAGTTTAGGTTTATTGCTCTGTAGTCCTGTATAAGTAAGAGCTCAGCAATTAATATGTCAACACGCGTGTTTTGAGAGATATGTATATTTTAACGTTGGCTCAAATTATATTTAGTACGAGTTTTTAGAGGAATTGTCACTAAGCGTCAGCACGCGTCAGGCGTTCCACTCCATACAAACGCCCATGTAATTGCAGGTCTATCTTTATCTACTCGGAGTTTTGTTAATGGTTTCACAGTGGCCAAACATTATCATGATTTTTTATTTATGGTTTTATCGAGCAATTTATACCTACAGTCTAACGCCATTCTCCTAAACAACAATAAATTCGCGACCACGGGCAGAGTAGATACCGGACTGATAACTCCAAAGTGGGCAACAATGCCTCGTGGCGGCACATTACTACAAATTACATCAAACAAACAAACACACAAACACAATGTAAGAGCACAATGCAAGGACGGCGGTTCATTGAAGCGAGCGGTGACACACGGCCGCAGGGGACAGCGAGCGCAACAACAAACAAGTTGTGTAAAAACAACAATGGGACATTAGTTCCACATCTGCGCCCACGCGTGGGTTATTAATAAGGGCTCAGATTTAATCAGCAAGTTTGTTGTTATGCTGCGCCCGTTTATTATAAGATCTGATTGTTTTTTAGATGCATTAAATGCACTGTAACCTAATTATAAAAACAATCAGTTGTTTTTTTGTAACACAAGTAGACGCTACTCGAATATTAATACATACCTACATGATGTTTATTGTACTTAATTTTATTTAAAGAGTAAATATTTTATCATCGTATTTATCCCAATTTATTTAAGCTCAAAAAAGGTTAATAGACTGTAAATAAACAACACTTCAACAAACAAACAATTATTTACTATTTATTGTGTTTATTTTATGATCGTTTTATCTTACAGCACTCAGCTCAATGAAAGCAATATGCAATTGAATTGGACTTAGAATTGTTATTCTTAGAATAAATACGATTCCTTTGCAAATAAAGATACGCATCCATCATCAGCTTGAAGCCGTGCCAGCCGCGAGACACGGGGCGCAACACTGCCGCGACAGGACTGTAAACATCAGCGGGGTATTATTTACTACACTTATTTTATTAATTAACTGTCATCTCAAAAATAAGACATACAAACATCTTAAATTATTACCAAAATAAGAAAATTATCCTGGAGTATTTGTTAATTAATTTCAACTCGCAAATTGTTATGATTTCAGTCGCTGCAATAAAAAATCCAAATTATTGTACAAAAACAAGTGCTTAAAATGAGCAATGGGTTCTGAAATTTATAGCCTCTAAAATAGATGGAGTTATAAAAATGCGAGTATATTTTGGAGAACAAAGTGTGTTGGTGTCGGTCGTGGGTGCGTTGCTCCCGCCGGCCGTGTGTCGCTGTATTAAATAACTTGACCGTAACTGGAAGCTTTATATATTGAGAGAGCATTTCCGTTTCCGTCGAGTACATGCCAGTTTCAAGTCTATGTTAGTGTCGTATCCGGTGGTTTCTATAGAAAGTGGCGCCACCTGGCGGCCGCGCTTTGGTTTATGTTTCATAAATGTGGAGCGCCATTTTGAAGTCATTGGCGTTCTTGTTCCCGTCGAGCGAACACGTTCCAACACGTGCGCAGCAGATCTCACTCTGTGCATAATTATTTTCTAAAATAAGTTTATAATTCTATAAAATTTCAATTATCGTTAATACTGAAACACCAGCAGCTCTTGCTCTGCGTAAGTTTTAATTTGTGCGATCGAAATTGTGGGTAAGTGATTCAAATATTTTAACGGTGTTGTACCGTTCGGAATTGCTTACAATTTAATTGTGTTTGCCAGTGATTTTATCAGTGTAAAAATAGTGTCGTAAGAACAGTCTAACGTAATTTTGTTTGCAGAAATGGACGAAAAAGATGATACTTTTGTGCCTGTCGCTGGACCAAGTAATGCGGGTAGGAAAAGGACTCGCAGTAAATCCAGCGCCAGCCGCACGAGTAGCAGCAGCAGTGATAGCTCATCGAGCTGCTCTTCCTCAGACGGCAAGCGAAAGCGAGGTCGCCGTCACCGCAATAAAAGGAAAAAAGGTTCCAGACGGAACACCCACAAGTACGATAAGTTGTTAAAGGAAATCGGTGAGCTCCGCAAACAAGTATCTAATAATACCAACAGTGCATATGATAATGATAGCATCTCGATACATGCTCCAGAAGAGATGTATGAGCAGACTGATCCCTCTTACGATGGGAATTCTTCTCGAGACATTCCAATTACGTTTGATATTGATACAAAATTAAAGGAACCATCTGTTCCTAAGACACCCGATGTCTTATTGCAAAAATTAACAGACATTCAGCGTTTTGGTAGTGCCTCATGGTCAGATATTAGATATTTTGACACACAAAAAAAGTACAATCATACCCCAGGTTTCGTAGACCTGGAAACAAACGAAGAGGTTAAAAATTATGACAACATACACCACCTTGTACATGCGGATAAATCATATGCCGCTATAACTTTTTGTATTTTGAAACAAAAAGAGGCACTGCAAGAAGCAATTTCTAAACTTATTTCGTGGGCTCAAAACACTCAAATTACGCCCAATAATTTACAAGATCAGCTCGAACAGCTGCTTTTAAAGGGCGATTTGTGCAAGATTTCGTCAGATTTGTTGCAAATGGCGTGCGGACACAGAGCCGAAACTATAGAGATGCGCAGGGAGGCTATTGCCAGCCAGGTGAAAGACCCCCTTCTGAAAGCGTCGATAAATAAAATACCGCCCACAGTGACGCATTTATTTGACACGGAGAAGCTTACCTCAGTACTGGACAAAGCCGGTGGGGTCCGGAAAGCTTTCTGGCCTAATAAAACAAGTGCACCTTCGCAAAAGCAAAGCCAATACAGCCGTCGCCCCTCGCGGGGGCAAGGCACACGCAAACCGGTTCCATCGCGTGGAACTCAGTGCTATCATAATGAAGGTTTCACAGCACCTTCTCGTCATACATGCTGTGACAATCCACCCTCGCGGGGTGAATATTTTGACAATGACAGCTACCCTCCTATGCACAATGCCAACCATTCCTTTCATGGGAACAGGAGAGGAGCGTCTCATACCAGGGGCTCGCGGCCCGAACGACAGAATTATCGAGGACGAGGTCACGCAAGTACCTCACGACCCTCGAGGGGTAATAAAAGATACCCGAAACAATGACTCACGCTGCTTCCAGGCGGGTCAGTTGGCGCTCTATCATCACAATTGGAAGGAAATGGGGGCGCCAAAAATAATATTAAAATTAATTCAAGGATACCGAATACCGTTCATAGAAAAACCACCTCTGGCCAAAATAATAAATGTCGCCACATGCCCATTCAAAACCCCAACATCAGTAGAGATGTCAAGAATAATATCAGAAATGAAAACGCAAGGGGTTCTTCAACCGGCACATTTATCAGCGAGCTTTGTTTCTCCTATGTTCCTGGTCCCCAAGCCAGACGGATCTGCCCGCCCAATTTTCAACTTAAGGGCGTTGAACGAGTATGTGGTAACCAAGCCATTTCATTTGACAAACATGCACAAGGTTCCAGACTTCCTTCAGCCGCAGGACTGGATGTGCAAGATAGATCTCTCACAAGCTTACTTTCATCTGAAAATAGCAAAGTCACACCGACGTTTCTTACGAGTTGTGTACAAGGCAGAGCTGCTAGAAATGACATGCCTGCCATTTGGTCTGAGCACAGCTCCCAAAACATTTGCAATACTAACAAATTGGATTGCTCACCAGCTACGAGAAAAATGGAAGGTAAGAATACTGGTTTACTTGGACGATTTTTTAATTGTAAATCAAAATCCACAAATTTTACGCAATCATGTCGATATAGCGACAAAAATGCTACAAACGTTAGGGTGGCAAATCAATCTCGAAAAGTCGAGTCTCCTCCCTCAACAAGAAATCATTTTCTTAGGGATACTGTGGAGACCTTGGCACAATATAAAAATCTTGCCACAAGAAAAGGTAGATACAATAATACAAAAAACAAGTCAGCTTCTTTCACACAAAAAAGTGACAGTAAAAGGAATGCAGAGCATAATAGGTACTTTGAACTTTGCCAGCTTCGTGGTTCCAAGAGGTCGCCTCCATCACCGGCACCTGTTAATGTTTCTAAACTCTCTGCCAAACCCTTCATTGAAGACCTTCCAATTACCGCAAACCTCGTGCGACGAACTAGCATGGTGGTCCCAGAACTGCCAGTTGTCAAGCGCAATACATTATCCTCCTCCTGTTCATTTCTTGGTAACAGATGCCTCGGACACAGCTTGGGGTGCGCAACTCGACGAGCAACCTCTGTGGGGCAACTGGACACACGAGGAAAAACATCTTCACTGCAATCAAAAAGAGATGTTAGCTGTACTGCACGCTGTTCAGCACCACGCCCAGTCTCTGGAGGAGAGCTCTCTTTTAATACAGAGCGACAGCAAGACGACCGTTGCTCAGTTACGAAAGGAAGGAGGTACAAAATCCATGCCCTTAATAAATATAACACATCAAATTTTATTAATACTAGACCAGCATCGCATACACTTCAGTATTCACCACATACCAGGCAGATACAACAATCAGGCCGATCATCTGTCTCGCCTCCGACGACCTCCGGAATGGCATTTAACACCGGCCTGTGTAGAAATGGTGTTCACCAAGCTAGGGACTCCGATGATAGACCTTTTCGCTTCGAAAACGGCTCATGTAGTTTACAATTATGTGTCTCGCGATCTAACAGATCGACAAGCCATTTTTCACGATGCCTTCAGCAGCCCATGGCATTACCCGCTAGCGTGGGTGTTTCCACCACCGTTTCTAGTACCGAAGGTCCTGTCACATCTGAACCAGTCCTCGGGGATATTTCTGCTAGTAGTCCCTCGGTGGGAGAAAGTATTTTGGCGAGCAGACCTCAGGGCACGAGCTTTGATGGCACCACTAACGTTGACAAATTTACACAAACATCTAGTCGACACTTCAACGGGCCTTCCGCCGCCAAAGGTCAACCAAATAACCCTCGAAGTATGGAAATGTGGGGGTGGTCTGAGGCGATATAATCGTGGAATTCTGAACAGCAATCATTACTTAAAAACTCATGGCGGCCATCCACATTAAAAACTTACGAGATAGCATGGAAACGTTGGGTTTCCTGGTCAAATGATCATAATATCAATCATAACAATCCAACTGGTGCAGAGTTAGCACAATTTCTATCTGATTTATGCATAAAAAATAAAATGTCATACAATACCATACTTTTACATAAATCAGTTGTTGCTACTCTTTGTAATCCCGATAAGTCTGGCAATTTAAGCTCTCATGTTCTCGTAAAACATATTTTAAAATCTATCGCCTTGGCAACCCCGAAAGTACCTAAAGCACCCGTTTGGGATACTAATAGTCTAATTACATACTTAACTCGATATAATGTAGATGTAAACAATATATATCAAACATCTCGACACACTGCCGCATTACTTTTACTTTGCTCAGGCAGACGAGTACATGATCTGACCCTACTGAGAACAGATCCCGATCATTATGTCAATTGTAATGCTGAAAATTTTATCATTTTCTGGCCTGAATTTGGCTCGAAAACTGATAACAGTAACTATACTCAATCGGGTTGGAAAATAGAATCTAACGAAGCTATATGTAACCTCAATCCGATATATTGGGTAGAAAGAACTATTACTCTTTTAAATGAAAGACGTTCTGCTTCAAAATCATCTAATCTTTTCATTACAGTCAGAGGAAACGCTAAGCCTGCTTCTCGCACGGTTATAGCAGGATGGATAAAAACTCTGCTGAAAGAAGCCGGCATTGAGGCGACTCCAGGAAGCACCCGCTCTGCAGTGGCTTCCAAAAGTTGGCTAAGTAACGATTCCATCGATGCCATCCTGGCCCGTGGTAATTGGAGGTCAGCTAACACATTTCATCAGTTCTATAAACGAGATATAATTCAAAGTAATATCCAAAGCCTAACAAGTTTGTTTACACCAGTTCCTTAAAATTTATCTTTATTTGGAGAAATTGAAATTTGATTTATGATTCAGTAATTACTTACTTACATTACATTTTATATACTTAATAAATTAATTATATCATAAAAATGGTTTTACTTGTGTCACATTGGCGTTATTCCTTTAGTATTTACATAAACTAAGTGGCGTCACCAGGCGATAACAAACAGGTCTCAATATATAAAGCTTCCAGTTACGGTCAAGTTATTTAATAGCAGCGTTTTACCTGAAATAAAACGCATATTAAAATACTTACCTAACTGGAAGCTTTCACTTTTATTCCTGCCTGGTGAACATTGGTAACAATTATTGAGCCAATGACTTCAAAATGGCGCTCCACATTTATGAAACATAAACCAAAGCGCGGCCGCCAGGTGGCGCCACTTTCTATAGAAACCACCGGATACGACACTAACATAGACTTGAAACTGGCATGTACTCGACGGAAACGGAAATGCTCTCTCAATATATAAAGCTTCCAGTTAGGTAAGTATTTTAATATGCGTTTTATTTCAGGTAAAACGCTGCTATTACAATAATGGCCGCGCTATATCCTTACTGGGACAGAATGGTTCATAAAGCACACTCACACACTTACTGCTTCACTTGAATTAAACCTAATTCTCTTGTAATAAGGTGTAAATTCGCTCGCGTACAAGATCCAATATCGTGGTAGTATTGTATTTCATGACGTGAGGAACATGGCGAGTGTCACTTGATGCTTTAAATGACGAGTCGTAGAATGTATTCATTATTAATTAGTGCGTTATGGAACGTAATTATGATATTATGAGGGATCGCGGCCGTTATAGGCCTGTTAATGAATGAATGTGAATCCATTATTTATTGGTTCATAATAATCGAGTAGCTACTTGTATTTGAGTGAGAAAATATTGTGTCATACAGTTAAATCGAATAAAAAAAATACATAGTTGTTTATCAAAATTACTAACCGCCCACAAATAACTAAACTTAAGAAACTTAAGCAGAAGTAATTTTAGTTTATATGAATTTTATAACTCTCAAACACCAAAACGATCTTTTCAAATACTCGTATCGTCATAGGTCGTCTATCTCCGATCAGTAGGTACATATTCTAACGCCACGCGCTATATATCGCACAGTGTGAGCAGACAGTAGACCAGGCAGAGGGCGGTATTCTGGCTGGCGGCGATATTTGCTGACGGATCAAATACCGGGCGAAGTCGGGCGGGGACACACTGCGCGCGGGGTACCACGTCACTTACTATTTGGTATGAGAGTGGCCCAGTCCATTCGTTGAGACTGACCGCCCTGAGGGCCTCTGATATATTTTTCTATTTCAGGAATAATCGAAATTTAATACATAAGATAGATTATTTAAATAGGTTTTTGATTATTTAAATTACAATATTATCAGGTGTACTGTATAGTCTAACGTGAGCCAATTAAATGTAAAATAAAGGTTTCAGAAAAGTAGCATTCAGTAGACGTCTTGTAGCGCCCGTAGCTCACCTAGCGGAGGCAATCACATTCGATTGAAAAGTGGCATTCCATTTTGGGCGCTTCCATGGGTCAGAAAACACGCTAAATTATAGGTCTTCGCTGTTTGTCTAGTATGGCAACCGGTAAGCCATGTCAGAGGCGCATGTTTCCTTTCGTTATTGAAAACTGTGCGCTTACAATGATGTACAAAATATGTATCTACTCTAAACAAACTGCAACAAATATCGAGTCACGACTTCTCTTTCTAACAAAAGCACGAACAATAAATGCAAGACGTAGGTATACTTAATCAAATAAAATAATCGATCGCTACCCGCTCCAACTCGCACTACACCCTAATCCCGATTAATAAAGTGCTGCCAGATATGAATAAAAATGTACTTGTCTGAGAAAATACGAGAAAATATCGCTCGAGCTTTAATACGAGCGTCGAGCACTAATAGCTGCTATTATGTACTGGGCTTAGTTTATTACACAATTAATAAGGGCTTGGAAAGTACTATGTCGGTTTTATCACTACGTTGCAAGTTTGTAAGAGAGTAGCATACTCTGGTGTGGACAGTTTTTGGACCGCTTAAAGGCTTCTAACATGATTTAATAACTGCAATCACTCAAACCTACTGTTTGGCGTGTATTACGGTGTTCTAAGGTTGATATACAGCATAGATCATCGATCCTAAATAGAACTACTTATAACGAACTGCCTATACCTTTAATTCAACATGTTATCCGAAGCGCCCGTAGCTCAGCTAGCGGAGGCAATCGCATTACCAATGTTAAGCAAAGGTCAACGAAGTCAGTACTGGGATGGGTGATCGAAAAGTGGCATTCCATTTTTTCCGTCGGATGACACGTTAAATTGTAGGTACCGGCAGTTTGTCTAGTACGGCAGTCGTTAAGCCACGTCAGAAGCCCTTAGGACGGCTTGATAAACTCTCGAAACCAGAGTTGGCCACTCTCATTCGATAAAAAGAAGAACATGTTATCCGACTTACAGAAGCACCTAGACGAGAATAGCACTTTTTTTCAATGTCACCTCTAAATTTCATCCCATTCAATTCTCGGCAAACCCCTTTGTAATCAAAATACATAATGGTACTTTAATCTCAATTCATAACATCGTATTTCTTCAGAAAAAGAAAAGAAACCCCTTTGAAATAAGTTACACGTTGAAAGCAAAGAAAGGACCTACAAGTGCGTCTCGAAGATCGCGATTGTTCTCGGATTTCATTGGATCCAACAATTAATTGAATTTTCAAGTAAATTGTACAGCTTCCATCGAGACTAGCTATACATTTATATATGTTCATACCTACATATGTATATACATACATAGGTCTGAGAAGCAACACAAATGATTGGAATTTTCTCTAAGGTTTTATTTTTGTCTGATGTGACAAACCTTTTCTTCTGAATTGCGTTATTTACATTAATTATCATCAATTATCTCGGACCGCTTGGTTGACGCGACGCATGACCAAAATGCTGGCCTTTTTCTGGCTCAACGTATCAGCATTGCCATCCAGCGTGATAATGCGGCCAGTATGCTGGGCACGCTGCCCTCTGGTAGTGGACTGGAGCACTTAGATTATCTTTAGGCTTTTCTAAAGATTTTCTAATTGCCCCTTTTTTGTAGTAGTTAGAAATAGTATGTTTAGTTTTTCTTCCCTTGTTTTTATATTTTATTATTGTAAATAAAAAAAATATTATCAAGAAATATCGATGCCCATTAATCACATCGGATACAAAGCTTTGAACTTGTATTTGTATGTTCATATTAATGTGTAACTGGCGAACTACGCTATTAAGAGTTTTCCTAACGCCCAAGGAGCCTCTGACGTGACCCACTTATTATATGGCTATCTTGTTCTTGCATCATGAGGATCAAAAAAAATTATATTGAATCACATAAATAACATTGAACCTCACAAATTACATGAAATGAATGTTGAGTTTAACATTGCCGGGATGGTGTGGACACCGAAAAGGACCAAGGAAGTCTTACAAAAAAAAATAGAATCTAACCCTTTACAGTCACTGACCTCCATTGCGTACTAGTAGTAATGGAGGTCAGTGTTTACAGTTAATTTAACAGCAAAAAGAACCATTAACACGCGTCAATAGCGCCTTGACATTTCAAATACTTCATAGTTAATTAATAAATGTAATTATCACGCATAACTAGCGCCTTAAACTGAACTCCTTCATGAAACGGGTTCTAGTCTACTTTGACAGCGCGTGTCAGACATAGTTTTCAGAGTGACGTATTGTGAGATGCTCCAACAATCGAGATAGGGCCGATACAGGCTGTCGATAGCGAGGCTTTGTGTGTGTGGCCTGCTGCGGAGGGACCCACATACTATACTGAACATGGCGTGGTAACACTAGCTACGAGTACAGGGTTACGTTACGGCTATTTAAGCATAACTTTTGATTATTCAACGTGCAGTGCTTACGTTATTTCCATAAAAACTGTTGTATAGTAAGACTAGAAAACTAAGAAAGATAGACTGATGGTTTACATCTTAAATTGTTGGTATCTAAAAATAAGTTTCTCCTATAGAAAACTTAAAGTAGAGGTTTTGTAGTTTTAAGGATTCCGTGAAAAACAATTTGTGTGAGAACATACTTTTTGATAAAAATACGTCAAAAGCAACAGCAATTGTTATACGACTTCTGCGAAACCACGGGCGTCCACTAGTTTAATTTATTATATTGCCCATATATGGGTTCGCGAATCTCGTTTACCAATAAATTGAAACTTGTCACTGACGGGATCCTTTAGTACTACCATAACAGAAATAAAAAGACGGGAGAGCAATCAAACCAAAAAACGCTTTTTTTTGTAAATTGATTTTAACATTGTCTTCTAAATCTAATTTATTTCAACAGCGCCCGGTGAATGCATAAACAACCTTCCAAAATGTTTGCCATTACTATTGCCAATAGCACAGTTTTTATTTAAAAAAAAGTATGTACTAAAGCAATCCTAACCGAACTGATTATAATCTTCTTTGGTTCTGACATAAGTTGCTATATTTGTTATTATTATTTTGTCTCCTGTATTATGCTATTATGTATGTATGTATATATGATTGTTATATTTGTTTCAGTTTATTCATATGTAGTATAAACCTTTGTTCTATTTTTCATTAGAATTAGAATTTATTTATTTCTTACCTTAAAGATAACTTATCTAACAGAGTTTTAAATTTTTTATTTCAATTGACCTTAATGTAGAGTTACCAGTGGCTACTGCACTAGGTACCCCTGTATCGCAGCAGCCACAGGTGCTTTTAAACGGTATGATTTTAATATGCAGCTACGGTTTTGGTTCATAATAGTTGAATAATTTTACAAAAATAGATTTAAACTAAAAACAACGGACGACGTGTGTGTTTGTGTGTGTGTGTCTGTGTGTGCGTGTGAGTGAATATAGGTACTTCTTTCTATTAATTTATTTAATATCTGAAACACCTCGTCCTACTCATTTCGTTTGAAGAATATATCCCTGCCAGATTGGTTGCCTGGAAGAGATCGCTCTTAGCGATAAGGCCGCCAATTAAGACGCTGATTCTAATATGTATGTTTTTTTGTATTGTTTCATTTGTGGTGTTTTAATAAAGTATTTATCTATCTATAAATTTATTTTTAACTAAAACAGGTTGAACTATAATTTGTCGGTCTTCAAGTCGAGAGTAAACCGGTTTCTTCTAGGCAAGCGCGCTAGATCGTAGACTATAACGTTGCTAAACATCAGGCAAGTTGTTGTCAAGCGTAAGCCTATTTCATGTAAAAAAAGGTTTGCACTTGACATAGTTTGCCTGATGGTAAGCAATAGCTATGGTCTAAAATTGATCGTTCTTACCCAAATAAAAACCGGTACACAAAATACTCTTAGCACTTTTCAAAATCACGACTTGTTGCCGTAATTTGTAAAGATGATTGAAACTTATCTTTGTTACCAGCTAGCACTTTATTACACCTAAACTTGTATCAAAACAAATTAGTAAAGAAATAGCGATTAAAATTCTATCCTCGCGCAAATAATATGCTACAACAAATCACTATTAATGCTTGCTATAAATAGCTGAGCCTATTGTATCGTAGTCATTCCCAGTATAAGTAGTCATTAGTGACTCATTTAAACAGATTAATTGTGAGACTCTGTATAAATTAATGGATAAGCAACCTGCGGTTACCTGTGTTAATAAGGGTAATAAAACTCATTAATATGTTTTTATTTATTTATTAGGCTCTCATTTGGCCACCACAAAAACATAATTGTTAAAATGTGTCTAAAGAATTAGTAGCAATAGTATAATTTACAATTTCGCTTATCTCGGTAAAATTTCATGCAAATCAATTTATTCGTGAAGTCAGTCAATGTGTATAGCTTGCAATACCCCCGCATTGCTAGATACAGGTAGTCCAGTAACAATGGCGCCCCACAAAGGTAGAGTCCCGGTGTTTAATTGCGGCGCCATGTTGCCCCCCGGAGCCCCCCAGCCCCCAAACAAGGGGCGCCATTTCGAGCACGCGAAGGCATTTCGCATTCAACCAATTTTTCGCGAATTCTCGCCGAATTGTGCCGCCTCGTGGCGCTGCCGTGTTTGTAATTTATTGTTTGATCAGTTTCTTTTGTTTATTTTTAAATTGCTTTTATTTGCGCATCGCCTGTGTAGTGTGCATGTATGTACTGCGCTTTGGTTTGTTTGTTTGTTCCTATACACGTTTTAGGAATGAGTTTGAAAATGAAATGGTGAAAATCATAGTTAGCCGTGGCCAAGTAGGTATAACACCACATCAGTAAAAAAGTAAAACTAATACCCCGTCGCCTACGACATATTATAGCAGCAGGCTGACCACGTGCGCGTGTGGGGACGTGACACAGACAACAGGACGTGCTCTCATTATATAGCCATTCTAGTGGATGCCCCTGGCTTCAGTCGCGTTGCTACAGATTTTCATATAGCCTATGGTTACCCTATAGTCCGGTCGCGAGATTTCGACGACATTGTTAAAGTTGAGGGTCCAACCTGGATGTGGTCTGCACAAGATCGACGCAGATGGCACATACAGCAGTAGAATCCCGAGGGCTGTGGATGATGATGATGATGGTAACCCTATACCATCAACATGGCAGACATTATGCCATCGATCAATCGGTGATCTGTAGCTAAAAGACCAACAAACGAAATTTCGTTTACATGTTGTACGCAAATCTTATGTATACTCTATTTAAATTCGGCGTAAATTATCCAATCTAAGTTATTTTAATGAAGCACATCGATTATAAGCATGCAATGTTGTTGTTTTAATGAAATCCCAGGTATAAATTTACATAAGCCTAAAAAAAAATTTTTGTGAACCATAAGACTCCACCAACCCGTTTATGTAGGCATCTACATATATTGTTTAGACCACAGCTGATTGTGAAGCTATCCCCGTCCAGTATAAAAGCCGTGTGACACCTCGGGCGGCTACAAATCACATTGTTACTGCGCCCAGTACTTCCCGGCGCTGAGCTTTCACAGGACGTGATTGGAAAACACACACACACACACACTCACATACACCTGGGAGCTTCCGCGACTTGTGCAGACGTGATTGGAAGCTTCCACACATACTCGGGGGAGCTTTCCAGCTTTCACGCGGTTTAACACCCCTTGTAAAAACCATCTCACGCGATGTTTTGTAGTGTTTGTAGTTTGTACCACTAATGTCTTGTCTTTTCTGGTAACGTGAAAATATTATTTGCAGATATGAAACGTTGAACTTTTCTTTCTTGTTTGTTGAGGCGTAATTTCGACCGTAAATTAACAATTTTGGAAAATTTGTGTTTTACCGATTACACGTTAGATGAGACCACAAATTAAAACAAGTTAATACATAGGTATTACATCTATATTTTCTTTCATCTCATATTGGTACTACTAGTAACAAGCCCTGCATTGTTACTATCGCTGCAGATATACGATTACGTATCATTCTATGTACCTACCTGTCCTCCTGTAAGTATCTAACCGCACCCGGGGCGCTGTATCGCGGCGCGAACTTAATTTACAACTACCGGTATACACATGGACCGAACAATCACAAAACGAAATTTTACATAGCTGTGCCCTGGGGCTGGTGCGTCCGTTTAACACTTACACCAGTATTACATATGTACCTACAGGTTGAATAATAAATATTTACTTGCATCATTTTTGAAGTCAGTTAAAAAAATATTGTGTTCTGCAATCAGTCAAGAATACAATACATGCAAGCAGGATGAAGGAAGAAGAGACTAAACTAACCAACATAACAATAACTGGTAAACACAATCCCTTGCGTTGCGTTGACTGGCCTGTTAGCTTAGTTGGTAGTAGCTCTGCCTTCTAATCTAGAGGTCGCGGGTTCGATTCCCGCGTGACACAAGTATTTATGTACTTTAATTTTTTTTATAATTACTTGTGTTGAGTCTGGTTGTTTGTATGTATAATAAGTATGTATTTACAAAAGAAAAGTATATAAGTATTATATCCGTTATCTAGTACCCACGACACAAGCGTTTGTTTAGTGTGGGGCTAGATGGCGCTGTGTGCAATGTCCCGGAATATTTTTATTTATTAATTATTTATTGCGTTGGCAAAAATATATGTTTTACCGGAGTCTTATCACAGCACATTTAAAAATGTCCTCCCTCTGCCCTCGTACTACCTCCACGGCGGCAAGTGTGATACATGGCTGTGAAATTATTCACGTTATTCTCTCGTTTATTCAGCGCGGCGTTATTGCGGGAATAAATCCTGATTATACGTCTATCGTTACATCGTAATGTCGTGTTTGCACCGACACCGCCGACACCTCGACATCATTCATGCTTAATTTCTACACTAATTAAGCTATCTAATATTTCTCGGCATGGAAGGGAAAGGTCTAAGAAATTTTTCTGTCATATTTCTCGCAATAGTTCTTGAATAACACTCCATTGAAGGAGCCTTAAAATCTGGAGTGAATTGGTTCTTTCTGAATAAAGAGGTTCAAGAAAATCACTCATATCTAGCTATTGTGTGAAAATCAAGTGCAAACTCAATTTTGATTTGAGTTTGTAGTACTTAGTGTTCAATTAAAATAAAGAAGGTTGAGTTCATTAACGTGATGTAATATTATGTGTATGAAGATTTGTTTTTTTTTTTAATGTTTATCATATTAGACAGATGAACCTCATATACTGTCCCAAAATTATCTCACACTCTTATTTTATCAACTTCCACAGCCCTAATATGCATATCTGGTGTTTTTGACGTACCTATATTTGATCAAAACAATGAAACGTTCAAATTCCCACTACACTAAGACAATAAAGGTCCAAAGGTAACAATTACGAGTAATTATACATACAAGTATCTCGCATGTAACCTTGTATATACATATGTAATTATGTAGTGATGTTCACACAACTGGACAATTAATACAAGCCGGTACACAGGGCGATACTAGTTAATGTAATGATTTTGGCGTATTATATTAAGGCACAAGAACATATAATATTGTCATTGTGAGTATTGTAACATAACTGAAGTAAGCCGTGGTACTTACAATCAGCTTGTTCGACCCGCAGTATCGTATAGTCCAAGATTCGGGCGAATTTTTACACCAATTTTCAATTGTAAAATTTTTGTTCCATAATCATTGTTGGTGCACATTGAAGATAGATTGTATGTATCGAGATCAAATACTAACTCATTTGAGTGAGAGGATAACTTTCTCAGTACAATTAATATTTTCACCGTAAGAAAACCTTCAATGTATTATACCTCCGTGTGATTGGATCGTCGTCATCAATGGCCAGATGAATGTTATAATTATACAATTACCGTCGCATCATTAAAGTATACCCTCGGTATTTGACACGCTTGTTTCTACGTGTAAATATGCTTGATTTTATAATTGTTTATATTATTTTTAGTGCCAAATTTAAAATTGTATTCTTGCAACATTCAGAGTGTGATTTATTTAGGTTCTTCCCAAACATGTTTTGAAAAGGTGTACGGGACCTATATCAAAATAAAATCTATCTGGACATTGAAATAAGACGGTAGCAGTGATATATGTTTGTGTGTGTGTGTGTGTATGTGTCAGTCCCAGGCAGTGAAGCGTGCGACATAACTTACAGCCGGCTCCAGGCGCGGCGACACGGACGCACTATGTTTCAAACGACAGGGTTAAGGTACCCTTGCGATGATGCGACGCAACTCAAACAAATAAGCATGGAGATTGTATTCATTGTCATATATATACTAACAAATGCCATAATCTGATTACGAAACCTACCTAAGGCATAAACACGCTTCGACATGAAAACTACATTTCAACATGTTTGCTTTTCAAAATCTTCTTTACACGTGCTTCTAATTATTGCATACATGTAGTTAAATAATTATAAAATACCTATAACTTAGCACCCCCAGCCCCGTAGCTTCATCGTACAATATTTTTACAACGACAACAAATAAATAAATATTCTAAAGACTTACATACTGTAATTTTAATTAAAGTAGGGACAAGATAATAGGTCACTTTTGACAGATGTCAGTTTTATATTCATAGTGAGGTGACCTGCTTAAAAACATCGATTAAATGAATGAATCGAATGAATCGATACAGACTTGAAACATATGTGAATTTTAAAAATGATCATGCGAATCCCTGTCCCATTATTATTTTTTCTTTCATAAATTAAAGGAGCAAAATAAGACAAGTACCTACGTAATTAAACAAAAAAATTGCTTTTATTCACTTTTATATTATTTATTTTTATAGTTAGTTAAAAGAATAATAAATATGTATAATTAGGTTTTACTATAATCACAACGTGGTTATAAATTTATGGTGATTTTTCTTCACAAGTAATCATTGCATTCGATTCAACTTACAATCCTATCAGCTTTCGATTTTTAGAGTAACATCCCTAGTGTTTAAAAAGAAAAAGGGTTGACTGACGCAACATTGTAACGACGTTCAGTTCTTTAGATCAGAAATTGTTTATTATGTTTAGAATGGTTTATTAGTGAAAGCAAATCGTAAAATTACTCGTATCGGTCATTATTACAATAAATATGTAAACGTAATTGAAAAAAGTTAAGCAATTGTGCAGTTCTTATTTTATGCCCGCCGTTACAAGGTCACGTTGTTGAATTTTGATGAAATGTCAAAAGTGACCTATTATCTTGTCCCTACATTAGTATTTTTTTTTGACGAGACACTATCTATCTATCTTATTTAATTTGAAATCGCAATATCGATAAGGTATATTTAAGACACTTCCACCTGGTCGCTGGTTCCTGAAATATGGAGGTCCCCCCCTCCTAGCTGGAGTACCCCGATCCCCCCCCCCTCCCGCGACATAACGACCGTGAAATGGAATAGAACCGCCGGAAAATTGCCCCGCACCATGTTGTACTGTACTGACTACTCTGTGTATATACAATGTACTGGAGGTAGTTACAGTGGTTTAATGGATAGGGTTTATTTAAAAATATTTATGTAAGTTGATTGCACTGCGAGTACAATTGAGATTTATTATTTATCTTCTCTGGTTCCATTGTAAGATCTGGCTACTCACAGCACGGTCTCAGTCGTTAAGCAGTTCTCAAAAGTGGTTTGCTAATTCTCAACACTAATGTTGACCATGTTTCTCTGCACGGCCACCCATCCAGTGACTAACTGCGGTACCAGTTGCTTTATTTTGGTAATTGTATACGAATATCTAGATCTTATCCTACAGGGGCTCTAAAATGAGAAAATTGATAAAGAAAGCAGAGTAAAGGAAAAATATATAAAGTAAATATTTAGTTAGATACCAAAGTAGAATCTGTTGTCAACCTGTCTCCAGGTAGCGGCAAGGCAAGCGTGAAATTGCCAATGTAACTTCAACGATATAAAACCTTCTTAGACAGCTCACTACGACACTGACATTTCGACGAACATATGGAAAACCAATCAGGTCAGTTACAAAGGCGCTGAGGGTGGCTTGAAACCTCTGACACCAGAGTTGGCCACTCTCATACGAACTTGCTTACTTTTAATTACCAATTATATAAATAAAATATATTTATTGAGACACACACAAACTTGACTTTATTTAGGTACTTACTAACCCACCCTATATCTACCACTTGCGCTTTAAAAGCACACTGATGGTTAGTTGAAACGAGTGCGTTACTAATCTGAATGTTCATGCCTGATATTTTCTTCAATAAGAAAAAAACATACATTTTCTATTTGCAAACATACGAAAGATAAATTTATTAATTGGAAAAATATATACTATCTCTGAGCGACAGCAATGCTGTAGTAGAAGGAGATCAGATCCCACGTAAAAAATCATGGCATAAATAAAAATAAATAAATAAAATAAGGGAAGTAGGGGTTTTTATGTTATCTAGCGTGTGTTTGTAAGGGAGCGAAGTGTCCGCGGGACGGAACTGATATTTGCAGGATTTTGTTTCAACGAGCGGAGATAGCGACGCGGGACGAAACTTAGGTCTCACCTGCGCACTACGGTGTACGATAAACTATTTGTTTCTTTATAGAAAATGTAGTTCTTTAGACTTATATCAGAAATCATCGTAGCTTAAAATATAGATATAAATAAAAAATAATAACATAGGTAGTTTAAAATATAAATATAGGTAGTGTAGGAATTCTTAGACTGTATTTTATTGTAAAACAACATAGTCATAGTCATTCTTTTATTGAGATATTTGATACACGTCACATAAAAACAAATGAATTGAATAAATTAAAATTTATAGTACAATAAAATGCAATAAATATTGAAAAAACAAAAGTGCTAATATGAACAGCTAATTTAATGCCATATGACTGATTACCACCGCATTACCATCAAATTATAAAGGTGCCGCTAATTCTTCAACTGGTAATATTCTACAGATACTACTTGTTTTTCTATAAAATTTACTTTATTTACACAGCATGTTTAGTGTTTTCCTTTTTGCAGGATTGTGAACGAAATTTTATTTTGTAAACAAATTACCCGCGAGTCTCGTTATCAGCAAATGGATTATGAACAACACTTTCCGTTTTTATACAAAAAGGTTTATTTAAATCCACATACATACATGGAGGGTCAGACACGTGTCTGCAGACAATCTGTACAATGTAATATGACATGGCTATTACGTCACTCGATTTCTTACTTACAACCGAACATTGAATATTGATATGGAATTACAAATTACGTGTTATTTTTGTTCGAGTTTTTGTAATAATATGATGTAAATACGAGACTAAGTATTCACTGCAACATGTCCAAGTGGTCCTAAATTATGAAGACCAATAGAAAATATACCCCGTAAGTAAAAAGAGTAATTCCTCTATGATACAGTCACGTCCCGTGCACGTGTAATATCTGTAGATATAAAGTGCGCTGGACACGTAACAGCATCGACAGGCTTTTAACGTGAGCTTCACGGAGTTGAATGAGGGGGTTTTACTGCTTTATTGGAGCTTTTATTGAGCTTTGATTTACTGCAACATTGCTAATAGCCTCATGTAAGGCACTTTGTTGTTTGTGTGGGGGTCGTATGAGCCTGTTGTTTGTTTATAAATTTTTTTTAAAAAGCAGGATCCATTTTATTTAATTTTTATGTGTGCTACGCGATTTCTTTACCAATTTATAAATCGATTTTGTTTTTTGTGAGGTATCGAATCGAACCAGTGCCATAAATCAAACGATAGTTTTTCCAATTGTTCCTTTGTCAATATCAGACGAACACAAATCAAAAATAAAATTTCAAGGGAAAATAAGCAAAAACCACATGCTCGCATATTTTACAGAATTTCGTCGGTTTTTGTGACAATATTTTCATTAACATGAGACGTTTCGTCTCATGTTACGATTGTATCCCAGAGCGATCTCCTCGGCACTCACAACTAATTATAAAACGTGGATCCTTATATCTTATTATATCTTCTCAGTCAAATAACGGCGCTTAACATCCCTTTCGTACTTTCCTGGAGTACTAAATATCGTGTTAGAAGGCATAACACTCGGCGGGTTGAAAGTGAGGGCCCCTCGGAGGCCCTCGGGACCTCAAAGGCTCGGTTTTAATATGTCGAAGTGTGGGGTCTGGGGAGGTTTCATTTGGGCCTCTGAGAGGAGTTAGGGTCGAGGACCCTCGGCGCAGTCGAGGACCAATCACTGCTCGTCTTTTGAAACCAAGCTGGCTAATGTTCTGGCGGGGTTATTAATAATATGAGAGTTTGTTTAATGTATGTATTACTTGCAGGAATTAATTTATGTTTTAAAGTTAGCCTTATGCTGTAAAAACTGGATTTTTTTGTTATGTTGTATGGAAAGGAAAATAACAAAGCTATATCAAAAAAATCCAAAGTAGAAATCAGAGAATTTTGCTGACAAAATATCGACTAATATTCTAAATATATTTCTTAATATAATAATAATATTATTATAATAATTATTTGTTTGTATTTATTGATTTTTCTTATTGCTGTTTTTAATTTGTGGTATCAACATTTTACATATTTTATTTCGAATTTACATACAATTGTTATTTACTGTATCCAGTAATAGTAGATTGTATCATAAGGGAGCAAAATAATATTTTTACGGCGAGGGCGCTTTTTTGAATCCAGAGCGAAGTGAGGGATTCTAGAGTAGAATCCCGAGCGTAGCGAGGGATTCTTTAGTAGAATCCTGAACGTAGCGAGGGATTCAAAGTACGTCGCCCGAGCCAAAAATATATTTTACGCCCGAGTGATTCACTCTACTTTTCATCACCCACTATGAGAAAATAAAAGGCGCCTCATATTTTATTGTAATATTGATATTTAATGAAACAGAGTAACAACTAAATTGAAATTAAGTAGTATCTAATAATAAAACAACTAAAAACTTAAATTTACATTGTCAGTTCTAATACTATCAGGAGTTAATTCTATACTTTCACTGTCACTTGAAGAACTCATTTTTCAAAACAAAATCATGAATTTCTATCAATCCGTGAAAATTGACGAAAACGCGGGCTATAGTTCGCGCGTTTTTAATTTTATTTCTTTTTTTTTTGTATTCAGCCGGCGCGCGGCGCTATATACTATGGGCCGTCGCACCAGCCAGTCTTTATTCAAACAATATTTGCGTTCGATTTCTTGGGCCCTGAACACAAGATGTTCCAAATTCAAAAAGTGCGCGGCAAAGATAATTGCGGCGCACTTATAAAGAGGATTAAAAACTCATTACTGCCCGCTAAAAGTTTCTTATAGAAAACACCACCTTTGGGTGCACTTAAAGGCGAACCAAGTCGTCTTTTTCGAATAGGTGGGATGAAAATTATTTTACGCATCGTTTAATGCGTGAATACTAAACTATTCCTATAATAAATTGAGAGATTACTGTTCCAGCTCGAAATCTAATTTTGTGCAGACTAAAGATAAGATAAAAGATAAAAATTATTTATTTCCACTAAAACATGTTATCATTTTTACATTATATAAAAGTATCAAAATTATTCAAGTTCAAATTCAAATTGGGGTCCTGTCTACTGCTTTAGGATTCCCTGTGTTGCAGTATCCAGGGTTCTTCCAGTGTGTCAATTATTGAAATTAAAATTAAACTATTGACTAAGCCGTTTATTAACTGAAGTAATTGTATTGTTTCAGATAGTTACTGGAAGGACAATCAGGTATATAAATAATAAAATGTTGTAGGTATCGTGAATATCTCACCCATGATCTCCGGTCATTGGCACTTTTTTGTATAACAGACTAGCTGTGCCTGCGACTTCGTCCGCGTGAGATAGTTATTTTGGGCATCATATTTATTTTTGCAAACAACCTCTTCAGTATTTGTAAATAATAGCTGTTAACCACGACTTCCCGGCCCTCAAAGATGAATAATTTTCCCCGATTTTTTCAAATTTTCGATTGTTTCTTCGCTCCTATTAGTTGCAGCGTGATGTTATATAGCCTAAAGCCTGCCTCGATAAATGGTCTATTCAACACAAAAGAATTTTTCAATTCGCACCAGTAGTTCCTGAGATTAGCGCGTTCAATCAAACAAACTCTTCAGCTTTATAATATTAGTATAGATTAATGAAACTCTGGACAAACAAATACTTATTTGGATCCAATCTGATACAATAACAAAACCAAAATGTATCACATACATAAATGTACAACGAGTTTTTCTGTGATTTCTTTCGGTAATATTCTTAAATCGACTCTTAAGAAGATATTTGAATGCCCATGTTGATTCAGAATACAAGGGGCTTTCTGCCACTCAGTATCAAATTACACTGTACAACATACATCTGTAAATGTCACGGCTAGTTGATCGGTGTCAGCAATAAATCTGTCCCAATCACGTCCCGCCACTACCTCTCGGCCCCGTGTTTGTAGATCGATCGCTAGATACCACATTGTGTGTGCTAGCAGTTATCCGATCACATTGAGCTGTAAAAGCCACATTCATCGACTACCCGTATTTAGGACGCCCGCTACTGAACATTGGTAGCTTTTTCTTGTTCTTATCGTACAAGAGCAGTCAGCTCTAATGACGATAGTAAAACTCTTTTATTGTTCTGGTGTAGGTTTTAGGGATTCTAATCATCCATCCGATGGTTAAGTCAGCTCTTTCTTTACATCATCATCATCATCATCATCCACAGCCCTTGGGATCCCACTGCTGGGTATAGGCCTCTCTTTGTATGTGCCATCTGCGTCGATCTTGTGCAGACCTCATCTTTACATCTTAACAAAAGCATAATACTACAACAGTAATGAATCAATCGCCTAGTGCCTACAAATCGTAAATTAGAGATCACCACTGATCCTTTAGTTTAGACTAATACTAAGACTAAGACTTAATTCAGTAATCGCTGCAGATTACTTGGGTGACTAGAGCTAGGGTCGCTTAATTGCATTAACTTATCCGATCTGAATGTGTAAGTGATGTCGAACTCTCTACTCGTAGAATTAGTACTCGCTGGTTCGAGCCCGGCTTGCAGCGGGCTTAGCGATCTCATCAATGAAATGTCGAGCTGTGATTGGACAATTTAGAGGCAAATCGCAGCTAGGCGGCTCATTAGTGGAGGATATTTTATGAGTTACATTATATTGTACAGTACAATACGTTTATTCATAACACAAACATTGCAAGTTATATGGCTTATCAATTAATTAATCGATTAACTAAATTTCAAAAGAAAATTATAACCACGCCGACAGGCGGTGTCCTGTGTGTGACTCCAGGTGGAGTAGAATGCTTCTAGACGCATAGTAATAAGTGTACACTGTATACTACACATAATATATGTATTTATAAGAAAATAATAATTTCGTAACAAAAGTTTACTGGTGCCTATTGTGAATAAATTATTTATTTATCATGAATTAATATTGTGTTGTTCGACCTCACGAAGGTGTGGAAGGGCGGCTTCGGACAACTACTAAATTCATGAAATAATTTTATGAAATACAACTATTTTTAATTCTTAATTAATTAGTTTCCCAAAAATCCCCAATTTAATCTAACCTTCATTTTTTTGTCGTTAATATCAAAGTTTACCATCCAAACTACTAATGAGCAGGGTTAAAAGTTTCCTAGTTTTACTTATCAAGTAATTTTTAACCATCAGTACTAAGAATCTACCCATTTCTTTGAAACCAACCTTGTAGTTCAAATAACGATGCATTAGTAAAGAAAGTATGATACATATATAATAGAGTGAACAAGTATGGTCAAATGCCGCCTGAAGTGCTTGAAGGTAATGGTGTTGTTATTAATCAAGTCGAACCATAGGTTGTGATTATTAAGAACCATCAACACATGAAAAGAACTAAGTTTTCTTTGCTGTTGACACAGTGATATGTGATTAAGGACTTGATGGAGTGTTAATGTCGACATGAACCGTGAAATGAAACTGTTTTATCAGAATAATTGAACTTGATATTTACCTCTGGAACTAATGGTACTCAGACTTTAAAACTAAATCTCTATAAACTCATGCTTTCAAGTTATTTTTGTTTTGAAATATTCTTTATTAATAGTAATTATAACAATTTAGTAGTATGATGCTAGTGTACATTTAATCCTAGCACTTACATTAAATACAAATTTGATTATTATATAATTTATAAAAAATATTATAACTTAACTCAGGTATTTCATTTAAATTATACAATATAAAATTAAAATAAAATCATCACTTAATAGTATGTAACCTTTAGTCTAGGATTTACATTTATGTCATAATATTTGCTTTAAAAAAAATGTATCAATGACTAGAACAGTGAAACAATTACATAATTTATTTATTTATTTATTTATTTATTTATTATATATATATTTATTATCTTAATTATGAAACAACACGACCTTCGGTCGTCCTTGCGATCGTAGGTTAAAATCAGCGGAGCAAGCGCACGCCACCACTCCCTACGACTACCGTTGCAAAGTGCTTTCAAGTACGAAGTTTCGTAGTTGAGTATATTGTGTCGGGAAGTATAGGTACGCGAATAAATACGCAAGAAAACTCTAAACGCCTTGCTTAGAGTTAAGCAAGTTTAAGCACAAGTTGAAGTCTTGATGTATTATCAATAGTAGTGCGCTAGTATATACCTATAGTCGTGCGAGGAGTCAGCTGCAATGATCGATTGATGAGCTATTTGCGGCTCCTGCAGTGCATTACTTATGCATCTATACATGTATAATCATGCACTTTTCTCCTTAACAGGGATATGAAAAATATTTCACTGTATATAAAACGCAAATTTAATACACATATGCCATGTTACCTATAAGCATGTAGTAGTAACATGTTATAGGTTCTTTTGCAATTAAAATTTTATTATAAATGTCAATCAAAAATGTACCATATATTTTGTTCAGTGACAATAGTTGAAAAAAAGAACAGAAAATTTGTTAATTATACATACAATACGTATGTGTTATGTGTTAACACAGACACGTTCAATCATTTATCACGGACAAAAGGAATACTTCCATTATACACTTTACATATATGATATAACAAACTAAATATATTTTTTTTTGTTAAAGAGTTGTTCGTATATATACCTACATATGTTGTTGTTAACTTGTGAATAAACATACATTGAGGTTACCTCGAGCAGCTGGTTGTGACTACGCACGTGGCTGACTCTCGCGGGAAGCACTCCCCGCCGGATATGATGGAAAGATGTCACATTTTACTGCACTGATCACTTCCGCGCGGGAACACGCATAGCAAATGTTTATTGTTCACTCGATGTACACCGCAGTTTCATTATCCTAGCGATAGAATAAATGATCTAACCTGTAATGTTCCTTTATGTAGGGACAACTAGCAGCGCTCCGAAGTGTTAGTCGCGATAATCCAAATAAAAGTAGCCCATGTGTTAATCTAGATTTAAATCTACATCCATATAATACTACTTACTGAATTTCATCCAAAACACACACACGCCTTTGCAATATTAGTGAGATTTACTTGCTCTGTGGCAACTTTTAAGAATCCATGTAATAATTGTAGTATCATGTAGGTATATCTTTTATTTAGAAAATACAAAACTCTTGTAAGCCCCAGCCACTTAGAGTAAATTGATCCACTAAACAAAAACCAAAAGCATTCGTGGAAAGTTGGAGAAGTGGCTACTTCGGCCTCTCCTGTAAATGAACCCGAAAGAAATAAACATAAAAACTCGGGCCGAGAGCTCCAAACAAGCAAATTGATGGGGCTTATTAAAACAAGTGGAAAGAATACTAAAATGTTATGATGATGAACGAGATCCCACTTCGAGAGCTTTCGAGGACCCGGCTTGTGGCGGACTAGTGGTCGCCCGTGGTGTCACCTGCGATAATCCGAGATAAAAATGTATGTAACTCGTAATACATAGTCAATACGTTACCATCCATCTTCACACTAAATGTAATTCAAACCAGTCGGGTCGTTGACGCGTGAAAAAGGGGCAAATGTAACACAGAGTATTTTTCCCTTTAGTGTGATTTTGACGGTGGTTCGGAATCAGGAGTTGTAAACCGGATGAAGATTGACCCGATACATAAAGCAGATAGGCTCGCCTGCCGCTATTGGTCCGGTGGCTCTAAGTCGGCCGCTGTGGAGACAGTATGCTGTCTCCACAGCGGCCGAGTCAAAACCTTATGTCACTCCCTCGGGACAGATCTGCGCGGGCTGAGAGGAGCACTCACAACAACATATTGCTTACACGTATTGTCAGAAGCTTTCAGGCTAATCAAAGCCTTCGTTACGTAATTTTGAACCTCATATTATTAGATCAAAGTAAACTCCCGCAAGAATAAAGTTAAATTCCCTGTTAGAAGTGTAGAAGAGCCCCCAGGGGCCTGTTACTGCTGTCTACAGTCGATTTCCCTCCGCAGGCAAACTCGCACAAACTCCGAAGTTGCGATCGATCGCAGCGCCGCCGTGGAAAGTAAATGAACCAGCGGTAGATTGTTTCACGTCCATAAAAGTTTGCCTTCGCAAGGAAAGTAGATCGAGCGTATTTACATACAAACTTGTATTGTTGGTAAGAAAGAAATAAAAGATGGATTATTTATATTTCCAATAGAGAGAGAACTAAGCAAAGAGTTTCGCTCCTGAAAATAGCTACGTAGGTACTTTCGTAAGTTTGTTATTATATAATAGAATATCACTTTAATGTACACCAAAACATAGAAATTACACAATAGAAAAATATTTAAAATATAAACTACAAAACCTTACACTAGAAAAGATTACCTATATAAATCTTTTAAGCCGTTTGTACTCGTTGTATCTATTTTTCCTTGTTTAGTATTAACTCACATGAATTTCTATGTTGCTGTGTATTTACTCACTTTGGCTACAGCAGTTTGCATGAAAGTTCCCTCACGACGTGAAGCATGTATGTATAGTTGCTGCGGGTGCAGGTTGTATAGGTTTCAGGTTCAGTTGTTGTTGTCGATAGTTGTTGCGCGGGCGGCGTGTCGGGTACACTCTCAACTTGATGCAATATGAAATCTGACGATGCCGCAGTATCGGTAAAGTTGCATCGCTCGCTCGCAGTTGCAAGTGCTCGGAGTATGCTATAATAGATAGATAGATAGATTAATACTTTATTGGACACTCACATAAAAAACATAATACAAAACGGAAAACAAAAAATTAAAACTAATACCACAAATGGCGGCCTTATCGCTAAAAGCGATCTCTTCCAGGCAACCTTTCGTATAATACCGTGATTAAAGTTTCAGTGTCAGGTATTTTAATCCTTTACTTCTAAAATTGTAACGATTCGTTTGCTTGTACGTACGTATGTATCATCGTCATTATTAGGTTTTGAGAACTCACACAAAACTATATGCTTTTTATTTTTAGAGTAGTTTTTGTAAATACTGTTTATATTAGCTTTTGCATGAAAATCACAATGTAGGTATCTTTAAATCTAAAGTCAAAAGGTTTGTGTATTTACTTACACGGGCATTAAAATATTTTATGTTAAAAAAATCATCGCCTCCTCTCTTCTGCCTTTGGTTTTATTTGTACACGATATACCAATACATAGATATAGCAGAGACATAACCAATAATGATAGATATATATACATACATACATGTATTGCTAGGTACGTAGTACATATATAGTGTGAGGTAGGCTTTGTAAAGTTGTCGGCTCGTGTGTAGGTACTATATATACTGGGTAGGCACTAGGTATAGGTAGGGGGGTGTCTGTAAATTGGCTTCCAATATTAGTTGGCAATGTGCGGTGCTCAGTGGTGCTGGAAAGTTTTTTAATTTGGCGGCGAGCCAAGCCGCGGGGCAGGGCTTACTTCCACCGGACTCGGAAATGTTGATGAATCGCTCTCTGTTTGATAAATGTAGGCTATACATTATATGCCTACGTAGTACAGGGGTAGTACTACTCACTATGGGATTTGGAAAATAGGAAATCCTTCTGGGCAGATACATCGTGGTGAGCGCCCAGGACCTTCCACGGATGACACTAGTCCTTTGATTTTGTGGTCCTCAAACATATCAGTTACACACACGATGTTTATTACGATATTATTATAATTACGATATGAATATAAAAACAGAATGATATCATAGTTGTAACTCCAGTACACGTACATACATATGTCCCATCTTCGAACACAGTGCCGATTGTGGGTCGCCTCAAGTAATAAAATTTTGATTGGTATGTTTTTTCATGCCAAATAGACCTATTTTACTAAAAGTGGTATATATACACTCTACGAACCAACCCCGCAAGGTGTCCGTTGATGGCAAGCACCCCTGTACAGTGTACGTGCCGGCGATGTATGCCATTTCCGTGAACAAGCAGACTGTGTGCTCTCTACCGACTTGTGTGAAGCCTTCACTCGAGTATTTACTGTGAGGAGCTACATGTAGGATACGAGACCTGGCACTCGCATATATTATTATGTACATTACACATACATACATTATGTAAATGTAAAATGTTTCTCTTAGCGCTCGAGGCTATTTAGAAATAATCAAATGATAAATCAAAAGTAGCTAACGTTGTCCAACTAAATATTAAATATTTTTTGACGATTTTGCACTATCTGATTCGAGTTTTTTTCAATAATTCTTATAAATTGATGTTGTGCTTCATTCAAGTTCTTATAATTATCTCTCCTACGCGTTTAGTTCGTGTAATTACCGAATCAAAACCGATTATAACATATCTATTAAGTTGTTGCCAATTATCATCTGTGTTGTTCAAAGGACAAGTTTTAATCTCATCTTCTTACTTATAAACTCGCTCCAATCCTCGCGTAATTTCTCGCGAAAAACAAACTTAATTACAAGTGAATAAGGAGCAAACTGTTTGTGAACGTATTAAAAGCGCGTGGAGAATGTTCCAGTAAGTTAGTGAGTCAATTTGCTCGGTGAATGGAAGTTGTCGAATTATTGCTAAATCTGTTAGTAACGTCGAAGCCTCCGTTAATTATCTTAGTTAATTATGTTTGTGCTTGTTTAGTTTTCGCCTCAATCTACAGACACACTCGTAATATACCACCACTGGTAACTAATGTCAGCTTCTAAATATTGCTAATACAACACCTCTACATGATAACTATGTAATATAAAACGTATGATTGCTACAACTTTTCAATTGCACGTATATAAATAACCTTGGCTATTTGCAAAAATAAACACAAATATTTTTTTTTATAAAAACCGCACATCGCGCGTACCTATGTCAAATGTATGAAGAAGCGAACTGTTTTTTCGACATTTCATAAGACACAGAACTTGTTTAATATACTCGAAAAGCTTATTTTAAATGTTGTGTATAAGTTGACAGTAACACTGTATAGTGTACGCACAAACACATACATTCACACGAAAGCTTCGATCTCTTTCCCCTCGCTAGCCGCTAGCTCAGCGCAACCTGCGACGTAGCTAACTCGACTGATAAAACTAAATAAATTATACTTGCGGTCATAAATCTGAAGCTTTCTAAAACAGAATAAATAATAGCAAATTGTATATGTAACATCTAATCCATTTAATAAACATCATCCTATTACAATCATCTTTCAGTGCAGGAACCAAAGTTTAAGATTTTTATTGAAGGCACTGCGAAGTGTATAAAGTATAAAGATCTCACAACGTCGCGGGTACTCTATCTATACATTTATTTATGTATAAGTAAGCACAGTTATTAGATCCGCCGATTTTCCCTCTTTATAATAAAGAGGGAACGTGATTGATAGGCCGCCGCGGTCTGACCCTACGCACAGTATGGACTAGACAATGATAAGAGCTTTATAGATATCGAAGGTATTTATTGATAAATAACATAAATGTATAAGTCAATCTATCATAGGTCAAGAAGTCTAGCCTGTAGGCAGCCGAGCGGGCCCAGTATGCTTGCCACGATACCTTATAGATATAAGTACATATGTGTGTGACAGCTTTGCTTTAATAAGAGTATATGTTGATAGGCTTTTTAGTCAAGTTGCTTACTTCTTACTTTTTTGTTTTAACACGAAATAGGCTGTCGTTTGACTATAGTCTGCCTGATGTTAAGCACCACTATAGTCTTAGATGTAGCACGCTTGCCTTGAAGAAACCTATTTACTCTAGATTTGAAAACCCTTGGTTATAATATTCTGGGATCGGAAAATTATAACTTACTTAATAATAATTTTACTCAAGGCGTTAAAGTGAGTTTCTTGTTAGTCTATTTCCATACTCATTTAATTTAGCTGTTTTTAAATCTTCTCTTTCCGTTTGCAATAAATATAGGTAGTTAGCGTGACTTCCCCGGCGCACAACTGCTCCGCACAACTGGTTGTGCCGATGGGAATTTTAATTCCCTTCGGCACAACTAGTTAGTCCTTTGGGAAAAAACTGGACCCACGACACAACTGACCAACTGGTTGTGCCAAAGTTGTGTTACTGCGTGGCGTGGCGTGTAGCGCGACGTAGCATGTCATTGATCATATTGTGCTCGCGGGCGGGGCTCGCCCACCGACATCCTCCGAGTCGACCCAGCGACGGCTTCTACAGAACTCTACTCTTAAACGACACGGGATTTATATCCGGTAATACATCCTTCAGATAGACTCCAAATTAAACTAGATATAAGCAAATTATAAAAATCATATAGCTAATTATTTTACCCTTCTTCATGTGACTGTAATATGGGGTTATTACATCTTCACGCGTAAGCGGCTGACCGTTTATGTACCATTGTGATAAAAAAAAGTTTCAGAAGACTTGATAACTTCCTTTTTTTGAAGTCGGTTAAAATATGGTATACATAATTTTACATGGATTAACCTAATATGGAGTTTTTTATATCCTGTGAGGGAAGCGTGTGACATCGCGGGGTGCAACTAGTATACTTCGCGGTCGCGTGCCGGCCTGCCATCGCCGGAACTATGACCTCCCTGGTTTCGGCAATTTATGTTTAACTTATCATCAGTCCTTTGATTATAGCTGCTACTTGATTTATTATATTACTAAAGAAACTTATTTATTAGTGAGTTTCAAGTCAGAATATAATAAAAGTAAATATCGAATGCGTCGTCAATTCTTTCAAAAGACTAGCCGCAGGCTTTAAACACGTAAAAATACGTAAGTTAAAAAATGATTTTAATCGTTACACATAATAGAAAAATAAAACCTTTTAGGAACATTGTAAAGTCTGTACACCGATTCTAAAACTGTGAATACAATTATGTTGCGTGGGTCTTCAAACGTCTAAAAAAATGACCAACTCTGTGACCACAGCTTAATTATATTTAAACGTCTTACATCGAGTCAGCCTGAGTTCACAAAAAGGATATATGTTTAAATTTTTGGCAAAATATTTGAAAGACATTTGAAAGAAATTGAGTTAGTGAATCGATCTTCTGAAAATCTTATACAAAAACATATATAGAGAGCTATAAACAAACATATTATTAGTGATTCGCAAATGCTACGATTTATCTCTTTCTATTTATGTCTGTAAAGGCAGCAACAAAAAGGCAAAAGAGACGTAATTAAAATACAAAGTATGATGTTTTTGAGGCGGCATCTCGGAATCTTTGTGCGCTAATATTGAGTGAGCAAATAATTAGAGCCGCGTACAATTGTACAAAGGACCTTTATAAAGGGCCGAATATTCCCCAAAGCGGCAAATTTGTCTGCCGACAGGGACTCTGTCGGGATCTAGGGGGGGCTAATAACAAAAGTTCATTTTATCTTTTTAACTGACTTCAAAAAAGAGAGGAGGTTCTTATTTCGAGTGAATGTTTTTTTTCTCAGGATTTTCTTGTAGTATAAGTATTATACAGCGTGTAAGTGATATATTTACAAGCATAAAGTTTTAAGAGTATCTCTTCTGTAACATATTTCATCTGTGGTAAAACAGTCAATAAAATAAGTAACTAACACATTGTTAAAAAATCTGAAGAAAATATTTTGTATATCTGTAGAGGTCGGGAACCACTATGGAACGTTTTATCTGTACCTATTGTGTTTTAAAATGATACATTTCTAGGTTCGGTATTATTTATGGCCCTGCCCACATTGGAACCTTTTCAAGGAGTATTCGTATCTGCGCAAGTACTGGGCCCGCCCCTGGACACACGCCGGTAGAATGCCTCCCTTCACGGCATTGTTGGCTCTTATCTTAAAAGAGTTTTTAATTTAACCTTATTCTTCTTTATTTCCGCGATAAAGCACAAAGGGCAGATTTGTAGCCGCTTTTATACGAGCGAGGGATCGGAGGGATCGACCAATCACTCTCGCTAACTGCTTGTGTTTCATTGTTACTGGAAATAATTATTAGGGCCGACAAATATCAATTAGACATAAATTAAACTTTTATTGGAAAATGAGCGAAAATAATCACGACCGGCAGGATTCGAACCTGCGTATTTCTGCTACCGTCAGAACGCCTTAACCACTAGGCTAGGTCTACTAACTGCCAGGCGCGAAAATCCACACTCATTTCCATACACTTCAGACTGAGCGGCTGATGGCGCCACTTGTGCTGTCAGAATATGTCTAACAAGCATCAGCCATCAGCCATCAGCCGCTCAGTCTGAAGTGTATGGAAATGAGTGTGGATTTTCGCGCCTGGCAGTTAGTAGACCGTAGCCTAGTGGTTAAGGCGTTCTGATGGTAGCAGAAATACGCAGGTTCGAATCCTGCCGGTCGTGATTATTTTCGCTCATTTTCCAATAAAAGTTTAATTTAAAACAACCATAGTGCAGGTTAGCACTTAATAAATTAACTCATAATCAATTAGACATACCTACATATGCAAACTACTCATCCCACTACTGATTCCATACAGTCAATTCAGTCACTAGCCTGATTGATAAACCGGTTGATATTATTTATCCAAACACTGCAAATGTATTGTAGTACAGTTGTATCATTAAAACCTAGGTTTATGTTACTAACTAGTGATAGATATGCCTACTTGAGCTGTATTGAGACATCACATTCTTAGCATGTAAGTTTAGTAAGTAAATAGGTTATAGTTTTGTGTGTGTCTCAATAAATATATTTTCTTTCTTTCTTTCTACTTTAGGTAATATATTAATTGTGTGTTGTTTGCGCCCTCGGGAGATAGGAGTGATAAGACAAGGAGCCACTGTGCTCGGTGTGTGCGCTGCCACGAGTGTACCTCACACGGCAGTTGTGGACAGTACCTACTTGATAAAAGCACACGTGCTAAGTACTTATTGCGCTGTAAATAAAAGTTACAGAAGCCTTTACTTTGGAAGTAAAACACACTTATTGAGCCATTTTTTCTGCCATAAGTTGGTCCTAAATGCCATCAGCGTCATACGAGTGAGTAAAAGCTAACGTGTTTAATTAATCGGTCTCTCCACGGAGCTAAGGATCAACTTCATGTTTGATATGAAAGTAGTATGGGGTGACGTAGGCGATATATAAGTACATATCATGATACAACGCGAGCGAAGTTGCAGTCAAGCATAATTTATTAAAAATATCTCAACAGCTTTATTTCTCAACTAGCTGTGCGCGCGACTTCGTCCGCGTGGAATAGTTATTTTGGGCATCGTATTTATTTTTGCAAACTACCTCTTCAGCTTTATAAATTATAGCTGTTACACACGACTTGAACCGTTTTCGCAGCTCACGCAACGGAAGCCCTCAAAGACGAATAATTTTCCCCGTTTTTTCCACATTTTCCATTGTTTCTTCGCTCCTTTTAGTTGCAGCGTGATGTAATATAGCCTAAAGCCTTCCTCAATAAATGATCTATTCAACACAAAAATAATTTTTCAATTCGCACCAGTAGTTCCTAACATTAGCGCGGTCAAACAAACAAACAAACAAACTCTTCAGCTTTATAATATTAGTATAGATGATTCACAGCGACTAGCAAATCAGGCCGCGTCGTACACTTGTTTACTACTAGCCACTAACCCGCGGGTAATCGAGTGAATCGGTTCTTATCGGGTAAGCACGCTCCATCTTAGGCCATAGCCTTACTTGCTATCAGGTAAACTATGGTCAAGTGCAAACCCGTTCAAGTTAAAAAAAAATAATAATAATAATAGTTCTCATTCCTCCCTACCTTGTATTAATTGAGAGGCTGGGGTTGTATTGTAGCTAGTATCGAATTAGCGCTCCGCTAGACCTAATTACACACTACAATGTTCTCTCAAGTACCAATCATGCCTTATTAATTTGAATATCAGTTGATTACTACCACTTTATGGAGCTATTAATTTCATTATTACGGTCAACATAATTGATACATATAAAATGTATATGTCAATATTGATATGTGTACCTTCATGCATGTAGTGGAGGCTGCATCCGAAAAATAGCAACCATATTCATAATTTTGTCTATTTCATAAGTGGTCAAAGTCAATAATAACAGGCAGTTAGACGACACTCCTCAACTGACGGTAGCTGTTTGATCTCTGCGGTGTGTTTTACAATGAGTCGGATACGGATCCGATTCGATTGAGAAGGAAATCAATCGGCATGGAAAGGATTTTTTAAAATCAATAAAAATGGCATCATTTATTATGTACTAGATTTGACATTCATAAGTGTGCAAAACTAAGTTTAGTTTTAACCCAAATGAAGAAATAAATGAATATGAATAATATAAAATAACAACAATTTTTTTGACAAAATATTTAACAGAAAAATCGGAAACGTTCCCTGAGCCAAAAGCTAGCGGATTCGTTTCCGTCGATGATAAGTTCAATTTTGTTTTTCATGATCTTAGAGAATACATAATGACCTATTAGACCCGTTTTACACTTAATTTTATATTGATTTATTTTTATATATAATTATTCATCTGAAATCTATAGTAAAAATGGTAAAATTAGCCTTAAAACTTATATGTTAAATTTCTACCATTGTATTTAATTTCTACCATTTTTACTACGGGCGGATCGGATCATATGCGACTCATTGTGAAACACGTTTTAAGCACTCGGAAAGCGTATTACTAAAATAATGATGATAATATATGACTAAAATTATTATATCAATATTATTAATTTTGACATTTATATACACACTTTGACATGTACTTTTTTTATTTAATTGTCATGTTTCTTCATAAGTTATTATGTTCTTTGTTATTATGTAATAATTGCATATGAATATGTACCAATGTGACGTGTAAATTGGCTTTACCAATAAATTGATTATGATTATTATTTATTTTCACGAATATAGGACAAATTATTTAAGTTTTTCAAAATCACGTAAGAATTAGCATAAGTGATATATTCTGAAATCAGTGACATGTGTTAGCGTAAGGTCAGCCGTTCCATTAACGTCCTAGCGCTGCCCTGGAGGTTACTGGACTGACTTGTGCTGAACTTGCGAATTCAGAGCGCGACGCCCACAGCCCACACCCCATACACTAGCTTCTAAGAAACTCCAGATAACGTGAACATCTCTGACAGTTTTCTGAAAATTCACATTCGTAGACAGTTAGTAGGTATTCTATACATCTATATTCGTATCTCAGAATTCAAATTATTAAAATATTCACAATACGTAATTAAAGACAATAAGAAATTATATTTTGAGGGCAACTTTTGTACATCAAAACCAACAGCTTTTTTTTCTTTTTTCCAAATCCCATATAAATAATGTCAATACACATAATTGCTTCGGAAACTCAACGCTCTTGACAAAAAAAGTATACATGGAACTTTGTTTTCTCCTAATTTTCAAAAGTAAGTACTACTACCTATTAATGCTCTTAAAGGCACTAAAGCTGCCCTTAAAAGGTATAGGTTAGTCACCAGTAACTCTGAAATGTAATGCCATTTTACTCAAATCGTTTTATTAAGGCTAAGGTACATTAAAAACAGTATTAGAAATAAACATACGGAGGAGATAATAAATAAGAAAATGAAATTCATACCGTGTGAATGTATTATTGAAATGAGTGTTTGTGTGGTGTGTCACACTTCCATACCTCGTCTACTATTATAAGCTACTCGTAGTTAGGACTTGACGTGTAAATAAATAAATAAATATTTCGGGACATATCACACAGCGCCATCTAGCCCCATACTAAGCTTACGCTTGTGTACTAGACAACGGATATAATACATATATAAGTACTTTTCTTTTGTAAATACATACTTATTGTACAAAGAAACGACCAGACTAAACACAAGTAATTACAAATTTTAATATTCATGATTTATTGTGTTATGCGGGAATCGAACCCGCACCCCTAGATTAGAAGGCAGAGCCACTACCAACTAAGCTAACGGAGCAGTCAGTAAGTTAGGATAGTACCCGCTACGCTGCGAGCGCCGCGCGCCAGAGCACCGGACTCCCTCAACTAACCTTACGTTACGAATACACCTTCGGCAGAGCTGAATTTACTTTTATAAAACTGTCGTGTCATGGCGTGTTAAGTGACCCGAACGGGGTTTCATATAAAACCTACATACATAACAAGGCTCATATACCTTGTTTATTTTTACTGACTTATTTACAAAAAGTAATCAATTTAGAGTTTAACAATTCTGTGTTTGTGACTTATACAAATAAAGTAGATTGCATCAAGTGAACAATTATCCTAAATTACATGGTACCACTTACAGTAGTAGTTGTACATGTGTGTGTGTGTCATTAATTAATAGTGGTTACATAAGCTAGTTAACGAGTAGGTGCAATAACTCACAATTCCAGCGACATGCGACACACGACCACGACACCCACTCGACACTGCGACATGTTGTAGGTACTCAGACCACGTCATCATTCCATCATTGTTTACTTTATTAAAAAAAAAAATTTCTTTTTTTTTTTTTTTTTTTAAAATAGTTGTCAGGCTATCAACACCTATAGAACCATCGTTGTTTCTTTTAATTGCTACAAAAAAAAACACCGACCTACCTGATATACATATTTTATATTTGTGTCATTAACAAGTCTAAACTCGGCCCAATTGTATTAACTGATCCGTATGTAATTTGCTGAATTAATTCCACGTGTATTTAGTATTAGAGGTTGCTCGCGGCTTCGCTCGCATTAAGAAGAACCTCTTCTGCTTTATAAATTATAGCTGCTACCCACGACTTGAACCGTTTTCGCCCCGCACGCAACGGAAGCCCTCAAAGATGAATAATTTCCCCCGTTTTTTCCACATTTTTCATTGTTTCTTCACTCCTATTAGTTGCAGCGTGATGTTATATAGCCTAAAGCCTTCCTCAATAAATGGTCTATTCAACACAGAATTTTTCAATTCGCACCAGTAGTTCCTGAGATTAGCGCGTTCAAACAAACAAACAAACTCTTCAGCTTTATAATAGGTCTTTACCTATGAAATTGCCGTTTTTTTCTTACATTTTAATCAAAAAAATCAAATCAAAATCAAAAATATGTTTATTGGATTCAGAAAAACTTACAGCTAGGTACTATTTATAAATACATATAAAAAAAACAAAACATATTATTACTAAACATATTCATAAAATAGAGAAACTTATCATATCAGGTGTATAAAGTGCTTAGTTCTTAACTATGTTGTACAAAATTAAGCGATGGTTTATTGCGACACAAAACAAAATCTGATTATCCCATAGCTATGTGCTGTATTACTCAAACCATTATCTATTATGACACCCCCGACAATGGTAATTCTGTAGAAACATCATTTTTTAAGTCCAAACACTATTGTAGCATGTATAGGTATACCTACATTATTTTCTGTTAGATATGTACTAATCATAACCTTAGCTTTATAACAGTACACAATGATAATGGCTTTTGCACACTAACAAAGCTTGGTTGAATAAAATATAAACTATCTAAATAATGTAGCTTTCTTAATTAAAATATGCCTTTCATTTCATCTTAGGGGCTCTGGATAAGAAAGGCAGAATGGGCACCGGCACCAATGGCCGCTAGGGGAGGAGGCCTATACCCAGCAGTGAGTCTACATGGTCTGAAGATCATGATAATGATGATCTATTTATTCTTATTAATTTAATCTGTTTGTAACTTTTACGTACAGCTATATTTTTTCCAAATACAGTTTTTATTGTATCAATTGTTGAATTATGTACCTTTTAACCTCCGCGGGGTGAAGTCGGAACATTACTGGAGTTGCTAACCATCTGGCGCGCGCCTACTCGATCCGAGGACAATTAGATATAACGCTTCTGAATACTTAATTGCTATTCTCACTTCGGTATCGCTTGATGTGTCGCTGCTCTCTGGCGCCAGCCGCATGGCCGCTCAGAGTCCAGAGGGTCCAGTTTGTCAGTCAATCAGTCTTTGTTTAGATGTGGGTCACTGGGCTCCGGACCAGCCACTGGCGACGGTCATAACAGAGCCCAGGGTAGACATGGATAGGGGAAATAGATGTGGTTAGTGAGTTGGGAGGAAATGACTCAACCCTTGTACTTTTTACATTTTTAAGGGGGAGTGAATATTCTGCAATGCAATTAAAATATGGTAAACAAGTTGTTTGTGCGTACGCGCAGGTAGCGCTGCCGGTGGTAACGTGAAGCTTCTAGAATAGTCGCGGCTTGATATTATTTGTTTATAGATATTATATTTCATTGCATTTAAATCGCTCACCGCCTCTTCTCAAACAACAATGTCATATAAAATGTGGCAGGTGTTAGGTGTGTTAGGTGCTTCGTTGCATCACAACATATACATAGCTATAGTTATAAAAATAGCTATAGGCTTAAATTGGTTTGCTTAAAACCAACGAAGTATTTTAAGGTACATTTATACTGTAGGTACACCGAGAAGTGAAACTCACTCGACGAGGTACTGCGAGCTGGGAGCTGGGAGGGACATCTCGGCACGATTTCATCAAAAAATGCTGAATCTTTATTTTTGTCGCCAATCTTATTATATTTGAATGTTCTCTCGAACATTCGGTCGCTGAGTGCTGCTTCGGGGAACAGTAGGCCTGCCGAGTAAAAGTACATTTATGTAATTAGGAGTTTGAAAAAAACTGGTATTCTAAAAAAAATATTGTGTTAATACAGTGTGCTTACTGACATTTGGCGAATAATAAATAATTATAATAATAAACACGTAGTCACTTGCTTAGTATATTTTTTTATCATTTTTCAGTCTGGTATTAAAGGAATGCCCGCATATGTGAACTTATGCATAAATCGAATAAATATTCCATAGAGAAAGGTCTTTATTGTCACACAAATTAAAACAATGTGCAATAGATCTGAATTGGATCTGTTGAGATTGCATAAATGCAAGTTGAAAAACGGACATAAACGTAAACTTCTTACAAACAGTAACTTATTGTACTAGATGTCGAGTGTCTTCGTCCACTGCGCTCGCTCGGTCAGCACTCATTTGTACTTCTTCCAAAAGATTAATTAGGACAATGTGCATATTAACCTACATTATAGTGTCTAGCGCGGGGGGGGGGGCAGCAGCGAGAGGGACCTACCTACTTCTATGTGGAGTGTATTTATAGAGCGTTTTGGAACTTTTGATTGCGCGGAATTTGCGGAAATAACGCATTAGCAGCCACCACGATAGCGGGCGGGCGGCGGCTGGATGTGGCGCGCGGCGCACCCACAGCACTGGATGTTAATTGCAAATCGATAAAATGTATGAAAATACATGATACGTGATATACCTACATGCAATGAATAACGATCATCAACTTACACGTAAATCAAAAAAAAAGAATATATTAACATTAATAAATTAGGTAGATATCACAAATTAATATAAAAATTATATACCTACCTATTATGTTTGACATGATTTTAAGAAAAAAAAATTTCATTATTTTATTAATAATACAGATTGTAACTTCTAAAATTTTATTAAAACTAAATGTTATAAATTCAATTTGACGAGATATTGTAATTTGTGTAGCATATTCTATGATATTAGTACTTATGCCTATGTTACAACTTTGCAGTATCAATAAAGATTTTTTATCTTTATAGGACGACGACGTTTAGGGTGTTTTCTATAAGAATGACAGAAACCAATTCTTTAAAAAATGCCACAATAAATGTTTTCTTTCTTTCTAAAATATATAAAATAATAACGATATGTAGTCTTATCCAGTTTGTTTCTATGCAGCTGTCCTCCACAAGTTTAAACGAGTACTTCCTGTTGTAATGTTTGTTGTAGTTAGTGCTATTTAATAACGGACGTGGGAGATAGACTAGGCGCGTCCCGCAACACTCGCATACTATTATTATCGCAAATTATCGTTAAGTACCTACTTCTTTTTAATTAACATTTGTTGTGATATAATATTTGTAATATTTACAATAAACAATATATATAGGTATAATGAAATATATAGAGAATATTGAAATGATTACTTCTGCCTATCACTTATTACATTATCTACATATATAAAACTCACAGAACAACGATCGGGCCACAGCGCCTCCGCGCGCGCCCCCCCAGGGCGACAAGCATGGACTTCAAAGCTCTGTGATAAAACTCAAAGGTGATTGACTGACTGATATGATGATGATGATGATGTCGTCCCAGTCGTATCCAACGATGGCGACCCTGGCTATGTCTTTCTGGCGTGTGCTCTCAAGTGGCTGGCAAACCCGAATTTCGTCTTGAAGACCCGGTCACATGATGCGCAGGAGTCGCGCGCCAGTACCCGTGGCGTACGCACGTATCGGTGCTCACTACGGTCGACGCGACACAACTCACCGAAGCACGTTCGGACACGTTCGAACACATTCGAACGCGTCATGGAGGAGTCCCTCTGTGACCCGGAGGAGAATAATTTTGAAGGAGACAGTGTAGTTTTTGATGAAGGTCGATCAAAAAGACCAAGAGAAAGTGAAGAAAGTGCCAGTGATGATGTGGGATTTGTTGAAGTTAAAAATAAACGGAAGTTGAAAAAATCCAAGTGCTCGGAGCAAGATGAAAAAATTTCTGTCTACGTTACTTCTAAAGAATGCCTACCGAAACAGTTTGGAATGGCGAAGTTGTTACAAAATGAAAACATTGGTAGCATTTTAAAGATCGTACATAAAAACCCATTTAAAGTAATCATTGATTTTGACACTCAGTCAGAATGTGACAAACTGTTAAAAAACAAAAAAATGGAGTCTTTAGGATACAGGTGCCAGCTAGCCGATGAGGTCAATTTGACATATGGGCTCGTTAGGCAAGTTGACCTGGATATAACTGAAGAAGAAGCTAGTAAAACTTTAAACTGTGACCAAGAAATTGTAGCAATCAGGAGGCTTAAGCGCCTCAATCAAGAAGGAAAATGGGTAGAATCTGAAACAATTCGTCTGAGTTTCAAGGGCCCCACTTTGCCCCCGTACGTCCACGGATACGGGTGTAGGTTTAAAGTGGAGCCATACACATTCCCCGTAAGCCAATGTTCACAATGTTGGCACTTTGGGCACTTAGCTCGCGCCTGCTCTCATAAGGCTACATGCCCCAAGTGCGGGGGTGATCACCAAAATTGCGAAACAAACAAGTTCAAGTGTGTAAACTGTGGTGGCCCGCATTGGGCAATGGATAAACAATGCCCTATTTTTCTGAAGGAAAAAGAAATAAGACGTCTGATGTGCGCTCAAAATTGTACCTACAGAATGGCCTTAAATAGTTACCAAGACCAAAGACGTATAGTGAATAAAGTAAATAGCACTGTCGACGGCCACGGTGCATCAACATCGGCAGACAGTGGAACGCGGTCATATAGTGACGTAGCCAAATCTCGTCCGGTCTTTAAAAAAGTAATTACTGAACCAACCCTACTGAAAGAAGATGGCAAAGATTCTCTATCGCTGACCAAGAAGAAAAATATAAGACCCGAACGAAATAGTCAAGAAGAAAGTCAAGCGGAGGTTGCTAACTTCGACGAAAGTCCGGTCTTGGATGAAACCAATTCGGAAAAAGAAGGAAATTTTGGACAAATGTTTTCTAAATTAGTGAAAAAAGTGAAACGTGTTTTTGAAAATAACAATAGTTTTGAAGAAAAGTTAAAAAGTATATTTAGTATCATAGTTGAGGAGAGTCTGCAGTTATTGCTTCGGGTGGTTGACAAAGACTTCTTCCTGAAGAAACTGGTCTCCTTTTTAAGTAACTATGGATAGAAATCAAAACATTCACTCGTTGAACATAGTGCAGTGGAATGCACGGAGCTTACGTAACAAAATTTCTGACTTTACTCCGCTTCTCGCTCAAGAAAAGGCTCATCTGGCATTTGTGAGCGAAACGTGGTTTCATTCTGACTACGAGCCACGAGTGTCAGGTTATAACACATTCCGAAAAGACAGGGATGATGGCTGTGCAGGTATCGCTATTTTTGTTCATTCTACGGTTAAGGTACAACAATACATTATAAATCTCTCAAACACAGATATCCAAATACTATGTCTAAAACTTTTAAATTGCGGTACTTTACAGAATGTTATACTAATCTACTGTCCGGACTGGGTCACTACAACTCAGGATGACTGGGATTCAGTGTTCTCAACGTTTCCCAGGAATTCGTTGATTGTTGGTGACTTTAATGCGCATCATACTGATTGGTCAAGTAAAATTACTCCTAGAGGTAGATTAATTCATGATGCAGCAGTAGAATTTAATTTCGTTTCGCTAAATGACGGTCAACCTACACGAGTTAAAATGGTGAATAATATTTTACAAAAAACTAGTCCAGACATATCTTTCGCTTCATCTGATATATCCATTCATTTTGATTGGAAAGTTTTGAGTGAAAACTTAAAAAGTGATCATATGGTTTTAAAGATTCGGTTTAAATATTGCAATCAGCTACAATTCATCAAAAAACGTAACTTTAAATTAGCTAATTGGACGAAATACACACAAGACATAGAGGATAATTTACCGCTTTCTACAAATACTTCTAATACTCAGATGCTTCATGATTTACTGATCTCTAAGATATCTGAAGCAGCTGATAAGCATATTCCTTTTGTAAAACTGTGCCAGAATCCTACTAGTAAATTTCGACCAAAACCTTACTGGACACCTTATCTTTCCAAAGTAGTAGCGGAGCGTAGGCTAGCACTATCTATATTTAGACGGAACCCCACGCCAGCTAATCTTAAATGTCTGCAAGAAAAAGAGGACAAGGCAACATCCGAAATTAACAAAGCTAGGGCTGAAGGATGGCAAAAGATGTGTGATGATATTAATGAATCCACGACGTTATCTGATATGTGGAACCGGCTTCGATGGATTAAAGGTTATAGGTACCCTAAAGTATATGTCTCTCATGAAGATAAAGAAAAGTTGTTGTGCAATTTAGCCCCTGATTTTGTTATACCTAACAAGCCTTTATATAGGTCGGTCAATGCTAGTTTAGAAAGTGAGTTTACATTTCACGAGATGACCAAATGCGTTAAGAAAAAAGATACTGCTCCAGGAAGTGATGGTATTACATATTCAATGATTCATCATTTACCCAGAAACGCTAAACAGTACCTGCTTGCATTATACAATCTTGTCATGTCAACAGGTGAAATCCCTTACCAATGGCGGAAAATTACTATAGTGCCGATTCCAAAATTTGGTTTAGTCTCAGATGTTAAGTTAAGGCCTATCTCTTTGATCTCTTGTCTATGTAAGATATTACATAATATGATTAACAAACGATTAGAATGGTTTGTTGAGAAAAATAAGTTATTATCGCCGTACACAGCTGGGTTCCGTAACGGACAGTCAAGTTTAGACTGCTTAGTTCGTCTAGTGACTCAGATACAAACAGGGCTTACAGATAATATACCGACCGTAGCATGTTTCCTTGATATCGAAAACGCATATAACAATATTCTCGTTGACAAAACCACACAGATACTGGACAGTTTAGAAGTAGGTAAACAAATCTGTGAGTATCTATGGAACTTTTTAATCAGAAGAAAACTTGTAATTTTTAATGATACATACCAGGTGTCTGACATATTATATAGAAATGCAAGCAAAGGACTTCCTCAAGGCTGTCCATTATCTCCCTTGCTTTTCAATTTAACCACAGCTAAAATTTGTAAAAGCATAAACTTTGTATACATTTGCCAATACGCAGATGATTTTGTTCTATTTAATAGTCATAAGAATATCAATATTAGTAGAAATGCTATACAAAATGCATTAGTAATATTTATCAAATTGCTTGATAATTTAGGACTCGAATTATCAATACCGAAATCTAAATTTTGTGTATTTAGCAGGGGACAAAGAAAGAAAAGTTTAAAATTAGAAATAAACAACCACCAGATTGAAAGAGTTATTATATACAAATATTTAGGTCTTTGGTTAGATTGCTCCCTTTTATGGAGAAAACACATTGTCGAAATAGTCTCTAAAACTCAAAAATACCTCAATTTACTAAAAGTTTTGACAGGATCTAACTGGGGCGTTCACCCCACACATTTACGTAAGTTATACATATCATTAATCCGGAGTAGATTAGATTACGGATCATACTTATTTGATAACTGTGCAAAAATGCATACATATAAACTTGATAAGGTTCAGAATCAGGCTTTGAGAACGATTGGTGGGTTTATAAGAAGTACTCCGGTACACGCCATGGAGAGTGAGCTCTGTGTATTTCCACTGCATATTAGGAGAAGGTATTTAGCCATGAAGTACTGTATGAAGCTTCGCGCGTCCACAGAGAACGAGCCGCTCAGAGCGCTGTCTCTGCTGCATACGAGATGTGACGAGTCTAGAACTACCTACGGCTATTGGTGGCGTAAAAAAAATCCTTTGTTAGTAGTCACTTTATCTAATGTTTGCCACGAAGACATATATACTTCATCACTATTAGATATGTTCTCATTACATACTTGGATTACTAATTGTAACTGTGCGGATATTATTGTTACTAATTTAGATTGTTTAAAAGGCCCAAAAAACTCGCAAGAGGTAAATAACTTAAAAGCCGAAGCGACTAAAGAGCTAAGTAATAAATATCATGGTTGGTGTATACTGTATTCGGACGGTTCAAAGAGTGACAATGGACGAGGAGCCGCGTTTTATGACCCATCCTCTAATATAAATAGTAATAATTGTTATAAAATAAATAATCAAAATGTATCCATTATGACGGTGGAGCTCATTGCAATATCGGAAGCACTCGCTTACATTGTTGATAAAATGACGCGAAAGGCTGTGATATGTACTGACAGTAGAAGTGCACTGCAACATATCTTGAGATGCACGTCGGGCAGGCGGGGAGTGTCCACGGCTTATAAAGTTATATCTCAACTGGCCGAGTTAACTGCGCGGGGATCTGATATTAAATTGCAATGGGTACCATCGCATATTGGCTTGAAAGGCAATGAGGAGGCTGACTCACTTGCAAAAAAGGCGGTTTTAGAAGGTCGTAATTATAGTGTTTTGCCAAATTATACCGAAATACTGCCCAAATTTAAAAAACAGTGCTTTCAAACATGGAAAGAATACTTCGATGAAAGATCTATGTATAAAGGTATTTGGTATAAAACAATAGTATGTGAGCCCCCTCATATACCATGGTTCAGTAATGTTTCTATCGGACGTAAGTTAATTGTTACAGCACATAGACTAAGAACTGGACACATGCCGTTAAAAAAATTCGCATTCCTCATGCGGAAGGCGGATACACCGAATTGTGAAACATGTGGAGTTGTAGAGGATGTGTACCATGTACTGGTAGAGTGTGTCCGCCTTCAGCAGGAGCGGCGCGCCCTTGCAGTGACCTACCAACTCAACCTGCGGGATGTGGGTTGCTTCAATGATATACTAGCTGTGCCTCACTGTGACGCGGCGAGAGATCTGTTCTCCTACATGTCTCAACTTAAGTGAGATATTTGGGTGAACAGGTCATCTCCATAATAGTTAATTATTTTTGTAATTAGTATAGTATATACAATGGGACTGACATGTAATAACAAAAGTCCCTTAAAAATGAGAATAAAAAAAAAAAAAAAAAATGATGCGCAGTAGAGCTGGCCCAAGCTGTTATATGTGTAGTTGTAGGAAGGTTTTGGACGGTTCTTGCGAGCTTGGCGTTTCAAATCCAACTCAGATAGACGAGCACTCTCGATATTTCGCACTCCTTTCTTCACTTTGGAGCGCCAAGCAGTCCTCATTTGTGCGTCTTCCTGCCAATTTTCTACGGACAGCTTGCATGCAGTCAAATTCCGTTTGAACACGTCTTTATAGCGCAGGTACTGCCCGCCAGAATTACGTTTTCCTGACTGATATAGTGATCTATCAACGCACAGCCCAAACCACTGGACGGATCGGGCTGAAATTTGGCATGCAGGTAGATGTTATGATGTAGGCATCCGCTAAGAAAGGATTTTTGGAAATGCTACATTTAAAGGGGTGAAATACGGCAAATTTTACTTGTCAAAGCGGGCGAAGCCGCGAGCAGCCATTCGGGACAAAACCCATTGTCATAAACACTTTATATTTGAAAAAGTTAAGTAAATAAGAGTTATTTAAAATAACAATATCCTAAGGACAAAATCACCTATTATGCCGATAGGTACAAAATAAATAGAGTCTCTCGCTGGATAAAATAGTCGTTTGGTAATTTGAAAGTAACCATTTCTGGAAGAGCGGCGACAGCCCTCTGAAGAAACATGAAGCGATGTTATAGGAAGGAACGGGAAAGCGTAGCTGGCGGCAGCACTTCTATTCTGGCACGTATTTGAACTTGACCTTCTTGATATCATCTCAGTTAGAACTAGTTAGTTCTGATTTAATCCGCGCGCAGTTATCTTGGGTGCCGTGTAGATGTAGAGGCGCTCGCGAGTCCAATATGCGGTGATTTATAGTTCAATCTGGGAGTCGGCGTAATAACTGCACGAGTACGCCGACAGTGGGCTGCAGGGACTTATATTGAAGCAGGAAGCTGTGCCAGGCGCCACCGGGGCGGCTCTGTACAAGTGGCATATTTCTTAAGCGATAGTGAAGAAAAAAAAGTCTAATATTATATGTCATAATAACGGCAATTCCTATGGGTAACTAAAATATACCGCTTCTCTAAAAAGGCGGATGACTACTTACTACTGTTAGTATAGTACTTACAAGCCACTTTAGATTGCATCCTGTTATACAAATAGACATGAATGCATGTATAATTGAACACCGACACCACACAAGCAGGTAAGCGTGAGTTGTAGCAATGCAGAACTTCAGGCGGGCAGTAGTCGAACGCAAACCCATCCACGTTAACAAACACACAACAAATACTAACTAGCTCATATAGATTTTTTAAAGTTATTTAGCCTTTTTCAGATAGTAAGTTATAGAAAAAAATATCGGCATCAATGAAAGGAATCATAATACAATAGTTTTAATACGCGAGTATATAAAAATGTAAGTAAAGATTGTTTCAGATACACATTTCACAGTTTCCGGTCCGAATTAGACAAGATTTAATTTCCCAATTAAAAACATCGCGGATCGTATGTACTTACATGTACATGTACGATGGCTCTGCTGAACAATACAGCTGTTTCAATTTATGTTCAGCTGAATGACAAAAAATATATCAAAATATTTAAGAGCTTAGCTATTGCATTATTCAAGTCACATTTAAAGTTTCGTAGTTTCGAGTTATATATGTTCAATTTATCAAGATTGAATGTGTAAGATAGGTCGCCGCCCTTGAAGGTTGCCGACTCCGTGTACATATATTTCAGCCACATTTCAGCACAAAAACTAAATAGCTCTCTCTGGGGTCCGTTTTTGGTCGCTAATAAATGTAACTATTCAAATGAACGACCGAGAGCCTCGAGCGAGTTATGAAATTTGAAAAAGTGGCCATAAATAAGATCTAGTTGGCAATATTTCACGAGAAGAGGTTATTTAGGGTGTGGAGCCACCGCGCGCGGGTCCCAGCCCGCCGGGACGCATGCTGTGGTGGCATTGTATTGTTCTTGTGGAAACATTGCCACAAGCTTAGCTAGCAACTTAGCCAATATTGTGATCGCAACCGCATCTATTGGCTTTCGCTTTGGCTCGTGTGGTCAATAGCACATTTGAAATAATCATACCGACGCTAAAACAATAATCTGGTTCGGATGAAATAAGGCCAATGGTGATGATGTCAAAAACAGACACATAATGAGCAAAAACATGTATAAATAGTATAGTTAGGTATACTGACTCTCATTAGCGTGAGTTTGTTGACTCACGTGTGTGATCGTCGCTCGGTAATACTGGCCTCTCTGCAGCCCCTCCCCCGGGCCCGGGGCCAGCAGTGCCGAGGGAGTCGATTATAACGTTGCTTAACATCAGGCAAGTTGTAGTCAAGCGTAAGCCTATATCATGTAAAAAAATTACACTCTTATACATGGTACTAGTAAACAGAAGCACCCGTAGCCCAGCAGGCGGAGGTAACCGCATCATTACCAATGTTAAGCTATTGTCGATTCGGTCACTACACGGATGGGAGACCAAAAAGTGGTACCTACACCATTTTATTTAGATATTATTTTATTAATTGTAGGTCCCAGCTATTTGTAACAGTGCGGCAGTGGTTAAGCCATGTCAGAGACCCCAAAAACAATTTGAGTTTGAGTTTTGAAATTATTTGTTAACCATAAACTTATAAAACATTTGATATAATAATGTAAATAATAATCCTATTATACAAAATTATGCACAACAAAACATTTCAAAGGATTCCACTTTCCTATTATAAACTTATTACATGTAAACTTTTTAATGAACTGAATGATTTATAAGACTTTCGTGTCCAAAACTTTTGTAAACTAAAACTATGTTGGACCGGAGCGAAATTAGATATTAGTTTTTGTTGTCATTTCAATTACCTACTTGGTGTTGCGAGTTTAAGAGAGATAAGTCAGAGACGGACAGAAACCCAACCATTTTAAAGAAATCTAAAAAGGTACAATGTCAACCTGTACTACTAAGTCGGTCGGCGCCAAAAGCTATTTGTGTAATCCGGCCTCTATCTATAACTGTCCCCGACCGGACCCGCGGAAAGTAATGTCCCTCCCGTGTCCCGACGAGTCCCGCCGTGTTCCGCCGTGACCCGCCGTGTCCCGGACTTGTCCCGCCCGGACTCGTGAATATTTCACGGCTCCCAGATAACACCCGCCGATGATGTATTCATTGTGCGGATATTTTTATCTCCGCTGTTGCGTGTTAATGGGTTTTAGATATATGTACCTACGCGTACATGCTTTTTAGCATTTTGTTACTATCTATGTATTTGCATTATGTGTATATCAATGTATTAAAATGACTCTAGTTAATGGGAATACATATAAGAAATGTTTTATTTAATGATTTGAATAATAAACAAAACATATTTTTGGGCGTCGTTAATATCAAAATAGAATAATACCTACATCTAAAAATAATTTACATATCGCGTAAATACCATCTGAAAGACGTTATTTTGAAAAAAAAAATGGTGGGCATAAAATTTAATTATCATTTAAATAAAAAGGGTTCTTTTATTTGGCAAAAATATTCGGCCTAAAAAATAATTGCTCTTTTAAGCTATTTACTTTTCGCAATATTAATTTTGATGTTCAATTAGAAAGTTTACATATGTTCATTATTACATTATGAAATAAACTAAGTATATAGCTCTTGGAAATTTTCCAATTTCAATCAAGTCCTCAATCAGCAAGCTTCAAATAAATCTCATCAGTTTAGTCATTTCATCCGACTTCATAATCAGAAAAAAAGCGGTTTCCTTTCCATGTTTCAGAGACAGCCATAAGTTTAATTGAAATCATTATTTTTATTGCGAGACAAGATACGCTGTATCGCTTACATATACCTACTCATAGAGGGGGGTATTGATGGGACGACACTAGTCGACAGCGACTTTGAAACAGATCGTTAGCATTTCTGAAAAAAAAGTCTTTGGCTTTTTTATTATGTACTAATTTATTTTGTTCAAAATCTAATTGAACTACAAGCCATGTGTTGTTTGTTTCAGACACAAGATGGCGCTGCTGGTGTAGTGGTGTGGCGATGCGCCGCGCGCCGAGCCCGTGCATGTCTGTGAAGAAGAAACCTCCCCCTCCCCCGCGGCCGCAGTGATGGCGGCGGAGCTGCCTGCCTCGCTCGCTCGCTGGGCCCCGGCCACGCCTCGCTACCAACACGCCAGATAAAGGTACCACCGCTTGACTACCGCTTCTTGATTGCAAATGTAACGGAGGCTCCGGCGTGTAAGGTCACCGCTAATGGCGGTAGTATTGTGTGAGGTCTGCAAAATGTCAAACTTCACCTATGTGCCGCTAAAAGCGCTAATGTTATCGTAGTGTTAGGTCTGAAATGTCAAATGTGAATAAAAATGAAACAACTATTTGAAACATCTGTGCTATCAATAGACTTGCATATGAACTACGTCATGAATCATGGCGCGTCTGACTGTCCCTCATGGTGCGTTTCAGCTCGTGCCCTATGGATCCGGTGAACGCGTCGTGGGCTCGCAATGCGTCGGAGGCGGGCGCGGGCGCGGGGGCGGGGGACGAGGAGCTGGACGCGCAGGGAGTGTTCTTCAAGCTGCGTATAGCTGTGCTGCTGCTCATTGTCATCATGGCCGTGCTCGGCAACCTGCTCGTCATCGTCAGTGTCATGCGACATCGGTACGTATACATCCACCGCCTCCTTCCTTCGGTCGAATGTCCTCATTCTGTAGCAGAGTTCTCTTAGACCAGTACATCGTAGTAGTTAAACATGTTGGTCTCCTCCATCTCACTCATGGTCCATATTTGCAGTAACTAAATTTAAAATAGTCTACATACATCGCCTCAGAGTAACAAGTTTGTGGTTGAATGCGCCATCAGCCATCTCCATAGTTTTGACATGAAATACCCCATACAAAAAAAAGTGCATTTGCTTCCTTCAGCACAGCGGTGGTGCCACAGCTTGGTGTGTATGTGTATACATATTTGACGGCGAATAGAAAATTAGACGGGATGAAAGGAGACATTACAATCTGCCAATAAGTTTACGCGTTAGTGATCTTACGAGTGCGTAGATATACTTCAGTTTAACTCTAGTTAGCTCACAGTTGTTAAAGCGCGTCCTCATGCTGTATTGTAACCCGCAGGAAGCTGCGAGTGATCACGAACTACTTCGTGGTGTCGCTGGCGTTCGCCGACATCCTGGTGGCCATGGTGGTGATGCCGTTCAACTTCAGCGTGCAGTTCTACCGCAGCTGGGTGTTCGGCGCCACCATCTGCGACCTGTGGAACTCCTCGGACGTGTACTTCACGTCCACCTCCATCCTGCACCTGTGCTGCATCTCCGTGGACAGATACTATGCCATCGTCAAGCCGCTCAAGTACCCCGTCAAGATGACCAAGAAGGTGATCCGCTCTGGCTCTATGGCGCGACCCATCCCATCCCATTCCACCCCACTAATATTACTCACTAATATTACGAAGACCAAAATTCTTCACAAATGAACAGCTGAACCGATTACGATGAAATGTATTACACGATTAACGCATAAATATGTTGCCGGGTATCTTGGGTTAACGCGAATGACATGTTTTACCATTAACTTGAAAATAAAATTGCTTTTTAGAAATGTTTGTTTGTCTTCCACGCCCAGACGTGGTGACGAATCATCATGATTAAACATGCAAAAGTATGAAGGTCGTATGGGGTCCCAAAAGTGGCATCAGCATATTTTTATTTTGATACAACGTGGCCGAAGCCGAAGGCATCCACTATGCAATAATTGCTGTTTACTTTATGTTGCTTTACTTAGTTTATTGCTCTCGTGTTGTCGGCCGCGTGTAACAAATATTTGATTAATTCTCTGCTACAGTATTTGAGCATTCATGTTATTGGACAAAGTTTAATGGAATCGAAATATTTATTACTCACTGACTAAATATTAATCACGCAAGCTGCGACACTCACCGCATGATATATACTGTCTGTATGTAGTGCCTGTATGTGTGCGCTCTGCTTGCAGATGGCGTACGTGATGCTGGCAGCCACGTGGCTGAGCCCCATCACCATCTCGTACGTGCCCATCTTCATGGGGTGGTACACCACCAAGAACCATCTGCAGGAGCCGCCCTCGGACCAGTGCGAGTTCAAGGTCAACAAGCCCTACGCCGTCATCTCCAGCTCCATCTCGTTCTGGATCCCGTGCACCATCATGATCTTCACGTACCTGGCCATATTCCGCGAGGCCAACCGGCAGGAGAAGGCGCTGCACGCACGGCACGGCAACGCCATGCTGATGCACCGGCCGTCCCGCGATGACAAGAACGGGCTGGCGGCGCACACCCCCACCAAGGACCGCAACCTGCTGAAGATGAAGCGCGAGCATAAGGCGGCGCGCACGCTCGGGATCATCATGGGCGCCTTCATCCTGTGCTGGCTGCCCTTCTTCCTGTTCTACGTGTCCACGTCGCTGTGCGACTCGTGTGAGTGCCCCGAGATCGTCACCGTCATCATGTTCTGGACGGGCTACTTCAACTCGGCGCTCAACCCCATCATCTACGCCTACTTCAACCGCGACTTCCGCAACGCGTTCAAGAACACACTCGCGTGCGCCTTCTGCAGCTTCTGCCGGCGGCGAGCGTCCGACCTGGACGCGCTAGAGCGCCTGGACCGGCGCGGCTCGGGGCAGCTGCGGGCGCCCGCGCGACGCCAGTCCGACCTGGCGTCGCTCTGAGGCGCGCGCGCCCTGGCGGCGCCCGCGCGCGTCTGACGCCTGCCCGCCTGCCGCTGCGCGTGCCACGGGGCCACCTCGCTGTGAGCGCTGCACGACCAGCTCGACCGGTGCTGTGCCAGCTACGGACACGCTCGTTGTGCTTGTGGAACTCGAATGTAGTATCATTTGTGTATTAGACTATGTACTTTGACTACCGAGTCGAATAGTGAATATTTATTTTGTAATTACGAATGACACGTCACGTACCGCTGTAGACCTGCAGTGTTACTTGGAGTGTCGTCGCCTTGTATTATAGTTGTAATGATGTAAATATATTCGCTAAGAGACTATAAGGAGTAAACTCTTCTCAAGTGTCACTAATTACTTATGTTGATAGATGTACGGTATAACGCGAGTTATATACCTCTTAATTTTATCACGGATCGAAATAGTGTAAAATATAAGATTTATCTAAATAATCACATTTGATACCTTTGTCTATATAGATGATATCATCGTACTCTCTTGTGATTACCTTCTATGTTCCTATATTTCCTTTAGTGATGTAGTTAGAGTAATCGGAATAAGAAAACCGCGTAGAGATAGGACACGATATTCCAAATAGAGCATCATCATCATCGCCAGCCCTCCGCGGCCTAACACGGGGCCTGTGCGACGAGGCCAAAGTGATTATATTTATTTTCTTTATAGTAATATTGTGTGCAATAAAACTAAAAAAGCAATGATAGCAAACCTATAATGTAATAGAATTTATAAGAAAATGTTTTAAACAAACGAGCAAATACAAAACCAAAATTAGTTGTTTAAGTTTCCTAAATGTTGTTGCAAACCTTTTATTTACTGAATTCCAAATGAGAAGAATTCCAGATTAGATTTTTAGTCTGAGAAATATATTCCTTGCCATACTTAGCTAATTCTGAAACTTTCGATAGAGACCAGAGTTTTTTCATAAAGAACGTACAAAATGTTAAAATATTAATTCCTTGTTGGAAGTCAGTAAATAGACCATGTGCTGAGTACCTACATATGTGAGTGTAGGTAAATTGTTCACACCAAGTGTGGATTAGTATTAGCGGAGTTAATTATAATTATTTCAATAGTCAAACATAGAGTAGCACTTAAACATAGAGATAAATAGGTTTAAACTCGAATAGGAAGATACGATAAAATATGGGGACAAATAACGCTTCAATAGAGAAAAAAAACAATTTTAAACGAATAATATTTATGATTGATGTGCTATGATTAACTAATGTAACAATTCTGTTAGAGTTGGTGTGTCAGTGTTGTGTCAAACCATTAATATAGATTTAAAGAAAATATTAACATTCACCGATCCCTCAAAATGAGCACTTTAACTCGCAACTATCGGGCGCTGCCGGGAACCCCCGCCGCTGTGTGCCGGGGAATCCCCTTGCCCCGCGACGTCCGTCGGCGGTCGTCGACCCGCGTTAGCGCCGTCTCTGTCGCTCGTGTCGTGTCGTCTCACTTCAAGCTTCACTCTCGCGGCCTCGCTGAGACTACACGTTATTGCTAAACGACAAACCACGATCCTACCTTCTATTCTATTCAATACATGTTCTAACGTTGGAATGCTGTTCGTCGCTCGGCGGTGCCTTCTCCGGTGTTGTTTATCAGTAACGCGTGGAGAGTCGCAACTGAACATTCAATGTGTCTTCCTTTTAATTAAGTACTCGTATAGGCTCAACGTTGTAAAATATTAGATTACGAGACGATTTTAACAAGATATTGGTAATAATAGTGTAAATGTAGCTATCGTAGCGGAGATTATTTTGTACGCGCAAGTACGTATCGTACGGAACAAGACAAGTAATAATACATGGTTGTGACTTCGGTAGATACTACGCCGCGCTATGACGACGAGCCCCGCACCGTGCGCCTTGTCTGTGCGCGCTGCACTCTGTGCGCGCTGCATTCTGTGCGCGCTGCATTCTGTGCGCGCTGCATTCTGTGCGCGCTGCATTCTGTGCGCGCTGCATTCTGTGCGCGCTGCAGTCTATGCGCGTGCAAGCGGCCATCGCATGCCCCCTGTTTGTAACAAACGACCTCTACTCAATCGTGCATTTTGAATGTTTCATGTGTGGTAAATGTTTCAATCTCGTAACGTACTGATGTTCATTGAAACGTGCAATAATGTCCTGGTCCAAGCCAAATGACACGTTTATATTTTACGAGTTTTTATAAGTACGTGTCACTGCGACCCGCATGTGATCTACTGTAGCTCTAAGTACTTCGTAATTGTACTTTATACTCACATTCTTGTACTACCTTGTATTTCGCTCCTGCTCTGTTGTTGGTCGGTCACTTCGGCACGTCCCCGGACCGAGCGCACCTAGCATTGTATCTCCACCGCTCTCATGTCATATGTTCTCCGTTTCATTTCCAATCCGTCCAGTGAGTTTGGTTCGACTTCAAGTAACTTCTCGACTTTCAAAAATAATATGTGTTAGAGAATTTGTAAACGTAAACTTGTCAAGTTAGAGTGTGTAAATATCTCGTGTAATAGAAGTAACCCGACCCGGTCTCTCCCGCCAGTAGTGGAGTAGCTATGTACCTACTACATGTAGCTATACGAAAGCAATACGTCGGATTGATATTGTATCTGCGGAGTAGGCCGATGCGAGCCGGAACCACTCCGGCGAACATGTTCAAAACTCACCAAATAAGTTCTTTCAAAATTACGCTCAAGGTTTTTGTTGTGTTAACTAATGACTAATATTTATTTTATTTAAGAAATATTATTAATTTGTTAAGTTTTAATTTTTAATGGAATTATCTTACGTAGCCAAATAGCAAATTGAGTATATTGCAGAACTAAATGTATAAATCGGAGATTTACAAAAAGTAAAATTGTGGCCGATGATTGCTTACATATAACGTTGAAAAATCAGAATGAATATATCATATTCGGAAGAAACTTTATATAATTAAAATTTTTATATCAAATCTTATGTATCCAATGTTTATTTTTGATATAATTATGCTTTGTAAGTAGAGATCCTCTTTGAACTGTGATAGTTTAAACAAGTTACCATTCTGTTGATAATTTATGTCTAGTGAGAACCGAAACGTATATCACATAATATATTATATTGTTTATGTTGTAATACGTAACTTGTTGTAATGAATAGCTCATTCGATGGCAGAATATGTACCTACAAAGTGTTTGTTTACGTTGCGTTGTATGTCGCGTGGCGGCCATGTTGTCGCAGACGCCATCTTGTGTCGGCGCCTCGCGGATACAGTGATACTTGGAGTCATGTCGCATGAAGTTTAACCACTAGGTACGTCTACTGTGCGTGTAATCAATATGCTTTTTGCAAAATAAACGAAATTTATTTCGTAACCAGTTTTGCTTTTTATTTACTTAGTTATTATCGTCGACAACGTCGTACAGACATGTGACAATGTACTATTGTAATCAATAAGTACATGTACCTACATGTATTCTGACTTGTAACTATGGAGTTATAAAATAAATAATTTGTATTTGTATGTTTGATGTTAATGACACGTGCGAACTGCAATATGCGTTATCAAGCAGCGCCCTGTGTGTGTATTGCGTAGGTACAGCGGGGCATCCCTACACGCAGCAGACACTACACTACTGCTCACGGCACCGGCAGGGGAGGGAGTAGGGTTATTCAACTGAATAGAGCTCATTCATTTACTGCCCAGATATCAATAAGTGTTAATTGAACTAAAGGTTAAATTATAAATGATAAAATAATAAAGAAGATAATAAAAAAAATAAAAAAATAAGATAAGATATTGAAATATCATTTTTTTTATTTAAATAGGAATAGTAAGAAAGTGTTGTTTGTATGAATTTTATGTAAAAAGCATAATTTGTGTATAATGGATTTTAAAGTTTTGGATGTTTCACGTAGTTCAGAATAATACCCATTATTTATGTATGTAGGTACATATATTTTATAAGTCCGGGACCGGGCGCTGCAGAGCCGGGCCATGCAACTACCGCGCGAGATACCTACCTATACACCGACACATCGCTGCCTGGAGGGGACACACCACCTTCATAGTCATATTCATAAAATACCGACCAATAAATAACCTGCACCAAACATTGTACATATAGAATTGTAGTTTTACTAAAACTTTAACTTTAGTTTTATACCTTGCTACTTAGACTTACTACCTAGATGCTTGTATACCTTGTTCGTGATCATAGCAAGTAATCGTCAGGAACTGCTCAAATGCTTTTGCAAGATTACATATTCTTTTCTTGGCTGTCAATTACTGTTAAAAAAAGTGAGCTTAAAGTAGCTGGATACCTCTCACATCGTTTGAGATTATCTCTCCATTGGATGTGACAAAAACTGGCATCGCGTGATAAATGTCTGCACACACGGCAAAAACACACCAGCGGGGCACGGGACTGTAGTCTTTAACGAGCTGTATGTACGGTCGGTTGTTGCATGGAGCGGGCGGCAGAGATTTGTACGTGCTAGTGTAGGTATGTATGTATATGTGGTCACACGCTGTATTGACATGTCGGAGCTTGATGAAGGAGCCGCAGCAGCCGCCATATTTACACGGATTTAATATTATGGCAAGTACGAGACGAGCCGGCGCCTGATGGTAAGCGACACGCTTGTATATCACAGCGCACTAGTAGACGCCAGCGGCTATGCATACATTGTGTCATAGAAAGGAAGTTTGGGCGAGTACCTTTATAATGTACTTTTAATACAATACAACACAATATAACTTTATTGCACACCAAAAATATATTACAATATGAAATGAACTTTCATAATCGATTCGACATATACCTATACAACGTAAAATATAAATGTAGATATGTAACAGCACATATAGAGGTACTGGTCCCGCTCACACACTCGACTCCCACATGAATGTGAGGATAGTCGAGGGAAGGATCCACACACACACATAAACATTGTGAATGGTACTAATTACAAGGATAATGTGCCTTCATGCCTAACTAATGGCCATGTTAAATACATTTGTAATACTACACCACACGACGTCTCCTTTGTAGAAGCAGAAAAAAAATTATAATAAATAGGTGTTAATACAATTTCATAATATTTGAAATTTAATCCTTTACTTTAGACTGTATCTTTTTATCTGGCGATTTGAAGATAAAATGGTGTTTGTTTATGCTCACAAAAATACGTTGTTATTGAAATGTATGGTACGATTAATTAATGTGTTTGGTATTAATCTATTACATAATATCTTTGTAGTTTTTTTATTGATATTAGATATTTGATACACACCACAAATGTCTGCTTCAGCAGACCGTAGCGCTGCTACGAGCGCCTCGTAGCGCAGTTTACTGCGTAGCACGTGCTACGCGGCCTCTACGGCTCCTATGTACTAGCATAGAGTACAACAGAAACCTATCTCCCTGTTCCGAACACGCAGCGAGCGGAGGGCACAGGAAAGTCGCTCGATAGTCGTGTGATGTCCCTGGGTGTATTCTTTGGTCGTGAGTCAAAATATATCTATACTAATATTATAAAGCTGAAGAGTTTGTTTGTTTGTTTGAACGCGCTAATCTCAGGAACGTGCGATTTGAAAAAATATTTTTGTGTTGAATAGACCATTTATACAGGAAGGCTTTAGGCCATATAACATCACGCTGCAACTAATAGGAGCGAAGGAACCATGGAAAATGTGAAAAAAATGGGGAAAATTAATATTCATCTTTGAGGGCTTCCGTTAATAACTATTCCACGCGGACGAAGTCGCGGGCACAGCTAGTCAAAAATGTAATTGAATTGTATCAGAAACATATCTAGGTAGGTACTTTAATAAGCAATTTAGAGGCAAATTCGTGAGTGCTTAATTTTAATAAAAATGTTAGATTTTTTTTGTTAATATTATATAAATAAATCATCATTTAGCGGATACCATAACTAAGTAGGTAACTATGCTAAGCAAGTTCCAACGCGAACAGTGGCATTTACATCTGGATATACATAGGTACTCGTACTTATTGTATTTAATTTTTTACTTTCGTTACAAGTAGGTGTAGGAAGTCTGGAGTCTATCAATTTATCTCCACACGAGAATATCTAATTTCATTCAGCCCTAGTTTTAGCCATACCAATAAAACCAGAATTCAATGGCACAAACTCAATTTATTACAAACCAACCACTCAAAGTCAACAACATCATCGTCGCGGCGGCGGACCAGGTTGGAAATGATATACCCTGAACGCACAATACTCCATAAACGCTAGAGCCAGTGGGTACAAGAGCTTTGGCCCGCTCTCCGTTCTCGCCAAATAATAGGCGACTAAACTCGCACCCGCCGTATACCAGCCCCATTCATTCCTGGTCTGATGAGATTTCACAGCAAGAGATACTATATTGCAGGCGATGGCCAAGTTTCCAAGAGGAACGTTGTCGTTTCCCGCCAAAGCCAAGGCGAAGGGGATGAGACCAGAGACAAGGTGGAGTGTTGCCAAGCTCTTGTCTGCAGAATACAGGTCTGCGTTCAGGCATGGCAGGGCTAGGTATCGGGTCGCTTTATAACTCAAGGCGTAAGCAGCGGCGAAATCCCTGTTGAAGGTTCCGCCTGTTGGAATAATAAGAGCAATCAATGATTTGGTTTGTATCTGTTCCTAACAAAGGGATAAAAGGAAATGGAATAAAGTTTTTACATTAGGGGCATGTCATATAAGGGTGTTATTTATGAAAATAACAACATTGAAGTATTCCGTATATATCCCATAAGGATCTAGTCAGATAACGATGTAACGCCTACGAAAAAGATAATAGTACTATATTTACATTCCATCAAAATCTATAAAATATGCTTTGAAAGATAACATAGATGAAAGATGAATGAATTAAAATAATTAAATAATGTATTAGGTACATAATTGTAACATAAAAGATCTAACTAAAAAAGCTTTACTAACTTTGAAAATGTAAGAAGCCCAAGATGCTGTGTAAGAGGAAGTTAGCATGCATCCCGGGGTGTGTACAGTCTCCCCCTGACACTTTACTGATTCCGTGGCTGGCCACACAGCCCAGCACGATGTGGGCAAGGGAGGCGTTGAGATTGTCATCTTGTCCCATATCACTTCACGAATTACTTACCTAAGAAATAAAGCCATGCATTGTAAACAAAACATATCCAAAAAAATATTAAAAAATATGGGATCGCCTATTTGACAGTAACTTGTCAAAGCATTTGTTTTTGTCTTTGTATTTGTAGACAGCGAGCGGCCTTTTTTAAAAAGGGTAATAGTATTCTTTGGCGAGCAGTTTCGAATAAAAAAACATAATTAAGTATTGTATGGTAGTTTTTGTTAGTTATAGACTGGCAGCAAATTGTCTATGAAAATCGATCGATTTTGTAACAAAGTTACGCACTTGGCCATATTATGACAAATCGTTAAAAAAAAACAAAATCTGCCATTTTGCTGCATTGAGTTGAGTTTCCTTGCGTTGATTTTTGTAAAAATATTCAACTTTTATAGCGTTGTGTGCTTTTAGAGCTGTTTAATTAGCGTCTCAGGCAGTTGAATCAGCTTATTGCGTAAAATGGCGGCGAGTGATTCCGGAACGGATGAATCATTGTACCCTATCGCGGTACTCATCGACGAGTTGAAAAACGAGGATATCCAACTACGTTTGAACTCCATCAAGAAGCTTTCAACCATCGCCTTGGCTTTGGGCGTGGAGAGGACCCGATCGGAGCTGATCCCGTTCCTAACGGAGACTATTTACGATGAAGATGAAGTTCTTTTGGCTCTCGCTGAACAACTCGGTGAGTCGACATTGTTGTAATCGAAACAAATTCGTGAAAAAATCCGAATAATGCAAAACTTGCAATTTGTGTTCTCACGGCATAATCATTGGCTGTTATTGTTTTATCGATATTATTCAATTCCTTCACGGTTCATCACGCAAAAGATTCCTATTAGAGGTAGCAATGATGATAACTATTTCACATGAGTATAATATACCCAAATGTAGGAACAAACTGACAAAGTTTAAACTTATTGATTAATAGGCAATAAGTATTTTGTTTTTGTCCCTATATCAATTGTTTTATACAGTCCACTGACACACTGATCACAGGTTAGCATTTTTTATGTATATTTTCTGTGACCAGCCATTGAATCGGTTTTTAAAGTTAAATTTAAACTTCCAGGCAACTTCATCAACCTGGTTGGTGGAGGTGAGTACGCTCACTGCCTGCTCCCTCCCCTGGAGTCCCTGGCTACAGTGGAAGAGACAGTGGTGCGAGACAAGGCAGTAGCCTCCCTGCGAGCAGTGGCAGCACACCACACTCCTCAAGCCCTGGAGCAGCACTTTGTGCCCCTCGTGCAGCGCCTGGCCGGCGGGGACTGGTTCACTTCTCGGGCTTCTGCTTGTGGATTGTTCAGGTGAGAAAAAACTTGAAGATTTAGTTAAAGTTTAACAATTAAAAATAAAATCTTAAGTGATTAAAAACTAACTTATAAACTAAAACTTATAATAAACATAAAACACATATAAATAAGTTAAGGAAAAGTTAATTTGTTGGTCTGCATGTTCCTCTTTATACCACAATGTATAATTATCATGATTTTAAGTATGGGGTCTAGGGTAAGGTCACCAAGAGTGATATAGGGTACTTTTTATCCTGAAACTTATGAGTCACATGCTTATGTGACTCATATTCATATATTTTCATAAAACCAATTTACACATCAAATTAAAATACATATTGTATAGTCTTATGTCCTATAAAAAACTTAGGTTTATCTAAGTTACAAAAACATTATACAATATTTAATATACATAGGTACATCAAGTAAAAACATCTTATATTTTCAATTTAAAGAATTCATCCAGGTCATAGAACGAGTGCCTGATAAGCCAGCACTGCAACCTAGACGATTTGTTCAAGTTATTTTATGACTTATGTTTCCCTTGGAGAAGACTAAAAGTATCATCACGAGTGAAGCCTAGGTGGATAACTACAAGTATAAAGAACTGCAGTAAACGTAAACACATACTACTATGGAAATATCGGAAAAAGCGTTCTGCAGATAATAAATGGAACTTCAATGAATTATCCATGAGACTCAGGCATATTATTAAACTCACCCAGAAGGCTCAAAATGACCATTTTGTTCTACAATCCGGTAACAAAAGCAAAGCCATGTGGAAAATTAGTAACAAAAATAAAATCACCACACCGATTGAGCCTATTGCACTTAATGTTAATGGTAAAATGATGACTGACTCTTTGGATGTTGCAACATATATCAACAATTTTTTCATAGACCAAGTAACTTCACAGGCTACTAGCAAGAATGTTAATACTGCTGAATGTTTGCATAACCCTCAAACATTATTTATGGCTCCTACAGTTCCAAAAGACATCCATAAAGTAATAACATCTCTAAAAAATAAAAAACCGGCCAAGTGCGAGTCGGACTCGCGCACCAAGGGTTCCGTACAAACCTGCAAGGTTAAATATTTTGTGATGTAACTAATAATTTATGGTTTTCGTAATTTTTCCTTTATCTATGCTATAAGACGTTGCTTCGTACCAAATTTCAAGATTCTGAGTTCACGGGAAGCACCCTGTAGGTTTTGATTCCCTTGCAAGTGTCGAAAATTTGCAGCATAAATGGCTGTATCTTTTGATTGCGTTGGCTTAGAAGTTTGATTTTTTCACAGCTTCAAGGGACAGTCTTCTTCTTCTTCTTTCTTAGCCTTTAAGGAGTCCATTTCTGAACAAAGGCCTCTCCAATAGGCCTCTCAAATAGTCAAGGGACAGTAGACCTGAGTAATTGATATAAATTTCAGCTTCATACCTCTACGCGTTCCTGAGAAAAAGGGTCTTGACAGACGGACGGACGGACGGACAGACAGACAACAAAGTGATCCTATAAGGGTTCCGTTTTTTCCTTTTGAGGTACGGAACCCTAATTAGACTTAAAACTGCCTAGGCTAGGAGCATTGGTTATAGAAACCGGTAATTTATTATATATATTTGGGCCCATGACATGTGTGAGCTTGGCTGATTTGACCAGAATTCGATTTGACTCTGTGGGCATCCACTAGTATCACAATAAGATTAACAAACTATATGAACAACATTGTCTATCAAAATACTTAAAGTATTGTGTAATGTTAGGCTGGTGTGGGACGCGTGACTTATAATGGCATGAATGGTTAAAATTATTCTTTTCTTTAACCCGTCAGGCGCCATAAGCTATACCGGGTTGCGTAAGAACATGTGCTTACTGGGAAGCGCTCTGCGCTATATAAAACACATTTACTAAGTTCTTCATAGTTTTTTTAGTAATTCTACCGATTATTTATTTCCGCCATTAAAATCTATCATCCAGCGCTTCCCGGTACATGTTCTTACGCAACCCGGTATAACTTATGGCGCCTGACGGGGTACAAATAAATATTAAAATGTTTTTTACATATTATTCAAATGATGTGTCTATTGTAACTGTATTTTTAGCACTTATAATTGGCTCACATTTTGCTACAACCCACCTGATGTTAGGAACCACTAGTCTTTCAGATCTAAGATGTACGCTAAAATATATCTTTCAACTTTAGCTTAAATATTTTCTCCTAATTTAGGACTGAATTCTCATTCTCGGGACACAGAGTGAGAGAGAAAGTAGTCCCTGGTTCTATGTTAGACATGAAAAGCCAAAGCATAATTTTGTATTCAACTACCATCGAGCTAGGATTACATTATATCAATACTCAAGAAATCTGATAGACTGATTTACCGAGATTCAAATATCAATAATTACAATATTTATTAGGTCCTGATTATGTCCAGCTTTCAAAATCAAAAGCTTAACTCTACAATAATTATAATTCCAGTGTGTGCTACACTCGCGTGTCAGCCCCGGTGAAGGCAGAGCTGCGCCAACATTTCCGCTCGCTCTGCCAGGACGACACTCCCATGGTGCGTCGCGCGGCCGCCTACAAGCTGGGCGAGTTCGCGCGCTCCGTCGAAGTGGAGTACGTCAAGAGCGACCTCATACCCATGTTTGTTAATCTGGCTCAGGTATGTACCTATTATTTTAAGTAAAAAAATAATTTATGTCACTACATCGAGGGTAACCAAGTAGCTTGAAAAGAGAAATGCAGCAGTGGGACAAACTATACCCAGCAGTGGGATATACCTAGTCAGGTCATAAATTCTGTCACATGTTTAATATAAAATAATTGAAACAACTTTATTTTTTATGTAACCATTTATATACCAAAATGAACTTAACAAAACATAGATTCTTATGACAATAAAGTTTTTTCAAAATGACCTCCGTGATTTTGAATACATGCCTTCAATCTGCGCGGCCAGTCGTCTATCGCTGCACGAACGAGGTCCATGTCAATATCGGCGGCTGCCTTAATCAAGGATGTCTTGAGTGACTCCAAATTGTGATGAGGCTTTGGGCACGCCTTTTCCTCCAAGTGTTGCCATATCTTGTAATCTATCGGATTCAAATCTGGACTGTAGGAGGGCCAGTCTTCGTGCCGGATGAAGTCGATTTCACGCGCCGCCAGCCAGTCTTGTGTGCTCTTCGCTCTATGAGCTGGCGCCGAATCTTGTTGGAATACCCAGTGCTTGTTATTGAACATGATATGAGAAACAGGTTCCACAAGGTTCGTCAGGACTGTATTTTGATATACAACTGCATTCGTTTTTACACCTTTCTCACAAAAATGTACCTCTGTTAAGCCCCAATAAGAAACTCCCAACCATACCATGAGCGAGGATGGAAAATGACCTCGGTGGACACGCGGAATACGTTTGCTCGCTTCTTCACTACTGTGTGCGTACACCTTATCATTTTGTTTGTTGTAGCTCTCTTCTACGGTAAAAATTTTTTCATCCGAAAAAAGAATTTCCCGATATTTTTTTCCCGCGTACCGCTTCAACAAAGCGCGGCATCTCTTCAGACTCAGGTCCATTAGACGAGCATTCAAACGATGTCCTGTTTTTCTTCGATATGCCCGAAGCCCTAAGTCTTCATTTAACACCCTTTTCACCGTGGTTCTGCTTAACCCCATCTGAAGGGCCAACAGTTTCTGCTTACGTTTGGGATTTCTTTGAATTCGCGCCTTCACAGCTTTTATCACTGCTGGAGTCCTAACAGACCGAGGGCGACCACTTCTTGACCTGTCATCTACACTAGAGTCTTCATTGTATCGTTTGATGGTACGATAAACGAATCTTTTGGTTATATTCAAATTTTTCAGTATGTCAAAAATTTGAATTGGCGCGTAACCGCAACGATGCAATGCAATAACTGCAACACGGTCTTCTTTAAGCGTCCACTCCATATCTAAAAAAGAGTAAAATTCTAAAAAGTATACATTTTTATTTTCATGAACAATTCGAAATTCGAATTCAATAAACTTTTTTGTGGCCAGCATTCTAAAAGAAAAGTTTTTACTGTGTGACAATACTTATGACCTGACTAGGTATATAGAAATCATTTTGCTGTTTTAAGTTTTCACAGTATTTTTTGTGACAACAACATAACCCTAACTTAGCATAAAACAAGTTGAGTGAGAGCATTAAACTTTCTTGACTTAATTTACTTCATAATAAACCATTTTGCTGTTATGTAATAGCATTCAAAAATGTTGCACAACGTCTAGCAAGGCGAAATTTTACTAAATTCAACATTTTTATTCTGCACCTTCAAGATTTTACAAGACGAGGTTATTCAATGAACACTACAATGTATTAAAGTACTTGATACTATGCAGCTGTTACTTATTATACACCTACATGTGAAAGATTAGGAACCAAAACATGATCTAGTAGTTTGACAACTAGAGCCACTATAGCGAGTCATTGTTATTGTATGCCTTTGTGTATCCTCATTTAATTTTACAGTAAAAGATTAATGCATTGTCGAAATGTTGTGTAGTAGTAGTGAATAATGATGGAACACCATCAGACCACTATAATTTAATAACATCTCCATGGCTGTTGTGTCCAAAAAACTAAAAGTTCTCTTGAAAACCTGTAATCAGTGCACCAGAGGGCTTTATGATGTTGTGGATGTTCTGTAGAAAGTAAAACAATTTAGGCACCATGTGGCATATGAGCAAAGTGGTGCTCATTATATCACTGCTGAGGGCCTCCTATAGGCCTCCTCCCCTAAGTGCCATTGCTGGTGGTCTTGCGCTTTTCTTGTCCAATTATATTAATTAATTGCTTATTATATAAATCAAATAAATAAATCTGCTACTCAATAAATAGTTATAACAATAAATTTACTTGAGTTGAGGGTGATAACTTGGCATGGTGGCCCTGACTGGTTTACAATCTCGTATCTCGGTCTATGAGGCCTATATCCAATAAAACACGTGTATGTATTGCACAATCTCTATCTCGGTCTAAACGGTCTATGTCCATCCATATTAATATCACGTGTATGTATTGCAGGACGAGCAGGACTCGGTGCGGCTGCTGGCGGCGGAGGCGTGCGCGGCGGTGGCGGCGCTGCTGCCGCCCGAAGACATGGAGCAGCTGGTGATGCCCACCGTGCGCGCGCGCGCCGGGGACACCTCCTGGCGCGTGCGGTACATGCTCGCCGACAAGTCAGTATACAACAACATGCATTTACTCCTTAACATGGGTATATACAAAGATATTAAATATAAAAAGAAATTTAATATACTCCACAAGACGTAAAATATTGTTTAGTTTGTATAGTAAATTAAATCATATTTTCAAATTTATAATAATGTTAAATTAAGTTGATCAGCTGTGCCCAAAAAATAAAAAAATCAATTTTGATTTTAATAAAAAATTACAAAAATACAATTACCTAATAACAAAACATAGCATATTATTCCATTTACAAATAAATCAATTTTGCTTAAAATTTACTTTTTCTTATCAAATGAGAGTGGCCAACTCTAGTGTCGCTAGTTTATCAAGCCACCCTAAGGTCCTCTGACATGGCTTAATGACTGCCGTACTAGACTAACAGCCAAGTATGTAACAAGTTAGTACTATAACATGTATTCTGGTCACCTTGGGGAGTCCTAAATGATGATGTCAGTCTGATGTGATCTGTGTTTGTTGGATAATAATATCTCGGACTTATACATACATGTTGGTAGATTGATCAACTGACGTAAAAAAAGGTTCTCAATTAATTGATTTACCCTAACCTCACACATACCTAGATGAGCATTTATGTACAATGCCCGCTGCTTTGCTTGTGTTAAGTACTATTAGTCAATTCAAGTTTCAAACTAACTTGTAACCCCTATTTGACTCTCATAGAACTGGTTATTTATGTTAAATCATTACCCAGGTTTGTGGAGCTCCAGCAAGCAGTGGGCCCCGAGCTGGCTCGCTCCGACCTCACGCAGATCTTCCAGGCGCTCCTCAAGGACACCGAGGCTGAAGTACGCGCCGCAGCCGCCGGCAAGGTAACTAATCAAGATAAACTATTTATTGTCAATTCCTTATTTACATGATAGTATAGGTTCACGTTTCTATTACAGCTCGTCTGAAGAGCATTGCTTGAACTTCTGTAAATTGCTTGTGGAATTGCTGCAACCCAAGGCTTATTATGCCTTATTATACAATGCCTACTTACCTATAACTTCCTATTAACTCTAAATTTGAAGAGCCCTGCATTGTAGTTCGCAAGAAACACAGCTACCGGTAGTGTTCGTTTTCTTAATACACTGCTATGTATAAAAAGACGATATTGATAATTGGAGGTTCACGTTTACTTTAAAAGATGGTTGTTTTTATAGAAGTTTGAGTTAGCAATCAAATTATTCTTACAAGTTCAAAATAGTGTCATCTCATTGTAATATTTTAGGCAAACAAGCAGTGCCTTGCTAAGTCTAAATTACGTGGCAATGTAATTCACTAACCAATTTGACCCTGTATGCAAAATCTATACTGCTGACATAAGATGGCTTTATTTTTTGGACGAAATGTTAAAAGCCCTACATCAGACGTAGAAGAAATTCGTAAATAATAATTACAAATATATTATTCTCATTTTTCAGGTGAAAGACTTCTGCATGAACCTGGACAAGGCTCACCAGGAGCACATCATCATGACCATGATCCTGCCCCAGATCAAGGACCTGGTGTGCGATGCCAACCAGCACGTCAAGTCAGCCCTGGCCTCCGTCATCATGGGTCTCAGCCCCATCGTGGGACGGCAGAACACCATTGAACACCTCCTGCCGCTATTCCTGACTCAGCTCAAGGATGAATGCCCTGAAGTGAGGCTGAATATTATCTCCAACCTGGAATGTGTCAACGAAGTGATTGGAATCCAACAGCTCGTGCAATCTCTACTACCAGCCATCGTAGAACTGGCAGAGGACACTAAGTGGCGCGTACGTTTGGCCATTATCGAGCACATGCCACTACTGGCCGGCCAGTTGGGACAAGAGTTCTTCGATGAGAAGCTCACAGGCCTCTGCATGTCTTGGCTCATCGACCATGTGTATGCCATCCGTGAAGCTGCCACGCTTAATTTGAAAAAGCTTGTTGAACAGTACGGTTCAGCTTGGGCTGAGACCAATGTGATTCCCAAAGTACTGGCCATGTCACGAGAACAGAACTATCTCCACCGTATGACTTACTTGTTCTGCATCAATGTCCTATCGGAAGTGTGTGGCAAGGATATAACCACCAGAGTGTTGCTTCCCACCGTCCTGTCTATGGCCGACGACAGTGTTGCCAACGTAAGATTCAACGTTGCTAAGACTCTGCAGAAGATGGCTCCGTTCTTAGACCCGGCTGTGATTCAGCCTCAAGTGAAACCAGTGCTGGAGAAATTGAACGTAGATCCAGATGTAGACGTCAAGTACTTCGCCTCGGAAGCCATTGCGGGGATCGCCGGTTAAATTATGAATCTATTATGAATTATTGCAAAGCCTTTTTTAGCTGATAGTGCAGAAAGAGAATAGATTTAAATTGTACTAGTTGATTTTTAACTTGACAACCTGATACTTTTTCTACATGAGTAATATGATTTAACATTAATGCATGTTAAAGTAATTTCTAATACATGATTGAGATCTATTTTTCAGAAACTATTCTCTTTTAGCAACTTCTAAAGATTGCCATCTCATTTTCACAAATGCAAGTTCTTATGGAAAAGGTGAAGACGGAAATATTTTAGTAGCTAAAGTGGGCTTCTAATTTTTGTAGGGTATTCTGCAGTAGACGATCAATAATATTAATCGTAAAATAGTTGGAATTATTGTTACTACGACAAAAAGTAAGACCTCAATTCTGAAATGCCAATTTCTAAAGTTGATTTTACTTTAAATTCATACTTATGTGAGAAATTGTCAAATTAATAAAGAACGCATGTCAGAATTAAGGTCTCCTATTATTTTTTAATGTTTTCTACTTTATCGGGTCTCAAAAAATTATTGAATCCCAGTCAACTTTAAGTTGTAGTATTAAATTGTGAAAACGTAATTTTGAATGTAAAATTACCTAATTATCTAAAATGTTTTATCTTCATTCCATAGCATTTGAAATCGATCCTTGACAAACATCTTGCATTATGTATTTGTAAGTATATTATGTATAGCACTGAAATTATTGTAATAAGAATGAAATAAATTAACAAAACTCCAAGTTGTTGTTTCTATTTTAGTCATAAAGCTGCTGAAAATATTTGAAGATTATAACGGTACAATAATAAAAGCTAACTTACAATATAACTAATCTTCTATTAAACGGGAATATGCTTTTATTTGAAGTTTTAGTACCTAGTTAATTTGGGGTAAGTCCGAAATATACCTAGTCTTGCCATAAATATTGTTACGAAGAAAAAAACATTTTTTAAGTTGCAAATAACATTTATTATTTTTACAGTGTTTTAGTTTACATAAATATAAAACAATTTAAAATATAAAAAGCTAATTCGAAATAAGTCTCCATTGGCTGCAATACAGTCCTTTAAACGTTGAGGCCAGTTATCAATAGAAGCACGCACTCTTTCCATGGGAAAATTCTTCACTGCCAATCGTATGGATTGTTGTAGGGACTCCAAATTATCATGGCGTTTAGAGCAAATCGTACTATCTAAAACTGACCATAAATCATAATCCAGCGGATTAAGATCGGGACTAGACGACGGCCAGTCTTCGGCTCTGATGAAGTCCGAAACGTTCGCTTCCAACCAAGACTGCGTGGACCGAGCTTTATGATCCGGTGCCGAGTCTTGCTGGAAGAACCATACTTGGTTATTGAACATTGTGTTGTTAAGGGGCTTAACTACCTCCTCAAGAATGGTATTTTGATACACTTGTGCCGATGTTTAGGTACCTTTTTCACAAAAATATGGCTCAGTCAGGCCTTCAAAGCTAACACCCCACCAAACAATCACTGAAGTCGGATAATGTAACGTTAACGTTGCAATCTGTCGACTAATTGGGACGCTTCCTTACAGCTTTGAGCATAAATAATTTTTTTTTGTTATAATGTTGCTCAAATGTAAAAAAAAATCATCTGTAAACACAATTTTTCCGTGACCTCCCTTTGCGTACCGCTTCAGTAGTTGTTTCGATTTTACCACCCTATTCTTTTTTAAATTATCAGTTAAGAAATGACCAGTGCATCTCTTATAAGCAGCAAGTCCTAAGTCATCTTTTGTAATACGCGACATGGTTCTAGATGCTATCTTCATCTCCCGAGATAAAATCTTATGCTTTCGGACAGGATTTCTTCGAATTCTTTCCCTTACTGCTTTGACCACCTTTTTCGTACGAACAATACGTGAACGGCCAGGTCTTTTTCTGTCACAAACAGAGGAGGTCTCATTGTACCTATTAATAGCCCGGTACCAAGGATTTTTTATATCATCCCTCTCTTTCCCTCTGGATTGTTCTCTCTTTGGTTTTGTGAAATAAATTTTATATGAATAGAAACCTTATGGTCTTACACTTAAAGTTCATTTTCTATAAATGGTAAATCGGGGGTGAAATCGGTCAAAAATGAAAGGCATATAGAGAAGGCTGTTGTCTTACTTCAACAGCTTGCCAGTTTAAAAAATAATGTGTGATAAATGTCACTGTCAACAACAAGCAGCGAAAACCCACTTAAAAAGACTAGAAGTGGCACAAAGAGCCTTACTTAAGGTAATGACATTTAAACCACGATTATACGCCACGGAAGCTCTTTACAAGGAATGCTGTGTTCTGAATGTTAGGCAGTTATTCATAAAATCTATTATAAGACTACAACATCGCCTCGTCTCGCCAGCAGTTACGAATAGGCAGAAGAGACGGCAAGAAAACATTTTCAAAACTCTTTCCACACGTACACAATTTGGAATAAACGCTGTTAGTGTTTTGGGCCCCAGACTGTACAACAAATTAATAAAAACAGTTGACATGTCAAACCTCACTGGCTATGGATGTAACCTAGAGCTAACTAAATATCTTCTTACCTTGAACTACAATTCCACTGAGTCATTGATGGAAAAAATATTTAAGTACCAGTATTTTGATTGATGTTTCCATGACTTCTTGTAAGCCCCCACATACACCACTTCCACAACAATCACACGAATACACGAATATATTACATACATTTACAACACCTTAACACTCAGCAACACTTCAAATATGAAACATATATACGTATATATATAAAGCATATTTAAATACATGTATAGTTTATGAAAATGCTAGCAACTACAAAAACCAAAACAAAATATTGTTAACTTATTTCCAATTTAGCCTTTTTTATTATATGCTGGCAACATTATTGTACAAAGTAAAGATAAACAAATTGTGTAAACTAGATGCAATGTAGGATAAGATATTGTGTAAAAAAATAGTGTAAAATTATGTGACACTGGGTCTGACATTGGGATGAATACTGTGGCTCCACAAACACAAGTTCCGTAAGGGACTTAGCGTGGAGCTCAGGGTTTATGTCGAACGTACGCCAACACAAAAAATGTACCTAAGCCTATTTTAGAAAATTCTAATTATGTACTGTCACTGTGTTTCGATAAATAAAATATTTGTATTTAGCAATAAATAATATTATTTAATTTTATTTATTATAAATCTTACTTGACACATAGAAATCTGAATTACTTTGTGAAATTAACACAAAATAATATAAGTATGTAACCAATTAATATTATATTATTTTTCACACAAGCAACATTAAATTATGATGACTATATATGACAAAAGATGGCGGGAAAAAAATTATTTCATAATGTAATTTGTAATAATACTTTAAATGTATTTTATTGTAAAAATAACAAAATGGTAAGAATTTGTAGTGTTCCGGGATGCAGAAATGAATCTTATAGTGGTTGCAATATATCTTTCTACAGGTATTCTAAAGTTTAAGTAAGATTACATTATTGGGACAAAGGTGACCATATTTTCTCGTGCTTGAAATAATTTGTGCAATATGATATTTTTTCAGTTTTCCTAAAAATGAAAACATTAAAATAAATTGGCAAAAGAACTTAAATATTACACGCCCTATTACAAAATTCTCCAAAGTTTGCAGTCTACACTTTGATCCAAAATCTTTTAATACCTACTCCAAATTCTCTCCGTTTGTTAAAAAAAGACGCTATCCCAATTCCTGCCGTGGTGAGAAAAAATTAGTAATTGATTTGTAGCTATTAGTAGTAGTGCTGATAAAAAGTAGCCAAGTCATATATTCTTATACCATGGTTTCACATACGATTCCTTAGTATTGTATACAGTTTGCTTTATATTGGTGTACATAGTTTAAACCATCACTCGTTTCAGTTAGAATTTGAAACACAAGGAAAACGATAGTGTAAAAAATATAGGATATAGGCAATGTGCATGCAATTCAAATGTGAACTTGTAAATAAATATTGTAATTGCTGCAAAATGTTTATGATTTTGATCACATTGCCTCCCATGTCAATTAACCGAATCGATACTATTATAAGTTACAAACCAAAGTGCATTTTAATTTGTAAGTAAGTTTTGTTGGTATTTGTTACTTAACGCGTCAATAAAGCTAAGGATCATCATGACTGGCAAGATGCAACTAAAATAGGACCGCAAAAGAGACTGCTCCCGATTTGGTAAGAAGATGAATTGGTATATCCTAATTATATAATTTATTGTCACCCTAGTTAGAAAAAGACAACTGCCTTTCATACTTCGCCTCGCTCTGCTCATATTGGATCAGCAGTAATATTTCCCTATATATTACTTCCATGCCCGGTACACAAACATTTGACTGATACAAAGTTTATGGAGAGTTTTAAAAATTGCTTTTGGCTCCATACCTACTTGTGTAATGCAATCACAGTGATTTGGTTCTCTTTATCACCCCACTCCATTTTAATATCGCAAAATATTGTACAGTGTATTGGCGCCAAAACGAGAAAACACAATAAACAATCGTATAAAAATGACAGATTCCAAATTTGAATGTAATATCTTTTTATTTTTTATAGTAACAGTATTTACGGCCAACGATCGTCAAAGATGGCCAGACTAAGTATATGACATCAAACCCATTTACACAAAGTAATAAAGGGGTCTGTTGTATTGATGTGAACGGACGCTATTTTGAAAATTTATAATAGAACGAAAAATTTATGAGAACTTGCCAGTTTGCTTAGTTTTTGGTATTCAAAGAACTTTCAGTTTGACCCTCGTAATATGCTTTCTGATGATTCCCAATTCGCTATTCCTTCCTATTTTGTATAAACTTTGGTGATACTTACGTTTTGTTTATTGCAATAATTTTGAAAAAGTACAAAAACCTAAATCTTGTAGGTTATATTATAATTTCATGTAATAAAACCATACTAAACTTTCTCTAAGTTTTATTTCCATCGAAATACAACAGTATCCTAATTCATTGAATTACAGCATAACTATCTGAATGAACAGGAGACACGAATTTTGGAATGTAACTATCCGTTACTGCACTATTGCTTCGATTATTTACATAAATACTTATTCAATCATTCAAGCTTTATAAGTTACAGTATAATATTTGTCCATTACATATCTTGAACACATTTAATAACAATTTGAAAAATTTGTGCACAAAATAAAGTCGCTCTGTGTCCGAAACCGATAAAAAGACAGAAATGGCATCTATTTAAAATATATTCTTCAATAATTTATCACACTATTCACCTTCATATTAACGGATAAGTATGTACATAAGACGGCATTTTATTTCGGCTACATGTCCCTATAGTATAGAAACGCGAGTTAAATACAATATTTTATTTCTGTTTTGTAACTTGATCGCAATACATGTAATACACATTATAATAAAATCTATTAACAACTTACTATTAAACAATATAGTTATCTTACAACGTTTTGTACCGACTGCACGCTTCCACACAAATCTCAAATGATAGAGTATGTTTTTGTATGAAAGGTTTACCGCTGGTTACTTTTGTTATGCTTGCAAGTTTTAAAACTGCTGTTACAGCCGCCATCTTGTATTGTTCTCTCTTGCGCCAAAACAAAATGGCGACCGTAACACCTGTCTTACACAAAATTGATCTTATTTTTTAGACAAGCACTTGACCACAATTCCGATGAAAGAAAAACAAAAAGTATCACCAGCGTCGCTCGGTACAAGAGGCCTTGAGGTACTTTATTGTCGGCCGCGGGTATTTGTTGGTTTAGTGGCGCGAGTCGCGCGGGTAGAACTCGGCGAGGATGGAGGCCGGGATACGCTTCAACATCTCCTTGGGGAAGATACGCAGCAGCTGCCAGCCGATGTCGAGCGACTCGAATACGGTGCGGTTCTCGTAGTTGCTCTGTGGGTAGATTGTTTTTAATGTAATGTTAAATTATGGTACTTGAACATATTTTAATACAATAGCCTTGAAGATCTAATATATGAACAGTGATGGAAAACAATCAATATGCAGATATTTATACCTGTACACTAGAAATGGAACTAATTTCTGAATTCTTTTTCTACACTAAAAATAATTATTCATTTTGACAAGCCTTATACAAAAGTTTTCTTTTCGTGATTACAACAGGTTAATCATCAAGAAAAGGACAAATAAATTAATTCATTTTTAAATAATAGTTCTAGTGACACGGGAAGGAAAATATGCCTGACTGGCCTGTTAGCTTAGTTGGTAGTGGCTCTGCCTTCTAATCTAGGGGTTGCGGGTTCGATTCCCGCGTGACACAAGTATTTATGCATTATAAAAATGTATAATTACTTGTGTTGAGTCTGGTCGTTTGTATGTATAATAAGTATGTATTTACAAAAGAAAAGTATATAAGTATTATATCCGTTATCTAGTACCCACGACACAAGCGTTTGCTTAGTGTGGGGCTAGATTGCGCTGTGTGCTTGTCCCGGAATATTTATTTATTTATTATTATTTATTTATTTATATCTGTACTGGAATGGACCTGGTACTCAACTGAGACCGCCTGAACACACCAGCAAACAGACAAGGTTCCATACCTGCGTGATGAAGTTCTTCTCGAACTTGGTGAGGAACTCGAGGTACAGCAGGTCGTCCGGCGTGAGCGCCTCCTCGCCCACCACCGCCTTCATGGCCTGCACGTCCTTGCCGATGGCGTAGCACGCGTACTGCGGGGAAACAATAACTTCATAAGGGAGTTCATATGGTATACATAATTTATTGAGAATATATATATTTTGTAAGAATGTATGTATATGACATACACACACACACATAATTATGACAAGAAATCATAATGTTGCATAATGCATAAGTTTATTTATTTGTTTGTACCATGTATATTATGATTTCAATAAATATTTCTTTCTTTCTTGCTAATGAAAGTGTTCAACTCTAGCGTCTTTTCAAACTGTCCCGAAGGTCTCTGACATGTTCTCTCATGATTCTAGAGAAGTATATCATTTTTTAAATTTTGTTTGTTCAAGGTGTAATCAGACGAACTTTTGCACAATCTATTGTTATCACAAAGAAGCCAGTATTTTTTATGTACTTTTTTTAAAATTTCTCATGAAACATTGACATTAGAACCCGATTTATTAAACGCGACTTTTGGTAAGAATCATTCCATCCTATTCAAAAAATATTTTATCTCGTATCTTTTCCCACAATATAGCTTCTCTGGAAAAGGAGAGCATGATTTTCACCACCCTTTATGAAACTCATGTTTAATGAACTAGCTTAGTAAAGTTCACCAACTGGTTGGAGACATTAGAGTGATTCTTGCGGGCCGTGATTCCTCTCGCCGATGGCAGAATATACTTCTGAGACGCGCCAGAGATGGGCCCTTAGGGTCTCTGACAAGTCTTATCGGCTTCTAAGTGACTCACCAGCTGGTTGGAGACGTCGGAGTGGTCCTTGCGCGTCATGCCCTCGCCGATGGCGGACTTCATGAGACGCGACAGAGAGGGCAGCACGTTCACCGGCGGGTAGATCTGTCTGTTGTGCAGCTGACGGTCCACGTAGATCTGTTGGAGAGGGTATAGGTACATATATTAACACTTTTTTAATAACACTTGAATTAGGATGTGAATGGTAAATAAATGACTTTTATTCTAAATTATATTGGCATAAGTGGTCAAAATATGAAGGTACTGCTAGAATGAAGTTTGTTTTACTGTAAATTGTTTCATGGTTTAGACTTCAGTTACGGCCTTCGACACCTATTTTATAAAAGGAGTGTGTGATTGACTGTCTCTCGTGGAGAAACGGATAAAGTTATTTGGATTAAATTTGAAGTAGGAATGTAGCTAACATCTTGTACTTACACTTGGGTTACTTTTAATCCAGGATTAACGGGATTAAAACCTGTTAATACACTTAAAAAAATTCAAATTCAAATTCAAAATATATATTGCGGAATATAGGTTACACAGTTGTTAAAATATTACATAATGGACCTCTATACTCCCACCCATAGGGCACGCAATTTACAGACAACAAAATAAAAATATAAAAAATACAAAAGAAATCTTTCATTTAGAACATTAAGATTGTTTTTTAAATTTTATAACATTTTCACAATCGCAAATTTCAGCTGGTAATTTATTCAGAGCATTCAGTCAATTATATGTTACAATCATTAAAGTCTTATATCAATACCTAAATCTTTGTCCGAAATAAATTCATCTACCGTATAATATGCTTTGCCTACAAGAAAGTCGTTGAGTTGTCTTTTAAATATATTAACATTGGTTTGTGATCTAATGTCAATGGGTATTTTGTTGTATATTAGAGGAGCAATACCAAACACACTTCTATTATAGGAGGCTGTTCTTCTATTGTGGGCATATATCATTCCCTCACGTCTACTACCCGTTTCAGTCATTTTGAAAAGGTCAGGGTTTGTTTTTATGAACATGGCAACTTCACTTATATATATTCCGGGGACGGTGAGTAATTTTAATCTACTAAAATGATTTTTACATGACTGTGTTTTTTTCAGGCCGCATATAGCGCGAATACAACGTTTCTGCGCCAGTAGCGCTTTTGAGTTTAATTCTTTTGTCGAGTAGCCCCAAAAAATAATGCCATATCGTAGGATTGAGGCAGCATGACCATGGTATGCAGTTAACATCGTGTTTTCGCTCACTACCTTACGCATCTGATACAAAGCATACGCTGCTTGGTGCAGCCGATTGCATACAACTTCAATATGATACTTCCAACCCAATTTGTTGTCAATATTGATGCCTAAGAATCGTGTCATATTGGTTTCTTCTACTTTCTGTCCGTTATAGTCTATGTCCAGATTAGCCGTATCATTGTGTTTAAGTCTAAAATACATAAATTTGGTTTTGTCAATATTTATCTCTAAATTATTGTTATTGAGCCAGGTTACTACTGTTGTCAATGTATCGTTAATGTCAGATTGTATGTCATTTAAATTTGAATTTGTAAACAGAATTGTACTGTCATCGGCGAACAATGTCAAATGGTGATTCGTTACATTTGGTAAGTCGTTTATGTATATGAGGAACAAGAGCGGACCCAGCACACTTCCTTGCGGAACACCATATTTCACCTCGCGTATATTTGAATTGAATTTCATTATTTTCATTGATTTATTACAAAGTCTACTTATTTCTGTAACTTGTAGCCGATTGCATAGGTATGATTTTATAAGGGTGTGTACATTGCCTCTTACGCCGTATTTCCACAGTTTATCTAGTAGTATTCCGTGATGGACTTTGTCAAAAGCTTTTGACATGTCCATATATATAGCTATTGCACATCTTTTTTTGTCTAGGGCTGTCATGACCTTACTCAGAAAATTGTACACTGCCATATTTATACTCTTATTTTTTCTAAATCCATACTGGTTGTGTGCCAAAATGCCCTTACTTTCGAAGTAGTTATATAAGCGGTTGCTTATTACTTTTTCAAAGACTTTTGACAGTACGGGTATGAGTGCTACTGGGCGATAGTTCCCTACTATGGATATATCTCCTTTCTTATGAATTGGTTTAACAATCGATGTTTTCAGATCCTTCGGAAATATTCCTTTTGCTATGCACTTGTCAATAATATAACTTAGGACTGAGGCTATAGCTGCACTGACGTCTTTAAGAACAGACGTAGTAATACCATCTGTCCCAACACTAATAGTGTTCTTTAAGTGGGTTATTATGTTGTATATATCTACTGGGGTTGTAGGCACAAAAAATATTGAGTTATTTTGAGACACTTGCGAATACGACTGATAGCTATTGTTTTTATTGCTAGTTTCTGTTGCCATGTTAATGAAATAATCATTGAAACAATTTGCTATATCAGTAGGGTCTGTCGATATATTGTCATTTCCTGTTTTGATGTAAGTAATGGGTACGTTTGGGTAATTTTCTTTTTGTCTATTTATCACATCCCAAGTCGCTTTTCCTTTGTTAGTAGAGTTTTTTATATAATAATCATTTTGTGCACGCTGTGTTAACTTAATTATTTTTTTATATCTCTTTGAATATTTGATGTAGGCTTCCCTGGATGTGTTGGTTTTTGATTTTCTATAATTCCATAAAAGTGTAATTTTCTTCCTAGCGCATCTTTGAATGCCCTTAGATACCCATTTGGGGCGCTTTATGTGAGAGCATTTAATTTTGGTAATCGGAAAGCAAAGTTCATAGAAGAGTAAGAGTGTTTGATGGAATTCTCGAAAAGCCAACTCAGGGTCGTCGTTATTGTATACTTCCTGAAATGTAAGACTACTTATGCATTCATTGAATTTACGTTTATTATCTCTACTATAGTCTCTCTTCATTATGTACCACCATTTGATTCTACAACTTTTTTTTACTGGGAATGTGAACAATTGTGCTGTATGGTCTGATATAGCAGGTTCCATTATTTTACCTGTCGCCCCTCTGATATTGTGGAAAACATGGTCCAGACTAGTGCCACTGCAAAGTCGAGTTGGTTCATTAAATTGAATTTTCATATTGTATTTGTGTAATAACTCTTTCAGTCTATCCACGTGTCCAGATTTTTTTAAAATATTTATATTGAAGTCACCACAGAGCATGACTTTAATGCCATATTTTAAGCAAAAATTATCTAAAAGTTGTTCAAACCGTTTAAAAAAAGTTTCTAGTGATTCTTTGTCATTGTTTGGGGGTCTATACACGCATATTACATATGTCTTGTGCTCCGGAATTTCTATGGCACAACATTCTATGACGTTGGCTATCGAGAAGTGCGTTTTGATTTTGTCAATTTCCTGAAAGTTCATATCGTTTTTTACGAGTATACATGCACCTCCCCGTCTCTTTTCTCTGCAGAATTGTGACGCTAGTTTAAAATTTGGAATGTTTAAATAGGGGGTGTCACTTATTTTCATATTATGTTCTGTGAAGCAGAGAATATCTAAATGTTGGTTCGATTTAGCTAAATTGGATATGAACACAGTTACATCACCAGATTTGTTTATAAGACCATCTGTATTGAGATGTAATAAATTAATTTTGTTATACACGAAATAATTGGTCGTTGTTCTGGCTCGCCATGTTAGTATTATTTCTTTCGGTGTCAATATTAATTTGAATGTCATCGCATGATTGAATATCATTGTCACAATTGTTGTCAACTTCATTACATAAACTTTCATCATTACACTGAATAGAGATGGTCTTTACACAGTTTTCAAAATCAGTTTGTGTACATTTGTGGTTGAGTGGTTTGGTATGCTTTACATTAATTGCTTTTAAATTATTAACGTATTTTTGATATTCTGTGGCATAGTTAATTCTGAGAATTTCCCTTAAAAGTAATTGACAAACATGTCTTGCAAAAAAACGTCGGTGCGGCCTACATTTTGAGAAGTACATATCAAGATATGACGTGTTACAGTATTGCGCGCATACAAATTTCATCTCATAGTTTAGTTTCTTCTCGTTTAAGGATTTATTGTGAGGAACCTCCGTAACCAATACATTAGTGTTGCTGCAGAAGCTCAGCCACTGATTCATATTACGCTGAAACATAAATGGATCCGTCTCATTGCATCCTCCTACAACGATAACATAGTCGTTTTTGGTGAATTCGCGAACTTGATTGGCTGTTGTTTCAAAGATGTTGCCCAGTGTTGCGCCTGATTTCCATGTGCACCGCACGCTATATTCTTCACCTACTAGTTTTTCTAGTGTTGTTCGCATGTCACGTCCTTGTTGATCAGCAATGATAAGTATATTTTTTTTCAACGTGCTAGCCATTCTGTTGTTTTCTTCGCTTATATTCGTTTCTTTTATGTATATTTTGTTCTCAGTAATATTATTATCTATTGTTGATTTTGGTGTGGAGATATCTTTTTTTCTTCCGTTCGCTTCTTGTGGTGTACTATAATCATTTATGTTGATATTTTGTTGTGTAGATATTGTCTCGTCTGACATTACTAAACTAGTGTCTTTTTGATGTTTTCCCCCTTGTATTGTTTTTATTGAGTCATTGATCTTGTTATTTGTAACTATCTCAGTAGATATATCTAGTGTCTTTTGTTGGTTAGTCAACGTTTTGTTTTTATGTAGCTTGTGAGGGCTGTCATCTTGATCACTCGCATTAGAGTTATCGAATATAATTCTATTTAACTTCCTTTTTTTAGATTTACATGAAGAAGAAGTGGGTGTATTGCAAAATCCCACTTTTTTGTATGTATTCCACAATTTCTTATATTTGTCTAATTCCCTCTTGAGCTCGATATTTTCTAAAGATAAATTGTCAATTTCATTGTTGGCTGATAGTAGTTTAGTTTTAATATGTTCTATCTCTTTATTATGGTCTGATTGAGACGGGCTATCGTTCAATGATGCATTAGGGAGACTTTGAGTTGAACTTTCAAATATTGATGAGTCTGTGAGATTTGATAATGAATTACATTTTCTATATGATCTAAAGGTAACATGTTCACTGCAATCCATAATTTTCGGTGAACCTTTTACAATATTCGAATTCATATTAATAAATTGTTCAAATATTTGGATTTGCGGGTAGATTTTTTGTTTACATTTGCAAATTACGCAAATATTCGCAAATTGATTAATTTAGCACTGTTCCACTGTTGCGGGGTATATAACTAAGTCTTAAGTCCACACTTATACCGTTTTGCACACTTAATCACTACAACACTTTGTCCGTTTTTGGCAGTGGCTATTCACAGTTTTTAAAGTTTATTTGTGATATCTTGTACAATCCTCAGTATTTTTGTTTGAAAACACTGACGCTAGTAAATATTCACTTGCCGTACAGGTTAACGCTATTTTTAGCTATATAAATTCACTTTTATTATTTTAAAACTTTTATGTACGTGGAGCCGATGTTTACTGTGTCGCGCCCTCTGGCGAAAAATAATTAAATACCTTAAACGCTGGACCAACATATAATTTTGCTGCAGTAATTTAGAAAAACTTTGTCCCGTCTATTATAATTTTGTTGATATTATCTTTTCTAATTTCTAGATCTAAATGTTGCTTAGTTTTGAATCGCTGGAAGCAGTGTACAGGGTATTCGTTTAAAGGTATTAACTGCAGTAAAATGTCTAAAAAATAATAAATTCTATCTCACCTGTCCCTCAGTGATGTACCCCGTCAAGTCGGGGATGGGATGGGTGATGTCGTCGTTGGGCATAGTAAGGATGGGGATCTGAGTGATGGAGCCGTTGCGGCCCTCCACGCGGCCCGCGCGCTCGTAGATTGTGGCCAGATCCGTGTACATGTAACCTAGGGGAAATAGTTTTTTTAGGTATTTGTTGAGGCATTTTTGAAGTGGTTTTATGATAAAAATATAAAGTAAGTTTTAGAACAATGGTCAATAAAGACTTATCATACCTAATATGCTATAGGATTTACTTAAACAACGCAAAAACTACCTCTCATTCATGACCTACTGAAAACGTAGCAGAAAATGTCGACTTCAGTACAGAATCTATCAAAGTGCGTAAGTGATATTGAGAATTATAATACTTTCTGAATCCTTACTTAACAGGACAATTATTCAACTACTTGGAACCGGTTTCTTCTAGGCAAGCGCGCTAGATCGTAGATTATAACGTTGCTTAACATCAGGCAAGTTGTAGTCAAGAGTGAGCCTATTTCATGTAAAAAAAAACCTCATAATCATCTCATCTTTTTTAATGTTCTATTTTTTATTTATGTACGTTACGTAATACTGAGTGACGTACTAACATAATTCGTATGACAGTTTTATGCGACCTGATTGAACAAATACCCGAAATAACTGACAAGTGTTATAAATATGGTGTACCTGGGAAACCACGTCGCCCGGGCACCTCCTCGCGGGCGGCGGACACCTCACGCAGCGCCTCGGCGTACGAGGACATGTCCGTCAGGATGACCAGCACGTGTTTCTGGAACACACACGTTATTACTTAGTCTAGTGTTTTCTTCGGTCAATTATGTAGCTTCGGGTGAACTGGTGGTCAAATAATAACAAACTAGTGGTAAATTGAAGAACAGACTATTTGAATACTACCTTATGCGACACAGTGTACAAATGCTATTGCCATCTTACAACAAAGTCAAGAACTTGGCAATGCTGTTTTTTTTCTATATAACTAGAGAATTTGGAAATCATTAATTCATTATCTTGCTTCAGAAATGCCAGATTCTACTACAAGCCCTATTAACATTTTTGAAAATACTTATTGGCCCCATTCACAATTTTTTTTTTAATTGCCGAATATATTCTGCCCCATTAACAAGAGCCAACATATACATTTTGGTCCCATTAAAATGATTGCTTACCATCAGGCGAATTACGGTCTAATGTCAACCCATTTCTTGTAAAAAAAAAACATTTGGCAGAACACATTTTGACCCCATCAAAATCTGCCAGGATACATGTTTCCCGATTAACATTTGCCATATATGTCACCTCGCACTGGTAAGCCAAGAACACGGCCGCAGTGAGCGCCAGGCGGGGGGTGATGATCCTCTCGATGGTGGGGTCGTTGGCCAGGTTCAGGAACAGGCACACGTTCTCCATGGAACTTTACTCCTCAAAGTCCTACTTATCTTTTCAAAGCCCTCTAAACTTTGTCTATCATACCAGAGAGTTTTACAACCTAGACTATTACCATTTTAACTGTGGTATCTGATGTCCTAGATTTTGTAGGCTCCATTAATAATTGCCAGAATACTTTTTGACCCCATTAACATTTGCCATAACAAATGTCAAATTTCTCACCTCGCACTGGTAAGCCAAGAACTCGGCAGCAGTGAGCGCCAGGCGGGGGGTGATGATCCTCTCGATGGTGGGGTCGTTGGCCAGGTTCAAGAACAGGCACACGTTCTCCATGGAGCCGTTCTCCTCGAAGTCCTGCTTGAAGAAGCGCGCGGTCTCCATATTTACACCCATGGCGGCGAACACGATGGCGAAGTTGTCCTCGTGGTCGTCCATCACGGATTTGCCGGATTGCTGCGGGGGAAGTGGTTTAGTTACTTATACAAAAATCGCTGGAAGAAATCGCTATTAGCGATAGGGTCGCTGCTTGGGGCACTATTTTTAAGTCTTTTGTGTTTCTGTTTGTCATTTTCAATGTGTGTTACGATAAAGAATTTTATCTATCTATCTTTATACATACTTATTCTTGACATATTTTTTGTGGAGTCAATATTGAACACATGCTGATTTTTGAAACGCGAAAGTTTGTACGTTTTTTATTTCGCTACATTTTAAATGACATGACCAATTTGCATACAATTTGGTATTACTGCGCTAAGTTCATATAATGTGCTAAGTTCAAAACAGAAACAAACTTAACAAAGGGTATTGCGGGGGTAGGTATGTTAGACAAAAAAATATTTTCAGTTAGGTATATTACTATAGTAGTACAATATAGTTCAAACTATGGACTAAGTAGGTATCTGAAATGAACACAATTCACCATAAAAGTGTGTGTTACCTTGACCAGACCGGCCTGTCTACAGATCTGCGCGGCGATCTCGTTGTGCGGCAGACCGGCGGCGGAGAAGATGGGGATCTTCTGCCCGCGGGCGATGGAGTTCATCACGTCGATGGCGGAGATACCTACAGGGCAAAATTATATTATAAAGTTAACTGGAATTAATTTATTTTAGAGATAAGACCAACTCTTGTAACCAGCCTAATCAATGAATGTAACCATTATTATTCATTTATAAGGCTGGTACATGATAGATATTTTTTTTGATGAACCATTTCATTCTTCATTGATTCATTTTGCGATAAGGCCACTTTTCGTAGCTGTTATATAAGTTTGGTTTTTTGTTTGCAAGTTCAATCCATGATCACACTAGTATTATAAAGGGTATGGGCGAATTCATCGAAAATTAATTTTAAAATAAACAAAACAAGATGTTTTTTGTAATTATTATGCATAGATGTAAATATTTTATTTTAACATGCAAGTGAACAATATGAATAGTGTACTATTATAATATTTGTTATACTGACCAGTCTGGATCATCTCCTCGGGGTAGATACGCGACCAGGGGTTGATGGGCTGGCCCTGGATATCCAGGAAGTCCTCGGCCAGGATCGGGGGACCCTTGTCGATGGGCTTGCCGGAGCCGTTGAACACACGACCTGGGGGTGAAGAGTCATTTTAGATTTTGCATTGTTGTGTTTACAATAAAAACTGATATTTATTTGAAGACTACTGTAGTAGTGGCAATTTGGAAAAAAATAAACAAAATCATTGTGTTGCCATACACTTAACTAAAACTAAACTAAAAAGTTCCTGAATTGATATTGATAAAACTTTTTTTTGTGGGATAGGTTTACGTTTGCCTACAGCCTGCCTGATGTTAAGCATTGCTACAGCCTAGGGTATAACACGTTTATAAAGATACCTACTTATATTGATTCCTAAGAAACATACCTACTTTGATATAATAAGAATAATATCGAAATCATCAACTGTATCAGTGAAACCTGCAGAAACTATGGACAGACATACACAATGCAAAATGTGTTTAAAACCCCAAAATAGATCATCATACAATATTATATCCAATTTTATCCTTTTCTAACAGCATAGTATACAACATACAAGTCAAATTGATAACCATTAAAAAGAAGTCTGTTAAACAATTTGTGTTTCCCCTTACCCAACATGTCCTCAGACACGGGAGTACGCAGGATGTCGCCGGTGAACTCGCAGAGGGTGTTCTTGGCGTCGATACCCGAGGTACCTTCGAACACCTGGACAACGGCCTTGGAGCCGCTGACCTCCAGCACCTGGAGAACCACATTAATATATAATAAATATTCCGGGACATTGCACACAGCGCCATCATTTGACATTCCACACAAAGAAAATTGAATTTCGACTTTTTCAATCATCATGATTGGCGTAATGCCAAACTACGAATGGCGAAAGCCACGAGATGTGTAATGAATGCCCTCCGAGGTAAACAGTTCAAAGAGTTTAATAAATAAACTTACTAAGCATGCTGTATCTTTATCTTGAACCACCCACAAAGATTACTTTAATAAATAAAATAGCCTTTATTCCGTTAAAGATTTTTTATTTATTTATTAGAATTATGGTCAAGTGCTAACGCATTGTTTAATAAAATCAACTAGTGACTTGCTCCTCAAAAATACATATGTCAAAAATAATAACAACAATGAATCTCACCTGTCCGGAACGTAGGGTGCCATCGGCGAGCCTGAGCTGCACAATCTCAGAGAACTTGGGGAACTTCACCTCGTCGAGGATGACCAGGGGACCGTTCACACCGGACACGGTCTTGTAGGCTGCAACAAACAGTCATGTTGTAGAAAGATAAAAAGACAGATATTGAAGTGACGACGCTATTGAGCATTAGTATGAAATCAATTTTTTTTAAAGTCCCTTTTGTGTCCAATATCCGAAGCATGTACTAGGGTGCTTATAGTTATTCTATCACAGTGGGTGTGTCATTTTTCTCTAATTTGTATATGTGCTGTAAGTACCTAGTCTACAAATAAACTATTGAAAGTATTAAACACATTTATATTGGGTCCATTGATTTTGGCTGACTGTGTAAATCTTGTGCCACAGAATACAGAAGTACCAAGCAAATACAGATAATAATAGTATCTACAACATGGCTCAAAACCAGTAATGTCTGTTGTAACCTTATAGTCAAACATGAATATTTTATTTAAAAAATATAATGTACTAACTGAGGCGAGGCTGAGATACAAAGTCTCTAGTCACAACCAGGGCATGTTCAGATCCTGGAGCTTCAATGTTTGAGCCCACCTTGCTAGCCGATCGTGAGCTCTTCATTTTGTCTGCGCTTTTAGATTTAGTGGTCATTATTACTACTTTTCTGAGACCTCTGGATAATTAGTACTCGAAAGAGTTGAAGGTTTTGTTTGTATGGAAATATTTGGCCCTTCTTGCAAATCTTAGCTTTGTAAGGAATTGAATAATTTGTGAGAAATATTTTTTTCTCAATTTTTTCAGATTCCTTTGACAAGTTTTCTTTATTCATCTGATTATGCATGTCAATTTCAATCTGATATTTTTTAAAAGCTAGAAACAGGTTGATCACTTATTTTTGTTATAACCTCAAACTTCTTGACTATGAAGAGCTTTTTAGAAGATGAAACAGATGAATTACATGACATCTGTCACAATGAATTTTCGGACATGTAGTTTTTCTTGAGAAATGTTCTCAGAAGATTTATTTCTTTCAATTTAAAATGTAAGTTATCTATAATCATCCCTACATACTCATAACATTGTTTTTCTTAGCCATTTAAAGAAAATGGCTAAGAAGAACAACAATTTCTAGGGTCCCCTCCCAAGCTATCCTATTTGGTAGTATTTTAGCAAGGGATCACATAACAACACACTACTTAATTAAGAAAGGAAAATTGTGTGAGTCAGTATAATTTGTTCCTTCTCACCCAAGCTACACTTTGGCTAGAGCTATTTGGATGAAAATTGGTGTGAAGATAGAAAAGACCCTGGGTTCACACATAAACCACTTTTTGTCACAGGCAGCAACTCATGTTTTGCTGAATAAATAAATACTGAAACCCACTATTTTGGGCTATAATCTACAGTATGATTGATTATAGTTCAATTTCTAAAAATGTAGATAAACTAAAGAAAACATTGCTTTTACAGGTGATAATTTAGAAGTGCTGATAAGTGAAGCAAAATCTACATTCAAGCAATATGTATTACAGCTATTACATAATATAGCTGGTATACGATCAATATCTGATGTCACACATAAAGAGATCGAATGTGTAAATGAAACTGGATATTTGATGTTTACTTACCATGTACTTAGGTAAGCCTATACTTATTTTTTATTACTTTATTCTTTTCTTTTTAAGTACCAGTGAAGAAAGGTTGTTTTTGTACAGCAATTGATGTTAGTTAATTCAGAAGCCTTCTTATTCTTACTGCAGATACAAATACTATTCAATTATGTGATCAAAGACTTTGAAAATATTGAACAGTCTTGTTCCTTCTCATCAAAATCATAGATATTATTACAAAATCATCAAATTAGCATTAGTATAGCTAGCTGAGCTAATAAATGCTAGCATATCCCAGTCTGCCTAGGTATACATATCACAAACCAATCAAGTCCAAGACATGGACATGTTTCTTATTAGGTTGTCTGATTGGAATAGAAACATTAATGACTATTGTATTACTTACTAGTAGATGCTCGAGTCTTCACTCACATTAAGAAGTAAAACTTGCATCCCCTATTTCACCCCCTTTAAAAGTGGTATTTCTAAAAATCCTTTCTTTGTGGATGTGGATACCTTCATTCCAAATTTCAGCCCAATCCGTTCAGTGGTTTGGGCTGTGTTGATAGATCACTATATCAGTCAGTCAGTCACCTTTGAATTATTTTTACGAGAATATTTTTACTTATTTAGGAAAGGTTAGACCTGGCCTTTGTCTAAATGGGCTACATATTTTATAAACTTCATTTTGTTAATAATATTCAGGTCAGTATCACATTACATCATTGATCATTAGTAAATTTCTTTGCACTTAGCATAATCGTTAAGAGGCTGATTGTATTGCATGCAGGAGATATTCACATTGTATTTCAATATAACTTTTAATAACTTTTGGGTTTGGTGCATTTTCACAAAAATACTGCACCAGAAGTTTACCTAACACCATTTACACTCTCACACTATGCCTCAGTAATGTAATATTTAAATTTAAAGTTATATTTTGTCTAATTAGAATTGGTAGTAAGTCAGCTGATCTTGTGATATGGCATTGATAAGCAGCAAGACTGAAAAGACTGGTGTTAGATCGTTTTTTTGCAAAATCAATACAAAAAACCCATTTAAATGGTTCCCAGAGCACCCCAGTGCAAGTGTTAAGAGCTTAGAGCTATGCAATTAGTAGGTAGATACTCCCATCTTACATGGTTCAAATCTACGACATGTCCTTCACAGATAAGAACGCCATGGTATAATCCATTTTAACTTATTTAACTTAGGTTTTACTGCATGTAAATCATAGTAATCATGGGGCAGGGCCATCAGGTAATCAACAAACAGTAAGAACAAGGAGTCCTGCAGCCAAAATCAATAACTCCATTGACAGATCCTGTGACTATGACGTGATACGAGCCCCCGAAATTAGGTGAACATTACAATAATGCGGTACTCACTCAGACGGGGCTGGGAGATGAAATCCCTGGACACGGCCAGGACATGCTCCTTGCTAGCCTGCGCGGACGAGAGGGTCTTGGCCATTTTCAGTTTTTCACTTTTTTGCAGGCCGCTCAATAAAACACCAAACTGCGCTGCCTCCTCGCCCGAAAACTGGCGAATGGACGTATTGTCTATGCCACTTCACGTGCCATCACGTGACCCATCACAAGGTAAATAGTTGCCATTACTAACAAATACAACACATACTTTGTAATACATACATAGGTATTTACATTCGATACGTATACCAAAATAAAAAAATGTTGAATATGCAGGAGCATTAAGTAGCTTACCAAGTCCTAGTAAAATTTGTTTATGTAAAAAGCCACTATCCACCAGGCACCACGGTTTTTAAAGCTAAAATACGTTTTTTAAAACTTTTATTGAGTTTACAGCCGTTCATTCGATTTTGTATATAGAGGTAAAAATATTCCACCTCTTCCTAATGGAGGTGCTATATTGTTTGAAAATTATGAATAAAATTTGTCAACGTAATAAAGTTTAATGAATCGGGTTTATTACATTTATGGCAGACCAAGATAGCTCTGTGAAAAAAATATCCATGAAATAAAAAAAGTAATAAAAAATAAATAAAACCAAAACTGCAAACAAAATATTATTATGTTTTAAAACTTTAGTTACTCAGAAAATAGTTAGTAAAAACTATGGGAAATTTGAACTAATACTAGTAGCACTAAATAATTGACTTGACAGTTTTGCCACAGATAAAGAATCATAGAGAACAACCTGGCACAGGACACAATCAATGATTAAAATTTTCTGAAGCCTCTAGTTAGAGATTGCTTTGTTATACAATGAGAGTCGCGATACTCGGCGATACATATAAATAAGGAACAACCGCAGTTCAGTTTACAGTTTTAAAAAAATAATACATGATAACCCACTTTTATACGATTTTTGTTGTTTGAAATTCGAAATATATAGACTTTTTCACGAAATAAGTCCCACGGAAAAGTTTAGAACTAACATTTTATTATTAGATGCTATAATCATGCAGTTATGGCGCTTTTAAAATCAAGGATTGCGTGACCAGACATTCAGCAATGTAATCGCTATAGTTTTGTACATATTTGGGCAAGAACATCAAAAGTTGTACACTGCTTAAAAATTTTGCTTCATTTTTTTTGGCAGAATATCCTTTGATATTTCATATAAATGATCTCTAATAATTCTTTTTTCTGAAAATCTTAAAAGATTTCTTGTAAAATCGTTTTTTTGTGAGAAATTATCAATTTTCTAACAGTAGGCATTCATTTGAATCCTGTTCGTTACCGACAGTTTTTGGTTCATTAGGATAGTAAAATACATAAATTTGTGAAAATATTATTTTTTAAACGAAAGAAAACATGTTTTTTTACATTTTAAATGTAATATTCAGTTTATTAACATAGAAACACACCAGATTTATCTACCTTTCCTGTCCAGTACGTTACTCATAGTATAAAATGTATCACAAAGTTTATCATAAAATTCACAATATTGACCGTTTCCATAATAACCTATTTGAATGTATTGTATTTTAAGGAGTAAAATTATTTCTTTAAATAATATATAAACGTATTTTAAATATTTTTTAATACAAATCAACATTTTAGGAACTTTAGTTTAGGGTACAGTCTCGTAACAGGACATGTTCATAACGAACAGGACATTGTAGGGTTAGGTTTACATGACGCTTAAAAGTAGGAAAAACTAAAATAATATAAAAAGCTTGAAACATGGACCGAAATCGTTATCATTATTTATTTAGCCTAATACACTAACAGTCATGTTGTAAAATGTTGATTTCATGTATTTTAATTTGGACTTCAAACCTGAATCCGAGTCTTGACTTTTTCTGTTGTTCATTGTTGAGCTATTAGAACCTGTTCTTAGCGCAACTCCATCAATATTGTCTTCGTTTTGATTTTCATTTCCTGTTTTTTTCCTTTGCCTTTTTTTTGATATCTCCATTGTTGTCTTATTTTTCTTTTTTTTTTATCATCGAGCTGTGAATGAATTTTCTTTCTTTTAATTTTTATGCGTTCTTTGTCTTTTTTCTTCTGTTCTTCATATTTTTCGGGATTTTCTTTTATTTTTTGGCGATAATGGCGCATTTTTTCAGCTGGCGTAGAATATTTTTTATTTTAAACACTAATGTTGTAATTTTTTTCTGTTGTTTAATGATTAATTATAACATTTCACTCCAGAAAACGGAACTAAAATGAAACAGTATACATTTAAATTATGATTAGTAAAAATGTCTAATAGTAAATATGAGTCTAAATAAAAAGTAAAAAAGGCGAGTTTGCACCATGTAAACTTTGCATTACGTGGTCCTGTCCGTTACTTTCAAGTCCGGCCTATACGTTACCATCGATATAGTCACGGACAGGAGGTAACGGAATCGGGTATTCCTATACGAAATCATATTATTTCTACAATTGCTGATATTTATCACACATTTCTTCACACTAAAGTAATCTAGAATAGTCAATTTACGTAATTAATGTAAAATATGGCTTGGAAACACGTTTTAACATTAAAAATAACACAAATTTACTCACCGGACAGCGTCCGAAAAAACACTCCTCTCGCCAAACGCACAGAAAAGAACAGCTGTTTTAAACGAAATGGTTGATTCAAACATAGACATCCCTTTTACTTTTTTTATGTCATATTGGGGTGTTACTATTTAAATTAAAAAATAACTACCGCATCGAATAAAAAATCTTAAATTTGATACAAAAATGTGGTAACGGTGCCCGGACATGTCCTGCAGGTGCATATGCCGGGGACAGGTTTAAATTTACTTATTTAGAAGAAATTCTAGCTCTGGCAGTAAATTGCGCTTAAATAATAATTAAAATCCCGCCAAATTTTAAATATACAACCAGAAATTTGCCACTGTAGTATTATTTTTTATAAGAAACTGCCGCCAAATGCTGGTTTTTTTTTTGGGGACAGTACTACACACTAAAATTGCAAATTTTTAAACTAAATTTTCTTTATTTTAATATAGTTTTATGCGTGATATTTTAACAAATATAGCATGCCTATTTCATCTAAAATCAAATAACCGGGTGACAATTGTCGTGAAAACCTTGAAAGCAGCGAGACAGTATAATATCACTCGAGGACATGTAAAAAAGTACCATGTACAACTTTTGACGTTCTTGCCCATTTAACAAAAACATGTTTTTGTGTAAAGTGGCACCATCTAGCGCCCATGAAATGCGAATCGTGTCAGGCTACTGCCCCTTAACTGAGGGAACTCTTTCGTGAAACGGTATTTTAGTCGTAGTTATGGTACTAGTACACAGTCAAACTTTAATCCAAGATTCCATTTTATGAAGTTGTCACTGTCAGCTTTCAATGACATTTTTGTTTAATGTTCTTTTCATTCAATTGATTCTGCTGATATTTTTGCTTCCGTTATAATCATTCATTCATTCACTTGATTTCGTAAACTCGGCGGCACGCACGCACGGCGGGCGGTGTCCGTGTCTGATATCAAATCAAAATTAAATATACCTAGGTATACTAATTTATTGGAGCCGTGTTACACTATTCGGCTAAAATCTAATTGTATCATACATTTTGAGTAGTTTTTATTGTATTGGCTCCTTCAGCACACTGAAGGAATAATAAAATCAATAAAGTAGCGTAGCAAAATGTCCAAAATGAGTAAATTTATTCCACAAGTGAGTCGTAAATTCGGCAGGCTGGGTGCCGCGCTGTCCAACGGGAAGTCTAGGACATACTTCACATACACCCAAGAATTATCTCAACCCCTGGATAGAGTACCGGAATATTTGTCGGCGAAGCAAGCCTTCGAGAAATGCCTGAAATCGGGTGAGTTTTCGATGTTTCAATTGCTATTTGATAAGACGTAATATATAGTTACGTACGAACGAGCCGCTACTTCAGTGAGGCAGTTATCCTATTATTTACACCATAAGATCCGCCTCCTTCTCAGGTAATATTACAAGCAATAACCCACGTATAATTTACTAATGTTACTATAGATAGACGTAATTACTATAGAAACATCTTTACGAAGTACGTAAGTACACTAGGTATTCTATGTTATGTTTTAATAGGTACCTATATTGGTTCAAGTTTTATCCACGAAATACTCTTTAGACTTTAATATTTTTTACATTGGTATCCTAGTTCTTGGTTCTATCTACTTATCTGCCATATAATATGGTCCAAAGTCCAACATACTTGTCTAGTTGCTATGACTGAACATCATATTTATTTTGTTAACATAGCTAATGAGAAACCAGGTTTTAATATGGGCTCTTATTATGTTTTTAGATCTACTCAAATTAAATTAAATAATAAATAAATATGCACCTCTATTTTTATTGTATTACTTAAATATTCTAGCTACCTAACCCTATTTTATCTAAGTGTTGATTTATATTAAGATTATAGTTCAGCTAGTAACTTGACATACCTAACAAATGACAAATATTCACTGACAATATATCTACAATAACAATTTTATGCAATTTGGAAGTTCAAAAAGATAACAGTACTTACTTAGTTCTTGAGATAAAGCTCAGTGATTCTGACACAAATTTTCTCTTTGTTATATTATATTTGTATCTCTGTACAAAAGATAACTTCACCTGTTCAGTGAAACTCCTTTTACATCTTGTTCTGAGGTCACTGTCTTCAATCTGGGTTACAATGTGTATTTTGGGACGTGCAAGCTGTATAAAATGCAAGACCTCAATTGGTTATGCAAAACATGACATGTTGGTACTCTTGCAAAATAAAAGTCAAGTCCTTTTCTTACTTAAAACAACACTAATATTTTAAAGCAAAAGTTTTTGTGCTAATTCCTTCTTTATTCTCTAACTGATGCACTAAATTTGATAAAAATCATATGAATATTTGATAGACCCTGGATTAGCATATATGCTACATTTTATAAGATTAGTGCAGGAAACACTACACCTTAAATATGAAAATATTTTGAAGCAAGCAAAACTGCATGTTGCATTAGCTGAATTGTATTTCAAACAGGACAAAATATTGAAATAAAATATATAGGCAAGTTTGAGAGGTACTAATCTACTTAAGAAGAGAAGTTGCTTAGCAATATTACTGCATTTAGATTAGGTACTAATTATATTCTCATGGAAAGTATACTGTTTGCATGTAATAAAATTAACTAGATTCCAGTGTATTGTGATTCAAACTTAACAACATTTTTTTTTTCATGTAGAATGATTAGATATTTTCCCAAGTAAGTACTCATATTTATTGATCATTAACATTCACAATATTGCTGTATTTACTGTAAGATGATTTAGGTAGAGGCAGATCACAGATCACATGATTAGAAAATTATTCTTGATTAGCCAGAACCAAGAACAAAAAACATATTATTATATTTTACTATGTGATTTTTTATTATAAACAAAACAATTATATATTTATATTATGTCAAATCGAAACTAAATGTCAAATTAACTAAATAACCTGCCCTTAATCATTCCCAGTGCAAATTTGTTGTAGAAGTTGTACTGTGTTAACACAATTAATAGAGGTAAGTAACAGCAAAATATTTTAATACCTACTACATTCTAAATATTGTTTTTTTAGCAACAATAAAATAAGTTATATTAGTGTAGTAAAGTTTTGCAATACATACCTAATGTGTCTAGTCTATTTAGTATTAATAGAATTTAAAATTCTTTGTTGGTGTTAATGAAGTAGCTTATTAAATAAATAAATAAATAAATATTCTGAGACATTGCATAATACATACAGCTGAACTTTGTACCTTGGTTACATAACCTGATTGAGTATTTAGTTGTTATAACCGGCTAGCACTTAGGTCAATAAAAAATTAAAAAATAAGCTTAGTTATTACAACTAAATTTGATCATGCCTTACAGGAACTACACTGATTGAGTATGAAAAACAAGTAAATCCAACGACCACAGCTAGTCTAGCTCTTTACAGAATAGCTCTAAGCATGTAAGTATACAGTTATTATAAAACCAGTTGGTTATAAACAGTTTATTCACTTCTGGCGTTTTGCCAGATCTGACCTACTCATGACCTGGCCAGTAGGTATCTTGTGATTGTGTTGAATTCTTGAATTCACCACAGAATAAGCAAGTTATACTTCACATCTTATTTCTGTTTGGTTTTTGTAGTATGTACTATAACTGTCAAAATGTTAAATAGTGATTATAAATTTTTGACTTGTTGTACAAACTAAATTGTGTGGATTGTAATGGAATTAAAATACTTGCACATATTAAAATGATGTAAATTACTTAATTATATTGGTATTATATAAAGACTGAACATACATATTGCTGAGAAAAGCACTACTTAAGTATACTACCTGAAAACATAACATATATATTTCAATTTCTTTTATATGTATAAGTTTCTTTGATACATTTATGTTGAAAATACAACACAAGTCAACCCAAACGGCCACACCTCATTCATTTAGCTACATATTGATAAGTTCAAATTCCACTTGTGAGCTTATCTTAGGTCAGACTCAGAGTGATACTAATGAATAATATTAGTTACAGGAAATAGAACACATTGTCAAATTCATATCTCACATCATTTGATAAATTAAAAGCATGAATTCCACCCCACTAAAATACTAAGTACCTACATTTTTATTTTTGAAAGAAAAAGTTTCACAAATTAACACAGACGAAACAGCAGGTTGCTTAGTAATGCAAAGAATATTAGAAAATTTAATTGTTATTAACAAACTAGCGGTGCCTGCGACTTCGTCCGCGTGGCATAGTTATTTTGGGCATCATAATTATTTTTGCAAACAATCTCTTAAGCTTTATAAATTATAGCTGTTACCCACGACTTGAACCGTTTTCGCAGCGCACGCAACGGAAGCCCTCAAAGATGAATATTTTTCCCCGTTTTTCCAGATTATCCATTATTTCTTCGCTCCTATTAGTTGCAGCTTGATGTTATATAGCCTAAAGCCTTCCTCGATAAATGGTCTATTCAACACAAAAATATTTTTTCAATTCGGACCAGTAGTTCCTGAGATTAGCGCTTAACAAACTCTTCAGCTTTATAATATTAGTATAGATATATGTACTATATTAACAGCATCCACATTTTAGTAGACCATGTAGACATTTTTCCTTCTAAATGCAATATCCTAGGTCAAAGCAATCTATCTACACTAAACAAACATGAAGGGGAACCTAAGTAGATCAATTTAGGTCTATCACAAAATGAATCAAATTTGCCTGTTATGACGAAGTTGCATTGCATTCTGTGAACATCAACACAAGTTGACAAGTAAAGCTAGCCTTGGACATTTTCTGATCATTAGGAATCATTTAGTAGATTGCCCTTTGTATTATTGACTGTCTTGTTAAGTGGGCATCGATGACAGAGAAACGACGACTATACAGTATTGTTCCAAGGTTACTTTTTAAAAGTCTTGAAGAAGTCTTAATGCTGGCTTTAGTATACAAAAACTTGTTCTACGACTTTTGGGGTTGTGTAGGTTTAGAAAAATCTATTTCGTACGTAATAAATAGCAAGAAATTCGTCGCCGAGTTCGGAGCAAATACCTAGTCTTGGGCACGATTCTAAAATTTGTATAGTTAGTAAAAAAAGAATGGCAGAAGTTCGGGAAGGATGGCGCATGCTCCACAGACAAGGGCCCTGCCCTTAAATTTATGATGATGATGATGATAGTAAAACAAAAACATAGGATTTGATAACCTCCTTTTTTTGAAGTCGGTTAAAAATGAATACTTGAAATATTTATTAGAATATTTGATAAAGAATCTTTACCTAATAATGCCCACTTTACTTATGTTTTTTACAATTGAATATTTTTTCCTTCAGTGCTATTTAAATAGGCTTCTCTAGTAAGTAGGTATAGAATAATTAGATAATTATCATGTAGTTAATTTACACTCTCCATAGAATATTGAAGTACGACCTTTACCCACTTTCATTTCTTTCTGAAAACCACAAAGGTTATAGCTTTATTTTCGTAAAAAAAATACTGGTACAGTATTTTGTAACAAAGTGAGGTTTTTGCTAGGTTAACTGTCTTATCACGCAATGCAATATTTATAAACACCATAACAACACGATTATATCTTTCAAAATAAAGACCAAAGAAGGATAGTGACCAAAAAGAGGCGTTCCATTTGTGCGCTTCTGTGGGTGGGATGCCACGTCAAATATAATATCCGGCCATCCCAGATATTTGACATAATATGACAGTAGTAAGGTTGTCCTTTGTGGCCTTTGAGATTTGAAAACTCCTGACACCAGAGCTGGCTACTCCCACGTAAAGGTAGTGCAGTCAATAAACCAGTCAGGATATACGAGTTATACCTATGACTAGGTCAAGTGTCCCCGATTGCATAGCGCAACGACCTAGACGCTATTTCTAGAACTAGAATGTTACATTTGTTAATCCTACGTCACTTACATTGTATTGTTGATTAGATTGGAATTAACGTTGCATAGCACTGGCTGATAATATTTTTATGTGGTATAAGTTTGCGTTTACTACAGCCTGCCTGATGTTAAGCATTGCTGCAGCCTATAGTGTAACACGCTTACCTAGAAGATACGTATTAACTCTAGATTTAAAGACCCTTGGATTGTAGTGTGTAGTCTTCGTACAAACTTGTTAATAAGATTCGAAAATAAATAAATATGGAGTGATCAGATCAGAAAATAAGAATGCGTAATTGATTATACCTAAAATTGTAGGTACCATATCTTAACAATGAGCTTAGACCCTTAGAAAAAAATATACATTGTACATGTGCGTTTTAGGAGAAAACTTCTTTGAAAAGAATATATATTTTATTATAGACATAAATTGAACATTGGTTTTTCCATTTGGTAAGAAAATGACAGGCGAGATCTACGAGTAGGTATGTTCGGAAATACCTATACAATTTGAAGACTGATTCAACTTCTTAGCTTTTGAGGCTTACTCTATTACAGTTTGTATAAACATATATTTGGTTTATTCCACCTTTATACTGCGCGACTTATCATTGATAATCATAATCATAATCATTTTATTTCGTAAATCATTTACACGTCAATACAAAAATTACAAAATATTAACAATTTAATATTAGATGTCATAATAAATAATATTTATCCTAGTACAAAGATGTAAGTACTAATGTACTGGTTTCAATTTAAGTTTCGTAAATTCATCAATAGTATAAAACGAGTGCTCGATTAGCCAGCGCTGCAGTCTCGATCTGAAGCTACTGAAGCTAGGAGCATCAATGATAGAGTCCGGCAGTTTATTATATACCGTCGGGCCCATGACATGTGTGAGCTTGTTTGACTTTGATAGAGTTCTGTTTACTCCAACAATTTTACGAGTGTCCCGCATGCTATAAAGAACCAAGCTGTCATAAGTCACGTACGAGTCGAGGTTCTTCCTCATATAAATAGCCACTTGCAATATAGGAATGGACGTTGCACACTGCGAATAAAAATAACCGAATGAAACTGGTGATTACTAGTTAAAACTCAGTGTTATCAGGGATACATGGACTAAGATATCTGCAAGCCAAAATACATACAATTATTTTTCAAAAATTTGTGTACAACAAATGATGGATCGATTGAACATTGGGCCAATCCCATGCACCATTGCATTGGTTCAATAAAGGTACAATTGATGTTAATAAAGTTAAATCTCATTTCAAACTAGGCATTTGCACTTCTGTATTCTATGCTCTAGGTTCATAATAATACAATTACATAGTTTAAAATAACAATTTTTAACTGTTTGAGTGTAAAGAAGTAACAAACATACATACACACACACAAAACACACACACACTCACACACAATCTTTCTCCTTACCTTAGTGGGATTGATCAAAACTCGATCTGATAACATCTAGTCATTAAAATGTCTAGTCTAGGATGTATATGTTACAATTACCAGGTCAATGCTCAACTAGTTTATTACTAGTGTGCTAATCTTGTGCTGATTACAACGTTGATAACAATAGATACATTTTGCTCACTGCGGGCGAATATATTGTATGTACCCACAAAGTTATATTTCTTCTAGACAAGCGTGCTACATCAGGCAGGCTGTAGTCAAACGTAAGCCTATTTCGTGATTTAAAAAAAGGTTTGTAATGTACATAATTGTAGGTATATTTATGTACTAACTTAATCATGTCAAAAAGTACCATAGGAAAAAAGAAAAGATAACGGCAATATTTTATGTAAGAAAACATGTTTGTCGGAAGTTGTTGTTTTCGAGAAAAAATATAGGGCTAATATTATCTAAAGACTTCGAAAATTCCCTTTCTCCGAGTCATATTCCTCAATACTGAGGGTCGTGCCTCCTCGCAGAATTTATTCATTGTAGCTGCAGAAAATCCACGTAATGTTTGTAAATGGTTATAGAAATTCGTCTAATAGATAGATAGATAGATTAACTCTTTATTGTTGACACATATTAAAAACAGTACATTAAACAAATTGCACCTTAACTAGTGCCACAAGCGGCGACCTTATCGCTGAAAGCGATCTCTTCCAGTTTTAATAAGTTTTTTTGCATTATTTCCATCCAATGGTTGCCTGGAAAAGACCGCTTTTATAAACATATCTGTCTATTTACAAATCTAAATCAACATGTGATCAGTTGATCATCGTTTTGTCTTTTTCACTTTGATATTTTTGAAATGATTGATTTAGACATTACACTAATCAGCAAACCGTACAAGTTATCTACGACGTTATATAATTAAGTCTCACATCTGGGAGAAGACTCTGGCCTTGTAACACTGTCTCTCGATTACTCACAAGGCCAAAGGTGTCACGAGAATTATTCCGTATTCATTTATTTACAACTTTTTTTTTTACAAGACATACATATGTATGTAAAAATAACAAATGTGGATCGAGGCTCTTCGCTATGAGACCGTTCACCGAAACGACGTGACTATCGGGACAATAATCGTCGAATCAACATCCCACATGGCGGTAATCTCATGTGCCAAGTCCAGGTACTTGCTGACTTTGTCCTTCCTTCTTCACGAGAATTTATTGTTAAATGTTTTTATTATGTCAATAAATATTTTTTGTATATGTATCCATATATCCACCCTTAGACTTTAGGAACAGCATATACTCCACAGCACAGGTGGCACAGGTACATACATCCTAGTATGTGGCAGACAATTAGTGAACTAGAGCCTACGTTTTTACTCATTACAGTTATTTATTATTGAATCTCTGGTTTATTCAACACTAGCTGGTGCAAGCGACTTCGTCCGCGTGGAATAGTTATTACCATAAAAACGGTTCTAGTGAGTTAACCTTAAAAGATAGACATATACTGTTGCGGACATTTTGTTAGATCATTTCAATAGGAATAATTCTTTCATACATTTGCTATCTTAAACCGTCTTCACAACGTTCCTATTAAGTTGCAGTGTGATGTTATATAGCCTAAAGCCTTCCTCGATAAATGGTCTATCCAACACAAAAAGATTTTTTCAAATTGCACCAGTATTTCCTGAGATTGGCGCGTTCAAACAAACAAACTCTTCAGCTTTATAATATGTATTAGTATTGATAAGTAACTGAAGCATTTATTTGTGGGCTTGTCTCAGCCCTGTTTGCGCCTTCTGCGTCATTAGCTGATTACGAGTGTGAACCAGTAAACAATGTTGGAATTACAACATTTCTTTCGATAACAATACTTTGACGTTGTTTATTATAATAAAGCTATTAATACCTTTTATCCGGTATAAAATACATCGTCATCATCATCATCAGCCTAATGAGAACCACTGCAGGGTATAGGCCTCCTCCCTCTTACGCCAATACTCCCAGTCTGGCGCTGTTCTTGCCCAGATGTTCCCTTCTAACTTTCTAATATCGTCCAGCCACCGTTGCACAAGTCTTCCTACACTTCGCTTACCTAGCCGTGGGTACCATTCAGTTATTGCTTTGCTCCATCTGCCATCAGTACGTCTCGCCAAGTGTCCAGCCCATCGCCACTTGAGTTTCGTAATACGAGACCCGACGTCTTCCACCTTCGTACGTTTCCGGATCTCAGTATTACGAACCCTGTCGTGTAACGCAATGCCTAACATGGACCGTTCCATTGCTCTTTGTGCGACTCTTATCTTTTCGATGGTTTCCTTGGTAAGCATCCATGTTTCGGCAGCATACGTCATTGTGGGCAGAACACATTGGTTGTAGAGGCGTGTCTTCAAGCATGGGGCAATTTTACGGTCTTTAAAAATATCGCTCAGGTTGCTAAATGTCGCCCATCCGAGTTGGATTCGTCTTTTTATCTCCTTGTGTCTATGCTCTCCATACAATACATAAACTATGTATATTAAATTATCATTTGTTCTTAATCAAAGTATGCAACTATTTTAGCTATGGATTAATGCTATGCACAAAACAGATAAGTAGGTATGCTTAGGCCACGTATGTTTTTTACAGATTTAGATAAGAACATTATCAGTCTATTCGGGCATAGTGAAGATAAGTATTGACATAACATGGATGTCGTGATAATGAGATGACCTTGAAATATCCAGTATTAACTGTATGATACCATACCTAATTTACAACATACCTAAATAAACTTTTATTGGAAAATGAGCGGATGATTCGTTCTGGACGGTGATCAGAAATACGCAGGTTCGAATCCTGCCGATCGTGATTATTTTCGCTCATTTTCCAATAAAAGTTTAGGTTAAACAACCATAGTGCAGGTTTAGCACTCACAAACCCAAAATAAGTCGTAACATACCTAAATGTCTATTTAAATACATCCCTACAATTGTGCTGTAATTCTATTAACCGTCTTTCCGAAAAAATTAAGAGACTTTTTTACACATGACAAGTTAACATAAATCGGAAGGTTTTCACTCGGAAACGGAACGCCAATCAAAGTCGTCTAAACGGACATATTTTTACCAATGACACTCTTTCATCGATCAAAGCAGTTTCATTGGGTTAGACGACTGACGTTTCCGAGTGTAAAGGTTCTGAATTTGTGAATACCATACATAAGCTACATTGTACTTAAAAGTGGAAACAATCTCGTTACCTTTCCAATACAGTTTGAATTGAGTAAGAAAGACTTTCTAACGATTTTGCTGAAAATGGAATCGAATTGCTCGATGCCATTAATTTCTAATATTTATATCAAATCTTCCCGCTCGCTACTTCCTTTAGTAATTGGAAATTGAATCGATTTTTATTAAAGTTAAGCGATAATTACTTATACAAATGATGCAATTATTTCTGAGTTTAAAAAACTACATCACAACAAAAACATTTCAGGAAAATATGTACCTACTCATAACTAGATCGAATTTCTTCCTATTGCAAACTTAAAAACAAGTAGATATATAATTACATATAAATAAGTTCAAAATGTCAACTGATATCTGTTATCAACCAGTAGTTAATTTATTTACTAGAGTGTAATGCGGGTTATTGGCCAGAATGATAATGTAAATAACGTAATAATACAAGCTATGGGGTCAGGAGGGGGTGTGGTCCATCCATGGAGTTATCATATCCATGGTGTGAGTCTAGGAATTCTTATTCTATCTACTTGTTATCTCTCTATAATAAGATCATAAGTGTTTATAAAACAGACTTGAGAAGAGGTGGTTTTATGATTTGATAACGTGCTATTTATATGTTAATGTTTTTATTGCTTACAACACAATAGATACTATAAAGTGTATATACATACTTACTCAGAACTGTCACGAATAAAATCCAGTAACGCTGCATCGTGCCGCTTTCTTTATCCCTCCTCTTGAGTCGTATTTCCTCATGGCTGAGGTTCGTGACTCCCCCGCAGAATTAATTCGTTAGGGAAGTCCTGTTCCCAAATCTCTCTCTCTCTAATCTGCCTCCAGCGATTCCGGTCGGAAGTTGCCCTCGCCACCTCGTAGAATTTGGGGTGAAGCTCCTTTCACCTGATTAGACCATGTTGTTGATTGATGGACCTCTCGATATTCTTCCTTCGATATTGCCAATAAATGGGATATGCATTTGCTAATGGGCCTAGACTAGATAGTACTAACTATTTTTTTTATTTAAAAAGAAAATAACAGGCAACAATTTCCGTTTCCAGGTCAGACGGTGTTCGCGCAAGGTGCAGCGGCGACTCCAGTGCCCCTGCTGAATGCCATGACGGAGGTTGGCAAGGCAGCGCAGTACAAGGACATCAAGGTGGTCCACATGCACACCGAGAAAGAGGCCGCTTATGTGCGTCCTGAATGCAAGGATATCTTCAGGTAATAAGGGTCTACTGTAATTGGTTCGGTCCTCTCTGGAATTTTACTCGAAAGACCGGCTCCTTCTTAGCTAAAGACCAGTCTCATGACTATAAAACCAGTTTATTTCAACGAAAGACTGACTTCTTTTTAAGTCCAAGCTTAAGAAACCACCCTATGACTGACAAGACTTAAACGTTTCCAAAGAGTTAAGATCGTTCGATCACTCTAGTGCCTCTGCTGAATGATGGAGGTTGGCAAGGCAACATACCGAGAAAGATGCCGCTTATGTGCGTTCTCACTGCAAAGATATCTTCAGGTACCGAGGCATTACTGTAATTGTTTTGGTCTTTTACCCGAAAAACCTACTTTTTCTAGGCAAATGTCTTTGCCCGCGGTTCTTAAAAAGACTGGTTTACCTCTTTTTGGACTTTAAAGCAACGGTAGTGCCAAGTATAAGATTAATTTCTTCAAAACAAAAGACTGACTAAGCGACACTTGAGCCTATTCTCTTTATCAATAATGTTCTGAGCATCCTAAACTAACCATAACCACCAACTGTTCTTAATTTTATAGAATCCTACCATGGATTAAGTACCTTCCTAAGAGCTCGAATATATTTAAATTTTCCTGTTTACTAACCTTGACAGTAGAGACCCAAAATATTCAGCAAAACATCTGCATAGGTTTGTGCTAAAATGGCTCGACTTTTATCGAAGTTTTTCTCTAATCAAATAACCGGCGAAAATTCTGGTGATCATGTCATTAACGTTGATAAAGATTTGGCATAAAAGTGCAAACAACTAAAGATCATAGTTTGTAGCAGATAATTTGAATATTCGTTTTTTGTTACCATAGAAACATTTTTGAATAAATAAATAAGTAATTTAAAGAAATAATGTGTAAAAGTAAAATTGTGTGGAGTCTGGCCGTTTGTATGTATAATAAGTATGTATTTACAAAAAAAAGATAGATAGATAGATAAAACTCTTTATTGTAACACACATTAAAAATCAAAAAGACAAACAGAAACACAAAAGACTTAAAAAGTAGTGCCACAACTGGCGGCCTTATCGCTAATAGCGATTTCTTTCAGGCAACCGTAGGATGGACAGTAGTCGAAAGAAAAATAAAGAAACGTATATAAGTATTGTATATCCGTTATAGTTCCCACGACACAAGCGTTTGCTTAGTGTGGGGTTAGATGGCCGTGTGTGCAATGTCCCGGAGTATTTATTTATTTATTTAATGGCGAGTTCTAGCGAGATTTATCGGTCTTAAATAAACCTTAGATTAACTTTACTATTAGCTAAGTTAGGTATATAACATCAATCTAATAGTGTCAAGAAGCTGTTATACATACATTGATATCGTCATTATTGCATATTATCAGCTCTTATCTATACTATTTACTTTTTATGAATAGCCTGTTAATTACCGTGATAAGCGGCGGCCAAATATTTATGTTTGGTTAGTGATGAAACTGAATGACGTGGGAACTCTCGCGATGGATAAATAAATAAAATAAATAAATCTTCCGGGACATTGCCCACAGTGCCATCTAGCAACCCATACTAAGCAAACGCTTGTGTCGTGGGTACTAGACAACGGATATAATACTTACATACTTTTCTTTTGTAAATACATACTTATTATACATAGAAACGACCAGACTCAACACAAGTAATTACAAATTCTTTATAATTACTTGTGCCACGCGGGAATCGAACCCGCAACCCCTAGATTAGAAGGCAGAGCCACTACCAACTAAGCTAACAGGCCAGTCAGATATGGATGATAATATAGCAGAAAAAATTAAGATTACTGCCCCCTTAGACAAGAGGCGTATTTTTGTGAGCGTGTTGTCGCTCACTTATAGAATAGAAAGAGCAATGTAAGGGATTGACATCCCGACGATTGACATGCTACGTCACTCCCATACATTGGTATTTCTATTCCTTAGGCGAGCGGCAGTACGCTCACTAAAATACAGCTCTTGTCTAAGGGGGCAGATTACAAATGTGATGTGTCGATACAGTCCCCATGAATGGATAATATACAATGGTCGTACTAAATATGAAATGAATACAAAAATAAGTTCCTATTTATCGTGAAATCTAAAAAGAATATGTTTAATTAGCATTGACGGCTCGAGCCCGCTGCAGGGCATAAGGGCTTTTAATTTTTTTTGTATCTTTATTGTTTTGGCCAGACGTTTACAGAAAGTTTCTCATTAGGTATTATCTGCTATGATTGTATTACAAATGTTAAACCTAATTAACACGAAATGAATTAGGTTATACAGCAGTAGCTGACGTCGATAATGATGATAATATAAGTTATAGATAGATGCCTACTAGAAAATCAAAGTTGAGTTAACTCAGATAGTAACGCTATTAAAAATAACTAATAGGTATCATAAAAATGTTAATAGTATTACGCACTGGATCGTATTTTAGTAATAAATACACACCTATGTTTTAAATCTAAATATATAAAAGTTAAAGGTGACTGACTGACTGGCATAGTGATCTGTGAAGGCACAGCCCAAACCACTGGACGGATCGGCTGAAATTTGACATGCAGGCACAGCAGGTAGATGTTATGAGGTAGGCATGCGCTAAGAAAGGATTTTTGGAAATGGCACTTTTAAAGGGGTGAAATAAAGTATGCAAGTTTTACTCCTTTTTGCGTAGTAATTACATAAAATCAATGAAAAATAAAACATGTCATGTGGTTATATGCAAAATATCCTAAACTACATACATTTCGAATTTTAATTTGAATGGCAATGGCCGGTAGACCTATACAGTCATGTCACCAAAAGTAAGCGATTTTGTATGAGAGTAACGCACTTTAGTGTCGAGAGTTTTTCAACTGCCCTAGAGGTCTCTGTTATTATTTATTATCGTACTATGATGTATACATAGCTGAGCTGGGTGGTACCTACAATTTAACGTATCTACTGACAAAAACACTCAGGTGTAAATTGAAAACAAACTGTAAATCTCGCTCTGGCCACCCATCCCAAGACTGACCGCATCTACTGTTGTTTAACTTTGATAATCTCATTAATAACCCCAATTAGCTTAACAACGGGCGTTTCACATTCTGTCAAAAATTGAATCTAATTGGTTGCTATTTGCCGTCAAATTTAGTGCTATAATTGGTCACGCTATATTGCACAGAAAATAGAAATGCACTTTTTCATCTCTAAACTTTTTTCTATAGTAAATGGTTCTTTTTCTTCTTCTTATCGAATGAGAGTGGCGAACTCTAAGTGTCTAAAGTTTATCCTGCCGTACTAGACAAACATCTACCGTCGGGACCTAAAATTTGACGTGTCATCAGACCCACGGAAGCGCCCAAAGTGTAATGCCACTTTTCGATCACCCATTTGCGTACTGACCGCGTCGACCTTTGCTTAACATTGGTAATCGCATGCGATTGCCTTCGCCAGCTGAGCTACGGGCACTATGTTATTTTTCTTGTAAATGTTTATTTCGGGGTGTTGTACTTACACATTCTAAGCGCATATTGTATTGCCTGTTGAATTACAGAAATCTATGTTGCAAATTTTGATTTGAGCCTTGGATATTTACAATACAATATATCTTTATATATGTACATATAATATTTGAATATGTATTATGTATAAATTGTATACTAGGTACGTGCTTAATTCGCATATTGTCTTTAATTTAATTGCCGCGGGTAACACTGCGCGATACAACTAATACATAAGTGTTAAGCTAAATAGCACATTGATAAGGATTTAACATTGACCTACTAATTGCAAGCATTAACAATTCAAATAGGTATTGCATTATATGCAGCCTAAGGTCGTGTCTTAATCCCAATGAAATACATTCGTTTATAGTATTGGTATTAGCGACGTTTTGTATTGTTAGCCATTGTAGATATATTCTTTTAAACACTGATTGTGGTAATTTGGTAAAATCAAAACAATTTCAATTACAAATATACGTTTAAGGTCCACTGTCACTACAGGAAGGAATACAGGGATATCTACACACATAATGTATATTACACACTATAATTTGTCGGTCTTCAAGTCGAGAGTAAACCGGTTTCTTCTAGGCAAGCGCGCTAGATCGTAGATTACAACGTTGCTTAACATCAGGCAAGTTGTAGTCAAGCGTGAGTCTATCTAATGTAAAAAAAAAAAAATATTAAAAACTATAAAACCATTTTTATAAAACTTGGACTGCTCTCCGAGTTGAAAGACACCTAATGACACCGGTTTATGGTGGAAATTCCTAAGACCCGCACGAAACGGTACGCTTCTACCTTTATTGTTCGTACCGCAAGGTTGTGGAACTCCCTGCCTGACTCTCTGTTCCCCACGCACTATAATCCAGCGATTTACAAAGCGAGAGTGAATCGGTTCTTATCGGGTAAGCACGCTCTATCTTAGGCCATAGCCTTTGCTTGCTATCAAGTAAACTATGGCCAAGTGCAAACCCGTTATAGTTAAAAAAAATGTATTACAAAATAATAAATAATAATAAATAAATATTCCGGGACATTGCACACAGCGCCATCTAGCCCCACACTAAGCAAACGCTTGTGTCGTGGGTACTAGATAACGGATAAAATACTTATATTCCTTTCTAAAAGGAACCGTATAGATTACTATTACTTATAAGTACTCCGAGGATTTATAGGAAACTATATATAGTTTCCTATAAATCCTCGTACAAATATATATAGATAAATGCAAATATATACTCACAAAATTATATACACGTGCTTCGAAACCGAATAGATCATTATACTATTACTTTAAAACCTAACCTCAAAATCCAAGAAATGTAAGTATTTGATTATTTCCTTCTCAGATCCGTCTCCCTATTCATGGCCGCCAACGTGCGTCAGGCCGTGGCGGAGGGTCGCTCGGACGCCATCCCCATCTTCCTTCAGGACATCCCCAAGCTGTTTCACAGGAAGATCATCTGCCCCGACATCGCCGTCATCCAGGTACTGGTAGACAAAACTATCTAAATATATAAAACTCAAAGGTGACTCACTGACTGATATAGTGATCTATCAACGCACAGCCCAAACCACTGGACGGATTGGGCTGAAATTTGGAATGAAGGTAGATGTTATGACGTAGACATCCGCTAAGAAAGGATTTTTGGAAATGCCACTTTTAAAGCGGTGAAATAGGGGATGCAAGTTTTACTTGTTAATGCGTGCGAAGCCGCGAGCACCCACTTGTAGTAGTTATGTCTTTTTGTTAGCAAGACTAAAAAACGCAATATTTCTCGTGTTGTGACGATACATAATCAGCCCATGTAACGTATGTCACTTTCTTCTACCTATAGGAAATACGCTTATTTTAAAAATTGAGCCGTGAAAGAGGATCGATGAGACAATATTTTTTGTGTTTATTGTTTTTTGGTGATTTCTCTTTATATCCTCGTATCCATTCACATTTAGCGTCCTGACTTATTCCAATTGTGATTGAGTACATACGTTATGTATAACAACAGAAATATTTTTTACTCTCAGCGTTTCATCTAGCCGCAATTAATTTAACAATAAATAGATCAGATTAATAGTATAGTTTGTTGCGAGACAATATAAACAAAGAAATTGCTCGATTATAAAAAGTTCAGACTATTATTATAATAACCTTATAAAATATAATAACTGCAATCTGTGTAAAAACCACCTATCCGCGTATATTTATTTTGAAAGAATGCAATCGTTGATCAAGTAACGCTCACAAACAATCCTCGTTTTAAAATACTCTTGGAAGATAATTCTCCTAATAATTATTACCTATTATAAGATATTCGTTTTTTAACATAGAGTTCCGTTTGACTACAGCCTGCCTGATGTTAAGCCGCCGTATTGTTGAAGACGGAAACATTCGTAAACAGGGTAAATGTAAATTTTACATTTTGGCTAGTAAAGGAGTTGAAATTGAATTCGCGCACTAGTCGTTAAGCCTTTAAGATTAGCTAAATGGGTACATTTAACTCATATGTGTGATGATTGGAGAATTCCTACAAACTTATAATAGTAGTTTATGCAACTGACATATAATTAAGGGTATTAAAACACGAGTGTGAGTTTATGAAACGAGCGCAGCGAGTTTCATAATAGTAACGAGTGTTTTAATACCCGTGTTATATGCAGATGCATACACTACTTTATCTTCACTAATGCAATAAATCAAACAACAAAAGTAAAAGCTGACAATAGTTAATTTTTCATATAATTTTCTAGATTTTTCTGGCAAAAGATTGTGAGTAACTTTTGTTGCCAATTCTAGAACATCCGGAGGCGTACAAATATCATCGTCGCTATCCATTTTTAACTTTTAATTTGTATTTAAAAAACAAAACACATTGCGAAACATTAAATTCACGCGTACGTGTATTGCCACAGTGATTTTGCCGCCATTAAAATCTAAGCAACGAGAGTGCAGCGCGACCAACCTGATTGGCCCTGCAATCAGGTTAGTCACGCTTTTCCGATGTTATAATGAGCTATTACGATATCGATGTGGATATTATAACATCATGTGAAATTGCTTAAATTGAGTGTTTTGTTGTATGTGCTATAACAGTAGTAATTATAAGTCAAGTATTGAAAACATAAGTAGAATGTTACAACATTAGTGTAGATAAAAAATATTATCAAATAGAACATATTTTAATCTAATAAATGTTGACAAAAAATTATGATTACAAGCTTCTATTGCAAAAAAAAAAATTAGTGAAAGAATTTTTCATTCTCATATCTTGTCAAAACTTGTGATGGAAGATAGCATTGCAAAATATGTTTACACCATCAGATATGAAATGTAAAACTCTTCGAAATAACCTCCAACATTATTTTTTACAGCCTAAATTTTGTGAGTTTTGTGTTATTTTGTGGTTTTTAGCGTCCAGGCGTCCTTGAATAGTCTTGTATGCCAGATGTTTGCACGACTGTGACACTTCTCTGCTTGCATAAAAAATACAAACTATTATTATTTTCTAGTGGACGCTCACGGCTTCGCTCGCATTATTTCATGATAAAGTAGCCTATGACACTACTAAGACCTCATACTCCCTATATTGCAAAAATCACGATGATCCGTTCAGCCTTATTCGCGTGATAGCGTTTAAATTAACAGAAAAACAGAGGCACAGATAAACAGACAAAAGGTCTAAAAATTATTGAAACGTTTTCTGCTATCAATTCAAAGTATCTCCAGCCATTTTTTTTTTAAATATCTTCAATGTTCAAACTGTCGACCCCCTTTCAGCTTGATTATATGTATTGATTTATAAGTTTCATTTTCCAAATACACAAATAACTGACGTATGTACATGTGTTGTTTCCAGGTGTCTCCCCCGGACTGCCACGGTTACTGCAGTCTTGGCACCTCGGTGGACTGCGTGCGCTCCGCGCTTGCCAACTCTAAGGTTATCATTGGTACGTGCAGTAAAACATATTGAGAACTTTTATAAAAATGTGGAATCTATGAACTTTCGCGAAACGGTTCCTATTGGGTAAGCACAGTCTTGCTTGCTTACCATCAGTCAAAAACAATGGCCAAGCGCAAACTTGTTTAGTAAAAAAAAATACTAATTTTGTACTACGACGGTGCAGTAGAACAAAATGTTGAAATTTGTGTTCTGTGTAGTAGCGTCGTGAAAAAAATTAGGTGTAAAGTAAATATACACGAAGTGACGATATTTCATTTCAAATTCATGTGCATACTACTGTAAATTTATTGAAATTGCCATAACAAATTCGGGTAATTGATCTATTTATAAAAAAAAAACATTCATATTCATAAAATACGTATTTATACATAATTGTAATGAAACCATTCATATTTCGTTTATTATATGCCAAATAATTTTAGTGTATTAATAAAGCCGTCTAAATCATATCTCCTTTTCACCAAAAATACTAGAATCAACACACTTTACCTACTACCAAAATTTCAAATTCCAGCTCAAATCAACCCCAAGATGCCTCGAACATTCGGCGACGCTATTATCCACATGTCCCACATAGACTACGCGGTAGAGGACAACACAGACCTCCCAGACCACGGCGCCAAGCCACCCTCGGCTGAGGAGACCAAGATTGGACAACTTATTGGGGAAAACCTGGTGGAAGATGGAGCCACGTTGCAAATGGGTAACTGCACGATTTTCTATGTAACGGCACTATTTATAACTGCACGAGTTTCGGAGATGCACAGTTTTTACAACTGCACATTCTTATGTAACACCTAAGTAAGACAGACAGACTATGCAGTAGAGGACAACACAGACCTCCCAGACCACGGCGCTAAGCCACCTTCGGCTGAGGAGACCAAGATAGGCCAGCTCATTGGGGAGAACCTGGTCGACGATGGAGCCACGCTGCAAATGGATAACTGCACGAGTTTCGGAACTGCACAGTTATCAAAACTGTACATTTCTTACGTAACGCTCATACATGTATAAGTAAGCTTGACATAGACTATGTTGCAGTTACCTGCACGCTTATGTGTGTAACAGCACGGTTTATTACGGCACTAGTTTCGGAATTGTACACTTCTTACGTAAGACATAAATAAGACACATGTAGACTATGCTGCAGAGGACGACACAGACCTCCCAGACCACGGTGCCAAGCCTCCCTCGGCTCAGGAGACCAAGATTGGACAGCTCATTGGAGAGAACCTGGTCGACGATAGAGCCACGCTGCAACTGGAACTGCACCATTGTCAAAACTGCACACTTTTTACAACACGTTAACACTAAACACACCCAATAAACGACGTAAAAACAACTATGACGCGAAGAAGAACATTGCACTCACCAAATGTTGGCTACTGCTTGCGATTTCCAAATTTTGTAAACTTCGTCGTTTGCTACCTAGTTGCATTTAAAATTGGTCTCTATATTTATGCTAATACAGTCCACTGTCTCAGATATTTGCTACTTTTTAACATTTGCTTTTGAATTTAAACCCTATCTTTATATTAATAGAGTATATTTTCCCAGGTATCGGCAGCATCCCGGACGCGGTGCTGTCGGCGCTGAAGGGGCACAAGGACCTCGGCATCCACTCCGAGATGTTCAGCGTGGGGGTCATCGACCTCGTGAAGCGTGGCTGTGTCACCAACACCAAGTCAGTGCAACAATAAATATTTAGCGAGCTTACCGAATGAAGGTCACTGTGCTATGTAGGTCGCTAGAGTCTAGACTATCTAGTTACTGGAAAACCGGGTATATGCATAGAACTGAAATTTGTTTGTAAATAAACTGTAAAAATATACCAAAATGCTAAACCCCTCATTTATATCCACTGAAAAATAAAAAGGTTTTGACCAATTGAAGATTTCATTCCATCTCTTTCTTTCAAAACAGAATTTTCTATGTATTTTGTATGGCGTTAGTGCCATGTGACGTCACATGGCATGTCGGTTCTCTCTGTCTAATCGTAAACTAAAAACGTGTATAACTGCCTTATTGTTAAAGCTAATTGAAAAATATTTTCACTACGCTGATTTGTCTATTAAGAAGCTTTCAGTGAAAGTAATAAAAAAAAGTTGTGCATATTTATATTATTATATATGTTGTTATTCTGGGAAGTCAGACAAGGCATTTTATGGAATAACAATCCTCTATTGTAAGTTGTTTAAAATAGTAAAGTGATTCATTTGTAGTCATATTGTTGCCCATATTGACTGTCGAAGATATTCCTCACAGCGACATCTAGCCCCGTACTATGCAAACGTTTGTCATGGATGCGATATAACGGATATAATATACATATATTAATTATATAATATATAAATAGTTTTCTTACGTTCATCCATTAATTTAACACGAAGTAACTCCAGATTGAAAAATTACATTATTGTGTGGTGCGGAAATCGAACCTGCTACTTCTTGATCTGTTGACTGGCCATTTTAGCAACTGAGCTAAGAGACCAGGCGAATTTTGCTTTTACTACTGCTCTGTTAGCTTAGTCGGTTGTGGCTCTGCCTTCTAATCGGGTGCGGGTTCGATTCCCGCATGGCACAAGTATTTATAAAATATATTAAAATTTGTAATTACTTTTGTTGAGTCTGGTCGCTTCTGTGTATAATAATTATGTATTTACAAAAGAAAAGTATATAATGTATTATATCCGTTATTTAGTACCCATGACACAAGCGTAAGCGTAGTATGGGGCTAGATGGCGCTGTGTGATGTCCTGAAATATTTATTATTGACTATGTACAATAATCATTTACTATTGTATACAACAATCGTATTATTCCCATTTTCCAGGAAGAAGCAGCACCGCGGCCGCATCGTGGGCAGCTTCCTGGTCGGGAACAGGGACCTGTACGACTTTGTGGACAACAACCCCTTCATTGGTGAGCGTATTGCAACACTCTTACACTTAATCATATAGACGCGAGAGTTGTATACTGACATTACAGACTAACAGACGTAGAACAAAATTTGCAAAAAAAAACAACACCTTTCTTCCATGACTTTAAAAGAAAGAGCAATTTTCAGGTCGTCAATTTAAAAAAAACACTTTTAGAAGCACACTACGTGTCGCTAGCTGTATATAGATCCGTGCATGGGCCAAGGTAAACAGTTACCGCGTTAGAAAAACTTCGATTCTGTCACTCAGTGGCATTGGTTATTGCTTTATGCTGAACAAACACACAGTCGTGGCCAACGAAGAATCAAATATATTGTGTTTTGTGCTTGGCAATATTGGCAACACGTCAGCCCCCTTAGGCAAGAGGCGTATTTTAGTGAGCGTACTGATAGAAAGACCAATGTATGGGATTGACATCGTGATGATTGACATGCTACGTCGCTCCCATACATTGGTATTTCTATTCCATAAGCGAGCCTCAGTACGCTCACTAAAACACGCCTCTTGTCTAAGGAGGCTGATAGGGCCAAAATACGGCGCGCTTGGGTGGCGCCATCTCTTAGCAACATAACTTATAAATATTAATTTGTTACTGGAAAATCGCTAAAAAAATAATAATATTAATTTCGCCGGTTTATGGTGGAAGTTCCAAAGACTCGCACGAAGCGCTTTGCTTCTACCTTCATAGTAAGGACAGGGAGACTATGGAACTCTACCTGGAGCCCTGTTCCCAGAAAATTATAAAATTGTAACCCAGGGGTCTTCCAATCTAGAGCAAATAGGTTTCTTCATGGCAAGCGTACTACATCTTGACTATAGTGGGGCTTAACATCAGGCAGGCTAATAGTAAAACGTAAGCCTAATTCGTGTTAAAAAAATAATTCAATTCTAATATAAAATGTTTGTTATTATAGAGATGCTGGAGATCGACTACGTGAACAACACGCACGTGATCTCGCTGCAGCCGAAGATGACCGCCATCAACTCGTGCCTCGAGATCGACATCACGGGACAAGTCAGCGCAGACTCTATCGGTCAGTAACTTTATTATGTTTTGATGTGTGGATAAAAGATCAGTAAATAGCAAATTTTTACAAGCCCTAGAATAATGCTCAAATCCCGCATCTAAGACACGCAGTATAGGATTGCAGTAAAAAATGCAGACTTCCATATCTATGATGATATTGTTGGCTGTGTTGTGCCAGTTGTTAATATTTGCTCCTCCTCCGCAACACAACGATAGATCATTGTAATTTTTGTATAGGGTCTGGAAGTTAATTTAATTGAATATTTTTTTGTTTTGCAATAAGAATTGTATTTTATTGTATTATTATTTTAATTGATTATTTTTTACTTGTATCAAATATCTGGTATAAATAAATGACTATGACTATGATATAAATGTCGCATTCCGAAAACCACTAAAACTATGTACTCAGCCATGAAGATAAAGGTAGAAATGGAGGGAGCGCCGCTAATACCTATTTGATTCAAATACCTACACATTGCTATCCCACTCTGAGTGGTGGGAAGTCTCTTTCTATTAGGGTGACCCAACATGTATGCCTAAAAGCAGGATGCATCATAAATTAATCGTAATGACAATGAAACCATAATAGCTAACTGTATTTTTGTATATCTTTCCTAGATAAATCTGATTTTTATGATAAAATAGCTAACCCGGCAAACTTCGTTCCGCCTTACAATAGTAGGTATAGTATAGCAAAACAAAAATCTAGAGTAAATAGATATCTTCTAGGTAAGCGTGTTACATCCTAGGCTGCAGCAATGCTTAACATTAGGTAGGTTGTAGTCAAACGTAAACCTATCCCACGTAAAAAAAACCATTAGAACAAAAGCTAACAGCCCGAAAAATAGTAGAGCAAAGAATTTTTTTTTCTTTATCTGGGTACTATGATTATTATCTTTGAATATTGTGTCGGGGTCCAATCTATGACGTTATTTGGATTTATATTTATATCAGTTTACACCATAATAAATGTACAAAGAGAAATGTCAAAAATAATATAGTATTAAAAATATAATTCTGTATTTTTTTATGAAAACTACAGAATGGAAGCTTAATTTTTTTGTTTTGTTTTGTTTTGCATTAGCTAATTAACTCCTAAAATTTATAAGGGAAAGAATAAAGAAAAAACACAGTTGAGTAACATGTTTAGTTTTTCTATTCAAAGTACGAAGAAGCCAGCATCTAACTATAGGTCTACAAATTATTTACAGAAAATAACTTATACATAAATTCACACTCTTAATTTACCATTACATGTGCTATTACATAGGCATGTATTTACAAAAAATAATCAAATCCTTCAGTCCCAAGGGCCATGTCATTGTGATGTCATGTCGTTGTCTTGACTGGTCTGTAAGCTTAGTTGATAGTGGTTCTGCCTTCTAATCTAGGGGTTGCGGGTTTGATCCCCGCACGACACAAGTATTTACGAATTTTAAAATTTATAATTAAGTACTTGTGTTGAGTCTGGTCGTTTGTATGTATAATAAGTCTGTACTTACAAAGGAAAAATATAATATTGTATCCGTTATCTAGTACCCAGGACACAAGCGTTTGCTTAGTGTGGGGCTAGATGGCGCTGTGTGCACTGTCTCGGAATATTTATTTAATTATTGTAACATTGTAAGTATAGGTATGTTTGTTTGTTCGGGCGGAATCTCGGAACTAATTTTAAAGTAGGTACTTAGATATCTTCAACCGATTGAGCTGAGATTTTGTATACACGTTTAGTTTGGATGACAATGTACGATAAGGTACGTGACGTCATTCTAAAACCAATATGGCAGATCATCCAAGATGGCAAAATAATTAATAATGCGCTTCTACAACATGGGATCAAATGAAAGGACTCGTTGAGAACAACTCAATAAATAATGTTCTGTAACCAGACCGCATCTTAATTGGAAAATTATTTACAGGATAATAACGATATAAGATTACACGTGGCTAAAAAGTATAACTTTATGGAGTTTTTGTCTCTTTCCTCGTAAATGGGACAGTAAATTTTGTGAATGCGTTTTCAGATAGCCCCGCATTCGAATTTTCAAAAATTTACTCGCAATTTGCTTCATAATTATGGTTTCGTGTAGCTCGGAAACAGTAATTGAATCAGGGGCTGAATGGTCAAATAGTTGATGCATTATTGGTGAAAAATGCTGTGAAATGACGTTGAGCAGTTTGTCATGAATATTATTTGTATTGAGTTGGCTAGAGCTCACAGCTTGTCTATACACTTTATCGCTGTGTTTCACGACTTTGAAAGCTGAAGCAGATGGAAACAAAAGTTTTCCTCTGTTCACAAATGTTGTGAAACTCAGACATTTTTGTATGTCTATAAAATAGGGATGATCTTTTTGTATTTTGTCGCTTTCCGGAGTTAGTAGCATTTTTTGGCAATCGTTGCAAGAGATATGTACCACCACCTGCTTTACAATAAAACCGGTGATGTAGTAAAGGATATTTTCCTGGTATGCACTGATTTCTACCGAGTCTAAGTTACGAAACATTTCTTCTAGATTGTCTGAGGAATTTGGTTCTGTCGGAAGCTGTAGTAAGTTTGACGGTCGTTTATTAAAATCAAAGACATGTAAAGAGTCGAACCCAGTATCAATACAGTTCGCGTTAATAGAAGGCTGAATGGAATTTCGGAATAACATTTTTCTCATAATGTATCGGAATTCAAGAGCACTTGGGTTATCTTGTGCCCGACCACGAGCTCTGACACATGAAAAAAATATTTCCAGGTTGTCCTGAGAACATTTAAATGTTAGAAAATATTTTAATGGGTACTCTTTTAATGTGCACAAATCATTGACTAACAATGAAAAACTTTTTATGTTAATTAAGAAACCCAGTGCAAAAGTTTTTCTTGGGTGGTCCAATATATTTTTACTATTTATTGACAATGATTTTAGGTAGTTTTCAGTTTCTTGGAATATTTGCTCCCAATAGTTTTTGTTCCTTAAAGACATCGGGGATTTATATTTTTTTCCAAAGGCTGATTTTGAATTCATTAAATCAAAAAGTCTATCGATTATATGCAAAAATTCTGTTGTTGCTTGACTGTTAGCAAAATCGGGATTCTTGCTAACCCTCAAAAAATCAATGGCATCTGCAACCGATGAGCTTAATACTTGTGCAGCCAATTTTACGTTCATTTTTTTATTTTTGAAATCTACATGTGAGCCACTCAATTTATTTGAAAATTTTAAACCTTCATTTTGAACTTCATGCAATTTTTTAATGTACTTAAAAGAAATTTCTCCCGTCTCTGATACCATAGTGAAATCGGCAAGAACATTTCTGGCTAGTTTCAACATATGAGCTGGATCCAGTATGCAATATACAGTGGTTTGCCCATCTGGGTGTTGGAAGAATGGTCGAAAGTCATTTTTATCAAATGAACAACCCAAACATTCTAAAGCTTTAACATTAGATGGAGCGCCATCGCAGGTAGTTGATCTGACAGTTATGTTTATTTCAGCTAGCTGCAATATAGCTGTTTTTATCAGTTCTGACAGTAGTTCACCGGAGAGTGAATTTTGTATAAAGAAATACGCTATTGGACACTTGAATCGTTTGGCGTACGAAACTATCTGAAAAACCAGTGCTTCAGATGCTAATTTTTCAGGGTCGCTAACAGGAATGGGCCCTAAATCTATATATCCAAATACTTTGTCAAGTTTTTGGTCGTAAGCTAAATCTTGTTTTAGTGACATTCCATCAAAAATTAATGCTACATTTTTCAAATATTGATTTTCTGCTAATTGTACTTGTGTTTTTAAATATTCAAACACTTCGGTTATAAAACCAACATTGCAATTAAATAAAGACAACGATCTCCTAAGTGTAGCGACATGTGGCAAAGCAGTAACACTCCTAATAAATTCATACGCTTTAGGCGAGTAGAAATGTAACGTCAGCGCGAACGCTTTTACCTCTTCGCTGTACCTAACGCCATGAGGGTTTGTAGGCGGTTTATTTAGTTCTTTACATAAATCACTAAAACGGCCCTGAATTATATTTTCAATTTCACTGTGATCAGTGTATTTTTTTACCACTGCGATTAATGATTCCATATTTTTAATACATTTATTTTGTTGAACCACTTTCTGCTTTAGAGCTTTATTTTGTTTATGTAGATTTTGTTCTGTTGTTGTTTTTACTTTAACTTGTACGCCAACTTCAATTTTTTTGACTGGTATGCTTGCGTCTTTGTAAATCTAAAAAAAATACATTATGTGTTAATAATAGTTTTTGAAAAGAGCATTAGTCGAATGAAATGATGGACTAAGTATTATATACACAAGAAAATTAACTGCAGTCTTAGCCAAAGGCAAGGAAAGGATTAATACATCTATACATATAATAAATGAAATGCTATATTTCAAAATTTAGTAAAAAGCGGACTGTCACATAATTATGGTAAACTCACAACCACTTTTCTCCCTACCAAGAGCAAACTTACCTGCTCAACACTCTCGAGATTTTCTACTGATTTCAGGCATTGCCTTTTCGGACTTGGTTTCTCAATTTCTTCAAGAGAATGTTTATTAACTTCACTCTTATCCTTCGAGGATGAAGGTGAAGCACCGATGGTTGTGGTAGCACTAATCATTATTTCTGCATCTTGAGGAGCTTTCAATCTCGCAGAATACGAAGTACTAGGCGACGTTACGATACTAGATGGTGCTTTACTCGGATCTTGTGATTGTCCTTCCTGAAAGCCAATTTTTATATTTTAGCAAAATTTCTTACAATAATGAGACTCCGGACGACAGTTTATAAAAATAGACCAGCGTTTAAACATAACTCACATGATGGGTAAGTTAATCATGGAATATAATTATATACCCGCCTATATATGCTTACCAAGACAAGCAATTTTTACCTCTTAACAGCCGGGTATTTGACCACACAAGCGACTCCGGCCTATGGTGGAGCATAACCGAAATGGAATGGAATTGGCTCTCAAACAAGACTGTTGAAACACGCCGTTAGGCGCTTAGTAACAGATTCTACACTTGAGGTGGTAGGTAGTTGGTCGGGTAAATTATATTACCACCAAGCTACCAGCTACTAGCTAGTGAACCAGCGGTATAAGCGTGCCCTCCAAAACACTAGTATGTTTAAATCTAACCCACACAATATAAAGGTACTAGTGTAATATGTGATAATTCTAACTTTGAACAAACTTTGAGATAAAAATCGTTTTTGTAGCTCAAGCTTTCAATCAATATATACCTGGCTAATTGATGATACATTATACTCCTCGGTCCCACTTCCATTGTAGTATGGTACAGCCGTTGCCTTCAATCTCTTACTTGGTAAGTCATAATCAGTTTCCTTGAAGTGTAGGCTACATATCCGAGCTCTTTCATAAAACTTGGATTTCAATACTGATTTCAAAACTGCTAACCACAAACTTCTTTGTACACTGTTTTTGGGAAATCTGAAAACAGAGCACAGTTTTACAATAGGAATAATAATAGCACAACATGTTATGACATTAAAAAGAGTCAATAAAATAACATATTTTCATGTATATTTTTTTAGTGATTTAATTATTTTGTTACCTAACAGAGAACCTATATCTATGTAATAACTTTGTGATTTAGTGAATATGGCATACATAATACCTACGTGAGATATCCGCAAAAAAATATTTTATGGTCACTGTACTCCATTTTTAAGATTTATTAATAACTTCGATAAAACATTAAATATATGTGTTACAACAATTAGAATTCATTATATATGCTAATTTAGACTAGTTAAAGGCTTCATCACAGAAATAATCATAATGTTTTCGAGATATTTAAGTGAAATCGGTCGATAGACTTACGGTCTTATTTATAAAAATGCCTATAGTATGCTATAAGCATACTATAGTTAAAGTGTTCAATAAGCATTTAAAGTGTTCTATAAAGTTTACTATTTATAAACGTTCTATAAGCCTTCTATAACTATAGTACCCACGTGGTACCGACAATAAGCCAAATCATTGCCATTATTAAGAAAAAATCAAAGAAGAACGAAATTAACCACAGATAATACGTATCTTAGTGCCAAATATATGCTAACTTTGTCATAAAACACAAAATTTTGTCTATACTCAGACACAAAGAAACGTCAAAGTTGTTGATATTCAGACGCGCAAAAATCAAAAATTTAAATAAAAATAAGTAAATAGCATCACTCCTGCTGCCCAGAGGATTTGCGATGCTGAAATAGCCTGCCGACGGGAGCTACATGAGGCCCAAATGGCCAACGAGCAACAAAAATTGAAATATTAAAAGAAGAGCTTTTGAAATTGAAAATAATTTATTATAAACACCTGCTGCCCAGAGGATTTGCGATGCTGAAATAGCCTGCCGGCGAGAGCTACATGAGGCCTAAATGGCCAACGAGCAACAAAAATTGAAAAATTAAAAGAAGAGCTTTTGAAATTCAAAATAATTTATTATAAACTCCTGCTGCCCAGAGGATTTGCGATGCTGGAATTGCCTGCCGACGAGAGCTACATGAGGCCCAAATGGCCAACGAGCAACAGAAATTGAAAAATTAAAAGAGCTTTTGAAATTAAAAATAATTTATTATAAAAGTAAAACAGAATGAAATACATAGAAAGACTTTTATTTACATGTTTATCACTAATCACACATACTAAGATACTTTCATTTAGCATTATCACATGTCTGTACCTACTATTAATTAATTATTACAAGAGCAGCAGTGTCATTGTGTACAATAAGGGCTAATCTTTATATATAATTCTGATTGGAGACACATAATGTCACCGGATCTGGTTTTACAATTCCACATTTTTCCTTGTTTTAGTTTTGGCTTAACAGTAAAATCATAGTAGGTACATGCTCATGTTCATAAAGATTATCACTTCTATGTACATATATGTAAATGTGTCACCAAGCACCTAGCAGTATGTTCTTGCAGCCTCCTCTGAGAGGAAAAATAAATGATTGCAAGATGGCGTTTGAGCGTCCACTTGCAACTTCTCCTGGCTCCTCTTGGACTACTGGATTTGCCTGGTGAGCATCTGAGTTACTAGCAAGCACAGCATCCCCCTGGTCAATGGCAATATTATGTAATACTGCAAGTGCTATTATTGTAGGCTGTACATTCTCCAATTTGCAAGTCATTCCAAACAAAAGGCACTGAAAACGCTGTTATAAAACCCCAAATCATCAAAAAATTAATTTATATTACAAAATTTGATTGTTTGTTTTTACTTCAAAGACAGCAAATCAGCTGACAGATGACAGGATAGTCGGCCATCTTAGATCTTATAGCACCGCTATAGTAAGGTTAAAGTAGGGTCCTCGCTACTATAACTTTATAATAGACTTATAGAACTGTTTAGCGCTATAGTGCGTTTATAAATACCGATTATGGTCATTTTTCTTATAGTGATGTTATAGAACACTTTAACTGTTCTATAACTTTTTATAAATAAGACCGTTAGTGTTTATAAAAATCCAATTTAAGGACTTACGTGTGATAATTTATGTGTGTTCCTGGATACCACTCGCTTCCACAACCACGCACAATACATCGTTGCACCATTTTTCATACTTTAAAAGCTAATTTTTACGTTTAAAAGCGCGAGTCGACGAATGTTTGTTGTTTTTCGGCCATGACAGTTCAAATGACAGGCATTGTTTTGATGGCGGATAGATAAAGTGTTGCCGCATAAGGAAACGCCCAAAATATATGTAAATCTTTTGATATCCTCCAATTGCTAAATACACATTAGTAATTGTCTTCGTAATAATTTTCAATTATTTGTTTTAACATTTTTTAATAAAAATCTGCTAAAAAAAATAATTATAATATAAATCTGTATAGATTGTCTTCATAACTTATGTGTTCCGTTGGTATTTTCTGCTTTTTTACTATAATTTACTTAAACAATTTATATTAAATTTCTTTCAAACTGGAAACACTAGAAACTCATATAAATAATAGTTTGGTGACAGATGAACTTTAAACTTAATAATAATTTAAAAAGGTAATTTTACCCAGTTTCGGGAGTTTTGAGTATTTATATAAAAATACCGAACACCACACTAGAAAGAGACTTCCCACCACTTAGAGTGGGATAGCAATGCGTAGGTATTTGAATTAAGTAGGTATAAGGCGACGGTTACACGTAAGGTATTTACTGTGATCCGTCAATATAGTATTTATTGATGGATTTCAGTTTTTACTGATGGATTAATACACTAGCCTACACGTTCAATATTTATTACGTCAGTATTGTGTCCGGTCTCCTGCTGTTTAAACGTCTAAAATGGTCACAGAGCTGAAAATGAAAGGATGCGTGGCTATTATTTTAGCACTTAGTTTAAATAAAAAGGTCAAGCAAAAGCGATGGGCAATTTGAGCCGGTAATTTAATCATGGTACTCAGCCGATGCTGCGGACATCCACTTGTAGAGCTAAAATTCATACATAAATAAAATGAATATTTCAGGACATATCTCACAGCGCCATCTAGTCCCATACTAAGCTAACGGGCCAGTCAATAAAACTTATATTTACTATATTGTTATTTCCAGGCACCCGCATGTACTCTGGTTTCGGTGGGCAGGTTGACTTCATCCGCGGCGCTGCCGAGGCGGTGGACGGGCAGGGCAAGCCCATCATTGCCATCGTGTCGCAGACCAAGCGCGGGGAGAGCAAGATCGTGCCTACACTCAAACCTGGTAATTTAAAAAAATTACAAAGTCTTATACTTATAAGTTTTCCGTTACTTAACTGTAACGGAAAACAAAAGAAGAGCGTGCGCGGGTTACAAAATGGCGTCGTGACAAACAAAATGGCGACGCTAGATTACGAAATGGCTTCGGGGGAAATAAATAAGATTCGCAGAAATATTGAGGCAGATTCAGACATAATTATTGCCAAACTATACGGTATAGCAAGTCATTGAGTTGATGAATCAGCGAAATAGTTTGTAGATAACAATAAGTATGCAAAATACGTGATGTCAATTGTACATGATTATTTTATTTTCCTTCAACAGGTGCTGGAGTGGTGACCACCCGCGCTCACGTGAACTACGTGGTGACTGAGCAAGGTATCGCCTACCTCTTCGGCAAGACTCTAAGGCAAAGAGCCTACGAACTCATCAAAATAGCGCACCCGGACCACCGCGAGGCCCTCGAAAAGGCCGCATTCGAACGTCTCAAGTGCATGCCTGCGCCTTAAAACTAAACAAAGCAAAGAGTTCCAGAATAAGCCCCTATGCACTAGAATACTGCCATACGAAATACGGCCACTGAAAGTTGAGACTGGGTTGCAATTATCGAAAAATTACTACTCTATTGGTAGATTTAAAAGTAAGTCAGACGACAAGGATTTCGTTCGAACTTTAAAATTTTAAGATAAACACATCTAGGTTTCTTTGGTATTATGGTTTATTTTGAAAAGTATTATTAAGAATCTGCAAATTCCAAGTCGATTGCATTCGAATTATATTGTATTGTTTTAGAGTTTTCCTAAAGTAGTGTCTAGTTAGACAAGTGTAGAAAATTGTAGAGAAAACGCTAGCTTGGGATGATAGTGGGTGACCATGCCTTACAGTCTACAATAAATAAATTTAATCGTTATACACAACAATAACAACAAATTGTTCAAGCTGTGTACACTCACCTGAGGAATTTGTTCTGGTTCAAAACCAGTTTTGAATGTGTATTTGGCTTATATATGAACTCATTCTGTTATGTGTACCGTTATAAATATATAAATATATATATATATATAACTACATACAAAATCAATAATAGTTTAAGGAAAAATGCATTTTCTTTTAATTCTGTCTATTCAAATCAAATTTATTTGTACTGATGATACAGTTTCGAATCATGATTTATTTTCTAAGTTTATTTATTAGGTGAGTAAGTCGTGCATTTTAGTTAATTTTTGTTCTAAACTATTGTTAATATTTTCGAATTTATAACTAAAATCATGGTTTACTTTATTTTATTTTTTGGATAATAAGTATCCACCAATGACATAGTTACTTAGATCAACTATTAGGTATCCTGTGCCTAGATGTAATAAGACTATAGGAAGCCAATACAAGATTGTGTTTGTTAGCAATGCATTATACATAGTTTGTAATGTTTTACGTAATAAATGTTTATTACAGAAGAAAATCGTATTATTTATTACATTTTAGTTACTTGTGCCTAGTACAAGCAATTTCAAAAGTATTTGTCTGAATTGGGCAGACAAATAAACCTCTTAAATTTTGTAACTGGTCCTCTGTTATCTTCTTAACCATGGTGTCTATTGTAGTAATATACCTATATTTTATTATTTATAGAAAAAAAAAACTTTATCTACAATAATAAAATATAAAAACAAGTGAAGGAAAACTAAACATACTACTTCTAACTACTACAAAAAGGGGCACTTAGAAAATCTTTAGAAAAGCCTAAAGATAATCTAAGTGCTCCAGCCACAGAGCTTTGAAGTCCATGCTTGTCGCCCTGTGACGAACATGAACCCCCCCCCCCCCTGGGGGGGGCGATGTGGCCCGATCGTTGTTCTGTGGCTCCAGCCCACTACCAGAGGGCAGCGTGCCCAGCATGCTGGCCGCATTACCACGCTGGATGGCAATGCTGATACGGTGAGCCAGAAAAAGGCCAGCATTTTGGTCATGCGTCGCGTCAACCAAGCGCTCCAAAAGGTTTTGGAAAATAGTATGGGCTCCCGGACCCCACGGCCCCAAGTTATTTATAGTGTACCTACCTACCTGTTAAATATAAATATTTAGTGTAAACACTAAATACTGTCGGCGATTTTCATGGTTTCACTATTATTTTTTGGTACAAAAGCATTGTAGTGAAATAAAAGTTTATTATAGATTATTATTGTTGTGATCACAAAACAATAAAATCGTCATGAAAATTTTAAATATCTATATATATAATTTGGTATACTGTAGAACCAAGGATTTTTTATGAAAAGGGTACATATTTCGAGCATCAACACAGAATAAATAAGCATCAATCAGAATTGATTGTCGAAGGGTACATAATAGTATTCTTTGTTTTTATGTCTCTCTTTTTTCTCTGGTAGCGTAGCGTACAAGTCTCGGTACAAGTAGTTTAATAGTTTATCAGTTATCTTATGGAAATAATCGCCAGATCAAAAAAATATTTTTGGGTTTTTGACGTTGACGGTCATATTCCTTATCAGTAATTTATTTTTTTCAGTAGCTGGCGACCCGGGTCGCAGCTGGCCGTGTAGGGGTGTTTGTTTGTGTATTTATTTTGATAAAATTATAACATAAAAATCATCTATTCGGTCCCGCCTAAAATTAAAAGGACATGGTGTCGTTTCAACAAATGCTCGCGTACCGTCGCGAGTTGCTCATAGCTTCCAAATACAGAATTCTGAGGAGAATTGGTGGTGGCTCTTTTGGAGACATTTATTTAGGGATAATCATTTCAAATGGAGAGGCAGTGAGCTTTCATTGTGGAGAGGTAAGTTGGCGTTTTTGTGGTCATTATATCAGTTGTGTTTATGTGGTTGGCCTGCCCGACCTCAAGACGACACTGTAAAGATAGTTTTGATATGAGAGTGCAGAGAATGCAAAACTCGTAGGCATGAGATTGTGAAACTGCAACATTGAGGCCAAATGTTGTTACCCTACATTACCACTCAGTTTAATAATTTACAACTTTATCTCAATAACATCACAATTACTCCGGTTCATGTGCCTAATTTATGATCAAAATTTGGTAGGTACTTAAATAACTAAATAGTATAGGGAACAACAGAAACACTAAAGTAAACTTTGTTTCTATAGTTAAATCTATAAACATCTAGTGAAATAATATTCTTATTGGAGTTCAAAACTTTATTTATATTTTAAATTCCAATAAGAAATAATTCAATACTTCACAGGATATGTAACTATTAATTAAAGACATTAAAATAACTAGTCATAACAAATAACAAGCAACAGGGTCACACAATTCAATCTTTTTTCTTGAGAATATGTTCTAAAATGTAATAATTGTATTGTGTACAGCATAAATAAATAAAGTATGTATGTATTTATTCGTGTAAGTAATAGGTATTTATAAAATTTTCTATGCAAATATACTTACCTTGAATTCATGTTATTTATGAGGGTAACATAAATGAGAAAGGGTAAGACAAACTTATTTATTCATTATATATAATATAGAAAATTAAATAAATACATCATATCTGCACTATATATCTAAATTGGAAGCATATTAAACAATTAATAATTGACTCTTTAAATGAATCATAAAACTTCACCAGTTTAAAACAGCAGCCACAGTCTGTGAATGTGCTGATAAGCATACCTATTGAATTACCTAAATACCTGACTCATTATTCTCGGAAAACACTGACATGGTAAGAATAATAATGTAAAGATAAATCACAAAACATGGATATATGTAGTGTAAAATAAATTACATTTTCAATAGACTTTTAACATTAAATAGCTCTTTATTGTAACATACAAATATTAAGAAAAAACATTACTACTCTACAGTTCTGATGAAACAGTAAGATACTTAAAAGCACCTTTGACAAAGCACTTTTGTTAGACAAATATGCTGCATATAATATCATAGCTAGTGATATTACTTAAATCAGGTAAGTTTTAGTAAGACCTGTGCAACAGCGGCTGGATGATTTTAGAAAGTTAGAAGGAAACATCTGGACAAGAACAGCGCAAGACAAGGAGTATTGGGGGTAAGAGGGAGGAGGCATACACCCTGCCATGTTGTATTATGTATTCTGTGCTGTGGATCTCATTAGGCTGATGATAATGATAAATAAACCTTTACTCAAATGTCAAGAAACCTAAGAATTTTTCTTACCTTAAAGATAACTTAATTAACAGAGTTTTAAATTTTATTTAAATTGACCTATTGTAGAGTTACCAGTGGCTACTGCTCTAGGTACCCCTGTATCGCAGCAGCCACAGGTGCTTTTAAAATGGAAAAAACATGTTTTGGCTTAAAACATGTTCTTGGCTTTTAAAAAATCCTATATCAGGAAAAATGAGTACCTTTATCTATAAATAGAGTGCTGCAGTAACTACATATAGTGACTTCAGTGTTGCACTCAAGATAATCTTATCTACCTTATCAGAAGCTTATCAAATCAAATAATTATTTATTGATGCAAATCTTCTTGTAGAAAATTATATTCTCAGATATGATTAGGTATTTGTATTTATAGCTATTTAAATATTAGTACATAACATTATTAATAAACTACCTACTTACAGTACCACTTATCTTCTATACTTATATATGTATAATAAAGCTGAAGAGGGTCACAAAGAAAAAAAATTTGAACAAAGAAGATATTAGAAAAAAATGTTTGGGTATACCTACTTTAAATCGATAATATTTATATATTATTTTAAATGCTAATCGTATGTAACAGTAATATTTTCAAGCATATCGGCTAAGAAAGCGTATAATAGAAACGGTTTCTACCAAAGTAGTAGTTTATGTTTTTATTTTTTCTAATGGCTACATCAACGCAATATAGTCCGTTTGAAAACATATTAGAGGATTTTATGGCTGTCTATAATAATTTTTAAAAATATTTTTGTTCATTGTAACTACAGCTATTCAAAAAAACTGTATACCTAGTATTTTTTTATGTTTAATTTTGCACATGTTTGACTCTCCTAATTTTAGTTTTATTGCAAATAATTAGGAAATTTTGTGTATGGGGAAAAATAGAAAAACGCGTGGCCTAATTTTTGAACGCATTACATCCTCCATCATTCATGATTTCATTCAGTCACAGTTTCGTAAAATGTAGCCGTGGATTTTTAACAATATCTCTATTCCAAAAGTGCGTAATTTGTGCATTTTGTTGTTCGATTTACTATAAACGGGACTGTTTTATCATAATCCGTAACCATGTCGAGCTTTAGTTCACGGAAGGAAATATTGATTACTGGAAAATACAAGGTGCAGAAGAAAATCGGTGGTGGATCCTTCGGTGACATTTATTTGGCGATCAACATAGCAAATGGCGAGGTAAATAACGCATGATTTCTGCCTTATTTTGGGTTCGTAGTCGTCGAAGGGAGCACGCGTCGTCATTGCCGCGTTTTCCTTTGCTAGAGTGGGGTGGAATGTTAAATTATTGACGTATGTTTGTTGCGGAACAGTGGCTACCTACATAATTCGACATCAGATATCGTATCTTCAGGGTCGTCAGAGATTGCATGACTAATCGATACTGGGGGCTTGCTGTTTGACCTACTATAAAAAATGGATATTACATATTTGTTTATAAGTTACATTTATTTTGTCTATTGATTTTTCACATATTTCCCTCGAGGTCATTTGGATCTAACCTTGTAGTAGCCCCCATGCTGCTAGGCGCATCCGAAATAACAATTTTCCTAGTTGTAAAATAGATCTTGTAGATTCTTTGTTTTCTGGGTCATTGGGCCAAGAGTTGTGTCAATTACAACACAAGTAATCTTACTCAATTTGGTTATATTGTTAATATTTAAATGAGATCTAGTCATTTCTGATATTGTATAATACCAATATAATGTTGTTTGAAATGCAGTTTGCATTTCATAATACATTTTATTGCACCAACTTTAGGTTAGAAAACTTGTCAAAATTAGAATGAGAATGTCATAAATATAAGGAATAAATGTGATTATAGTTACTGTGGTAAACTTTCAGTGGTGCATAAAGCCCAAGTAGCATAACAGATAAAAAAATACAATTACATTTTTTTTTTTTACGTGTGATAGGTTTACGTTTGACTACAGCCTGCCTGTAGTACATGAATTATATGTTACGAGACTCCCTTTTACACCAACAATCCCCATCTTTTTAGCATCTGCAATTATCTGTGTTAGTTATATATTTACTTTGTAATTCACTGTAAGTTTCTCCTCTGATCACCTAATCTAATAATGCTTATACAATTGATTTTTAACATGATAACTGGCAGTATATTATTGTTATAGTATAATATGCAACATCTTAGACTACAGTGCTGCTTAACATCAGGTAGGCTGTAGTCAAATGTTGGCTTATTCCGTGTATATAAAATGGTTAGTTAATTTAAGGCCACATCTCTTTTCTGTGTCTATTTCTTTATTTCACTACTAGGACTGCTACTTAGTAGTTAAATGTGACTCTTATTCATTATTCACTAGCATGCCATTTCATATGGTCACAAAAACATTATAATAATATTTCTTTTGATAAATTGTTGTAATAAGAATATTCTGACATCTTATAATATGATCTGTTATGGTATCTTGTTTGTTCATGCCATGTATATTTCGGTAGCAATTTATCATTTTACAAATGATAAAATGGAGATCTGTTGAATTTATTTATTCATACTTGCACAAATACAATTTAAAAAAAAAAAAACATGTGCCCAAGGTATTGGGGCATAGCAAGAGACAATCGGACATTTATATCACTTCATGTACTGTAATGATTTTGGGCTTAAGCTATCTTGAAATTAATATCATTTAAATTGCCTAGCTGTATGCAAATGTTTAAAAATAGTAAATACATGCTTGTAACATTTTATTAGAATTACATTTCATACATAATAATAACACAGTAAATCTCTACATTATATTTATGGTCAGAATTGGCTGTATCAATGTTGTCCTAAGCCATAGGTTGTATAAATTCCTAGGGATTGTTTCTAATCAGAAATTAAAAATTATTATAAATTAATTGATTAATTATTATTTTCCTAATTATATTACCAGAATATGCGGTTTGAATATAAGTAATAATAATTTTTATTAATAATTCATTGTTTTATTGAAAAAGAAACACATAAGTAATGTTTTCAAATCTTTCTTGTTACTGACAGCAATATTCACAAAATCAATTACATAACTAACATACGCTACATATTATTAAGCAAAGTCTTCCTGTGTCTGTCAGTATGTATGCTTAGATCTTTAAAACTACACAACAGATTAAATTGATAAAGTAATTCAAGAGGAAGGTTTACATGTATAATAACACATGCAAAGCCATGGGCAAAAGCTAGTAAGACATAAAATATAAAATTTGCCATACCCCAGCTCCATTTTAGCATAGTTAATCCATATAAAGTTACTGAAAGCTTGTGTAAGGCAGCCATAAAGAACACTTGTTATGAATGACTTTGTTTGAGATGTGACTTTTATTTCATTTTAGTACTTTAATGAGTCATGGTGTGATGATATCTCATGATTCACTATATTTAGATGAAAGTTGAAAAAATATATTGATGAAATACAGCAGAAGGAGACCAAGTAACAAATTATTATCGAAATTATATGCTCACCTGCACCCTGTACTACTATTGTTATAATAATGATAGTATAATTAATTAATGATAAATTGCAAATATGCTAGATCATACATTACTTAACATCGGGTGAATTATTATGATCCTATCAAGGGTAAAACATAAAATTTGACTACTGCAGTAGATGTTTTTGTGGTTTAATAACTCTCAACTTTACTGTACAAGCTTACTTTTTTATCATAATTATAAATATTCCTTGAGTGTGTGAAGTAAAATTTTAATTATTTGACATAAATTAAACCCATTCATTTTGCTCAACAAGTTAAAATGAATGGGTTTAATTTATGTCAAATTCTCGATTTTAGCCAGTATGCATTTGTCGTAGTAGAAAGTAAAAGAAGTTTTACAGACTTTTATCATGTCTCTTATGTACTTGACTGAGGCCACAAAATGTTGTTACTAATTTATTCAAATTATTAATATCTAAATTACTGCATAATTTATTGCTAGTAGGAAGTAAGTCCATTTTTGGGTTTGCTTCAAGGTAACTTGTATAAAAGGAGTGTGGTAGTATTTCGAATTTGAAGTTTGGCAACACTTGAAATACTCTTGGTAGATTTTCGTATCTGTTAGCTGGCCACACTGCCATTGTGACGTCACTTGATATAGGTTGACGACATTTTTAGTCTTGAAATGAAATGATTTTCAGTGGATTTTTGTAGTGTTTCTATGTTTTAAAGTGCCAATTATCATTTAAAGACAATAAATTGTAAATGTGGTGTGTAAAAATTGTGCTCGGTGCGATGGGACATCAATAAACTTTTTGTGACATCGACTGATGAACAAAAAAGAAAATGGCTGCCTTTGGAAGCATGTTGTTGGCCCGAAAAAACATAGTAGTAGCTGAGAAGTACAATATTGTACGGAAAATAGGCGGTGGCAGCTTCGGGGACATCTATTTGGCCATAAACATCTATGGGGGCGAGGTAATACGCGTTTGTACTATTGATTTTTCATCCCCAAGATGGGGATCCCAAGATGAGTCTTGTGTCAAGACGAGACTGTCGTGTATTTCGGGATTTTTGGTCTTGAAGATGGCGGTCGGGGCGTTTACACTGCATTATTGCATTAGACGATATCCCCTTTCATTGACACGTGTATGATTTCGCAAGGACAAGAGTCCTTTTGGACTAATTCGTAATGAGGCCATGAGGATAGAAATCGCATCAGACTGTCGAGTTCAGAAAGGAGTCCATTCCATTGTTTGCACTGGCTCCTTGAAACTTTGTGAACATTTCACGGCCCGTTTTCTATTGTTATATCGTAATCTTTTTACAATAGGTCACTTGTAGGAAAGGATTATGAAATGTATAATTTATTATTGTCTGCATTTGAACTGTTTTGTGTGGTATTCTATGCATTACCAACCATCTGGTAGTTTGGAGAACTAGTATTCATACAGTCAGGGAAAAAACTAACAGGCACAGTTGACTCAGGCTGGTAATGCATGTATGGACATGTTTACTCTTCAAACCTGTTTGGTCAGCTGTACACAGTTTTTATTACATAATTGAAGCATATTTATTATAACGCTTCATACAAAATTGTGTAAAATAGTGAAATGCACAGAACATCTCCAAATGGCTATATTTAATTGAAATCACTCATATTTCATCACAGTTTGGTTGGCCATACATCCTTGTGAAACAAACAGCTGATTGCATCAGTTTTGGAGATGTTATGATTTAATTTTACAGTTACAAAACTTTTGTAGGTATTTATTATGTGAGCTTGGTTGTCTTGTTATTGAGGTGGTGTTCTAAATGTGGCTATCAGATTTTGGTGCACCATTTTATCATTTTAAGAAATATTCCGAGAAAGAGAAAACAATTTATTGTTACTTTATCTATATTTTGTCTTCGAATTCAAGAGATTATTTAAAAAATCATTCATCTGATATAATCACAGCAGATTTTTAGGAAAGTTAAATACACTGCTCTAATTCATGACATATTTCTATTTATTAAACGAATCCACTCTCCAAATCACTTGATTGGTTGCCAATGCACCACAATTGATTGACACTGTCACTAATTTGGCTTCAAATCTTCAATATTGCATCACAACAACCTGATACTAACAATACTAAACTAATCTAGGTAGTATTTAAAATGTCATTATTTTAATTTGTAGTTGTACTATAGTTTGTTTGTATGAGAGTGGCCAACTCTGGTGTTGGGAATATCAAAGTTTCACTGTGAATTTACAGTATTTGAAGTTTGCTGATTAACTAATTCACATGCCATTATTTTAATTTGTAGTTGTACTATAGTTTGTTTGTATGAGAGTGGCCAACTCTGGTGTTGGGAATATCAAACAGTTTCACTGTGAATTTACAGTATTTGAAGTTTGCTGATTAACTAATTCACAACATAGTGCCAAATATTTAGTGCCCAATGTTTTTAAAACGAATGTTATCAGATTCCCAATTTTCAGACAAAATGGTCCTAAAATTTAATGCAACATAATAACAGTATGGTATTTTGTTAGTTTGTTTGTATTTTTTGTGTTTGTAATTTGTATGTCCTGTACACACACTTGTTAACCAGATATCACCTCTACAACAACAGAATAGATGTGGCATTAAATAATAGCCAATATGCTGTCAGTAGAGTGGGCAGTGGCTGTTTGTCTTCTGTATGAATCATCATCATCCTGTTATCACCCATGGCTGAACATAGGCCTCTTTTCTAGTATGTGTATAATATTGTGTGAATGGGGACATTAAACTTCTTCTAATTTAAGCAACCACTATTGGTTTGTTTATTTGGTTTTCTTATCAGTTTCCTGGAAAGCTTCACAGCAATTCTGATTACAATAAGTACATATCATTTATCATTGATAATGGCAATTACGTCTGTAGTTTTATTTCAAAGACTCTATAGTATTGATAAAATTACATATAATGTGTAATGATTATTAAAACAAAGACAAATAACTTATTTTTGAAGGTTACCTTACTTTTTACCAGTACATAGTGTAATAAACACAAACCAGAGAATTAAATACCTTACACATAAGTTTGACACTATGATAAGTTAAATAATTCAATAACATAATATGTACTGTCACTGTGTTTCGATAAATAAATATTTGTATAATATTAGGTACTTAACAACTATTTAGGTAAACATAATTAACTAGTTTCTTCTTTATCTAAGTTATAAGTCAAGTTTCCAATAAATTATTGTGGTTAGCCACAACCACCAGCCACTGAGCATATTGCAAATAGATTGAATAATTATATATGAATAATACATTTTTAATGGAAAATTATTTTATTTTCACCAATACATTTTATAATCTTTACTGAATTAATTTGGGAAGATTGTTTTATTTCACACAGGTTACCTTAAAATGTCTGTGATACATGCCCCTTTTAAACATCCACACTATATCAATATGCAATTAACAATAAACATTTGTATGTATGCACACATTGTTGTGTTTCTGGGTCACATGTATGATAATTGATAACAAGAATTGTTTAGGTATTCCCAGGAGTGATAAGTACCAACCAGCTGCCTACTTTGCTATCAAACAAAGGTTTCTTTTTGTGAAATCTATGCCTGCACTTTTAGAATGAGGTTTTTATGTTAGTAATGCAATATTATGCTAGATTAATTTGCTTTTGTTTGGTATAGGATTTTGTTATAAAAATACTTCTAGATACCTAATTACATTTAAACATATTGCTCTCCTAATAATTAAGTTTATTGTGATGATCTCTTGTAAATTATGTGACATGGTACTAAACTTACTTACTAGCCTAGCCACATAAACATCCATCTTATTGCCATAATATCCTATCAAAGAGAAAAATCTGACTGATGTTATGGAACATACTTGGAACACTAAAAACTATGTACTTCCTTGTCTGTTGTATTATATTCTATCAGGATCTTATACTATCACTATGATTAAATGAAAAGTTAGGACAATATGTTACACTTCTGACTAACAAAACGAACAGACCAACAAATGCACTTGTACTGTGATAGCTTGCAGTGTGTCTGACACATGTATGTCTGTTGCAGGAGGTAGCAGTGAAGGTTGAGTCCATAAAGGCGCGGCACCCCCAGCTCCTCTATGAGAGCAGAGTGTATAAGATGCTCCAAGGGGGCATTGGCATACCACACATAAGGTAAGATGATGCTTAATTATTTATATTACTGTAGTTGATTTGTCTTCTAAAACATGTTTTTCTATTAGTTAATATATCTTATTCTAATTTTTATGAAAATAACTCTTCTTCTAACAACAGCAGTTTTCTTTGTGGTCCAGTTCCATTCTGATATAGATATGCTTCACTTTCAACTGGTCAGTTTTGCAGTTATCGCAGGCGGTGTTTAAATTCAAACTGCCTGTCTGACTGTTTTATTAGTATAAAACTAGGTAATCCACACTCAGATTCAGACAGATTTTTAATATTAGCACAACTCTACCTGATACACTTATCAAAGTCACTCAGTGCCAAACCATCACCATTTCAGTGATAAATAAGTAGTAAACATTTACCATATAAGGCATGATACATACAAATGGGCAGGTATTCCCGAGGCGCTCAGTTTGGGCGTGACGCCCACGCCAGTCGCCTAGCAACCGCTCTGTCCTTCGCGGACGCTTTCAAATGGGGCTGTTGCAACATTTCAGCACCGCTTGGGTGGATAAGATGGCCTTTTGCATTTCTTGTGATTAGATGAGCTTTGAATCTCAACTCTGGTTCATCATGAAATGAATTGAAAAAATGAAAAATTATATGAAAATTATTTATTTTGTGACAAGAAATGACGTACGAACACATTCAGGAAAGTAACACAAACATATTTTGCAAATACACAATTTCCTGTCACAAGCCGGAATAGTATAATTTAATTTCATCATCATCTATAGCTGCTTGTTGTTCATTTCATTCCATTTTTTTGCTATTAAAAAGTAGTAGAGATAAAAACGTCCTATCAATTTGTGTACATATCGAAAATGGTTTATTTTCAAGATCGATTTGTAAATAAAAAGTAATTAAATAGCTAATTTCTAGATAAACTGTAAATCAGGAACAGAAAACGGCCATCTTACCGTTTGTAAAATGTTTGTGGCTTACATTGTGGCTAAGCTTGTAGGACGCAATAGGTACCTAACAAAGCTGCTTCAGACACTAGATTACTAAACTGGTTATTACAATACAGGCGACCCGGACGTTTAGGTCTCGCGATCTAAAGATGTTACGATTGCTTATTTTGGTTAATAAATAAAAAGATTAAGCATTTCAAAAATACATATTAAAGTCCATATTAAATAAATTCCACGTTTTGTAGCAATTCTATTCCTTCCTACTTTTATGATAATTCAAACTATAGCTGCACATTAAAATCATACCGTTTAAAAGCACCTGTGGCTGCTGCGATACAGGGGTACCTAGTGCAGTAGCCACTGGTAACTCTACATTAAGGTCAATTGTAATAAAAAAAATTAAAACTCTGTTAGTTAAGTTATCTTTAAGGTAAGAAATAAATAAATTCTTCAAACATTGAAAAGAGACATTTACTCGTAATAAAGTATGGAGGTCGTTGAGCCAAGTGAAAAGCCCGTATGGTGGCGTCATAACAGTATCTCTCGACAATGATTATCTCATTATTTTTTCATGGATAGAAAAACTCGGCAGCGCAATAGATATTAGCTAGATATGGTATGTCCTAAGAGGGATCTCTTCCCTATGAATCATTCTGCGGGAGGATCGACCCTTAGTAATGAAGAATACGATTGAAAGACATTCTAATTGTAGAATTAGTTAGATATTTAAATTTAGTAGTTCAAGGTTTGTGTGTTAATTTGCTCCAATAAATGTGATTTCTTTCTTTTCTTTGAAGAAATGGAACGACATTGTCACTGTTATAGGATAACACCGCACGTCACGAGCACGTTTATATCTGGCGCTCTTGTGCAATTATTTATAGCCGCCATTTGCCAATAACTGCTATGGTTTCGCGTTAATCCGCTCTCGCTCGACTCGAGTTTAAAAACGAGACCTTCAGGTTTAGCACGGTGCAATCAGATTACTTTTCATTACAGTTTCAAAGAATGATTTCGGTGTTTTGCCCGTTAGGGTTATCATAATATTGTATAAAGTATTTGTATGTTTGTAAAATGTGAATGAAACAGGGTAGCGAGCGTGCTAACGCCTCAGCACGGCGAAGTAAGGTCGCCATGCTATTTAAAGTAAGGTTTCAGCACCGACGCGGCCACTCAAGGACTTGTCAGCTGTGCGCTGTATTATTTGATTGGTGCCGCTTATTTTATCAAGCGGTTAAATCCGCACGGATTTTTATTGCCTTCAAATTGTCTGGTTGAGACGGCCAGACTCATTGTCTAGTGGGTGTGATTTAACTTGTTTTCAAATAACGTAATCTCATGCAGGAAAAGTTTAATGGACGTAGCGTCTTGGAAAAGTGCGTAGCTGTTCTTAACCAAGCCATTTATTTTGTAAGACCTTTGGAAAATAAATGAGTATGGTATTGTATTGTAAAAACTGTATAATTTACCAACAGGTGTGTTTCATGTATGTTTTCGTATAAATGGGCCTGTTTTGGCCGGATACCGCGGTTTTCAGTTTCAATGATGACGTTGAAGTACCGTTGTTCAAGTAACGGTTAAACTAGCGATTTTCCGTAAACAAGCGAAACTGACCGCCTAAAATGGAAGGCTTACGTACAAATTCTATATAGTAGTTTGGTATTTCTAAAGAATCTTCTTTAATTACTAGATTAGCCGTTCTAAGTATAGTGTGGCAAGAAGTAAACAGCGAGAAATTGTATAGAATCTGTCCGTTTAATTGGTGGCTTTTGAAACAATTTTTTCTTTCAATCCGACTTGTGATTACGGGACTGTTTCCATAATTTAGGATTCCATTGAACCCTTTTGTGTCTATCTTATACACACATTAGAAATTGGATATGAAAAGAGTTTCTTAGTAACGTATTGTAGTTTATTGACGTCTGCAGAAAATTATACAGCTCGTAACTATCATTAACTGGTCTGTATTTGTATGAGTACTCTCACACAAGGCTACTTCTGACAATTCCGTAGTCCCACGTATAATTTCGTCTGCCACAACAGCCTTGCCGCATATTACTTATCGTCCGTCTCCTGGGTTCCAGTAATTTGCAAACGATGACACGCCGACACCTGCCCGTTGTCTGTCGCACACGCACAATAATCTCGTCAATTACGCTATATTTAACCGTATTGACGCCGGCGAAAGTGCTGCAGTTAGGTGTAATGATTGCCGTAATGTTTAGGCTCGGTACACATAATTTTATACATGTAAATAACTCGACCATTGCTACGGTTGCTAGAGCAGAGCTATTGTAGCTTTTATCTGATAATTTCTTCAGTGGAATCATAAAACTGCGTACCCTGGATAGGAGTCACATAAACGACTAGCCAAACCTACTGAAAACGTTCCAAATTTGTGAAACACCCTGCTGAATGCCTAACAAAATACAAATATGTACCTCAAAGCTTAGAACTCGCACAATTCCGATACTAACAGATGATACAACAAAAATGGTCAACGTCTTTCAAAGCGTGCCTGTACAAAAACATAGAATACAGAGTTAAACAAAATTAAGTGTAAATAATGTAACTCTTTTTAAAATCTTGGGATGTGAAACCCCAGCTTTAGTGTGAATGAGCGTACGAATAGTCAAGGTTAGTATGATGAATGCGGTTGCCTGTGTATTGTGCGCGCCGTGTAGGCGATACATCGCCTTGGGCTGTTTACATGAAGGCTCCACGGCTATGTGCAGATGGGCCTTACAGTGGTTGTCGAAATTGTAAGCTGATTAGTAGAGAGAAACTTATGAAATCTGCACTGATGGTTTCAAGGTGGGTCAAATATGTAATGAAGGAATTTACGGAGTCGCGCCGTACGATTAGTCCCTCCGCAGCATTAAGTATTTCGTTAAATTTCAAAAATCACAATAAAATACTACTACATTTTGCAGACGGTTCCGGCTGTAAACAACCAAAATTAAACTGACACATGGTTTAACTTGTTAAATATTACATATATCCCTACGGTATTCTGAACCAACATTCTCTCAAATAAAGAAAAGCCGACCTCTAGAATTATAAGTGGGCGCAACAACAACAAAGCAATCTATTCGCAACTACATATTTACATAGTTTTCTAACCTAATTTTCGTATCCAAATATTCCACTTGGGCAACGAAAGCGGCATGACTAATCAAAGCAGGTAGACGCGCGTACCAGGCCGTAATAAGGTCAATGTTCGTGTAAGTATTGTACAGAAATATTGAATCATTCTCAGGAAAGGGATACCTTCCTCTTACACAGAAGATATAAAGTTGACTGTCGGCTTTTCCACTTGATTCACCTACTCATGAGTCTGAAAACATTAATAAACGAAAATATAATCTTTATTGTGACTACGCGTCAAATACAATGTTTATTAATAGGCATTGATTGCTGTTATCAAGTCACGAGTAGTTTGCAGTAAACAACACATCTACTGGCGCGACTCACAGCGGCTATTTTAGCGATCTAAAATAGCCGGTTATTATGAACTTCTTGCCCACATACTTATAGTTCTACCAATATTTTTTGGTATACAAACAAAGGTACCCATTACTTAGATTTTGTGGTTTGGTGTTTTACATGTAAAACCACCATCCACGCCACTGTGGCCCTGATGATAAGAAATTACCATCCATAGTATTTTTGTATGTGCCGTCAGGCAAATTGTGGTCCAGTGCAAACCGGTTTTAGTTAGAAAACTTTTTTTATGAAGTGAAGACTTATTTATTTATGTAATAATAATAATCAAAACGACTTTGTTTTTATTGTCAAGTATGAAATGCTTTTCAGTTATATTGCTGATTTACTGTAACGTTTTCTCTTCGCAAGCAGTCGTCGGAACCATTCATCACAGCCTTGCAGCGCGTCTCATCGGTCACGTGGCGCATGGCTCGGCGCACGCGCAGTTAAGAATTGATAAACGATCGTTTGGTGTTTTACATGTAAAACCACCATCCACGCCACTGTGGCCCTGATGATAAGAAATTACCATCCATAGTATTTTTGTATGTGCCGTCAGGCAAATTGTGGTCCAGTGCAAACCGGTTTTAGTTAGAAAACTTTTTTTATGAAGTGAAGACTTATTTATTTATGTAATAATAATAATCAAAACGACTTTGTTTTTATTGTCAAGTATGAAATGCTTTTCAGTTATATTGCTGATTTACTGTAACGTTTTCTCTTCGCAAGCAGTCGTCGGAACCATTCATCACAGCCTTGCAGCGCGTCTCATCGGTCACGTGGCGCATGGCTCGGTGCACGCGCAGTTAAGAATTGATAAACGATCGCGCGCCCTCCTTTCGACGTACGTGCTCCACTCACACATTCGGGCGCGCTTTCCGACCGCTCTGTTTATCGGTAGCCATGTCAACACGGTTCGATACCTCGATATCCTGCGGCGGGGACACCTGGCCGCACGGTACTGACTGCCTTTGTTGGTGACATGGACGTCGTGGGAATTATGCCACTGAATAAAGTAGTTCATAGGAGACGACTGGTCAACTCTGTTAAGTTGTCAATCCGCCTTTGACATGGCTTAACGATTGCATTACAATTCAAATTCAAAACGATCAAAAACCTAGAGATTTGACACGTTGTCTTGATCAGTATGTAATTCAGACATTAGGGATCCAAATCTCATCTATGACCTCACCTTTGTGTATAATTCTAATTCGATTATTTCCATCAGTCTTTGTTTCTATTTTCCCTACTAACTATCTGCTCGGTTCCCTCGGGTACAACTCCCTAGAAGTGCGGAGGTCATACGACCAGATGGTTATGATGGTTAAAATTTTGCGAGGCAAGGTGGATGCATCTGATCTCAGTAACAGCTTGTGTCGTTTATTTGTACCCAGCCACTACTTGCGGGCCAGGAGCCACAAACTGTTTTCAGTCCCGTGGAGTAGTACAGTTGCTCACACAATGTCCCCGATACCGCGCTCCCTAGGCGCATTTAACGAGCTTATTGGCGCTAACTCTGATGTGGACATTTTCAGTGATGCTTGGAGAGAATTATTGGGAAAATGTTTGCTCTATCGTGAAAAAAGCATGCTATCGGGAGTCAACTGTAGCCATTTAATAACTTGACATTTGTGTTTTTTTTTTTAATTTGAATTTTAATTTGATACTATGTATATTTATTGACTTTTAGTTTTATTTTTGTATTGTATAATGATTTAATTTGTACTTTGTTATGTCACTTTTAGAATTAACTTTATTTTTATGATTAGATTATTTATCATTAGAGTAATTCGCTTTAAGCGGTTCTAATTGTGAGAATAAATAAATAAAATTTCTAGTTTCCTCAAAATATGGTAAAATAAGCTAGGAAGTCTTGTTTTTCGAGCTGCTTGTATTGGTTGCAGTGACAACACAAACTAAAATGCTTTACTTTATACATGAAGTTTCTACGATCGTTCCATTCACGTTTCGGGAATGCCATGAATATGCGATTCACTTTACAAACAAACACCTACGCTTGTGATGCTCAGTTTCTAAAAAACAAGTCTCAAGCTATGAAAATGTTTAAACGAATAGATAGTATGTACTTTGACTACTGCTAGTTTGCATCTCAAACGTAACCTTATTCGGCCAACATTATCATTATCAACGGGTCATAGATCCTAGTATCTCAGAAGCTTTTGAATTAATTTCAATATCATAACATTTTGGCACTATACAAGTACTATTAGTGTTTCCTGCGACTTAAGGCCACCATATTTCACCCGAAAACGCTTTGCGCTTGGAAAAATGCCTACAGCTGCATTTTCGCATGCCATTCCACGCCGTATTAACATGAAAGCAAGGGCGAGCATCGCGCGCATAGCTCCGGCCGACGAGTCTTGTCCACACGCAAACAATTTTGCACAATTTGAGCAGTTTTGCAGACGTTTTTGACGAAATAAATTCATATAAAATCAGCAATTCGGAATATTCTATTTATGGCTCTTTACTCCTCTAAATAATAAATATTAATTATTTTTTAGATATAATTAAATTGGTTTAAATTTCCGTACAACTTTTGAAAAAAAAGGTGAAATATATTTCAAAACAACTATTTTTCAAAAAATAAAACTATCGAGCAAAGTATACGTAATCGTGTTTTGGCGTCTTTTATTGTCTTAGCACTGAATCAAAATTATATAAACTGAAAAAAAATTAGCTCTATCTTATATGCTTCTATTTTATTTGATTTTTATGAAATGTTGATTTCACATAGCACCCCGCGTTAAGATATAACGGAGTTTATGTCTTCAGTCTTTCAGTTTTCTATCTATCTAAGTGCCTAATAATAGGTACATTAGCATAAAATGCTAAAAACTTTACCAAGTTGTAGTCAAACCCGAACCTACACTACGTAAAAAAGAAATCAACAGTCTCATTAGATAGCGATTAACAAAATAATGCAAACAGTGCAGCCGAGTATCCGAGCAGTAGGTATAAAAACGCTGAGAAAAAGCGTGCGTCGACACGCGTCGGCGAGCCGCGAGCACCATGAAATGGACGTCACGACCGCCTCCGACGCAGAATGGAGGATGCAGCGAATCAATGATATTTTGTATTGTTTTGAGGCATATTTATTACTGGGCACTTCTGTATCTGTTTCATTAGGACGTAGAAGTCATGTTGCCTAAAACTATATCGTCTTCACTGATACTTGTTGCGCTTAGACTACAACCAAACTACGACATATACCTTACGTAACTAAACCCATGTACCTTAAAGAGGTAATTAACTAAACATTAAACCACATTAACATTAACATTGAATTAACCGGTTTCTTCTAGGCAAGCGCGCTACATCGTAGACTATAACGTTGCTTAACATCAGGCAAGTTGTAGTCAAGCGTAAGCCTATTTCATGTTAAAAAAAAAAACTTTTTTGGATTTCAATGCAACATGGAAGCCATTAACATGATAAGAATTTTAAAATTTTATGTAGGGGTGGCAACATATTATAGTATAAGTAGAAGGTAAATATATAACTAACAATTTCCTTAGAGTACTTACGAACACGGTGTAATCGAAAATGCACAATTATGCGATGTTCATTAATAGTACACGGATCTTTATGATTGTAAACAAACTGGATGCGTTTTGTTTCAGATGGTACGGCTACGAGAAGGACCACAACATCCTGGTGATGGACCTGCTGGGTCCCTCGCTGGAAGACCTGTTCAACTTCTGCTCGCGCCAGTTCACCATCAAGACCGTGCTCATGCTCGCAGGTACGTAGCCACCACGCCGCTCCACTCCTGGACCGCATGGAACTCGGCGACGTAAGCACATGTTGATGTTGAATGTTGGTGTGCGTGTATGTGACACTTTCCTAGTAAGTGTAACTAAAAAGTCGCTAGGGGAATTTAATATAATATTTAATTATATTAATATTTAATTGAATTCAAATGTATTAGTCATCAGGTGGGGAATGAATCGGTAGACTGCTCAATATGTCAATAATATTAGCAGGAAATGCAAGAATGACCATAAATAATATTACTGTAAAGATATTAAAAACGTAACGCAGTTTCCCCAACCACTCAGTAAAACGGTTTCGCCTTTGTTATATTACTGTGATGTCTCATAAACTAACCACATCTCTTGTTCTCTGATTTATTAATTACAATGTAGCAAACATAAATATAATTTTTACTCAAATGTGGAAGGACCTTCATTTATTACAACATATCGTGAAATACTGCGCCATTTATGCAAAAACATTAACAATATCATAATTAACTTCCTGTCCCTACTGTGCAAAACAGACACACTTACGTGTATTATGAATCAAGTTAAAAATTAAAGTGGTTACGTAACGTGAAAGTTCGCACTTGTCGAGTAACAAGATGACAGTGCGCTGTGCAAAAATAAAGCACATTATGTGAGCGGACAAGACAACGCCAATATTGCCTCGAGTAGCTATTTTAGTTGACTTTGCAACAATATCTTTCTTTGTACTAAATATGGTCTGCTGGTAAGCGTTCATTGGTCTAAGATCAAGGACAATCGTTTACTATAATTTGAATTTTGTAGATTTACAATAGGACAATAATTTACTATTATTTAGATTTTATGAATGCTAATCACATAGCTAAGACCTTAAATACACAATTGTATTCAAGGTCACTTGAGCTGGTGATTTCTTTGTGTTATAGGTGTGTTATACCATTTACAATAGTTATAAATCTTTAGGAAAATACCTTGGAAATTGACGTAAATTTAACTGCTGACAGCTATAAACAGTCGAGCAAATCTGTAGCTGTAACTTAGAGGATTGTGAACGACTGACTAGTTACTCAGTGTAATATTTGTAATATTTTTGTTATTGATGATAACTATTAAAGTTTAGCATTAATTTCAAGTTAAATTTAAGTATTAACTGGCCTGTTAGCTTAGTTGCTAGTGGCTCTGCCTTCTAATCTAGGGGTTGCGTGTTCGATTCCCGTGTGAAACAAGTATTTATGAATTTTAATAATTTATAATTACTTGTGTTGAGTCTGGTCGTTTGTATGTATAATAAGTATGTGTTTACAAAAGAAAAGTATATAAATATTAAATCCGTTATCTAGTACCCACGACACAAGCGTTTGCTTTGTGTGGGGCTAGATGGCGCTGTGTGCAATGTCTTGGAATATTTATTTACAATGTGTTTATTTGGTGTGTTGCAGACCAGATGCTGGGTCGCGTGGAGTTCATCCACTGCAAGTGCTTCATCCACCGCGACATCAAGCCGGACAACTTCCTGATGGGCATCGGCCGGCACTGCAACAAGCTCTACATGATCGACTTCGGCCTCGCCAAGAAGTTCCGCGACATCCGCACGCGCAGCCACATCGCCTACCGCGAGGACAAGAACCTTACTGGTGAGACATAATATGTACATAGATATATCATCTTCAAGAAATTACATCCATGTGTTGTAATGATGAGTGTTGTCAACCATAATGCTTTAGAGAAACTCAGGCTCTTTTTAATGCTTTTAAAAAAGAAATGAGATCTATGTTGCCTAGATAGAAAGAATAGTTAGAATTGTTAGCTAATGATATGGAATATTATGAGTTTAAATTGTTGTCCAGAGCAGTTATGTGGTGAAAATCTACTTTACAGGTGAAGGTAAGGTAAGATTTTCTAAGGGAAACGTTTACATCTGGTACCCTAAATATAATTTTAAGACAGTACTATTCAGAGAGTCAAGGAATTGCTCATTAACCGGGTAGTCATGTCATGGCGTATATTCCGCAGACAATGAACTCACCTTTAAATTTTGAATAAAATACAGTTTTCATGCCACTTATACAATGTGACAGTATGTGTGTGTGCGTGTTACAGGCACGGCTCGGTACGCGTCCATCAACGCACACCTCGGCATCGAGCAGTCGCGGCGGGACGACATGGAGTCGCTCGGATATGTACTTATGTATTTCAACAGGTGAGGACTGTAACATACTTATACATATTATTTTTATTGGTTTATCAGCTTAGTTGGTTGTGGCTCTGCCTTCTAATTTAGGGTTGCGGGTTCGATTCCCGCATGACACAAGTAATTATGAAAATTAAAAGTTGTAATTACAAAAGTTTTAACTACTAAATAGGGCTTGTGGCCAGTGTGTCGCCTGATTAATCTATCTATATGTCGTGGCTAAATCGCTGAATTGATTATTTCATGAAATGGTTGAGCATTTCGTGAAGTGTTCACGTTTCATGAAGTGGCCTACTAATGGTAACCAAATCCTTAAACGATAAACGTTTAGCAATTTGGTCACCCACTTTTAACCATATCGTGAAAATGAGGTAACCATAAAATATTTAATGAAAACCCAGAACAATTGTGTTACGTACTTGTTTATTTTTAGTTGTTTAAATTGAATTAAAATAATTTTAAAATATTTATTTGTTTTTTAACCTAAAAAGAAATAAAAATTATTAAGGGTAAGTACCTATCACTATCAGACAGTTGACAATCAATATAATATCAGATACTTAAATACACATTTCTTTTGATAAAATACGTTATTTAATTCAGTTAAGTGCATAAAAATGTTATATAAAGTAAAATATTACTAACCTGTGAAAAACGTTCCAAACTCCACGGCTTTTTCACATTTTGCTCGGAACTTGCATGACTTGCATAGTACTCTAATACTTTTTCATAAAACACTCTTTTATTGTCACTCTCTTCCACGTTTAATAACGAAATATTCGCGTTTTTGTTTTGAGAAAATACGTTTTCGCTTACAAGGGCCGCCATCTTGACACATACAAAGCGCTTAGGCGCTTACAGCGCCTCTACCGGTAGTCAGTGAAACAATTCCACAATATGATCGATTGAGATTGATTATTTCATGAAATAGCAGTGCGTCCGGCTGGTCCTATCATCAAACAATTTCTTATCATTGATCTGGCCAATGGACAGTGAAATATTTAATGAAATGCAACCATTTCATTAAATGGCCGATCATTTAATGAAATGGGCAATTCTACGATGCGGTCACGACAACATGTAATAAAGCTGAAGAGGGTCAAAAATAATAATAATTGGGTATACCTTAAATCGATAGTAAAACACGTTTCAGCTGTTTTTCTAGTTTTTGTCTGTTTATCTGTTTCTATGTTTATTTAAACGCTGATAACGCAAAAATGGCTGAGCGGATTCATCAAATTTTTAGTATGTAGATAGTATGGGGTCTTCGAAATTTTATAGGTTATACTTTTATCTGAAAATAATGCGAGGGAACCCGCGGGCGTCCACTAGAGGAACAAAAGTATGTGTGGTATTTTACTACCTCCATACGCAATTCTCTCTCATTGAGTCGTATTTCCTCATAACTGAGGGTTGTGACTCCCCCGCAGAACTAATTCGTTAAGGGAGTTCTGTAGGGCAGAATTCCAATAATCCATGCTCTAGTGTTATAATAGTTGTGTTGTTATTGACAGAGGCTCGCTGCCGTGGCAGGGGCTGAAGGCGATCACCAAGAAACAGAAATACGAACGGATCAGCGAGAAGAAGATGTCCACGCCCGTCGAGGTGCTCTGCAAGGTATGTTGCACTTAACTAGTGCCAGTATTGATGTACTGCAGCACATAGCTCCTGATGTGGGTTGAGGAGACATGCTGGTCAAAGGCAGCACACCAGCAGATAGAGGTGAAGAAAAAAAGGTGTAAGGATCGCAAAAGCCGAGGATGTGTCATCCGATGGAATTTCCCAAAAGCACCTTAAACAAATTGTTCTGTGTGGGAATTGGAAAAGGTTTTTACTCACAAGAACTGGTTACCAAATTTACTTGAATGTTTTGTTTGATAACGATGCGTAATTAGGCACTAGTTTCAAACTACAATTAAAGTAAAATGGAGGGGAATAATAAATTGCAATACATAAAACTCTTAACTTGGCTTGGCTACTTTAAAAATCATCTACTGTCTCCATTATTTTCGTTTCATGTAAAGCTTATTATTTATCATCGTTGTGTCCACTTAAACAGTCTGGCATGGTATCACTAACCTTATCATGTGTGGCTAACCACAACCACTATATACGTTGTTGGTAGACCGCGACCGTAGCATGTCTGAGAGTTATATTGTCTTATCAATATCTCTTGCTCGTATATTTGTGATTGTATTGTGCTCAATAATATAAACGATGTGACAAGATCATATACGCTTCAGATTAGGTACTTTGTGTTTTATTGAGATAACTTTATAAAATTTTGGAGAATAAACTATTAACTGGATTATTTTATCAAAATTTATAACATCTCGCTTACGAGATGGGTAGAAATATACTTTCTTTAAAATATAATGATAAACTTTAATGCTTCGTCCATCCTAACCAGTGATATTTTTTTTTCTAACTAGATGATGTGAAGTATAAATTTTATACATATACCTTTCATTTTCTGGTTTAGTTTTGAACAGTATAATGTAAAAAAAATAAAATGGGTGGTTTGAAAACTGTCGACACCAGAGTTGGCCACTCATTCAATAAGAAGAAGAATAAAAAAAAATACATGTGTAAATATTCGCTGCATCTAAAGTGTGTTCTATCAAATAAAGACAATACGATGGCTAGCAAGCCGTGCGTAGAAGCCGGCAGTGCGCGCGGCTCCTGCTGCGAGCGATGGAGCGTGGCGGATGTGATCACGATCATAGCCTCATGGCTGCTCGCCGCGCGTCCACGCTCACTGCTTGTTGCCATGCAGGGATGATGTTCATAAGTCCATTATTTATTCATTACAAAATAATTACATCTCAATTCCTTCTCCTTGTGTCGTAGTCCTCCTTACTGTGGATCGTGAATCTCCCCACGGGATCTCAGTTGGTGGTCAAATGCCTGATTGTCCAAAATGTAAAAAAAGTTTTTTGCCATGTTTCAGTACTATATCTGACAAATGCAAGGTAACGTTTGCAAAAACATGTAGTGCGAATATTCGGACACACCATAATATTATGTAATAATATTCTAGTTGCTGTATTTATGGTGTTTGCTCGAATAAACACGTTTACACTACTCATATTTGCCATCATTGCTATATAGTAATCTGAAGTGTTAATTAACGCCCAAACACCATAACAATTCATTACAATAATACAATTTGCATACATAGGTATAGGAAAATACCATGACTACAATTACCCAAAAATGGTTAGTGGTTATGCCTACATCACTTAGTTGTTTGAAAAATAAACTATTCACAAGTTAAAGCAAACATTCTTGTACATTTTATTATAATCTCGGGATTTTTACCCTGGACTGATTATTTTCTGGATATTACAAATATAACAGATTGTGATCAAATATATAACTACTAGATACAAATACAATCAAATCTGTCGATAATGATGATGTAGTAGTCACTATATGTATACAAACAAGGACTGTCACTGTTAAAACTTTGACTAGAAAACTAGGTACTATCTTTTGAATTGATATTTTGTTGAGTTGGTAAATTATAGTTTGAATCAAGTAGGTTCTTATCATTATTGTAGATTTTCTTTTACACAAATGAACAGGGACATGCAATCAGATGTAATATGAAACAAGTGCGTTTTGTATGCTCGAAAACACCTTTTTGGCCGCACGCGACTCAAGGCCATCTTGTAGTGAATCATACACATTTACTACCTACTTATGGATTTAATAAATTTATGTGGATTTACAAGTATTTTGACCAGAATCGTCATTAATATACGATTTAAATGTCTCATCAGAACAATAGGTATGAGTCAACTGACAATTTAGTTAGTTAATATGTATATGTATTTAAACCACTGAACTAAATATGGAAAGATTAGGCTATTAATATTCCGATGCTCTTTAAACATAAAAAATACAGTATTTGAATATTTTAACGGACTTCCAAAAAAGTTTTTTATGTGATCAGTTCTTTATTTTTGGTATTTAGTACATAAAACTTCTAAACACATATGCCAATTCTTTTACAGTTTAAAACATTTAAAAGTATACTTACAATATTATTACTATGCTGTTGGTTGTTGATTGGTGAAAACAAACAAAAAAAATACCGTAAGAATTGGCAACTAAGTCAGTTCTTTTAATAAAGCAAGTATTGTACGTATATGTATATATATACACATACAGGGTGTATTTTTCCTCCATGACTATCTGTTATTACGTTAGGGAAAGAATAGGTTGAAGAATTGATCTTGCCATGCTGTATTATATTTGCATAATATCATTATTCTCCTTTTCAATTAATTCCTATTTATTTTGCTATTGTCCTGCTTGAAGGAAAAAGGGTTCAACATACCTACATACTAACAAACAGTGTTCTACGTATTGTATATGTCAATAAGTTCCCTATAGTATTGTTGTATTGATAATCAATGAATGTATGTATTGTCCGCAGGGTTTCCCGGCCGAGTTTGCGATGTATTTAAATTACTGCCGTGGACTCACCTTCGACGAGGCTCCGGATTATATGTATCTTAGACAGGTGAGACAATACTTTGTACTATATTTTTTGCCACTTTCTACCTTGAAACAAACATACAGATTTACATTGGAAGGTAATAGCTAACACCTTCAAAGGTAAATCTGTCGCCAACCTTTTGTTAGGAGCTTGATGAATGAACATTGTTTTTCAGCTGCCTTGTATGAAACACCATTCCATTACGGTGCAAGCATGCTTCAAATATTTGTTGTATATTTAGTGCTATTTTTTGTACTGGGCGACGCTAACATGTGCACGTGTGTTGCAGTTGTTCCGCATCCTGTTCCGCACGATGAACTACCAGTACGACTACACGTTCGACTGGACCATCCTGCGCCAGCGCAAGCAGCACATGGAGGGCGGCGCCGCGCCCGCCGACCGCCGCTCGCCCTCCGTGCAGCGCCGCGCCGCCGCGCCGCCGCCGCAGCCGCCGCCCAACAACGAGGTATGTGTTTCATAGTCATAGGCATTTATTTGCGAATTGTAAAGGTGGAAAGATAACACTGAACGATAACCCTGATAGGGTATGCAAATACATATGTCTGAGTGAGAAGCGGCCCGATTCATATCATAGATTTCTCGTTTAAAAAGTCGTCGACAGAGTAGTAACATTTCTTAGTCATAAATATTTTTAAGTCACGGGCAAAATGTTCTTAGTTTACAACACTTTTTAGGTTTTCTGGTAATTTATTGAAAAAATTACATGCAGCCAGCTACTGTTTGCCCAGATACTGTTCAAGCTAATGCTAAAACCTAGCAAATGTTACATTTAGCCAAAAATAGTCCAATAATGACACATCATCAATATGACAGCAGTAGCAGATGATCCGCGCGCGCCCTGTACAGAGGCGTCATGTACGGGCTTAGATTCCGCAGGGGAGGCCTCAAAAATAATGAATATTTTTTACATTTTGTCTCGAGTCTCTAAAAATAGTGTTAATTATTACATTTTTTTAAAACTTTAATACACATATCTCTCGAATTAGATCTCGAATTATATAGATAGTCAAAATTGTAGTAGTCAGCTCTTGAAACTCTTGATGTAAATTCTTGACATATGAGAAACTATCGCTAACTCTTGAATGATCCAAAGTCTTATACAATGAAAGTTGAACAAGAAAAGATTCCCCTCTCCCTACTTCCTTATCCTATTATCACCTCTGACCCGTTTCCCCGACGCAGGTGAAGTCAGTGAACGCGACGAACGACTCCAAACAGAACGTGAAGTCGCACCAGTCGCTCAGTCAGCTCAAGAAGAAACTCACCGCCATCTCGTAGACTCCTCCCCACGCCTTGACAACATGATCCACTAACAAATTATAAAATAGCATGAGTAGCAAAGGAATGCAACGATGGATAGACAACCCGCGTATTTTTCTAATTTGTGTTGTAGAAAAGATTTTCCCTAATATATTATTGACACATTATTTAAGGCTTTATTTTACTAAAAGCAGTGTCGCATTTAAAATTCTACTCACTGTAAAAAAAAGTGTAATCTAGTAACGTGAAAATTATTGTGCTGTTGATTTTTGCTTTGGTATGTTTTATGAAAAAAAAAGTAATTAAATTATATCGTCTTGTATTTTGAAACTGTGATTGAATGCGAGAGTGATTGAGTGTTCGTTTTTCTCTTATTTTCTGTAGATGTTGTTTACTTTTTAAGACTTAAAAATAATAAAAAAACTTTTTATCGAAAAGAATATGTTAATTTCCTTACATTCAGTACGAAGATTGTTTCCCCGCGCGGTCGAGACGGAGTGCTGTGTGTAAAAGTTTGATTTATTATTTCGATTCATGTTGTACTAGCTAAGGTATTGATCAAAAAATTGTATAAATTGTAAAATGGGTGTAGCTCTTAAACATAGTTATATGCGTGTAATAAGCAGCGTTTTATAAAGTCGGGAAATGTGATTTTGTATCAATTACAAATAAAAACTCGCATTTCTTGTGTTTCTTGAGTATTTCAATAAGTATCTGCAGGTCGTTTTGCAAGCGATTAGATCTCCCAAGGTAATACACCTATCTTTTTATTGAGTAGAATTAATAGTGTTACCGTTTTAATTTACAATATTGAATCGATATCATTAGAGACATAGATATCATTATTTTATTAACTAATGTTTATTAACTTTTTGCGACCTATCACGTGACTAGATTTAGTATTTTCTTGTATCAACATTGCCAATATAGAGTAACTTTATTTGTCTAATATGTACATAGGTAGTTATGTAGATGTAGACTTTAAAAAGCGAGTGTGTTTCGTATCCGGCTCTACACCAATGACTTGTATTTTCAAGTTATGTGTGGATTTGCACTCGCTTAACGGTGAAGGAAAACATCGTGAGGAAACCGACATGTTTGAGGACCACAATATCCGAGGACATGACGTGTCTTCCGTAGAAGGACCTGGGCGCCCACCACGATGTTTGCCCAAGAAAACTTCCCTAACGAATTAATTCTGCGCGGGAGTCACGACCCTCAGTCATGAGGATATACGACTCAAGAAGAAGAGTTATTGTAGATGATGTTTGTTCATAATTTTAAATAAACACAATTATAAATGTTCTAACGCATGTGTTGTATGTTGCAGTGAAAGAGATTACGTCGTTCGACAGCCGCGGGCGGGGGTCCGGCGCGCAAGCGGGCGCGATAGCACGCGCTCGCCGCACGCGGCACGAACACAGACTATAGTGAACACACACGTGTGTGCACAGTGCGCTACTGCGGACAAACATACAACACACATTGTGACACGAGAGGGAACTACAAGACCCTTGGAATGTTGCACGAATTGCAACATATATGTGAATGAAAACGCGAGTCAATAGCGATCATATATGAGAGACATTTAGCAGTCAGCCAGATGCTTGATTGTTTGTTTGTTTGTCTTTACTACTAAACTCTAACGATGTCGATACTAAAAAGAAACGAAAGCAGTGATCGCTCGTTGATTCGTGTTTTTCGGTTAATAATTAGTTTTGATAATTTCTGTTTCAAATAATTGTTGATATTTTTGAGTATGAATGGTAAAAAATGTATAAATAAATTAATAGATCGATTCGTTTTGCTAACAATCTTCATGGTGCAATTTTGTGGTGTGTATTTGTGAAGTAAATAAAGTGTCATGACACAAAATGGAACCAAGCTTGGGGATTATTAGATAAAACATTACACTCGTGTGGTTTGATTAACAGACACAATGAGACGAAATCAAATTTATATACAGATTTGATCTCTAATTGTGTCTGTAAATATTTCAATAATTTTGCTATTTTACTGTCAGTTGTGCAATGAATATGATGACGTCAGAATCCAAATTTATAAACATTGTAGATTATAGCGAGGCATGTGTAAGATTTAATCCAGTCTTCTATTCCTCTCTGATTACATACATACACGTATCGACTAATATTGCAATATCTGAACACCATAGTCGTTAAACTTCTGATGATAGACATTGTATAAATGTATGGTTTGCAACAAATATGTCGGCCTGGTCGACGCGCGCCCATATTTGAATTATTGTTTGTTGTGTTTGTTGAGGTCTCTGCACTGCAGACGCATAGCGCACTCGTGTATTGTGCACATTGATTTGTCTTATATGTGGAGGGTTGCCATTTGCAGCCTCGATAATATACCATGTCCAATATAGCATGGCAGTTTGACAGCTGGCATAGTCAGTCATATGAGCTATAAAGGAAAAGTAAAATGTATATTGCAAAGTCCTAACTTCGCAGAGGCCACATCCAAAAAAGTTTAAGTAAAATGTATAGAGATGACAGCTGTCAAAATGATGTTGCTTATAGTAAACAAGGTACAGTCAAGAAGGCGTAAGCTGAGCTTTGCATTTGTGTGGGTGTACATAGATTGTGTAGGTGAGACAACCGGCTTAGAGCGCGGCGCCACCTTAGTTTGGTTTAAACCGGTTTTTACGGTTTTTTGTTAACCGGCTTACAGCGCGGCGCCATCTCACTCCCCCGCCCACCTGCCATACTTCACCTCTTGTACTGATAGCACCGTTACGTGTTTCATTTTAAATATTTAAACAAAATAAAAGTCAAAAAAATATAAATTCAATACGTAGCGAAAAAAACGTACAATAATGAGGTTAGCGAAAGAAAAAAAAATGAAACTATCACTATAGAAGAATGGAAATATGTATGTGACCACGCAATAAAAGAAGGAAAAAAAGTTTCATGGATACGACGCCGCTGTTAATAACAATAATGGAACGATTCATTATTAACACAAACGACACATAAGACGGGAGTGAAAATTAAAACGATTGTGATAAGGAAAATTATGACGGTGCAATTTCCGCTGTAAAAGAATTGGTAATATATTTTTTATTTGTGAATTTTATATTAAAAAATATAAATAAAATTTGTTTTAGGATTTTATTGTCTGAGTGTACTTTTGGTGATAACTCACACAAATGCAAAGCTCAGCTTAGACCTCGCGGCCTGTATAGGAGTGTATCTGTGAGTCCCTACGTGTTGCACATTGTAGGGCGGCGCGTGTGATAGCGCGGGTGAGTCGGCATGCATTTGTACGAGAGCAGTAGATATATAGAGTATACAAGATGGCGGCGGCCTCGCTCCGCCGCCCCTCGGTTATGTTCGTAGTTAATTCGCTCGATATTTACTTAGTTTTTTGATGTTAGTTTGGTCGGTACTGTAGGCCCGGTCTGTACATAGATGCGACTATCGGCTGCGCGTTCATTAAACAATACTGATTTACTAATGTAACTAGGTTTCTGTACGAAAAAAGGTAAAAATTATAAAAAAAAATATTGCTTAGTTAAGAGAAATTGATCCACGTCTCCGCGCGGCGCACCCCCGACCAGCGGGTAGTTAAGAACTTTTATATTATTTTTATGTAGGTACCTCTTTTTAGTTTGGAATATTCACATATAAATTGTAAATAGTTGTGCGTCGGTGGCGGTGCGCGGCGCGGCGACCGGTACGTACGGTATCTTATATTTTAGACAAGCGAGAAATAAATTGTAAATATGATACAGTGTTCATTTTAACTGTTATTTTTTTAAGGACACGCTATTGATTCTTTTGTTGAACCGCGTTCTTGTGGCACCGACCGACTCCCCTTGACATTGACTGGTGATATTTTTATACAATACACTTCTCAGTCCCGCTTTCACGACGTCTGTGCCTCTTGTAACATTACAATCTGATTTCACTGCACTCAATCGGATATACTATCTGTATTGTCAGTTTTAGTGACAACTACATAAAAGTATAAACAGAAAATGGATTCCTATGCGCCTGATTTTTTATGACAAACGAATGATTTGCTCCCCTAATCGAATGTCGACTTGTGAAACGGGATACTATGCTTCCAAGTTATACAAGGTGTCACAAGATATGGTTTTATTGTAAGAAAATTATTGTAAGCTGAGAGGGCATGTGTTGCAACGAGTGAATTGAAAGAGCGAATATCAAATGGTTACAAAAACGCTTCGATACAACGCGTTGATTAAATCAAAGGCGTTTAAAGTCCAATTATTTATATTTCCTGTAAAATACCTGGTTTCTCATGTATTCACAGATCTCAGACAGATTTTACTATCCGTGGAGCGTTTTTGTCACCAATTGAGTGTTTAACTGAATGTACTGCACTTTAATGATAAAATTAATAAACGATAATAATAAATGGATTATGTGGTTTACTTTATAATATAGGTACTCTTAGGTAGGATAGGGTTTTGTTTGGTAAAAGAATAGACGTTGCTATTATCTCTTCTTCAATAATGTTTGGATATTATGAAACATTTCGAGCCAAGTATTATTGTTACTAAATAGTATTAACTTCTAAGGAACTAATAATGAAGTAATGAATGTAATAAATAAATATTCCGGCCATTGCACACAGCGCCATCTAGCTCCACACTAAACAAACGCTTGTGTCGTGGCTGGATAACATAGTCTATGTATTTCATTTGCTGAAATTTTAATAAGCTGATAAGTGTTTTTTCTCGTTTTTGGTACCTACTTATTTATTTTGGCACTATCAGTCACCTACCAATAACAATGGTAATTGTACATTGATGAATTATGATTTTCTCGAAGCTTGATAAAGAATCAAACACACATTACATTTTTATACACTTTATTCAACATTGTCATATAACTTAGTACAGTAATTAACAATACTTCACGGCCGCAGCCGCGGGTGAACACTAGTCTAACTCGCAACATATATACTGGAACGATACAAATACATAAAACGGCAGCATGCAGAATAAGAAACGTTAGGCTTCTCTTATTGGTGTATTCGTGGTGTTTTTTTAATAGCGCAAAGCATTTAGCCTTTAGATTCCCAGAGCAACGGCATGGTGGAAACTGCAGTTAAAATCTGCCTATTAAACGTTGCAAAATTACCTACGTAGTTTTTTAGTTGATACTTAAATTGGCGGAATCTTTTTTCAATGCAATTAACATATGCATGTCTTTTGTTGCCAGCCCATGTTAATTTTAATCCAAAAAAATAGGAAGTTGTACAAAATATAGCACGTAATTTTAACTACAGTTTTATGCGGCTATGCTATAATGCGGATAGCATTCGCGTCTGCCATCAAGATAAGATAAACAAGATAACAATTTATTAATTATCGAAGTAAAAAATTAGAGCCAAAAGGAATGTCTTTGTAATTTAGTTTAGAGCATTGCTGATACACAGCTGATCTGTCATCATTATCACAATGTTTTTAAAGTAAACACAAAAGGCTCGAAAATAATACAAGCGTGTATCTAAGCGTAATAATCTAAGGGAACTGCCCTTTTCAAATATATTTGTATGTGTTCCTGGGGCACTGTGTTTAGAATTTGAACGTCCTAAAATATTAGTTTTAATTCATTTTGAGAAACATCGTTGTTGTAATAAAAGAAGAAACTATCGGAACGTAAGTACAATATCTATTTAACCTTCTAAGAAAATCTAAACTATCTACATAATTTATTACCTTAAAGCAAATAATAGTAATTGACTAGCCAAATAAATTAAATTGCTATTTTTCATGTTACGATTTACCTATATACCTACAATTTTTATGTGTGTCTAAGGATTTAATTGGTCAACAGAAGTTAATTACAAAATCTATGATTTATGTTGGTAAGTACTAGGCTATAGAAAGTTGCAGTGTTGTAGTAATTATGTGCTTTATCTAGCTCTGAGATACAGCCATTGCGTTGCATTTACAATAATATTAAAACAACATTTATAAACCTAAAATCATAATAATCTGCTATCTCCAAGATTTCCTACATTTTACATTTCGCCAAAACGTTTCTAAAGATTTATAAAAGTCGGCTTTATAATTTTTCTACTTATGTTAAAATGTTTTCAACATCAAATTGACATAATTAATTGATTCACAATATCAACTACGAGTGTGTTGAGTCCAGGGGCGTACTACGGACGAGTGTGTTGAGTCCAGGGGCGTACTACGGACGAGTGTGTTGAGTCCAGGGGCGTACTACGGACGAGTGGGGAAAGAGGCTAAAGCAACATTATATTTATTTTATTTCTCATTGTGCTCGCTAACTTTCCAAAGTGCGTCAGCGAAGCCGTTACAGCCATTATTGTCTAATTTAATTATTTTTAGACATTTAACATTCATACATTGTTTAATTGACGATAAATATTATCAGGAACATTATGAAAATGTAAATGGGTCTTTTTAAATTGACTTTACGTGTTTTAATGGTCTGGTTTAAGGAGTGCCTAAATATATGTTAAGGGTGCCCTAAACTGTGTATTTAGGTGCCTTAAAAATGATTTAGGCGGTAATTTGTCGAGGACGAAATAGAAAAGGTAGGTTACAGGTGTCCACTATATACATACACCTACAGATAAAAAAGTACAGGATTAATATATTACACATGAAAATAGCGACCGCAACATTGAGCGATGTAAGGCTCAAATTGGTTACACGAGATTACAATATAAGGAGTTTAACAATATACGATTTAAGCATTAGAAAACTACTATTCATCTAAAACTAAAAATTATAATATAATATCTATATTCTTAGAACAGTTTCATAACATCTACTCTAAAATTATGACTTTGTCCTTTTATATTTAATCTATCATTTAATATAAAAAATGAAAATTGGTACTTAGTAACACAAAACGCCATATCTTGCATAACAAGTAGGTACCTATTAAATTAAAATTAAGTAATGTAACATTATACAGAGTGATTTTTACAACAGCGTTTTTTTCACGATGACATCTTCAAAAATGCGCCCGTTGTAAAAACCATACTTACGTATAACACATAATAGAATATTTTTTATACATTCGTAGAAGCCAATTGATACAATTTCTACAATACTTATACCTATTATTTTATTATGATATAGATCTGGATCACAAATGCGGGTAAATAATCCAAAGTCTGTAGATATTGGAAGATCCATTCTAGTATTGTAGCGGTAACGTACTTGAGGTATCCGAGTTGCGATTTTGGAAAACATTTTAAGTTCTGAATGTTGGGAAGATTGTTCTTGCATTGATTGATCTCTAATATCAACAAGCAATACATTATAATAAATTCAGCATTTTATTGCTGTGATGGCATATTATAGGCTAATCGTATCACATTATTTAATAATAATGTTTTTATTAGAACGGAAAATGCAGGTACAATAAGGAATCTTTGTCTAACTTCGTCGTTACAAAATTGCAAGGAAATGGTTATTTTAACGATTTTTTGCATTGTGAGTAAATAGGTTTTACTATGATACGTAGTATACTTGTGCGCAAGCTATCCAAAACTCACAAAATCTATTTACATTATACATCACACCAATTTTTTTATAATGATATCCAACACTTCATTCCGTAAAGCATGCGTTTTCATAAAAGTATAATATAGTTAGGTCGACTTTTTGAACCAAGAAACCAAATTTAGGCTTTTAGTTCAAAAAGTCACCTGTATAATATAATTTCCTTATATAAAAGTATTTACTAACCTAGCTGTAGGTACTAACTTGGAATGTGAAAATCTATTTATGTGAATAATAATAATAATTTATGTTATTTTGAGCACAATAATTTGAATAACTTTTCACTAAATATTGATAGCGACGTAGGTACTTACATGGCTAAGCCGATGGATTCATTGTGCCCAAAATAAAGTAGATTTTAGATAATAGACACAGAATTTAAGAACAGACTCATATCCACGCATAAATTAGTGAATTTATTGTAATTTTAACATATGATTCGATTATTCGATCGTGGATTGCTTTAAATAAAACGTATGTGTCCTGCTCAAAAAAAATCTGTAAAGTATTAGAATGCCACTAACATCGATGCATTTGTAATTCATAAGACAACAGCGATTGTAGTTAAAAATTAGCTAATTAATAATACTGTCATACTCTTATCGTTAACAAACGTAGGCCGGTATAATTGTCGATTAATTTTACGCTATAAAATTATGGACAAATTAATTTCACCATTACTTGAGATTCTATTCTGACACAAATAAAAATCTATGAATATAACCTAGGTTTTTTTAAAGTTTTAAACTAATAATATTTATTTATCTACACGTCCCGTTAAACACATTTTTAATGTTCAAGTCTCATTTCAATAATTTAAAAAAATATGCGAGCGGAACTACAGTTAAATTTCTTAATTTATTCTCCGTACAGATCCAAAATGCGACATTGGAATGTAAGTAGGTACTTAAGAGACACATTACATTTTTTGCAGTAAACAAAGTGATGGGCCGAGCAAAAATTTAGAGCAAGGAGTTATCTGCACAAAACTTCATTAAGAAGAGTTTTAGTTTCCTTTTAATTTTCAAGAGCTCATAAAGTTTTGCCGCATCCATCTATTTGAATTGAAATTATCTACAACCAATAAATTAGGCAAGATCCGAATTACTATATTCGTCTAAGGATATAACAATCCGGGCAATAAACTTACTACAAAAAAAATAAGTATCCGATCGACAATCCGGGGGAAAATAAATCCCAACTTAAACTTTTTATTGAAAAATGATCGAAGATAATCGCGACCGGCAGGGTTCGAACCTGCGTATATCTGGTTACCAGCCAGAGCGCCTTAACCGCTAGGCTACAGTCATGATTATTTTCGTTCATTTTCCAATAAAAAAGACTCGTAGCGCGGGTTTAGCACTTGACAATATAACAAACATCAAAAGAGGAGCCCACCAGAAATATCCAACAAAATTAATATGCCGAGATACAATCGGGATGGTTAAAGTCCCCGAAGACGTTGAGCTCGTAGAGGCTGGCGAGCGTGATGAACAGGATGTACCACACCATCAGCACGGCGCCGTACTTCCGGTCCAGCTTCCAGCCGTTGGCGTGCGTGGCCAGCACCAGGAATATCACCGTCGAAAACAGGGACAGGGTCGAGTAGATTAGACCTGGGAAAAGGTGAGGTTTCTTGTATTAACTATTTTTTCTCGATAACGATCTAATTCTGTGAGTGTAATTGTGAGAGTGTAAAGAAAATACAGCAAGGCAGTTCTTGTTTCGAAAAAAGGTCTTTATATATGGCCATATATAATAGTAGATTAGTAGCCGAGGGCTGTAAGGTATCAATTGCAGCCCGAGATAGTTAGGCGCACGAGCGCAGCGAGGGCGCCTATAGTTCGAGGGTGCAATTGATGCTTACACCCGAGCTTACTACTCTGCTTTACATCTCGATTGTGAGGTAAGTAGAAAAAACCCGTATTACAAGAATCAAACATTTTAATGGTTAAAATTTATAGTGAAATGAGAACAATTTTAAAATTTTAGGGACAGGTGTTTTATGGGTATGTTAAAAGTTTGAGATTATGATATTTGCTGGTCACAGACAAAATCAGAACTTACTCGTTTTTCTTTTCGCCAATTCATGAACTCGTCGTAAGTTTTCAAATATCTCTCTTTAGAACTTTCAAGCAAAATATTGTTAATTGCTACTGCAGCTTCCATTTTCATTGAATCAGGAGTGCAGCTTACATAATATATCGTCATCACTTGCAGAACTCATGTTTTTTTACTAATTAGCACGTATTTATAAAAAAATCCCAAAAACAAACAACATTTAAAATTAAATTTTTCTATTCCCGCCTTTTTTCATCTTTTTTTGTCAGGAACGAAATTGAGCATCGCCGTTCGATATTTAAAATTGATGACTATTATACTCATACGAAGAAGTTTGAGTTTGAGTTTGAATAGCGAAGCGACCTCCTTTGTCTACTACTTGAACTTTTTGAAAGAGTGAAAAGTTTTTATTTAATTACTTACCGCCCTAGGGCTTATCTAGCTACATTATTACCCTAGGGCGCTAATTGGTTACTTACAAGCCCCATTTGGGGGTAATAAGGACCTACTTACCGAACATGAGAGATGTAAAGACCTTTATTGTTTTTACTTTAAGGTCTTTATATATGGCCATATATAAAGACCTTTATTGTTGTTACCTTTATTTATTGTTTGATGTTATTATCTTGAACTTTTGAGACTTAAGTTACATGAAACGAAGATAAGACAGAACCAGCTAAGAATTCGGTTACGTCAACTGTCACAGTTTGCTTCCCTACATTCATGTGTGAACTCTGATGTGACGGTGATGAGATGAATTTCAACAAGTCTCGGTAGTTTATTATCCAAAGTATTTATCTTTGTTTGGCTGTTCTTTTCTAGCTCATTTCTTAAGTACTTTTACAACAAAAACAAAAGTTGTTAACTAAAGTAGGTGGTACCTTTGAAGTGAATGAAGGAAAGTTGTTAACTAAAGTGGGTGGTACCTTTGAAGTGAATGAAGGAAAGTTGTTAACTAAAGTAGGTGGTACCTTTAAAGTGAATGAAGGAAAGTTGTTAATTAAAGTAGTTGGTACCTTTGCTGATGACATTGACATGGCTGCCCGGCTCGATGATGGCGGTCTGTATGAACCACGGTAGGCCGAGGCACACCAGGATGTCGAACACGTTGGAACCCACCGCGTTCGATACCGCCATGTCTCCATAACTGCAAAATGTTTATAATATGATAAACATTTTTTATACACATTAAGTTTTACAAATATAAAAAAATGCATTCCAAAATTGTAATGCGTTTTGTTATTTCGTAGACGATGTTATGGTATTTACCACTATTTTCGATAGGTAACTTTTAAAAGAAGATATACATACGATAACTGTCAAACATTGCCTGCCTCGAGTACCAAAGTAAATATTTTGGTTATGTTTTGTAGTGTTTGGACGTCATCGCGTCCGTTTTAATCAAGAATGTATTTTTACTAATATATTCTTACACTGATGATAACGTGGACAAGTTTCAGTTACATACCCCTCCTTGATAACGGCGAGCGAGGACAGTGCGTCGGGCACGCTGACTCCGGCCGCCACGAACGTCAGACCCATCACCGTGTCCGGGATACCCAGCGTGTAGCCTGCAACACGTAGCGGGATATTACTTAGTATGATAGAATTTTCTTTATATTAGACCACCAGCACAGAATACAGGAAAAAATACTGACTACCACTAGTAGAGTTTCATAAATGTGGAACCTCTTCAATCGATAACGAAACGCCGATCAAAGATGTCCAAAGTTACTCGTACTTTAACCAACGACAGTGATCCACCAATAGTAGCAGTTTTAAGGACTCCTAAGATCGACGTTTCGTTATCGAGTGGAAACATTTAATCTACTTATTCTAAGTATACTGAGTTCAGTTGATTCAGTAGTATTAAACTGACAGTCAAACTGCACAGCCGGAACACATTTTTTTCTAAGTAGGTCCCATATGCCAACGCACGTATTTAGAAGTTTAACGTGCTGTTTTAACTGGGACTTTTTCTTCAGATCATGCTATAAAGATAAATAATCTTTATTGATATTATAAAGTTGTAACATACATATATAAGTACTAATATTATAGAATATGCTACACAAATTACAATATCTCGTCAAATTGAATTTATTTTAAATTTATGTAGCTTTAATAAAATTTTAGAAGGTACAATGCCTAGTTTTATTTTGCAGATGTAGGTATGCTAAAAGAAACATAAAAATACTGACCAATAATGGTGATCATCCACACCATGAAGTAGGAGTAGAAGGAGATCCACAGCATGGAGATAATGAAGGTGACGGGGTACCAGCGGCCGCGGCAGTCGGGCATGGTGTGGCGGCAGGCCCAGTGCACCGGCCAGCACGTGTACCACCAGGCCAGCTGCAGCGCGTCTGATACACGGACATAACGTATATAATACAGCGGCAGTCGGGCACGGTGTGGCGGCAGGCTCAGTGCAAAAATAAAAGGCCTAGTGTAAAATAATTGTTATCATATTTTTCTCGCGTACGAAAATATCGTGAAGGAACAGACATGTTTGAAGACCCCAAAATCCGTGGATATGACTGTGCCATCCGTGGAAGGAGTTCTCCAGACGTTTTTAAGTCATCGATGATATACTTACCAATCATAGAAGTTTAAAGCTATAATTGGCATTTAGTTTTTGACTGATGTTCGCTGAGTTGCGACTTGCGGCTATGTTGTCGTTAATTTTACTTTTTTTACATATCTGTCCAAATTTGGGGCATGGAAAAGGTGTAGATTTTTTGTACGGGAGGTTAGCAGGATTCTTCAGAGATACGGAGATAAGTATTTAACATTATCTCTCTTTTTTTTAATTGCATGCAAACTTACTGGCTCCGATGGGTTTGACGAGTGGGTCGATAGCGGTCTCAGGGTTGTACTCCTTGGCTTTGTAGTAGGGCTGCGCGGCTGCAATCGCCTGGAATACCAATACAATGTATCAAATATGGGAATATACCACAATTAAACATAAAACATAAACATAAACATATTTATTGCAAAAACTTTACATGGTACATAGAAATTAAGGCTCTGCCTTCTGCTTTAGTTAACAACTGTGTTGCAGAAGGCAAGGTCTTCCAGTGGAACATTACTTAGATGTTTTACAATATATACTTTGATATTAATATATTATAATTAACCTTTAAAAAAAAAGTTAAAACAACATTCAAAAGTTCGCATATTTCAAGGTTTGTATATTGCCCATGTTTGTGAAATATAGTTGTTGTGTATTATGTATGTGTGTATGTATGTATAATAATGTATGCGTGTGTGTATGTGTGTGTGTGTGTGTATGATAATAATTCGCTCGATGGTTAACGATATAAAGTCAATGAATCACTTGCACCTGTACCTAATACAGTACTGTACTATAATAATAAAATAATAGGTAGAAAAAACACGTCAATGGTATAGAACTATTAACGTGTTTTTTTCTACCTACAAGAAGTCTTACCTAAATATTAATGGTAGGCATTATGTAAAATAATTGTATAAGTATTAATTGTACAGTTTTTTTAACTTATTCGATTATTTTGTCCTGGCGATTAGGTACACTGTTAAGAAACACGAAAATAAAAAGTAATACCTAAGTAATAAACTTTTATTTCACAACAAACAGTGTATTATGTAATTATAAGTGTAGAAAAAATGCAATTACTACACTTTTTGGCCCATCAAGGACTCGCTGAAAAGTGGTGAATTGATTTTCTTTAAATAGTGCATCATCAACCACTTACGCTTGGTTTATTTTATTAATTTAACAATTCATACGTAATTAAATAAAACGAAACTAAATGTCAAATTCACTAAATAGCCCGCCCTTAATCGTTCCCGATGCAAATGTGCCCATCAAGCTCGCTGCGTTACCGCGCTGAATGGCAATAGCTAGTCGTTGCACCAGAAACAATCGAGATAAAGTTTATTTAGCGTAAACAATCCAAACTCTCACCTGTTGTGGTTGTTGTGCGGCGGGTGGTTGTTGCGGGGTGGTGTCGGTGGACAGTTGTTGCTGAGCTGGTTGTTGGGGCTGCGCGCCCCACCCGCCCGCGCCCGCGCCCGCTGCTGCGCCCGCGCCGCCGCCCGACTGCAACCAGGCAGATGTTTACTAACCGACTTAAAAAAAAAACACTGGACCGAATGAAAAAAGAAATATGGGACCATTTCAGAAACAATTCCCATCGAATAAAAAAAAGAATTTTTGAAATTGGTTCATAAATAACGGAGTAATTGCGTAACATACCCACAAAAAAAACTTTCAGAAGACTTGATAATCTCTTATTCTTGAAGTCGTTTAAAAAGGAGGTTATCCTATTGGTAATTTTTTTTTACAAGTAATTTTACTTTGATAAGGATCGGTCCAAATCTTAGGGTCTTCTTTTTCTTATCGATTGAGAGTGGCCAACTCTGGTGTCGAGAGTTCATCAAGCCGCCCTAAGGGCCTCTGGCATGGCTTTACGACTGCCGTACTAGACAAGCGTGTTACATCTAAGGCTGCAACAATGCTTAACATCAGGTAGGCTGTAGTCAAACGTAAACCTATCCCACGTAAAAAAAACAGCCAGGACCTACAAATTTAACGAGTAATCGAACCCACGGAATTTTAGGGTTTATGCCATAGAGTTCGTATACCAGGAATGGTACCTATGTATTGTCAGAAGTTGCAATTTTGTCCGAATCTAATCTAGGTGGCTTGTTAGTGTAAAGTTACCGTGTCATTCCAAGACGAGTCAGCGTCCCAGGCGCGCGAGGGGTCCCACACTGGGACGGGGTCTGCGTTGTACGCCGCGTTCTCGTATGCACCTTCAGGGTTGTACGCTGGAATAGATAGTATAGTCATCATTTTGGCAAACATTTGATATTCAAGTTTGTTGTTTGAAGTCGGTTAAGGAGCAATCGCTGCGGAAAAACAGTATATATTTCTCCAGAGTTTCATTTACATTGGACTTCCGCAAAGTAACTTTGATATTATCACATCACAAATGTACATCTTATTTGATATTATCACAGAATGAAGCACTGGTCTGTGTTTCTTTACTGAGCACAATAAAGCTAAGAATATTTTTAAACCAGGCTTTTTTTTTAAAGTTCAGGCCATAAAATTGGGATAACGTTTGGCAAAACTTATCTTCACTCAAATAAGAATAAAATTAAACAATATATTGGGTAATTTTGAATGGAGAATCACAATTCTTTCTTCAGTCACCTCGACCCCGGATCACTGTGGCAATCTAGCCCTTTATACAACAGTATATCACTCACGTGTGTTCTGCAGCGGTGTCTCCTTGGTCTGTCCCTCCACTTGAGTGTATTCCTCACCCGCGGCTGGGGCAGGAGGCTGTCCACCGCTCCTGTAACATAACATTGTTAACTATGTGAAGACAGAAAACAGAGACTTTATCAGCACTAACGAGCTCTGTACTTCAATAACGGCTATAATATAGTTGCCGTAATAATTGTTTTTGTTTATTGATTCAAATTATTTTTAAAGTTTTTAGTGTCCATTTGGTCTAATATGATAATATGTTATAAGTGTTTCAATAAAATATGCATCAGATACCGTGTTCTCACAATACAGGCTGATTCCTAGTGTTTGTACAAATGTAATTGTACAAATTGTTATCTTTTTTGACCACAGAGATGTTCTCTGTCACCCTTCTGTTAGATATCTATTCATATTCATTTATTTTCGTAAAGCCTATTTACACGTCCAATAAAATATGCCATTTATCAAAATTATAGCAAACATGTTTGAATGTCAATGTTGATGTATTACTGTTCTATTCCTATCTTGGTTGTGGCCTCTGCGGTATGGCCGCAATTTTGCCAATGTCGCGTGTTGTGTTGACAAACGCTGAATGGATTGGCCGGTGAAATAAAGTGTTTATTACTTTTTCTTTTTTTTTACGTATGTTGATGTATTTACTTGTAAGTGACAAGTGCCGCCTGCTCCTCCCTGGTGGGCAGCTTGAAGGGCAGCGGCAGCGTGAGCACCCAGCGCTCTAGCGCAGCGTTGTAGCGCAGCGCCACGCAGTACACGCCGTACATTATCAACATGAACAGCGCTTCCGGCCTGCAACACATACGGGGAATTAAGGCTTGGACTGTACTTAGATGTTTCAAGAAAATTCACTTAAACATTGCCTGTACAACACACATCACAGGGGACTTTTTAGTATCCACTTCGCAATCTTCACTATCTGTCGCTAAACGTCTTAAATGCTGTGTCCCAATAGCCCAGTTTGAGATCTAATGCCACTGGCATGCATGCAAAGCGTTGGCTTTTAAGGATATTTGCTTTAGAGGATTTGATAGTCAAATACACCCATTGATCATCAAATCCTCTAAACTGACACCCGCACTAGCAAACGGTTTTTACACTGGTAAGTAAATAGTTAAGTATCTCACCAAGACACGTATCCATTGCAGATGGTGCACAGCATGACGAGTATAGAGATGGCGTAGAAGAAGCAGTCGCGGCAGAGAGGCCACCAGTTGAGGTGTGACACGGTGCCGGCGCACAGCGCGCACACGCTGATCACGAACATTATGTTGAACACGGCCGACCCGATCACACCCGACACGCCTGCAATGTTGAACACATAGTTGAGGTGCACGACTTGCACTTGCTGAATGGCGAAGGAGAAATTTGTAAGGAAACCAACATGTTTGAGGCTTAGAAAACCCGAAGGACGATGATGATCTGGAAGAATATGGACAACCAGTTCTTGTATAACTCCCTTAATAAATTTAATCTGCGGAGGATTCACGACCTTCAGTAACGAGTAAATGCGACTCTAGAACGAAAAAACTTAAAAATTACTACTTTATTCCTTAACACACGCACCGATATCATCCTGTGCACAGAAGACTCCAATGACGACAGTAGCGACCTCAGGGGCCGAGCTGCCAGCCGCCATGAACGTAGCTCCGGCCACGTCCGGGGCGAGTTGTAACTCTGGAAGGAAATAAAAACATGTACCTAAGTGAAGCGATACATTACAAGATGCAAAAGTCAGGGTAAGGAAATACATACTTATTACTGTGAGTATATTAGTGTGAGTGTTCTTATCTTATATCAATGGAAATACCTACTGTATAGGCAAACTTAAACAAGACAAGCTTCAGTGCGATTACTTTTGCCAAAGGTTTAAAGGGGTTTGTCTTTCTCACTTGGACGCGGTTCAACGTTGGCCTAATGATAAAAAATGTGTTGTGCTGTGTATCATGGCACGACTCCTCATAAAGCAGAGAACAGATCTATCACTGATCGATGTAAAGTTCTATATTACTCTCGTGTCGAGAAGTGTCGACATGTGTCGAGACGTGTCGAGAAGATAAAGGCCCAAGACTAAATACCCAGTTAGTCAGGACCTCGATCAGTTTCTGGGCGTCTGGCGAGAGGAAGGTGTCGATGTCGACCGATGAGGGAGACATAGAGATAGATAGACAGATATTATTTATTAACATACAGAATTACAACTAACTTATTACAATAATAATAAGAGTTGGCATCAGTCATGTCTCGTCAAAAAAAATTACTAGTTAAATTAAATTAAAATAAAATTCAACGTATAATTATTTTAGCTGTAGAGGGAGTTGAAGCAGACTTTTGCCCAGTAGTAGGGCACAATAGGTTAATAAAAAAGACTCACCCTCGCAGATCCGGTTGAGGCTGGAGACGAAGTACTCGTCGCACACTATAGCCAGCCCGATGAAGGTGAACACCGCCACCAGCACGTGCAGGATCAGGCCGCCGTGCATGCGCGCGTACTGACCCATCAGGGGGCGGGGGAACTGGAGAACGAACAACAGAATGCGTTAACATATGACAAGTGATTGTTGTCCCAGTGAATTTATACTCGGTTCCTTATAAACCAGTAGCCATTTGAGCAATAAAACACTGCTCTCTCCCAAACTAAATGCCAATTTATGTGAATGCAAATATATCAAAAACTATTAGACCGATTCTCGTGTAACATTATACTGTCTTGTAAGTAAAACATATTTAATCTGATTCACAGAAAACACGTCTCCCAAACCACTGGACGGATTGGGCTGAAATTTGGCATGAAGATAGATTATTTGACGTAGGCATTCGCTAAGAAAGGATTTTTGGAAATGCCATTTTTATAGGAATCAAGTAGGGGTGCATATTTTACTTCTTAATGCGAGCGAAGCCGCGAGCACCCACTAGTTAGTAATAAAAGTGACCTGTTCTATAGCAGGCGGGGTGCAGTTGGGCCGCAGCGGGTGGACGGTGGGCACGGCAGACTTGCCCAGCAGCTGCTTTTCGTCTTCGCGGAGCATTGTCATCTCTTCATCCTGGAACGAAAAATAGAGTTTTCAAATGATTTCCGTTTTTCTTTTAAATGTGTATGTAGAAATGCAGCTAGGTAATAATGAATACAATAACGATTTCTTTATTGGAGTTGCTAATACTCGTAACGCTATACATAGATACAGTCTGTTATGGATGTCTTACTACTACAGCATATAAAAAAATATTTTAAAGTACTCAGAAATATTTTTATCTACGTGATTATCGCATATGAATGAAATAGTTGAAATACCAATAATACCGTTGTACCTCTCTCTTCGTACATTCAAATATAATATAGAGCTTCTTTTTCGGGAAGATTTTTCTCAAGTTCTGTGCAAAATAAAAAATTTCAGATCATATATCAATCGATTCTAATTGTGTAAGTAATTATTTAAGTTCACCAGCTTCAAAAAGGCTCTAAAGCGTAAGTAAACACGACTGGCTGGATTGGATCTTTTCTGGTAACAACGTCAGGTTTAATTAAAACAGGCTTGCTACTAGAATCATACCATTTCCAATTCTGCCGATCGTGTTTCTTTCCAAATCAGTTTACTAATAACTATACAATGAAGGATATATAAATTCGGCTTTACTTCTTTATACCCCGCGTCCTTCTGCGTCTTCTTATCGACGGGTTCCTCCTCCTCCTCGTCGAGGAGCCCCTTCATCCGCTTCTTGTCCCCCTCCGTGGAGCTCCCCACATCGATAGGAGTCGTGCGCTTGGGCTCGTCTGGAAGTAAGATGGAAGGAATATTAGTTGGGTCAGTTGGCGAAAGTTCGTGTGTATGTATGCCATTAATATTGCAAGGCCTTTATGACTGGCTTACACAACGATTCTTATACCCATAAAGCCATCTTTTACAGACAGACAGATGTTTTTATAGTGGCCACTAGACGAGATATTACTAGATCAGAGTTATCTTATAAAGTAAAGGAGTATATTATTTTAGTGTTTATCTCCAGAAAGTCTCATAGTGGTCGCTATGTATGGCCCCTTTCACCAAGTCAGGTATATCTAGATCGAACCTTCACAATTTTCCTATACGTGGCCAAGAACACAGTACCTTTAGTTCCATCCGTCTTGTCTCCAAGCGAGACTTCCTCAGCCCCAGATGGCGTGAACCCCTTGTCCAGGTCAGCGCCGGGCTCGATGGAGGCGCTGAACACGGCTTGGAACACGGAGTAGGCGATGAAGAAGACAGACACCGTCAGCCACCGGTGCCGCCGGGGCCGGCGCATCCTCTGCAGGGGAGAAATATACACTGTTATCTGTAATGTCGATATTTATTTATCATTACTTACATTTGAGAGTCTGATATTGAATCACCAAGTCGCTTGAGTTGCAACTCTGGGGTCTACCCCAGATGTATGTAGCTTTTATTTCTCCAGAGTTTCATTGACAATGGATTTCCGCAACGTAACGCCTGATTCAATATCTTATTGATCAGTTCTTCTAGTGGTTTTATTATGCTTTAATTGTTAGCAACATAGAAAAAAGAGGCAGCAGGTTAGCAACTTCTCGCGGTTTTTTTGCCATGTATGATTTATGTCATCTATAATGGCTGTGACAATTAGAAAATAAAGATTTTTAAAAACTAATTTATTTGGGACTTTTTAGATAACGTTTGATAAGGTTTTATAAGAAACACAGACTAATGAATAGGTTTGAATATCTAAAATGTAAATAGAATCCACGTGACCTTTCTGCATTCACAAATAATATGGATTTAAAAAGTCTAATATACACACAGTAGATTGGCCACTAGCAGACAAAATCGTGGTAACTATTATGTAACATATAATTTAACCTACAATATTAAACAGTCAGCAGCAGACCACTAAACGTATCGTCTTTAATATCGACACTCTTATAACGTTCCGATGCGACTGTGTGATATGGGTACAGATAAATCTGGGACTGTTGGCAAGCCATAGCCCACTAGAATCGGTGCAAACCGGAATTTAATTTAAACTGTAGGGTCCAAGTTGACTCGACAGCCAATAAATATAGGAGGCCCTTAGGCTAGGCTTGTAGATTATATAATAATTTTCTTTGTTGGTTCATCGGGCGAGTTGTAGTCGAGAGTAAATTCCTAAACACTTTTTATCTAAATTAATATAATAAATAATAATAATCTAAATATATAAAACTCAAAGGTAACTGACTGACTGATATAGTGATCTATCAACGCACAGCCCAAACCTCTGGACGGATTGGGCTGAAATTCGGCATGCAGGTAGATGTTATGACGTAGGCATCCGCTAAGCAAGGATTTTTGGAAAAGCCGCTTTTAAATGGGTGAAATAGGGGATGTAAGTTTTACTTCTTAATGCGAGCGAAGCCGCGAGCATCCACTAGTCGTGTAATAAGTTTGAGAAACTATGCCCATGTTATTGTGAACTGTGTGTCGGTACTTAGGTATGTAAATTGTGTATGTATCACATTAACGATTAGGTATAGGTATTACCGAAGAAAATTGTAGACAAATATGGTGACCTTTCCCTTGTAATATTCGAGTACGTCCTTATAAAGGCTCGTTCAAATTTCATGATATTTCTCCTATAAAATCTCCATTTTACTACAGATTTTACGAGAGATCATAAAAACAGGCGTGAAAACTTTATTAGCAGGCAATTATTAAAGTTATTGTTCGATTGATTAGGTGGAAAATACCTCTTCTACTCTTAGAAGCAGAAAGTTTTCGTTTGAAAGATTCAGATTGGTTGTCGACGTTTTACTTTGTGGTAATTGTAATATAATTTGATGACATTTTAGCAAATGGAACCACGCCAGACGAATGGAGCAAATCTACCACAATTCTACTCCACAAAAAGGGTGATAGAAGTGACTTAGGAAACTATAGACCGATCAGTCTGATGTCTAATATGTACAAAGTCTTTTCAAAAATCATACTCAATAGAATTTCGGCAACTTTAGATCAAAATCAACCACAGGAGCAGGCGGGCTTTCGCAAAGGGTACTCCACAATTGACCACATACAAGTAGTAAGTACCATCATAAATAAATACAGAGAATACCACAAAACCTTGTATGTCGGATTTATTGACTACGCAAAGGCGTTCGATTCCCTTGAGCATAGTTCGATCTGGATGGCGCTCAGACAAAACGGGATTGAAGAAGGGTACATACAAATTATAAAAAACATTTACGCTTCGAGTTCTGCAAAAATTCGGATGGAAAGGGATGGTGATGAATTTCCGATTAGAAAAGGGGTACGGCAAGGAGATCCACTCTCACCTAAGATATTTTGTTCGGTTCTGGAAATGATTTTTAAAAACATAGGTTGGCAAAATGAGGGTATATTGATAAACGGGGAATACCTTAGCCACCTAAGGTTCGCTGATGATCTCGTAGTATTTTCAGAATCAGCAAAAAACCTAGAAACTATGATACGGGATATAGCGAGAGAAAGCTGAAAGATCGGACTGAGAATAAACGCCTCAAAAACAAAAATTATGACGAATGGTCTAAAACAGGATGTGATTGTAGAAAATGACATTATAGAATACGTGGACGAATACATATATTTGGGACAATCTATTTCTTTCGAAGATTTGACTGAAAAAGAGATTAACAGACGGATAGGATTGGCTTGGAAGAAATATTGGAGCCTTAAAGAAATAATGAAGAGCAAAGACATACACATAGACATCAAAAGCAAAGTATACAACGTCGCTATACTACCCTGCCTAATCTACGGGTGCCAGACATGGGCTCTTCGGAAAGCTGATGAGAACAAGCTAGCAATATGCCAGAGGAAAATGGAAAGGAGCATGCTCAGAATAAAACTCTCAGACAAAATTAGCAACAAAAAAATAAGAAAGAAGACCAAGATTAGAGACATCATCACAGCAGTGAGATTGTTGAAGTAGAATTGGGCAGGGCATATATGCCGAATGGACACTAATAGATGGACGAAGAAAGTCATAGAATGGCTTCCGCGCGAGGAGAGAAGACAGAAAGGCAGACCAAAAAGGAGATGGGACGATGTTTTTACTCACAAATATGGACAGGAGTGGAGGCGGATGGCGAAGGACAGAAAACTATGGTCGCAACTGGGGGAGGCCTACGCCAAAGAGGCGACGTCTACTTAAATTAAGCTGTAACACAGGGACCTAAAACAATGTTTGACATTAATATTTATTTTATTTGACATTAAGCATAAGCATATTTACAAAAACATTAACATTTTTATTTTCATTTGACATAAAATTTATATAAGAGTAATTATGGACATTGTAATGAAAATTTTTATCGAAAGTGGATGAATAAATGGCTATTTTATTTATTTTATTTTATTTATTAATTGTAATACAAACACAATGCTAATGGTTTTATTGACGGGCAATTAATTGAAATTATAATTAAACTAGCTGTGCCAGCGACTTCGTCCGCATGTAATAGTTATTACCATAAAAACGGTTCTAGTGAGTTAATCTTAAAAGATAGACATATATTGTTGCAGACTTTTTGTTAGATCATTTCAAGAGGAATCATTCTTTCATACATATTTTTTGATATCTTGAACCGTTTTCGCAGCACACGCAACGGAAGCCCTCAAAGATGCATAATTTTGCCCGTTTTTTTTTCACATTTTCCATTGTTTTTTCGCTCATATTAGTTGCAGCGTGATGTTATATTGCCTAAAGCCTTTCTCGATAAATGGTCTATCCAACAAAAAAAAGATTTTTTCAATTCGCACCAGTAGTTCCTGAGATTAGCGCGTTCAAACAAACAAACTCTTCAGCTTTATAATATTACTAGTTGTGCTCTGTGCGCGGGCGCCAAGGGGCCCGCGAGGGGGGGTTTAATGAAGGGGGGGAGCTCCGATATATATGAAAAAATATCCATAGGTCTCATGGGCAAAGTGATGGTGAAGCTCGGCCTTCAGCCTCGCTTCTTCCTCGATTTGACATCACAGCACTTGCTCCGTCACTAAATTCATCCTGAACCATCAAAGTGATAGTGAAGCTCGGCCTTCGGCCTCGCATCTCCCACAGTTTGTCGTAGGAAGTGTTGCGGTTCGGCCTATGGCCTCACCGCAGCACTTGCTGCGTCGTTTTGTTTGGCCGTAGGCAAATGTATGGGATTTGTATTGAGGCATTTTTTTTGTACATAAGCTATAATTTTTTTAAGCATAAGCTAAATTCATCCTGAACCATCAAAGTGATAGTGAAGCTCGGCCTTCGGCCTCGCATCTCCCACACTTTGACGTCGCAAGTGTTGCGGTTCGGCCTTCGGCCTCACCGCAGCACTTGCTCTGTCGTTTTGTTTGGCCGTAGGCAAATGTATGGGATTTGTATTGAGACATTTTTTTTTGTATGAAAGCTATATTTTTTTTTAATTATTGGGAACATGCATGCAGTTCTCTCCAATATTAGTTCAAGCATCACCCCCTTAAGTTAAGAAGCATGTTTAAAAAGGTTACTTTATTTACACTTTGACTATATTAAGCTTGAAAATAAACAATCCTCATATCTACATAAAAATAGCACACAATACAGTAAGATATACTTCAACTACAATCTGAAATCTTCTATTTTCCCCATAGAATACAAACAGTATTTTACGATTCACGTAACGCGAAGAAAACCCAGTTTTCGTCCGACGGGGCAAGTTAACAGTCCCTCTTTGGATGATAAGCCGCGTCGATAACTTCGCGAATTCGCCGAATAAAATCCTAAATACTTCACTATATTTTTCCCTAATATCTTCAAACTATTTTCAACCTTATTTATAAAATATTTAGGTATGAAATGGGAAGTAATTGTGAGTGAATGCCTGACTGTAAAGGTCTCAGGGGAGCAATCGGAGCGAGTCGAGTATTCTCGACTAAGATATCTTGTACACTCTTACAAATAATAGGTACTATGGAATTGTAACTGAGCTAAAAAATAATTCCATGAGATATATCTAACATAGTTGAGATAATAACTAAAACATGAAAATGTAATTTATATAGGTTAATAATAATATATTTCTTTATTGCACACCAACACAAGTGTATATTACAAAGTAAAAAAATAAACAAATAAAAACGTACAAATGGGCGGCCTTATCGCCTTAAGCGATTTCTAAGGGTAAGGTTAAGTTTTCAAATAGTAAATAAACTAATAATAAACATATTTTTACTTTTTGACTAGATGGTCAACCACTGCTATGGCGGTTGTGTTGGTGGGCAGAGCTTAATCCTTTAGAGATCAACTGCGACCAAGCATTCTGCAGCGATCGGCTATTTTTGTTATCCATCATCATTAACCAATCACAAGCCTGCTGTCTTTGAAATAAAGGTGCGTGGGAGAGATATGACACGTAGAAGCATTCTCGCCGCGACATTTGTAAGGAGTGACGCTTCTGTAGTATCAATAATTCGCAGGTACACTCCAAATTTACATGATTAGATCGATAGAGTATAGGTTTGCGTTGAGAAAGGTCGGTTTTGAGGGTCTGGGATAATTATTTATAGCTATAGGAGATGCCCGGGTTTAAGTGGATAAATATAATTCGTTGCGAAGCCATTATAAACGGTCTATTACTGTTTGTTTAGTTATTAAAAACTTTTAGACTAAGTATTAACAGACTATTAAGGGAGAGAGAGGGAGCAGAGGGAAGCGAACTATATTATGCCCTAAACTTCAAACAGGCAACAGGGTCACACAATTCAATTTTTTTAGAATAAGCATATAATAAATATCACTTTTTTTAATCATTTTTATTTAAGGGGGTTTTTTCAAAGAGAAAATGTCACCCCCCTACATAACTAAATAATTGGTAATATGGTTTTATAGAACGACGGGGTAGAAAGGGTTACTGATAACTTACGTAAAATTTTGTATTTTGCAAAACAATATCACATTTTTTGTTTCACATACACCTTTTGTTACATTAAAAACCGGAGTATATGCGAAGTATAACAAATACTATAACTTCTACATATTGATAAACATTAAAATTTCGTTAAATATATTTGATGCACTAAGTAAAATTTGCGTATCGATAATTAATAGCATTGGTTTTAGTACTTATAATTGAAAACGTTGATAACAAAGCAATTTATACTTGACTATTTTAATGGGTTGTTAATGAAAGTAAATATCGCTATTTTCACTAACGAATAGATGAATATTTTACGCACAAAATATCCTCAACATTAATTTATACAAAGGGTTGGTTCATTTATTTACTCTTAATTACGATGCGTATATTTACAGAAGCAGCGTACCTTCGTAGCGACAGATTGTCTTGACTTTTGATACGGTAGTAGTAGGTCCGTGGAAGGACCTGGGCGCCCACCACGACGTATCTGCCCAAGTAAACTCCCCTAACGAATTAATTCTTCGGGGGAGTCACGACCCTCAGTCATGAGGATATACGACTCAAAGAGAGTAGTAGGTATACTAGGGTCTTAGTAGTGATATACTTACATATAAGGCTATATTATATCCATATATTATAGTTGGATTTCATGTACTAATGCATTTTAAAAATCTCTGTAGTCTCATGAATTCGATCTACCCACCTACAAAAGTTTGTAAAAACGCCATATGTGCCTAAGTTTATAAAAGCGAACTGCTTGTTTTCACGTCCATTAAAAACACAAAACAGTTCAAAAAGTGCATTTTAAAGCGCATTCAGGGAAACTAGAGCGTACGTAACCTTTCTACAAGTACCTAGTGCTTAACATAAACTTAACGTTGCATTTTTATAAATGGTTTGTGAACATTCTCTGTTTTAACGCTAGAGCAAAAAAACTAGAAATAAACTTTTGCGTGAAAATTGTATTGAAATTGTGCCGATTCACTTATGTTATGGGGTTGGGAAATATTCCTTAAAAAGTTTAATGTCATGACTGCCTTTGACTATATCAAAATCAGCCCGAAAATAATGTCTTCGGTCGGTCTTATAATCGGTCTTACCTATTAAATATTGGTTATCCTTTCTGGGTTGTGGAGGTCTGATGGCAGTCGCTATGTGCAAAAATAATAAGTGGAGCCGACACAATTGGAAACATGGCTAGAGTAATGTAGGTTAGACTTGTTTTAAGTATATGCCTAACCCAATGTAACTAAACTAAAAAGTGGTGTGGTAGCAGGTATAAATAACTAACTTTCAAATAATTAATTATTACGTAGGTAATATATTTAAAGCACTCCGTTATATTTAATTCTAGGTATACCAGGGCCCGGGTAAACTTCGGTTTAGTATGTCCTAACGTAATGCCGTAACAGATGCAAGATGTGTCCTATTACATTGTCTGTGACCGCGCCGGGTATTGATCGGGTATACAGCGCCGTGGGGCACCAGCGTAGCTTGGACTCCGGGAATTTTGGCGGGAACTTAGTGTATGCTGATTTTTGACAAGTAAGAATTTACATTTTTGTGAAACAGTAGATATAATTATAACATTAGTATAGATATAATAATAACAGATGTAAAGCAAATGGGCCTAAGTATAACCGGGTAAACTGTATACTACATCTTTACCCGTAACTGATGCGTGATTACTATTACATTGTCTGTGACCGCGCCGGGTATTGATCGGGTACAGCGCTGTGGACTCCGGGAAATTTGGCGGGAACTTAGTGTAAGCAAATTTTTTACATGCAAAATTAGAATAGTAGATAAATTTTTATTCATAATTTTAGTATTCTGACTTACTAGTATTGTCCTGGTCAAAATTTGTATGATTTTGCGATGATTAACACAAAGCATATAAACAACACCTTCTGTTAGTTTTCGTTCATAAGTTATTAAGTGCGTAGCTTTGGGAAAAAAATAAAAATACTGCTGTAATTTATAATTGATACACCTAAACGAATTCTTAGTGAACATAATTAATTCGAGTTGAAAACATCAAATTATACAATGATCTTTATGTGTAAGTGTATGTTCGTTTGCGCCGGGTATTGATCGAACACAAACCAAACTGAGCGAGTGTGGGTCACCACTGTAGGTAGACCTCTGGAAGTAAAGGACATTTAGGGGGACCGAATGTGTATTTTTCATCCTGTTACAATCCCAACTGGCACAGTTCAGAATAATTTATTTGACCGCTCAGTGCGTCACGCCCTCATCGTCACATGTGTATGTTTACTTATATTGTCGTAACTGAAGCAGATTTAAACATCATGATTTAGTCAGGCATCAACTAACTGGCTTAAATATTTTACTTATTTTTTTTATACAGTAGGTACATCAAATTGCAATAAGCTAACGGGGCAATTTATTTTTACTCCGATCGGCAGATTCCTATAATATTTACAATTTGAATACCCTGTATACGACTACGTATGAGCAAAAAAGTCGATGTTACGAATATGTAAATCGCCACTTATTTTGTTCAACTCTACTCCGTAGAACCGAGAGTCGTAAATTATGCAAATCTAAACCAATTACATCCTAACTGACTACCGACGTCGAGAGGTCTGATTAAACTGGCCGCTCGTGAGCTCCCACATCATATTCTATGTCACCGGGAATAAAATACCCCTACGAATAAAGATAATGTAAAACGGTAACTCCATATTTGTAAATATTGCGTCAAATATGTTTCCATTCTTCTATACCTCTCTCATACGATTGCAGAATATAACCTGCTGAAGTGCCGACTATGCTACTACACAACGTCAGATTTAACAATATCAAACCTTCAGGTTCCACCCACCAAATTCTCCCTGTGGTCAACTAGAACTCTAGCTCATCTCAACAAGAGGAAAGAAAGAAAAACATCATCATCATCATCAGCCTAATGGGACCCACTGCAGGGCATAGGCCTCCACCCTCTTACGCCAATACTCCCTGTCTTGCGCTGTTCTTGCCCAGATGTTTCCATCTAACTTTCTAATATCATCCAGCCACCGTTGCACAGGTCTTCCTACACTTCGCTTACCTAGCCGTGTCGTGCCCTAGCCGTGAAGAAAAACATATTATATTGTACCAAATAAAGCAAATGTTACAAAGACAATACTAGAGCTAGGAAGATACACAAAAAAAGAAAAAAATGTTAAGTAGTTAGTAAGAAAGCGTAGATTAGGTTCCCCCATAAACCACCTGAGGGGTTAGAAGTATTCACACACTAAAAAAAGGAAGATACACATACAATTGCAATGCAACGAAGCATGGTTTAGCTCAGTTACGTTTCCGTGGTATACTTTATTCGTATAATACGCCCGAGAACCGGCATCGTATGGTACAAAGCGCTGTGATAATCTCTGCGTGAAGATTTGTGGAAATAAGAGAATTGTTCTGTTGGATCTCGCGACTTGTTTTTCGTGGAAATATTTAATGGTGTTTAGGAAAAAAGCTTCATATGTGCTGCATTTTCAGTTAGGTCACTTGCTTGTTGTTTTTCGAGAAAATAGTTTAGTGGTACAAGAATATGGACCTGATTTGTTTTGTTATCATTATATTTCACTATTGTAGTGTAAGATTTGTTAGAGACCATCCTAAACCGAAATAATGGCTGGCTGGTGTATCAGGGTGTATTGAAAACCAACCTCTTAAAAGTATTTGTTTTTTCTTTCATGCAGCAGTTTTTTCACTAATTAGTTAAATTTTTGGTACATACCTATGTAGCATTACGTCTGAAAAGTAAAATAGATTACTCGTTTTTAAAAATAACACAAGTGAAACCTTGATTTTCCACTAGTCGTATAATACAAAGCTCTGTGATAAATAATCATTTCTGTTTGAAGACGTTTGTGTTGAAATAAGATAATTATATATTCTGTTTTGTTGGATTTTCATCCGCCTTTCGTTGTTTTTCAATAGGGATCTGATAATTTTTGATATCATTATGATTTCTTTTGTATTGTAACGTATTATAAGGTTTCTTAGCTACTTACATAAAACAAGAATACAATAAGATTTTGAATTTCTAACCCTTTTTAACAAAAGAATCACTAGCATGTACATATAAGACTATTAGACAATTTTTTAACCGACTTCAAAAAAGGAGGTTATCAGTCTTCTTAAAGGTTTTTTTTATCACTACGTAGGTACGTTAGCTAAGTTTTGTATAACAAAGGTTAGTCTGACATGGTTTGGCGATTGTCATACTTACACTTTCCTGTTATCTGCCTCACGGAAGTGCCCGATGTGCCTTGGTCGCCTATCCAAAACCTGGCCGCATTTACAATTGCATACAAATACATTTGCTAGCTGTATCACGCTCAGTTAAACCTTTAACCTTAAAAACTTTTGTTAAGGTTCGTATTTTAGGTCGGCAATTTATCCACGCTCAGGGAAAATAAGATAATTTGTGGAAACAAATCCCGGGCGTGCTGTCGGAAACTAATTTGGAAACCTTACCTAAACAGTCCCTTTGTACCGAAAATAATTTTAAATAGGGCTTACTGCCCACAGCTGCCGAAATGTTTACTCTACTAAAGTTTCGCTTTTGAAATTAGTCGATAGTATTGTATTGAGATAATAATAAAAGGTAATACAAACATTTCCTAAAATAATGGTAATAAAATCTTTCGTATGCATTCGTGAAAAAAAATAAAAAACACCAAATTAAAACCTCTGTAGAGAAATCGAAAAGAGATTACGATCTCAACATCGTCTTGAGACCGACAATTTGTCGATATTTACGTCGCGCGCGTCGTTCGGAACGTAATTTGATTTATTGTCGATTGTTGTTAAGAAAAACGCTGGAAAAACGCGAGACGAGACTCTTTCGTGCGCTTTCAAATTTCGAATGGAAGCTGCCTTTTTAATTTCATCGGATTGTCACGGAGGAGTATTTAGTCTGATTCATGAAATCTGCTTGGTATTGACAGAGTTGGTGGTCCTTTGAAGAATTTATCTCGTTGTGTGATCTAAGTGCCTTCCTTCTTGAGTCGTATTTCTTTTGTAGGTACAAGGTGTCATGAAAACCTCGTATATTTTTATCCGTATCCTAATTTTTAGTAGCTTTAGAAGTACGGTAATATTACATTACTTATTAATGGAATAATGAGAGATGATTTGTTTTATATACTGTGTGTGCACATGCGGTGGGTTGACGATATTAGAACAATCGCAGGGAGCACCCGGGTTCGATCTGCGCAGGACCGGGACGAGTGGCGTACAAGAAGAGAGGCCTATGCTCAGCAGTGGGCGATAGCGGGTTGATGATGATGATGTGTGCACATAAGGTGATATTAACATTATAGGACCAACAGCTTGCATTTAATCAAGTAGTTATACCTACAATAATTAGAATTGTACCATTTTTGAGTTAGTAGCATATGTATGTACATACTAAAAAATATCTATAAGTAGCATTACAAATATTTAATATAATACAATCTTCAATTTCGAAATGTAAGCACAGAATAAATATTAGTAAACAAGCAATCCTAACTAGCGGTATTTAAATAGTACACCAGTAATGAAATAACAACATGTCATGCCACAAGCTAGTGCCAGTTTAAATAACTGAACAAATACAAGCTATGAGGTTGGACTTTACATAAATAATGTAGCAAACCAAACAAACACTGCAGTGATGAGTTTGGTTTTTTAATTCAAAACTTTGCTTTTACTAAGAGAGAGGTGATCTCTAGTGTCAAGAGTTTTGAATTGGAGAGCAAGTTTATCTTCTTTTGTGTAGGAATTTTAGAATATGTCGTTGATAAAAATACATATTATAAACAAGATATACAACCTAACTAATCTACTTAATCTTTGTCGTAGATTAAGTTAAAAAGTTGTATTCAATTGGTTCTTCGTGTCGACGAAGGTTTTGTAAAGAGCTGCTGTATTTTTTCGCGTATAACTTTAAAAGCTTTTACGTTTTTTACAAGAAATACATTTTCAATTTTCTTATTTCGCGTATGTGCCCTGTACCTAATATACTACACTTAAAATAAAACTCCCCGAGTAATATCTACGTTTGGACATCATATTGACCTATTTCCTACTTTGTAATGACTTGGCTTGCGACCCCGCTCTGTGACGTCATACATGACGTCATGTGGAGTACTCTGTAGTCACAGTATGCAGTAGGGCAACGTCAAGTAAGGAATGAAATATTTTACACAATAATTATCTAAATTATATAAAACTGAAACTGACTGACTGACTGATATAGTGATCTATCAACGCACAGCCCAAACAACTGGACGGACTGAAATTTGGTATGAAAGTAGATGTTATGACGTAGGCATCCGCTAAGAAAGGATTTTTGGAAATGCCACTTTTAAAGGGGTGAAATCCTCTATTGCACCCCTTTAAAAGTGGCATTTCACGCAAGTTTTACTTCTTAATGCGAGCGAAGTCGCGAGCACCTACTAGTGTTACATAAAAATATAAATCCAATTAGACTCTGTAGGGACTAATCTGACCAGGAGTACCAAAAATAACGTTTGAAGAAGTAAAAACGTTTCACATTAACAATTTGGAAAAGTGTTTCTGTACTATGATTATCTTGTTAAGTAGCTTAATAAATATAATTATACATAGCTTCTGAACATTTTGTTAACTACGAGGAATCACTAACTCCAAAGTTTGCGCAAGTAGCACATTTTTTTAATCTATTAAATAAAACACTGTCTAATACATGCCTTGAACATTACCTAAGTATATATATCTAAGTATTCACTGATCATTAAGCATGAAATAAAGCAGCAAAATGCAGATCCTTTTTTTGAAATCACCCAAGTGGTGCCAACTCGTCCCACTGACCGAGTAAACTGTGGCAACTGTGACGTCACCGAGGAAACAGGGTCGAGAGAGGCATTCGGGGAGTAATCGAAATTAGCAGCCATTTTATGCACCCAGAAAGGGGCCTGGACTCACAGACGGGAATAAAAATATCAAGGGGTTGATGTTAGTTTAGCGTGAGTACATATTATATTACTCTATGGTGAGTACTTCAAGGAGGTTTTGTTTCCGTTCATTTTAGGTAATCTATTTAGTTCTCACTATATTTTTTTCCAAGTCTCTCGCGGTAAAAAAAATATAATTTAAAAGCATAGGCTACAATCTATATGATTTCTAAATTAACATAGGTTATTTTCTATTATGTTATTGAATGATAAACCACAAACAAACATAAAATTGTTATAAAAGAAATCTTTGGTAGATTATATTATGTATTATTATCGAATTATATTTGACAAACATTAAGTAATTATAATTACCTAATAAACTAACGAAACTATAATTACCTATAGTTTCGTTTTCAAGTGAAAAAGTTTCCCAATTAAAATTGAATTGCATGTAAATTTATAGGTGCACTTACTATAAGTAAATTATGTACATACATATTTAATGTATAAATTGACACCAATGAATGTACTTTCTTTTTTTTTCATTTGTCCCTTTTTGCAGTCACTATCTATCTATATATCAGTGAGTCCATATCTTTATGTGGTGATACAATCATGGAATGTAAATGCCATGGCTAGGGCATGGAGAGAATGCGGCTTATGGCTTAATAAGCCTTAATTGACTCGTGTGGAAGCGTTTATGGTATTTTAATGGCTAGACATGAAGCTTTCTGCGATTGTCATGGAGAATTTCTTTCATGGCAAAAATTGTATGTTGAATGAATTAGTGTCGAAGTCTTAATATTATGCCATAACATATGTACTTAATAGAGCCAAGGCACAAGCTACTATATAAATATTTATTATTCTATAATTTACTTTAAAACCCCCAAGCGATATAACAATGTAAACTCCCCAAGATGATATCAAAACGATCTTCGTAAACGCAATAATAGAAGGAAAATATCGTGAAAAAGTTCTCCATTTGAAGCCTCAATTTGCTCGCGAATTCTGTACAAATTGTGCTGAAAGACGAGAAAAGCTGGTGTTTTCATTCCATCGGGAGAAAAACGAGTATTTCGTGACAGACATAGCAAGATGTAGCAGGGGAGTTATAGGAACAGAAGGGTAAGTTTTATTCTTCTTCCTTTCTATAGGTAACCGATTATATTATGGAGGTTGACTTCATATTCTAGAGGATTAGACAAAGATGCAAGTTGTTAAAATTTTAACCTCTTGTATAGTTATCTCTTTTTTGCCATGATACCGACTGTCATAGCAGTAGGGAAAATAAAGAGATAATGCCGCCAGCATATTAAGTGTAGGAACTTCTTTTTGTAATACTAATTAATGAAATATATTAGTTTATTGACACTGTTTTGTAAAAAATAATGTAAAATGTACGTATTATTAAGTCTAATTTGCACACCAGTAATGGTTGAGATGTATGATTCTAATATTAGATTTATATTACCCACCATCATGTACACAACTACATCTTGCCAATAAATGAATTTGAAATTTATCTTTATTAATTAATAAAAGAGTATCGATATGTTACACAGCGCTAAACTAATAGATGTATTGCTACACCGTAAACCATTCTACGAAAAACGTAGATGTCGTTTTGAGAATCACATGTGCTACGATAGTGCTACAGTTACAGGGCTGAAGTTATAATTCTGCCATTTCTAATCTGCGTCACTGGCGAAATTGTAATACAAAGAGACATTGTAGAAATGAGGTTCATAGGTTATTAGTTCATAATTCACATCAACCTGTTACAATTTACCCGTAATTTTGTACGAAATATCAAAATATATTTATTCCAAGAATTCTTTTTCTCCTTTCTTCTTTTATTTTCGGATTTCCTTTCCAAGAAACTTGGAGTGTTCATAGATAATAGAGATATTCTTATTTTTCTATTTTTTCTGTACAATCACTAAAATACAACGTCAAGAGAGAAACTTTCAAGACTTACTTTTGCTTTACTTTCAGGAGAAAGACAGATTTTTAACCGACTTGTAAAAGGGATTCTCAATTCAACTGTTTTTTTGGGGATATGTTACTCGACTACTCCGTTATCAATGTTTTTTTTTAAATTCTGGCCTTATTTTTATTCTGCAGTTACTAAGTATACACCAACGATGGTCTTAATAAAATAGCAGCATAATATGTAGATAAAGCTTGCCCCAGATTATTGTACATAGCCCAACATTGTCCTATATACTACAGTATCTATGTAAACTAGCTAGCAGACGCCCAGTCTGGGTAAATGTCTGTCCAAAGCTGAACAATAATGTAACCACATATTTCTTTGTAAGAGATCTTTTCTGTTTCTATAAACAGCAAAAAATTTGGCGTATTTTTAATGGAGAATTTCAAATATTCGCCCATATAGCCACATGGCGTATAAATTGATTAAGAAAGAGGTAGTTGCAGTATCTAAATGCTGTTATACAACTTGTTCTTTTACGTTTCGTTATTTTATAAGGTTTAACGTAGTTTTTTAAACGCGACTCTTATAAAACGGAAATCATGCTAACCTATTCCTTGATGGTGGTGTTATATTGTGAGAAAATCATGAAATTATTTTCACTGCTCTTTATAAAAGTCACGTTTAATGAAGGATTCAATAAAAAAGGAGTGATAATAGGTACTTGTCATAATTTTGTACTAATAAAATTGATAAGTAAGTTGAATAATACTTTTCAAACGTGGTCAGGTTTTAAAAACTGTTGTGTTTTTTACTTATTTAGATTCTACTTGTAATTGTGCTATTTTTGCCATAACGTCGTGTAAGGAGGCTGTCGGCCAGACTGTCTGGCGGGGGACGCTCAAGGCTGTGGTGCTATGTTACAGCTATTATTGATGGGATGCCGCAGCGACGGGGTGGGCTGCTGAGACTTACGAATTAAGTATTAAAATTATCAACCTTCCAGACCACTGTCGTTTTGATGGGGACCAAACGAGAAGAAGTTGTTTTAAGCGAAATATGAGGTTTTCAGGATGCAATTGCCTATATTGTTTCCTTAGAATGTCGTCATATATGTTATTTCATTTTGTTTGGTATTAAATGCATGTTTTATAAGCAGCTAATATTATACCTTTCCTTTTTGTGAGTTTAGATTCTAAGAGGCTAACGAGGCTGCATGGTGTCATCTTACAGCTATTTTTGATGGAATGCCTTGGCGCTGGGGTGGTTGGTAAACTACTTAGATTGTAGAATTTAAGGATTATACTAGGGTACCTAGGTCCATTAGGGTCACTAATTACAATTTTAAAGAAAAACGAAATTCTCCTTAACGAAGAATCTCCAAAGGGAGGTATTTGCGCAACAATGAAAGTAATTATCTGAGATTAAGCCAGCCAATCCATATTATTAATTAAAGAGGTACATAGAAAAATGACTTTATAACTTAACTGGCTTTATAAAGATGGTTTTGTTTATTGAAATCACGTTGCCGCATTATTCCGTACAGGTTTCTTGTAATTCATTGGTGTAACCGTTTTTTGCTTATACAAGTAAAGCAGTGTGACCAAAATTAGACTTATGCACTTTCTTATAAAGTACTTTTCGATGTTTAATGTGACGGTACTATACAAAGCCGATGGACATTTTTATTTCCATTTAAACGACATTTCCGTTAAATCCTTCACAGCCTGTGTATTTCCGTGAAAGCCTACAAAGTGTGAGGCTCTAGATCCGATTGTACGATATAACCTGGTTTGACTTCTGACCGACAGTTTGGAGTATTTAGACTGCTACGTTTACTACATGTATTGTTGGAATTAATCTGTTTGTTACTCGTAATAAAGGAGGTACTTAGTTTTTATGTTCTTACTTAATCGTATTATTACTACCATTGCCCTAAATGCTTCTATTCCAAGATTAAAAGTAAATTGTAAAGTAATCAAGGTAAAAATGCGACTTTGATTATTTGCTTACCGTTTAGACAGTTTGTGTGTTCTTTGGTTAATCAATTAAAAATGTGAATAATAAAGAATTTTATTGTTTTTAAAATCCTGGATTGATGGAATGCAATTCAAAATTAGTTTGCCAACGTTTTACATGAGAAGGAATCAGCATTGATTCTTTTACAATTTTAACATTTATATAAGTACAAGATATTTGATGACATTTCCTCATAGCATCCATATGAACTATGTCTGTTAGATATATACATTTTTATCAAGTATAAGACAGTTTTCAAAGAAAATCTAATCAAACAATTTATAAAGGCTTTCAATACACAATGAGAAATATAACAAAGAATATCTTCAATGCTGTTTGTCCGTTGCTTTATAAACCCGATCAATAGTACAGCGTGGTCTGACGTCATCCGGTGACGTCACTAATGGACGCTTGGAAAGCTTCTACAATTAACGTGAACACACACATGGCTAATTGGTGTGGTGTTTTTATTTGTTAGTGGGTATTCTATGGTATCGCGCGAGATGTTCTTCGACTAAAAGTTCTAATTAAATGGTAAGCTTTTAAGCTATTAAAATCATATTCCAAAACTGTGTTTCCTTATTCCTGTGTTCCTTAGTGATACGTAGGTGTTCCTTTCAGTATATACAAAATTGTCTCAAGAGTTTGCTACAATAATTAAACAATAAATGTTGAATTATAATAAAATAAACGTGAAAAGGCACAACCAACCAAATTAATCTGTGTGGATTTGCACAAGTTGAGCTGTTTGGGAACCTACAATGTGATAAATAATAGCAAGACGAATTCACCACATAGTTTAGTCATACTGTTACAACAGGTTAAATGATATATTCTCGACCCTAAAGTTTTAAGATTTTACTCCTCCAGGCTATATTTTTTTTACAATTTTATCCAAAGAAAATACCAGGCGTAAAACAGAGGTACTCAACCTTGAATCCCTGTGTAGAATTTCCCGGGTAACGTTACAAGAATGTGGAAGGCAAACACTTCTACATTCTGAACCTAATCTTTTCGTGTCGAGAGACCCTCGTAGCGCCCGTGTAATGTGCTCTGTATTTACAACGTTTTACGAGAAATACGGTCTTTATAACTGACTTCGAAGAAAGGATCTTATCAAGTCTTCTAAAAGTTTTTTGTGGGTATGTTACGCGATTACTACGTTATTTACGAACTGATTCAAAAAAATATTTTTTATACGATAAGGATAGTTTCCGAAACGGACTTATAATTATTGTTTTTGCTATGTAGGTACAAAGAAAATGCATAATGGAACAAAGATATGACGGGCAACGGTTGGCAGCTGGAACTAAAGTTGCAGTTTTGAATTTGTAGTGAACTTGGCAAAAAAATTGGAAATTGTGACCTCCCATTTGGCACAATACTAAAGGGCGTTTACCCTGCGTTTGAAATAATAAAAATAAAGAATTAGAAAATGAGATGTACCTGTATGTATTTTACTATCCGAGTAGAAAAATAGTAGAATAACTGCTTGGTAAGGTGAGACCGGCATTTTAAATAAAATAATTAGATACTATGCATGTAAGCTTATCACAGTATTCCGGTCGTGATGAAAATGATTGTGGCGTGAATTTACGTGTTGTCGTTTCGTTATTTAATCAAATATTTGCATAAAGATTTAACAAAAAAAACCGTAAGTAATTTAGGTAATTAAATTATATCAATGCCTTTTCGTGTTCTGTATAATTTGTCTAAATGATATGATAATATTTTTTTACCATTTACTACACGGTATCTACATAGTACAAACACATTGTATTATTTTAACAGTATATTGGTCAAAAAGTAGATCAATAAAGTTTTATAAATTCAACCTTATATTAGATGCTACGTATAGATTCAAGCTCCTATAGCTAGCTAGATAGCTACCACGTATAACCTTCTACCTATACGTACGTATAGCGATCTTTCTTTTGTGACGCGCGTCCCTTCTCCGCTACGGGCAGCAGCTCGTAGCTCAGCTACGCAATACTACTTCATTCACAAATGAAATCAACTAACTCCAGTTAAATCTAGTAGTAAGTAAAGCTCTCACCGCAGGCTGCATGCTGGCTAGCGGCCAGCTGTTCCCAATCGCAGGCTATTTATACCTCCGGGTATCGATCCGGGACCGTTACGTAACTTACACACGACACGGGAAATGTTGAGCGCCACTGACACCCATCAAAATACGCACAATATCGACCGAATCGATACAAAAATATCAAAACTCCTTTTTAAATCGATCGATCGCGAAAAAAAAGAAAATCACTTTTTTATTTGAAAATGAGGTCGATTCGAGTTGGAATGCGGTTTTAAAATGGAAGGCGGGATTTTGGTGGGTTTAATTTTTTTTTTGATTGGCTAAATGGCAGTGGACATGTGCGTCCGGCGAGCAGAGAGCTACCGAGCCCGGTGGCGCCACCTGGCCGACTGACGGAGCAGGCGGCTGCGCGCCCCGGACATATCACCACCCCGTATAAACAAGCCACTTTTGTCTTTACTCTTCATAACATATAGTCTAATATCCCTTGTACGTGACACAAAATTGAGCCCCAAAGCCTATTTCAGCTGAAAACTTCTTAAACTTAATGAAATAGGGTTGATTATCGTTTGTAGTTGTAGCAGAAATAAAGTGGTAATGTAAGCATTGTTTTAACATTGACGGAAGAACAGACTCGGTGGCGTCTATTTTTCATTCATTTGTCACAGGATTTGATGTAATGAATCTCTACCAAAGGGCCTATTGCGAAACATGCCCCTTTACATAATTTAGTTAATTATAAGGATTTTTTAGATTGGCATTTGGCATAGCGATAGCATTATATCCTATTTATGTTATCTATTATCTACAATATGTAAATGCAATTCCATTTATTAAGTATTTCAGAACTAAACTAGTATTTTACTAGTATAGTTCTGCTTTGTTACTCGTCTGGTAATTAAAATGCAAATGGCGTCGAGATGTCGATGGTGTACTGTGGAGAGTTATGTATCAAACCGCTCCAGGGGCTTCTGACATGACTTAAGGACTGCTCTACTAAAGCAAAGAAAACTGTGATTTGTAATTTATGTTCGTCATCTAAAAACTGCATACTGCAACATATAAATACCACTCTTATATAAAATAACAAAACAACAAGCAAACGACAACAAAACACAAAAACATACAAACTTACAACCTCAAATGTTTTTAAGATTAATTAATTCAATATCCTAGACTTTTATATGTATATGGCATCCGATAAAGAGCAAAATATTATTATACAAGATTCTAGATTTAGTAAATCATCACAGTAAAACTATAAAAAGATTTAGATATATATTAAGTAAGTGTGTGTATGGAAGTCTGTGCTTATGTTACTATCCCGCGGTTACTAGGAAATAAATGTCATAAAAAAAATCCTAAATAGTTATATGATTTTCTTTCAGTATAAGCATCTACTATTAACCACATTAACCAAAATTAACCACGCCAAAACCAAAGTCATGGTGGTAGATCGGTCTAAGTCACTCACATTCACTGGTTCCCTAGCACTAGAGAAGGTAGATAATTTCATTTACCTTGGCGCTACGTTTAATAACACAGACTCTTGCGAAAATGACATAAGAAGACATATCGGAATGGCTAAATCCGCAATGTCCCAACTGGAGCGCATATGGAAAGACCGCAACATATCTAGAAGGACAAAGACGAAACTGGTGAACTCTTTAGTTTTTTCCATCTTTAGCTACGGATCAGAAACATGGACACTAAAGAAAGCCGATCGTGATCGTATTGATGCCTTTGAGATGTGGTGCTGGCGCAAGATGCTCCAAATCCCGTGGACAGCGTTCCGTAAAAATGTATCGATCCTTCGTGAGCTCAATGTGAAAACCAGGCTTTCCACCTTATGCCTGCGAAGGGTCCTGGAATTCTTTGGCCACATTGCCCGGAAAGAAGGCCATAACCTCGAACAGCTGATGCTCACTGGTAAGGTCGATGGCAGAAGGTCGAGAGGCCGTAGCCCAACCAGGTGGTCCGACCAAATACGCTCAACGCTGGACACCAAGCTGTATGATGCTCTTCACGTCGCTAAGGACAGGTGCAGATGGAAGAACATCATTAAGGAAAAACTAATATCCCGTGGGGGGATTCAAGACCCTCAGTAATGAGGACTACGACGCAAGGAGGAGGAGGATTAACCACATTGTCGTTTGTGCTGGTGACACAACAGTTGATCAAATTAAAAAAAAATTGAATTCAGATAATAAAACCTAAGATGATTTTATTTGGCATCATCCCCAACACATAGCAATTTAAAATACACTTACACCTTATAAGCACATTTAACTAATAAAAACATAAATTTAATTTAAAAGAAAAGCTTTGGAACAGTTTACCAGAAGCTGTGTTTCCTGCGAACCTCAATCCAGGGGTCTTCAAATCTGTAAATAGGTATCTTCTAGGTAAGCGTGTTTCACCGTCGGCTGCAGCAATGCTTTAACATCAGACAGGCTGTAGTCAAACGTAAACCTATCCCACATAAAAAAAAAAGATTTATTTAAATAATAAAAAAAATATTTCCGCAGGCGAGACCGTGGAGCGCTACTAGTACCTAACTAAACAAAATACTGTTTAACCTAAAAACCTGTTTCGCTTTGATTGTATAACATTATTCAACTAACCAGAACCGGATCGGTTACAAGTTTGACCTTTCCAATGATATCTAGTATCGTACCTACACACTCACTTTGCAAACCTGCCGCTATTCAATTATATTATGGCCGTTTCTTTGTATAATAAATACAAATAATTATAATATTTTTTATGTTGTAGTTAGAAGTAGTATGTTTAGTTTTTCTTCCCTTGTTTTGATGTAATACAAATTGTTTATTATGAAAGAATTAATACAAAAAAAAATCAGTATGTATATGTACAAAAAAGTATATAAGTTATCTAGTACCCATGACACAAGCGCTTGCTTAGTGTGGGGCTAGATGGTGCTGTGTGCAATGTTCCGGAATATTTATTTATTATATATTTAGTGAATGACTATACTAAAACTATGTTTAGTTTTAGTATAATAGTACTCACTAATTTAGTTAAGCAGCTAAAAAGATTTTACAAATGCAAAACTCAAATAGAAACATACTTCATAGGTTTTAAGCACAAACTTTGACATTAATTATAATTATCTACACCTATGGCTAGTATAATAGTAACTAGGAACATAAAAATCTAAATATTTGGCTAACCCCAAAACAATGAATTAAAGTAGACTTAGTATCAATGAAAGATTTGTATCGTGATGACAATTCTATATGTGACTACCAATTCTTCTAGACAATCTATCATCAATTATTCTTATAGAATCAATCAATCATAGTCATAGTCTTAGTTATTTATTTACTCATTGTAAAGTACACATACAAAAAAATCTATCAAACCAACATTTTCACTCTTGATCTTTGAGCTTATTATGAAATCAGTTGTACTGGTATGCTCACAAATCCACAATTTTCGTAAATGTTCTAAAATTTTATGTAGTTGCTCAAAAGAAATAATTATATCTCAATGGATCAATTCTGCGGGAGAGCCGTGCCGTGACCCTCCGGACTGTAATCATCATCATCATCAGCCCGCTCTCACACACTGCTGAGCATAGGCCTCTCTTCTTGTACGCCACTCGTCCCGGTCCTGTATAGCAATAAATAATATGATACACGACTAAATTTATTAGATGGTCAAAATTATAAGTCTTAAATTAAATATTGCCATTTCAAAATATTATTACAAAATTTCAATTTAATTTTTAGAGTATTATTTTTATTGACTTTGTAAGGATTAATAAATAATACGTGGGAATTCGTTGGCCTTTCTTCACACATGACACAACACAAGACTTGTTTTAACTGAGGCGCCAAACAACTATATTAGGTATACCTATATTATGTTATACAATATTATTTGTTCGGTACTTTTACATCGAATTCGACAGACATGTCATTAATTTCTAATAAGTTGTTTTATCCATGATATATTTTTTTAAATAGTTTTTGTAAATAATCAGAATTGTGGATTATTTCCAATCATAAAATTAATGTAATTGGCCAAGGCCGTGTTGACTATTATATTATTAATAAATATAGGTTTTTCGTACAGCTATCTGAGGTAAACTGAGACTTGAAAATTGTTTTCTTAATTATTGAATAAGTCAGACTCCAAAATTAAAAATGCTTAGCTTTATGAGTACAAATATATCATACAAACGTTTTATGAAAAATAACTGTTTATGTGGGTTCATGTGCCAATCAAATTATATATTATACTATAAATATATACTAAACTATATAGGGCTCTTGAAACCCAATTCTATATTGCAGGCTTGAAAAGTTCAATTGAAACATATATGAAAAAACCTTTAAGAACTTACAAAACAAAGTTTACTAAATTAAAACTTAACTAAAATCCATATTGATATAGATGTGATCTATGTATATGCAATCCCAATCTGATATGTTTATTTTATTTTATACCTGATTCTGAGTTTGGCCTTATTGGTTTTAACACAAACTTAGAATATAAGTCTAGGAAATATCAATCAGCTTTCTATTTATTTTATGTGACGCCCTCGGATTTTATAAGATAAGTATCTGTGTTTATAAAATTTAATTTAATTAATTTATAACTAAACATGTACCCTGTTCAAGACGCCGCAAGAGATTGTATTATTTTTGTATAATTTTATGTTTCAGCCTAAAATACGGCCCTTGAAAATATTTACATAATCACTTACATTGTATGAAAAAACGTGTTTGACCTATCAGGAAACTTTTCTACAAACAATATATACTTGGACAATTAACAATCATGAATAAGTGCAAAGTATTAAATCTTGCTTCGCTCGATCAAAAAGGCTCAAATTTCCCAAGCATTTATAGATTTATTCAGACATTCTTCAGCTGTAATAAGGCAAGTGAAGTGAAATAAATCACCGTAGCCCTGCTACGCCTCGTAGCACGTAATGGTTCCCTAAGTGCTACGAGCGTGGCTTCGTAGCTTGGAGCTACGAACTCTACGGCCCTTTATATGTTGTAGCATTGAAAAATTTGTAGAGGATTTTGAAAGGTGAAGAAAAGGTGAAAGACGGTTGTAGAGATTTCAATACATAATTATATTCATTATACAGAGTTACAGGTAACTAACGCAAAACCTTTTAAGGATTGCTTAATTACATCATAGCAAATACTTTTGTTTTACAGTATTGGGAACTATGCGAAAAATCTGAAGGGTTTAATAAAAAACACATCAATGGTAGGTTTTTTTCAAATATATGTAATATATTCTGACGAAGAAATATAAGTAGGGTTGAGTTATAGTGCTTTTCTTTACATAGTCTTTGTTTAAATTTTCACACTTTCCTTAACAAACCTTCGTTTAAGCTACGAACCCTGTCTATAGAGATGACTATAATTAATGACCTCACTCTGTCTTCCGAAGGTGACCTCTAAGTCTTAGTAGGTATGTCTACAAGAGAGACTCGAATTTTAGTAATGACAAAAAAAACTAATAAAAAAAAGGATGAATAAATTAAGCGTAATTTCTTACTTGTTAGAATGTATTTCAAATAGTTCAACTTAGAACGAAGCTTTAGAAATCATTCTATTTTAGCTAATGAATCCACGAGCTTATAAGAATCAGTTTCTAATTCTGGTAAGAAGTATCTGATGAAAACAGATATAGCGCCATCTGTAGTGGGGTAGATAAATGACAATACACTACAAAGAGCGATTGTAACTTTTCAGTTTGACAATGAGAATGCAACAGATGGCAGCACTAGTCATAGTCACATTTCCATTTGATTCGCTTTTGCAAAATTAGTATCGCAGACACTACGATACAATAGGGAAATGGTTTTTTCTAATAAAATAACATATTAGTTGTCGTATTTTCCGTTCGTTTCTGAAATTGATAAAACTTTGGTTTTTAATTTGTTTACATTTTTCTGTGTTTAGATACTTTGCGGCCATGGTAACTAATGCTAAGACGTATACCCGTATCCGAAAATAAAATCTAAGGTACGGATTTTTTAAAATTTACACCAAAAATTCTCAGTAACTTCGCTTTTAACTGAAAACTTCAATATGTAAAACCTACGTAATGTACTGTATTAACCTAAAGCATCGTACAGTTAATATAGCATACAAGGTGTTTGATAGGGTCTCCATATAATCAAGGAATTTTTATAACTTTACAGAAACATAACCGTAGCGCGGCGAACGCATTAACTTTGCAATGGGGTGCCAACACTCGTATTATAAACAAATACCGAAGTCGCTGAGAACACATGGGAGTGGTCGGAACAGATGCGGTACAATAAATAGTAACCGCGGTGGAAATGTGGGATTGTATAAAAAAAGCTTTATTATTTCTATATATTTTTTGTGAAAAAAGAGTAGTTGTGAACATCTTTGGTTTAAAAAAATGCAAGAAGTTTTTAAGTACTGTGTTTTTAACGATGTTTGTTACATATCCGATACTTGTAAATATGGTTCATAAATTTTCATTTACTTTTGTTATTATCAATTATGTTATTAGAGGCTTCTCGGGCAGTATGTGTTTCTGGAATCTTAAATGGAAGGAAATTTCAGGAGTGGCCACTCTTATTCGATAATAAGAAAGGGTATTTTTAAGTTTGATGGTAGATTGATTTGTATTTCTGTATGTTCAGTTATTGAACACACATATGTATAACTAATATTCATACATTCATACGATTTAACTCAGTAATAGCTAGTCAAAAATATCTACCCAAACACAAAGCAAATTGTAACGGTTCCTTTACAATAAGTGAGCGCACCACAATGTGAATGTCACCAGATTAGCGACAACTTTCTCAACCTCAAGCTGAGTTGTCAATTAAAACATATTGCGATTCGTCACGCAACACAACCCCGTCACACGACTTTACTAAAGTCAAAATTTCAATTACTTACCTCACTACAAACTTACTTCGTTCATTCGAAATTGAGAAATCAGTTTCAAACTCCACCTTTTCACCTAGGAATTAAATGTCAAAGTCAAATTTGAAATTCGAAAGTTAATAAAATTCTAAACCGAAGTACTTAGTATAGATGACATCGTTGAAAAGATCATGAGTGTATTAGCTATTGTGGATGTAAGTACAAAGGGATCCATTCAACTGTAAACGTCAACGAGATCGAAGGGCCTTGCAAGATTAATTCTACCGTATTTTGGTGGAAAATAGCCCTTACAATGTAAACAATAAGGGTGATTAAAAGTGATGAGTTGTTATGGTGATTTGCAACAAAGCGTTTCGCCCAAAAAGTTTTTTTTTGCTAAATTGGGTTAAGTCGTATTATGCGATATTTTTGACACTTTCATTGGAGTGTTTGCGCACGAGTTTTTGTTTGTAATCCGATTATTTTGTTTGTTATTGTTTTGTTTAGCGTTGTTGAGTGGTTGTCACTCAATATAACAGTCAATTTTAAGTTTAAATCCAACAGGTGTTTCGTTTCAAATAGATTGGAGTATGAAACTTGCCGTTATTTTAAATTGGGTAAACTTATTATCAACTATCAATATTATTTATAGATTCATTACCAACTTAGTGTAAGTATATGTACTTATGAAACATAGTTAAACATTTTAGGATTATTTTTTTTTTGCATCTATGATAAGTAACTCTGGCTACCTACCTTAAGAGTACCTATAAGTACAAGAAAATCAAAAATTATTCTAGCTTTTGATGAAACAAATGATAGTGAGAAAAAAATCTCTTTTCCTTTGTATCTGCTACCCACTCTACTTCTTTACGTCCTTCCCGTACCCTCTGTTTACAATTTCCTGTTTTCCGTCATTCCAACGCTTTCTATCATTCTTCCTTCACTGTAAAAGCTGTCCTTCTTTGGAATGACTTGCCCCTTCACATCCGGCAAGCCAAATCTCTTTCAGTTTTTCAGGGTTTATAATTACTATTTATCCAAGGTATGATTTGCTATCCTATATTTAATTGATTGATATATTTATTCTTTTGTATGAGACAATGTATGTATTTTCCCTTTGCTTACATTGTTAATTGTTTTTTTTTGTGCTTTCGTAGAAATAATTTAGTGTTTGGTATGTTTTTTTGTTAAGGTATCTGTTATGTTGTTGTTTGTACGCCACCGAATTTTACATGTTTCTTTCCTAGCGATCTTTACTAAGGTTGCCTGGAAGAGATCGCTCTATGCGATAAGGCCGCCCAATGTACCTAGGTTAAGTAATTTTACTGTAAATTGTTTTTGTATTTTGTTTTCTGGTGTACAATAAAGCTATATTGATTGATTGATTGAGTGAGATGGTATTCATTTCAGACACATACATAGTTTAAAAAGTAAGTTCAGTTCATGTCATTTAATTTCCAGAAAAGACAATACTTAATTTATAAGTTTAACAAATCGAGGACTGCCAGTTTAGCTAATATTAATAAGTTACAAGTAATCTTGGTAGGTAGCTAGAAATCTAAACTCTTAATACCACTAAAGCTTCCTATAGGTATGGTATGCATGATAGACCATACTTTAAACACCATAACGGTTGGCCCGTGTCACCACTTAAGACCATATTTTTTTGCCCCCGCAGCTGCAGAAAGCTCCATATATCTCGTATTGTTTGCCACCACATGTGATCGCGGTTTATGTGTGGTTTTATATCATAAACTGGACAAAAGGAAGGAGGCTTCCATCTCGAGTATTGGAAGGTAATGAAGCGAGAAGTCAGTGGTTGATGAAGGAACGGCCGAGGTGGCTAAAGCTTTTACCGATATTTGAGTTTTATGTATTTGTGTAAATATAATTGGTAAGTTGGACTTTCTTATACAAGCTTACTTAAATATGCAGGTAAATTGTACATAATATGTTGTAGTGACGGTCACTAGACTCAAATATACACATCTTTATGTATATGTGTGTGTAAGTCCAAAAATTAAGACATTTTGAACTTGTTTTGTAATTACTTTGGTTATCTTTGTAATCAAGCAATTGTATCATCATCATCGGGTGCCATCTTCATATTGAAGTTCAGAGGTCAGTTGGCAAAACTTCTTGCGATCCCAAACCGCTTCCTTTAGATGCGGGTAGCTTAGCTTTATCCATTTCTTGATATCGTCTAGCCATTTCATTCTTTGACGGTCAGGGCTTCTTTTTCCCGGAATCTAGCCTTCAGCAATTGTAGATAAAAGTCAATGACATTTTGTGTTATATGAAACCTTTTTAAAAGTTTAGTCTAGTGGTATTTGCGCACATTATTTATTATGTTTATGCTTATTTACCAAAATCTTTAATCCACAGACCATACCCAAGCATCTGACTCTCAGTACAAACCACCACCCTTCGTTTTCACCACTAGCTGTTAAAGTATCATCTGCCCTTCATCGCGGTGCCACAAAGCAGTAACAAATGACAGTCGTCCGCCATTAGAGTCAGTCGAGCGTGAATTTGCATGGGAGTACGTGGGGTGCGCCAAGGGACCGTGAGAGGGCCTGCGAGCGTCATCATCATCGTCAACTACTGATAAGATTGTATTATATGGTTTTGTAAAGTTTTTAGCATTTGGGACGTGTAAGAAATGTATTGATTAAACAAATATGGTAATGAAAAATATAACTTTGTGTACGTACTTTAAAAAATGGATGCCGTCAATCGATTTTCTCCGTTTTTCAAATTCAAAATCGTGTTTATTTTTCGTAATAATATTCATGATTAACTAAATGAAAAGCCTTTATTTCTCTTACAACCATAAAATATATAGCATATCAGGTATTCTTATATTAATATTTTTATAATTAAGTTTATAACACATTACCTTCATTGTAATGTAATGTAACACATTAACAGAGTTTTTAGAAGATAAAGAACATGACTAATGAACAACAAGCAATAAAATTCGGTTCTTACTCGTAAGTTATAATTGATACTATTACAGAAATATAGTTACTCAATTTAAAGCAAATCTTCTTAAATGAATCTGGTGTACATAACATAGAGGTTAGTGTTAGTATCGATTAGTGAATGAAAATAAAGCTGAAAATAAAATCAGCTAATCAGATTTGAGAAAGATCACTTACCTTGTTTTTTTTTACGATACTACTTTTCTTTAAATTCCAAATAAGGCATCAATTGTTAAAATTGTGAACTATGATTCATCTCAATTTGTTACAATTCGTTTAGGCACTGCAAGGGGTTAAATATTAATTGGCTGCCAACTTTGATTGATTGATTGGATTTCGTAGAAAGGCAATTACTTCTAAGCTCGCTTTAAGTGACGTTTGACTAATCACAGGTACAATTTGAACAATTATTATTATATTCTTAAAATGTATTAAACATATAAAAAACCGAGCCTCATGATTTGATATAAAAAAGTTTGAAATAAAACCATCAATAAATATAAAAAAACATACTTTAAAACACTTAGCATTAGAACCTTCACTCTATAAATGTTAATGTATTTATTTCGTTTGGTTTTTCTATTTATGCATACCATTTCTTACAACAATATCAACATGCTAAATAAACTCTCAATTCACGAATAATAATTCTATGTACATACAGAGTACAAATCAATAAAAACCAAAGAAGAAAGAAAGATTTTCTAAGTGCTCCTTTTTATGTTTTAGTTAGAAGTATGTTTAGTTTTTCTTCCTTTGTTTTTATGTTTTATTATTGTAAATAAAAAATCATTTCTTATAAAAACCTATTGATCCTGATATTATTGGGAGAATAAAAATCATATTACCAAATCCAAACTTGTTTCTACGCAAAGGTTATCTACCAAATAAACTTCGCTTTGTTGACTTGTAATCTAACTTCCGAGATGTCGGATCAAACGACCTTCCTTCATTCTCCGTTTCTCCCACTCGTAATACCAACTCAAATAAACCTTCAGGCTATTTGTGCTACGAACAGGTATATTATAATAAATATAAAATAATAAAATAAATATTCCGGGACATTGCACACAACGCCATCTAGCCCCACACTAAGCAAACGCTTGTGTCGTGGGTACTAGATAACGGATATAATACTTATATACTTTTCTTTTGTAAATACATACTTATTATATATAAAAACGGCCGGACTCGACACAAGTAATTACAAATTTTAGTATTCATAATTACTTGTCTCATGCGGGAATCGAACCCGCAACCCCTAGATTAGAAGGCAGAGTCACTACCAACTAAGCTAACAGAGTAGTCAATAATATTTAGTAGTAACTACCCGAAGGCTTGTTTGATTGTATAATTGTGCTTTGTATAGGCAGATAGACAGGTATAGTGTATAGTAATATTTACTTTGTGATATATTGATATATAAAAAATAATAAGAAACAATATTTACACACATTAACACTAATAGAACTAAAAAAAGAGTATTTACTTCTAAACTAAATTTAAACAATCTACATGTGGTATGGAGCCAAGAACGCTGGCTGCATTGATATATTGTTTTTGTCGGTCTTCAAATCGAGAGTAAACCGGTTTAATCTAGGCAAGCGCACTAAATCGTAGATTATAACGTTGCTTAGGCAGGCAAGTTGTAGTCAAGCGTAAGCCTATATCATGTAAAAAAAGATATACCTAGTAGGTATATGTATGAGGTTTGGTTCTAATTTATATAGTAAAATGGTTTATGTAGCATTATTCAATTAATTATGTGTACCTATGTCTCATCTTTGTTATAGCCGTGGCATAATTTTAATATACTTAAAATGCGTTTGTAGAGAGATTTATTTATAACTTCGCGACATACACTTTAATTTTCAAGAGTTGTAAGCCGAATAAATATTCGTTTTATTCAAGCCACTACGTTAACAATTATTGTTAAGATCTGCTTGTAAAACACATAACACACCACTCACTATATTTCATTTATAGTTTTGATGTCATAAGTAAATGTGGTAGTTCGTTAATTGTTTAGTGCCAAATATAAATGAACACCACACTCACATTTATCGGAGAAAGCATAAAATCGCCCGTCAACACCTCGCAGCATATCAAATCGCGTTTCATCACAAACCTACAAAAGCCTACATCTCCATTACAGGACAAGCAAAATACCTGTGTCCATCACAAAAACCAAACAAAAATTCGCCACATCAAGGTTGTACCGACAGCTTTTAATTTTACTCACAATCGTGCATTTGAAGTGTCATAAAGTGCGCGACAAAGCGCCGCTACAGAAGGGCGGGGCGCGGCGACTTTGTCGGCCGTTTTTAAAGAAATCGGCACCTTTCGGCGACTTTTGCTCACTGTTACTGCGACAATGGTAAGTTAACATGTATGTTGTTAAATAAATCGTGAAAGCCGCTCCAAATAGAATGCTTTGTGGATGAGGGTGCAAGTCAACTAACAAGGTGATGAGGACAGTTTGACGGAGCGTGATGGTTTGTTGGTTCAGATTGTTTGCTTTGAGCCTTGATAGGATTACCAGTGGCGAGAGTGCCGTCTATGTAATTCAGTCTTATGCCAATTTGCTCAAGGTTAAAGGAAATTAGTTTCTCACAGAGATTACATGGAATCACGTGAGAATATAATAGAATAGTGTTTTCATCACTGCATGTTAGCTCAATCAAACTCAAGCATCAGGTTTCTAAAAGTATACAAATACTACGTAAGACATGGATGTTAGGCTGTACCATATAAAGCCAATATGTTTAACATTTGAAAGATGCCACAAATTGTAATTAGTGTTCGTTATTTGTATGGAGATACTCGTTTATTAGATTAGAGTATGTATTATAGATAGATAGATAGATAAAACTCTATATTGTAACACACATTGAAAATAAAAAAGACAAACAGAAACATAAAAGCTAAAAAATAGCTATAGCTCATGTGGTAATACTAATTCATAAGGAATGTATGTATCTAATTATATTACACAGCGCTTTGCCTCTACGTTAATTGTACGGATGGCTAAGCTTTGGAACAGTTTACCAGAAGCTGTGTTCCCTGCGAAATACAATCCAGGGGTCTTCAAATTTAGAGTTAATAGGTATCTTATAGGTAAGCGTGTTACACCCTAGACTGCAGCAATGCTTAACATCAGGCAGGCTGTAGTCAAACGTAAACCTCCCCCAAGGAAAAAATATCTTTATCCGTTCCTATTTTACATATGTTAACATGCAACACAATATGTTATTTCAAGTGTCCAAAACCACAGGGCCAAGCTAGTAATGCAGTAACAACTACAAAAAGTCAACATTTGAACTAATCTGTATATTTTCCATCCCACTTAACTGCAAGTAATAATAATGATTCCATAACCCTACGTAAGTCCAGGGGTTGTGGCTCCTCCCTCGAACTCAACTATGTGGGGTTCGTCTCCCGCCATGTTGCGGTCGAATTTGGGAAATTAAAAGTTTTTCGCTAGGGTGAGTTGGTAATTTATTTTTATAGGCACTGTGTGAGAGGTTTGTTGAAGGGCTATATCGGATTTTGTTGATATTAGAGTTTTCGATGATTGGGCATATTTTTATCAGTTTCATTGCACCGAAAAAGCCGCTGCTAGGCGGTTTAAAAACTTTCGATACCATAACTTGCATCTCTCTTAATAATTGTATTGCAGAGAAACTAAGTTCTGAATTTGCGATTTCAACAGCATTAAGGAGATTAATAATAAGTATGTTGATTATTGAATTAAATTTCGTTGTCAAGTTTCCAAGAATCATAATCATATTTTGGCATAACTCATGGTACTGTGAACCAAATAATCGTATGACTCGTTTATCCATTTTGTTTTTTATTTCGATGTACGTTATATAACTAATCGTAAATATTACATGCTTTTTATACTTAACATCAATCGATCGTAAGCCTATTCTGTGTTACAAAAAAAGTTTAAATATTTTCTACCAAAATATTACAGCCTTTTTTATCGATAAGTTTCACATATTCATCATCAGCCTGCTATCGCCCACTGCTGAGCATAGGCCTCTCTTCTTGTACGCCACTCGTCTCGTTCCTGCGCAGATTGAATCCAGCTGCTCCCTGCGGTTATTCTAATGTCGTCAACCCACCGCATTGGTGGGCGACCTCTGTAAGTTTCACATACTTAGTCAATACCATGAATTATGCGCATTATCAACCGATTTTTAGCATTCCATAAATCAAAACCTAATACATTAAATTCCCATTCATTCATTTACAATAAAACTTCTAAACCACAATCCATTGAGATTCTATTCTATATTATTAATACTCCACGGTTTGCTCCAATTTATTTTCAAGAATTCTTACTTTCTTTATAAAATCCTTATAAATCTCGAACCGTGAAGTCTTTTACTATACCTTGTGTTATAGTAATGTGAAGTTGACAACTTCATATGTTTTTTTGTGTTATTTCGTAGAGTTTTTAGTGTCAAGTATTTGTGTAGGCGATTACCACGGTTGTCGTAAACTAACGCAAGTTCTGTGAATGGATAGCTGCATGTAAGAGATACAGGAGGTTATAAAATAAATTCATAACTTAAGATTAGTGCAATATAAACCTATAAGTCATCTGTCATTGCGGCTAAATAACAAAGTCACTTCACGCTAAAGATTTACAATTGAAACCTTATTTATAATGTTTCCCATGAACTGCATTACATCAAGGCTTCATTTAAATATAACACTGCTGAAATCAAAACGTCCCTTTTAGCTAACAAATAAATTAAATGCTATTAAATGCATATAATTTTAATTATACAATAAGTTTTAACTAAAAATGAAAGCAACTGTGTATATACTTAAAATATTATGCCTTATTAAGCACTTATCAAACGTGTTAAAAATATTTGTACCTTAACTGCATTAATTCAAACCATCCTGTGCATCATTCGCGATACGTTGTGTGGTCCGCACCTAGTGTGGCGAAACCTCAAATCTACTAAAGAACAAAAAGGTCCATAAATCCAGTGTGTCCGAGCCCTTATTGTCATCCATTCACGGCTAGAGCACGCACAAAATAACTATGTATACGATTTGTGGCAGCACTGTTGACTTACAAAAACAAATTCCAGCTAGAATAATGATGTTTTTCTTCTTCTTCTTCGTAGTTTATTGCTTTTACATAAAAGCAGTATGCAATTAACCACTTCTTTAGCCTATTGTCAACCTATTGCTGGGTCTAGGCCTCGTCTTAGTGCCATTGAAATCGTTCGTACGCCTTTCTCGTCCAGAGAGGACTCTAAATCGATTGAAATTGATTGATATAATAAATTTTAGTTCCATTTTTATCCGCCCGCAGTTATCTTGCTCGACTAAAGTCAGACTGACTGACGCCAGTGTTCAGTTTCATTCATAAAAGTTCCAGTTTACTCCATAAATATGTCATAAAACTTAAATGAAATAGTTAAAATTAAACTTTGTGTGACGATGAATTAGGTCGATGCGGTTTTAATGCCAAACTTGAATAGCTTTACGAAATAGTTTTATTTCATAAAGCTATTCAAAAAGCTTTTGGAGGTAGGAATTTGATAAAGAGATAAAATTGTTTATTGGTAGGTTATCATTAAAAAATGTAAGTATGTAAAATGTCACAACATTATGTACCTAATTATGTTATTAAATTTGTACACAACTTATGTAAATTTAATAATGTATTATTTTTTTCCTTTAACATCATCGTCATCATCCACAGCTCTTAGGATTCCACTGCTGGGTATAGGCCTCCCTTTGTATGTACCATCTGCGTCGATCTTGTGCAGAACTCATCCAGGCTGGACCCTCAACTTTGACGATCTCGCGTCCGGACGACCCTCGACCCGGGCCACTGTTCTGTAACTGCTATACTCCTTCTGTAATCAGTTCTCCTAACCACGTATCCAGCCCAGCTCCATTTTAAACGCATTCCTTTTACAACCAATATTGTAGACCTATCAGTATGTATCTACAATATTTTAAATACTATTTAAAACTAATTTACTTATGATGACAATGCTGGCTAAAAGAGAATTTCAAACAAAATGACGAGCATCTGATTGTAAGATGCTTTAAAAAAACATTCAGCGAAATTAAGAACCTCTTCATTTTGAAGATGATCAAATATATTTAAGTTACAGTATAACGGCACCTATCCATCACAAGCACCCACTTGTATAAAGGCACGACATCAAACATCAAACAAGCCATCAAACGTGGACAAAACCTACCAATTCATAAACTTCTTGACGTCTTTGATGAATCATTGATTCTGCGAGGACAAACAAGTAGGTACGTATATAACCACGTATAATATATTACTCAAAAATTACTAAACCAATTTCAATTAAAGTTAAACTGGTAATTAATAAAAATAAATAATTATTTCAGGACATATCACACAGCGCCATCTAGCCCCATACTAAGATTACGCTTGTATCATTTAGGTAATTAGATTCAAACACACTTGATCTGATACAACAATAGTATACTCAATTACCTATAGTTTCTAAAACTAAGACAAACATACGAAATTGTCAAAGCCTGGCTTTTGTTGTTCAAGCAGTAGGTACACATATTTTGGAATTTGTTCTGGATCAAAACTAGTTTTAAATGTATATTTAGTTCATTTAAGAACACATTCTGTTATGTGTGCCATTATAAAATAAATAAATTTGTACTGAATTTTTATTTGATTCTGATTAGTATATCATTTAGTTATCCGTTGAATCGATCCCGTTTCTAGGAAATAGGTTAAAATGTTGCATGTCTGATTAAAAGCTAAAACTAACATCTCAATTTAACAGCACGACACATCCATCACAACCACCCGCCGATGTAAAGGCGCGACATCAAATCACAACTTGGACAAAACCTACCAATTTTTAAACCTCTTGACGTCTTTGATGAATTGCTTCTTATGCTAGGACAAGAAATATTTTAACGATTTTACAAAGTTATAGATAACTAACAGCAACTAACGTATGACGGGTAGCTTACTTCATGTCTTACTAGTAAAAGAAGAACTTTGACTTTCGGTTTATAATAACATACATATATACCTTAATTATAGCACACTGATTAGGGCTCTGGTATCTTCAAACAAAACCAACGACTTTTGTCAGATAACTATTAGAAATTGTGAAAAAATGTTATGTTAATTAGATATCATTAACATCATATTATTAAAAGCGAAAAATTACCTACTTGTTAATTTGTTAGTTTGTGTGTGAGGAATTGGTGCGAATCACCAGCTTGCCGGTGTGGAGCTCCCGAGCAGACTGTCCAGCACGTAGTATCTGACAGTCCTCTAAAACAAGTCTCTCTCCAAGTATGACGGACAAATGGAGGATTTAAAAACCTTAACTGCAGACGCGATTGCGTATTTAAAATCGATAAATTTATGAAGTATAGATATATTATAAAATGCCATACGATTAATAAATAAATAAATAGTGTGTATCTTTGTTCGTTTGTTGTTTCACTATCAGGCCGCAATGGAGCGATGGAACATCGTGATATTTAGCATAGTACCATGAAAGTGGCATATGCTATAATTTAATAGTCGAAACAAAATTACCCATTACTTTATTTTTTAAACATTATTGTATTAGCCGATTTGCAATTGCAAGTATCAACGTATATTTTACAATTACGCTATATTCAAGTTTAGAGCTCGTCACAAAACACGTTTAATTATAGGTTGGCAGAAAAGTTTTGAAAACAATACTGAAATATAAATAATTACAGAAATTGAAAGCAACATTAAAAAAATCGCAATTTGCGTTTTAAGTACCTATCGCGTCCGCCGTTGAATTTCTTAAGAAGAACTCGCCATTTTCACGCCAACTTATTTATAAAAATAATATCTTCATTTTTGCCGCGATCACAGAAAAACTTTTCTAGGGTCGATCATCCATCACCCGCGCTCCGAATCTGACATTTCCCGCCAAATTCAGATTTGTTTGGATATTCATCGAAAAAATGCACAAAACCTCGCAATCAAGTCCATTGTGGTATAAAAGTAACTTGATTTGTTTAGATTGATTCCATCCTATCAATTTTGTGGTCATGTGGCTGCTTTTTACCAAATTTTGAGGCGAATTTCGAGGGAATCATTTTGAGTGATATCGGTCGAATTTGATTGATTTGCAAATTGTTGTTAAGTTTTATTGTTTGCTTTTGCTTCCTGGTTTTATAAAATTGAAGGTGCTTTACACAAAATTTGGATATTTTTATTGAGGCATTCTAAATTAACCGACCGTAGGTAAATGTAATAGTAAAACACGATTAAGATTCAAGATTTACATGTTTTTAGAGAAAATGTGCCTAACTTTTTTTTGTTTCTTAGGTTTTTTTGTTTTAGCCAAAACATTTATTTATAGGGTTTAATTTATTTGTTTTATTTACATATCTGTGCACCTACTTGTTAAACTTAGTAATATAGGTACCTATAAAAGCTAGTAAGTTTGCAAGTATTTATATATTTTACTAGAAAGTAGTGTACAATAAAGTATTTTTTTATTTGTTTGTATCTTACATTTTCTAACAACCATAGAACATTTTGGATACTCATGAAAATCTTACCAAACATAACTGTACAATCAATAGAAAACACCAAAATTGCTAAGTCTCCCATATGTGAGCAGTATTAACATTAACAATGCTATGTACATATTGTACATCCACTCACACATGTATGTGGCACTCGACACAACAATAGCATTAAAACAAGCGGCCGCAGCTGCAACCGCACTCAGCGCCGGCCTCCCGACCCGCCCCTCGGCCACGCACAAAAATCAACATAAATAACAATATACACCCCTATCTTAGACACTATGACAACACTAACATAGCAAAGGGACATAAAATCAGATAGAATATATAGGATATTAGACGTTAAACAGATGTGTATTAGGCTCAAAATGGTGAAGAAGATTTGAAGACATATCCGAATATCGCCGAGACACGCTAAAGTGTGCAACAATTGAAAAACATTTCGTCTCTTTCGGCCATTCATCGTCCCTCTGCTTTTGGGCGCTTTTATTAAATTTATTGTTAAACGAATGTATATAAAAGTTGTCGAAATGAAAAAGGGTCGCAGTCGATGACTTGTATCGCGTGAGGCTACATCCCCTCGAAATGTTCTCCCAAAGTTACTCCAGAATCTTTAGGCCTTGGGACGCGAGTGATTCCAAATCGGAGGCGGTTATAAGTGAACAAACTGACGTGGAAGATGTTCAGACAAAGAAGAGAAAACTCGACGACAAGAAACGGGAAAGTCGTTTGCGGAAAATTCGCGGCACTTTCAAGAGAGCTGATGCCAATCTACATCAAGATGCGACCGTTTCCACGACAACCGCTGACCAAGAAGACGATAAGAAGAATGTTAGTGTAGAAGTACACGATTCTCCAGTAGCAAGTTTAAGTCAATGCTGTGATAGATTACTTCAATCGGAACAACCTGAATTCAAAGTGAAGACACTACCTCAAGAAGCGAAGCCTCAAAACTTCTCGCCAGTAGCTAGCATACCTCCAGTATATACTCCAAGCTATTTACCAGAATATCTTCCTACGGCTGATATAGCACAAGCACTCGGCGTGCCTCCAACGGACCCTCTTTTACTGGAATCTCTAGCACAAGGCTATGCTATGGAGCTGGAATACGCCAGAATAATCCAGCAAGAAAACGAAGCGAAACTTCTGAACGCTCGAAAGCAAAGACCAAAGAAGTACAAGTGCCCTCACTGTCAAGTCGGATTTTCTAACAACGGTCAATTGAAAGGTCATATAAGGATACATACAGGGGAAAGACCTTACAAATGTGACGAGAAGAACTGCGGGAAGACGTTTACAAGGAACGAGGAGTTGACGAGGCATAAGAGGATCCATTCTGGCGTGAGACCGTACCCGTGTCCCACCTGTGGGAAAAAGTTTGGGAGGAGAGACCATCTGAAGAAACACACGAGAACACATTACTTGCACGCGGAGAGGATGATGCCGGTGTTTGTGCCGCTCTCTGCGATGCCACATGTGGGAGGGTTCTCGTACTTGTATGGATATTGATTGAACCACTAACACTAGTTAATCTAATGATTTAGTAGAACAGAAATGTATGACCGCCAATATTCGAGACAACTTTTGTTACGATAAAAATAGGATTCTTGCTGGTTGTGATTTACGCGTGTCAAATAGATAGAAAAATCTTTGTCAGAAAAGTATGTTGAAACCATATATTATATTACTCTATGGTTGAAACGTTGTAGATAGAATTAAATATTTAAATGTACATTTGTAAAACTTGTAAAGATATTGTGAGGATTTGTAAATAAATTAATTTGAGTGATTATTTTGTACCAGATTTTATAATGCAGATATATAAAGCCCGTCTGATAGCGGGATGATAGTATATTTTTTTAAGATGTTTTACAAGAAATAAATATATCTTTAAAATATAAAATGTCTCTCATTTTCCCCTTATATTAGGTTTAAATCGGATATATAGAAAACAAGACGTATGAGGAAGCAGATAAATAGATATCTTGGCATGAGATAGGTGTACGTACGAGACCTATAGATGTAGGAAAAATTCATTGTATGTACCTACATAAAAGAGAAAATCATTCGTTGAATAGAAGTTAGAAACCACTGGCATAATAAGCTAGGTTTTACAGTAAGTAAGTAGATTAATCCGAATTTCATATTTCATTTTATTTCACCAGAGTTTCGTAACGCATTATTATATTGGAAGAACGGAAAGAACGACTCACACATGAAAATAGCGCGTGTCTAGCTTAATAGTATTGTCTTTTTTTAAATCCTTAGGTACCTAATGAACTAAATAGTTCAGATTGAGAAGTTAGAAGCGGTTCTGAGGCTTTTAAAATGTTTAGAATATAAGAAGAAATATGTGAGTAGCTGTTGAATTGTGACAATCTCTTTAGTCAAATTTAGTTATGTTCTTTTGAAACGAGTGATGTGCAAGTAAGTAGTTAAATTTGTATATTGTGCTGTGGTTTTTCCCGAAATCTTGCTTCACAGGACCTTTTCGGTACCTAGTCCAAGTTTCCGGGGCTACCTCACGTACCTGATTCCTACTTGACTGCACCTGGCTAACTGTGTTCCCAATGAATGTAAGTACGTGTTAGAATAAGTATTTTTAGTCAATAAACAATTTGAATTTGAATTCAATAATTGCTGAACTCTAAATATATTTAGTACTTAGTATTAAACTACATTCATATACATCTTGGATTCTCTTATTGTCTTTTTTTACTAGCTTTAGGTAGAACTAAATAGATTGAGAAGTTGCAAGCGGTTCTTAGGCTTTCATCACGATTATTGCTGAACTCTTAATATATTAGTAGTATGAAACTATATTTATATACATCTAGGATTCAATTATTCAGGAAATTCAGTGTACATAGCCAATTCTTATTATCATGCTTGTTTTATTATGTTTTCTTTGATTTCCCTCAAATACCAAACGACCGTTAGTATCTACGAAAGCTTAACAAAAACTACAGCAGAATACCTACTTGTTAGTTACAAAAAATAAGGTCCAACTATTTCAAAGCACATCTATCGATCAATCATTCGATTATTATAATCGATTCAATGCTTACGCAAAATCGACGTGGAAGTTAAGTGTAGATTTCCGGTATCAATAGAAAAGCTTTACAAAAAGAACAATTTGTTTTTGTGCATGTTTTGACTGCATTCTTTATTACAGGAATGGACACTTGCACATTGAAAGAAGTTTTGAGAAATTCTTATAGAGATATAATTACGAGAGGTTTTTGTGAGCCCAAATTGTGTCGTTTTTATGACCTAGTGTTAATTTATTGGGTCACTCTATCTCTCTCTGTGAGTCGTATTTCCTCATAACTGAGGGTCGTGACTCCCCCGCAGAAATAATTCGTTAGGGGAGTTCTCTTGAGCAGATACATCGTGGTGGGCGCCCAGGTCCTTCCACGGAAGACACAATATGTTTTCGGATATGCTGATTTTGGATTCACTCGAATTTATTGGGTAACGTAGGAAAAATTTAAAGTTAATGAATGAAATATTTTTTTAGCAGATTTTGTAGAAATAGGCAAACACTTAAAAACAATACAAAATGGTTGTGAAACGTCGCGGGATATTTATTTAATTTTTTAAACCCATTATTTGTATACACTAATATCGTAGATTAATACTTCCTCATCTGTTTAATCCAACATAAAATCCTTCTTTTTGCATCTCCTTTGGGCATCACATCCAAGTAGATTGTCACTGCAATAAATTAAAAGATGCAACATCTACACTAGACTAATAAAAACATTTCTCCCAAATTAGCCTTTTTCCCACGAAGGTGCAAATATCTTACTTTGCCCTAAATACGTATATTTATTACCACTTATTGACACGTTATTCAATACATTATTACCATGAATTCGGAAGTCCTTCCTATCCACAGCGGGATATTTCTTTTACTTACATTATAATTTAACAGGAGTTGAATAAGATGTTATCATTACGCACAGCGTGGTGCCAGTCAACAAATCTATAGGTACTGAGAATTGGGGCTAATATAATTTAATTTTGACTCATTTTAGTATACGACGCTCGCTGTTCCTTTAAAAAATAGTTTTCTTAAATGCCAAAATTATTAAGCGGCTGGTAAACAATCAAAGCGAACTACAATTTATAAAATTCATAAAAAACATCGAGATGTAAATTACGTGTAAGCATATCATACATTCTTTGTTTTATATTATAAAAATAGTTGGGACGAGTAGGCAAGACGTTAGGCACATCGTGACTCGCAACACATGGTCGTCTTGTGCGGTGCTTGTAGCAATATAGTTTTTTTAAATAAAACGGAGACCTAGCTTTTATTGCCTGTTCCTAGAGAAAATTATCTACTTTAGGTGCAATTAGTTGAGTACGTATACAAAGAAACTTTATACTCTAAGTTAAACTGCTCTAATATGTTTGATATCTATTGAGCCCTTCATAAAAATTGGTATCAATACGCTTGGCTATTTTCCCACGCAGAACCTAAGCCCGCCTACAAAAGACATCTGCTAAAAAATATACACACTGCCCATTAAATTCCAAAAAACTCGCACTTAATTCGTTGGACAAATATGAGAATTTATGACATTTGATAGCCCGCCTCCTTTTCGAACAAATTCGCTCAATAGATATTATTTATTAGAGGAATCTAACTTCTAACAATTTGGGCGGTAAAAAACTCATCCGTTTACAGGGTTATGTTAACCCGTGGAGTTTAAACTTAACCGATAAGCTCCGTGAAAAACAAGTCCCTTAAAACCCGTAGTTTATAATAGGTACAAGTATTTAATAACAAACATAAGTTTATTTATGGAAATATTTAATATTTCGATAGAACGATTGTAAAGTGGTTTTCCACAAGAATTGCAGGCCAAACGGGTGCAGTCAAAAATAGTTACAAGCGTTTGCTTAGTGTGGGGCTAGATGGCGCTGTGTGCAATGTCCCGGAATATTTTTTATTTTTATTTAATGGTTTTATAAAATATGATTTAAAATATGTTGACAAATAGTCTTTATTCATACTGTAAAGTGAAAACATATATTATTAATGAGTTACTTATATCGTATATATGCTACAGAAATTGCAATAGTTTACGTCACTATGTGTGTGCCGTTTTTAAATTGTTTTTACTCTAAATAAATCTTATTGTCACTTATTCAAAAAAAAACAAACAGGGCCTGATTGAAAGCCACGCGCTTGCCTGTTCTATGTTTGTTACAAATGATCAGTGTCCCTGTATAATATAGTAGCAGGTGTAGTGGTGAATGGACGCAGAATGTTGGAGTTAATGACGGCCAGAGTAACATGGCGTTGTCTGGAGATTTGTCAATGAAAAGGGCTGGGATGTTCCTTTGGTGGCGATGGGAAAAAATACGCTTGGATTTTGTACACGCAACATATAGCCAAGAATCATAAAAATTCTTTGTAAATTTTATCGGAAATTTCAACTAAAACATGGGTTTTTGGGGTTAAAATAATAGTGATATATTTTAATTAAAGTTTTTATCGTATGAGTGAGTGATAACTTGTTTTGCCGAGAGCGAGCTTACAGACTTCTGATATAAGCATTAATATTCTTGCCATCAATTCCGTGAAGTTTAAATTTTACCTAAACTGACGTATACTGTCTAAACAAACATAATTTTAGTCGAAAGAAATTCTAAGTTCTAATTCTAAGTTTATCGTTTTCGGAGTAAAAATTCGTAGTAAGCACTGTCTACTCAGCAATAAATAACTACAGTACAAAGTCAGTATAGAATTGTGTGGGAACTAAGTCAGTCACGCCCGCCGCTTGGCTACCTGAGGTCACTTCGACCTTCTAATTGTTGTAGAGTCTGTAGGGTGACCAGCTAGTTGTGGGATAAATACACAAATTATAAATAAAAATGCAATGTTACTTCAATTTCATAAAAACATAGTCACCATATTTTTATTGATATTGACCGGCAATCTGCAATGTTTTTGGTGTATGTAGATACTTCATAATATATTTATAAGTCACAGGTTAGTTACATACGTATTTGTGACTTATGTGTTAACGTTGTTTTTTATGCGTAATATTAATTGCATTTTAATAAAATGTTGAGTGGAACAATGCCAACAATCTACAGCCTGGCTGAAAAACTTAAGTAGGTACAGCGTGCGTCATCACAGGATATAACTGCAAAGAAACTAAAGCATCATCTCTCAAATCTTAACTACTAAACTAATCAAATTAATCTACAAAAATAAACCTCATGGTAACCTTTTTGCTTCCACTAAAGAACTGCAAGTGAACAATACAAATAGAATTATTTACCGCGGTCATTACCCATAATGCCCATTCATACGAGATTTGCGCAAAAAACGATACAATTTCATTCTCACGCAAGTGCTTGTGCAAAAAGTTTAGATTTTTTTTGAGTTAGGAGTAACCGATCTCTTTGCTGAGATGCAGGGTATGAAATTGTTATACAGGGATATCTATAAATTGACTAACGTAAGAAAAAAATAATGAATCATAAGTCATTAAATTACTTAATATTACCAATACATGCCTATTCATTTACATAGATAGATAGCGAATACCGCTAGTTTAAAAATAAAAAGTTTTTTTTACTTATTTTATAGTCAAGTAAATTATAGAAAGATTGTTGTGTTATTTTAGCTATATTTACATATGATACTCAGTTTTCAATACATACATAAATATGACACTATGCAAATAACAACTAACCCAGTACAGTGCAAGCCCGAGATTCGTTCCGGCAGGTTGGCAGACACGGGACTGTTCGTAGACAATCACATGCAACCTTTTTACTTACAGTCGCATGATCGATTTGATCCGATTTTTGTGTTTGTTTAGTCGACCTTTGATTGCAATTGTTGACTTTTACACCTTACTTTAAACTCCCACGCACAATTTTTGAACGTAAAAAGCTTTTGAAACTTTTTTTTATTTAGAATTCTGGCATTTTTGTGGTTCATGTCTACAGAATCGTAAGATATAAGTAAACATCGGAATGAGTACATAGGTATCTTACTTAAATAATATAATTCCATTCATAACTAAGCTTTTTGTCTACAAAAGAGTGCCTACAATTAAAACGGAACACAATTTAAGGAAATGTTATAATGTGGTCAATATTTCGTACCCTAGACTGCAAACATTTAATCATCTACGTGCTATAAAAGTGATTCAATTGATACAACAAACAAACTAACGTCATTTCCTGTACGGAAGCGCGGGAAACGCAACAAAATGGCGACCACCCATAGCGCAGTATTTGTCAGTAAAAATAAAACTAATCGCTTGCACAGTATAGGTAGATCATTAGGTATAGATTCAATAAACATATCATTGAATAACTTGTGGCGGATGCGGTTGGTAATTGCATCCACATTTGTTGATAAATTATTATTAAAGTGCAACAATTGTGCGAAACGAATGATTTTGGGCGTCAAATAGTTTCCTCGTTAGTGTACTTTATACATATATTTTTCAAGATTTCGTGTTTAGAATAATTATTAGGAAACCAAATTTGTTACTACTTTAAGAGTTTTATTTTTATCTTATATTTTTATTATCTATTATGTCTAAATAAGATCTAAATTTATTCGGACGAATCATCGTAGGCAATTTTTTCTTTGGAGGTTGGTGATTATTCACCAAAGCCTGCTAAACAATTTCTAAATTAAAGTTATGTAGGCAACACAATTTTTAGTTTCACTATAATTTCACTAGAAAAAGTGCATGGATAGTCCTAAATAGTAACTAATGCGCACATGTATTTGTATTATTACTGTAGGAACAGATCGTAATTCAATAAAAGAGACCCTTACATTAAGGCAGCTTTTGAATCAAAACTATACTTACCTATCAACATAACCAAAGCTAATAAATCTTGCCATTTGGAATAGATAGCAACGTAACAATGGTTTGTATCGCTATGGTAGCTACTTCACCCCATAGACATAATTCAGGAACAGGCTGGCTTTATCAATTATTTTTCTACCCGTGATTTTGCTTGAGATGTTTTGGTATAAAAAGAACCCTTCCTAACTTTTAGGATGTTTATCACCATGATAAAACCGATGTTGCGTCGTTCCGTTGTGTGGTAAAAACGGAACAAAAATACCAAGAAACAACTAACTACACTTCACTTTAATATGGGGAGAACTATTCTCCATATTTTAAATTAATGTAATATATCTATCTCAAGAAATAAAAACTGAACATCGTTTGATTAGCTCTTTTGGGAGACGAGATTGTTTGTTTGTTTGTTTATTGTAGTTCATTTTATTTGGAACTAAGAGGTCACAATTTAGTAAGAACCATCCATTGATTTTCTATGTCGATCTTTCACCCCAATCTATGTTGGAGGTTGCATTCAATGGATCAATGGAGCTGTGGTTAGGGACTGGATAAATTATAATGTTTGTGGAATTTCAAATTAAAGTTATCTAGGTAAAGTAAAATTGCGTATACATACATGCATAACACAAGCGTTTGCTTAGTACCTATGGAGCTGGATAGCGCTGAGAAAAGCCCTGGAATATTTATTTGATTATTTATAAACTAGTGGACGGCCGCGGCTTCGCTCGCATTATTTCAGGATAAAAAGTAGCCTGTGACAAACCTAAGACCTCATATTTTGTTTTCTAGAAATAGTTGCAACGTGTTCTACTATCAATTCAAAGTATCTCCAAACAATTTTTTTATCTTCACTATTCAGACTTTCGACTCTCTTCAGCTTTATTATTATGCTTTGAATATAAAGTGTGAATTAACGGAATTAAAGAGTTTTAAATGTAATTATTTCTGAACGTCGACGTGCCAGTTTCATTACAATCTGGTATGGTCCGCCATGGATCAGCATCAGCCTGTCCAGTGTAAGGTAGATAAATAATTACATTAATTTTTTACAAACTACAGTTGAACTTTATTACCGAAGACTACACTAGATATTAGTAAATTTAGGTGACTAAGAAATAACGTAATAGTACTAAACATTGAATTTAAAACTCATCATGTTTGGAATCATCATCGCCTTTGTTTTGCAAGAAGTCGTCTAAAAACTCTCCCATTTCAGCGGCATTAACGCCAAGTTTTTCAAAATACTCGCTTTTACTTTCATCCTTCACATATTTCGATAGTTGCTCAAACATTTCCATTGCTTTAGGTTTATTTTTATAAACTTTTCCGCAAAACGGTACAACATTCTGCAGCAGTTCCAGAACAGTTTTGATATTGTCACTCTCGTTTCTATTATACGACCACATCATTCCAAATATGTTGAGCAGACCGTTGCATACTTTTGGAGTAGACAAATGCTCTAACAGCCCGATTCTTTGATACATAATAAGTGTTTCCCCATCATCTTTAGCAATTGCCGTTTTATCATTCCTGACATTTAAATGCTCTTTCAATATGTCATTAAAAAGCTGCATCAATGTTTGTACGACGCCTATATCTAACTTATCAACTTGTTGGTAAAACGTTTCCAGAGACGCAATCTTCATTATTCTAACTTGGATTTTTGGGTTCTTTGGCATCCATTTGTAGAGGATATCTAAAGCATGTGCTTTGAGAGCTAAGTTATTATCGTTAGCGAATATATCTATCAATCTATCAACGATGTTCAGTGGAAGAAGAGATTCAGCAGTTGTCGGGGCGAGGTAGAAGATATCTTTTAGAAGCATCAGGAGTCTTGTTCGTAGCTTTGAGTGTGGGTTCATAAGATTATTTGATAGAATTCTCAGCGGACCGTTTGCATTCATGAACTTGTATATATTATCTGATCGCCGGATGGCGTGGCTGAGTTTATCTATGGCTTGTATCATGTAGTTATAGAAGCTCTCGGTGTCTGCGCTGGATATCATGTTGATCTTGATCATTTGGTCGGCGATCACGGCGAGAGACTCAATGTTCTGGAGAGCATCTTCCATGTCGAAATCGTCGTCAGTTTCTGCAGGCTTTTGTTTTTCCTTGTTTTGGTATGCTGAAATAAGAGACAGTTACTTAACCACTCGCACGTCCGGGCCGCTTGTGAAACACACCGCTGATACGAACTAAAATGCTAGAGAAAATAACAATCAGGAATTTGTACCCCTAGTAGCATAATTCGTTAGAAAATATATTGTTTTCATTAAAGATCTCACAGAGACATCTAAGCACCGGGATCACATTAAAGGGATTGACTTTATTCCTACCATAATCAAGTTCCTTCTATTTTTTTGCTAAAATACTTACAAATAAAATCTTACCATTGTTAGAGGCAAAAGTTACGTCCTCAGATACGTAACGGTCTTGATCTTCAGCACTACAATGCAGTAAGACGATGGAAAAGCAAACAAACCAAATAGCATTGGTTTTTAACATTATGTAGAAGTTATATTTTCTCTGACAACTTAATTTAGTTAAATAATTAACAACGCAGCGTCTTAATTTTCTTGAAACTATTTTTTCCGTTTTATGCTTTTTTCAATCAACTTTTCAGCTTTTTTCTATCAATGTCCAAAAGTGGAAAGTTGAAAGAAAAGAAGTCAAAACTAGCAGAATAGAGTTTTCATACTTCTTTGGTACAGAACTTTTGGTTATTTTCTTTGTAGATTATTCTAAAAGATAATGTTTCAGAAAAGTGCTGCCGCAGTAGGTGCCAACTAGCACGGTCACCCATCCAAGGACTAACTGGAAACCACCCTGAGTCACCGATATTTCACCACTTTACCCAATCCTCGTTATTGTTTTAATTTCCTGTCTAACACTTATGATTTGTATCTATATAAACCTCACTAGATATGAACTTATTTTATTTGCGACGCACAATGTGCAAAACTTGACACTGCAATATTCATGCAAGTGAAATTTGTCATTTAGGTACGCGGCGAGATTGCGTCACATTACGCGACAAATAAAATCTTTAATTAGTAAAGATTAGTAATAAAGATTATTGATAGGTCTATTGTAATGGAGTTTCCACAAATATTGACGACATGCTCGGACGGGTCTTGTTGCTGCTTCACCACGAGGTGGTCTGTGGCTCTCATATCTCTGTTCAGCATGGTACGTGATAACCTGTTCGATAAACCCATCCTCGGAAGTAGCCGTGGATCAGCGGCCTACAGCCATCGGCGTGGTAACCGGTACCCATTCCTTGAATAACGGACTTTGTAGAAAAATATTTACCAATGGTGGTTTTGGTTCGGGTAGAGTCGAAATTCGACCACAATTTAACTTGTGTGCCTGTTTTATTTGACTTTAATACGCCCGATACAACGTTACAGTTTGCGAACAAGTGCGCTTGCCACGGTGAATTGATTTACCTACTCGTACTGTCAGCTTGAAAATCGATTAATTTATATTTAGGGACAGAGATTCCAGCAAGCACTAGCAGTTTGACTAGGTATAAACAATGAGGCACCGTTGTACAGTTGAGGTTCCAAAGACTCGCACCAAGCGTTTTTCTTCGACTTTCATCGTGCGACAGCCCACAGCCCAACTGTGGAACTCCTTGCCCGAATCTCTATTCCCCTTGAACTATCATTTGTCGGTCTTCTAGTCGAGAGTAAGCCGGTTTCTTCTAAGCAGGCGCGCTAGATCGTAGATTATAACGTCTTAACATAAGGCAAGTTGTAGTCAAGCGTGAGCCAATTTCATGTAAAAAAACAATGAATGGTTGTGTGAATGAATGTTATTTCAAATAATTTATCCTACAGATGGTGTGCGTAGCAGACATGTACACGTTCCAACCCGTGGTGCAGTGCTGCGAGATGAAGGGCTACGTGGAGAGCGCGCGCCACGTGCTGCAGTGGTTGTTCCAGGTCGCTAACATACTGCTCATCGTGTCCACGGTGCTGGTGCGTGTATTTAATGTAATTTTTAAGAAAAAGTAGACGAATATACTACCCAGATGTAAGTTTTTTGAGCCCAGTAAACGTTTTTGTATTGTATTGTATACCTATAGTCCAGTCGGGGTAGACATTTATATATAAAAAAATCCGGGGAGCGATTTTTTTTTAAACGTCGGGGGGGTTGTTGGAAGTATAAATCTCGATTTTCTAACTAATCCAGGCAGAGCATTCGCCACCATCTTGTTTTAAAATTCAATTTTTTCGTTTTTTTAAATAATAGAGGTTTTTTGAGATAATATTTGAGTATTTCTCAAATTACGTACGTATTCGTTACGAAACAGTCCCTGGATGTTACTTAAAAGTAAAATTAGGCTTGTTATACAATGGCAATTCATAATAAAAGCTACGTTTGTTTGCAGAACAACCCCCTCCTAGTGAGCCTGTACCTGTGGTACGCGCTGAGCTACGTGGTGGTGGGGCTGTGCGTGGCACTGCTGGAGCTGCTGTGCGGCGTGCAGGAAGGGGCGCCCTGCGTGGGGGTGTTCGGCACCGAGCTCGTCTTCTACTTCGGTCGAAATCCAATTTTTTTTCTTTGGCCATAACTTTGTATTGTGCCAGTTCTCAAGTAAAATCAGCAACCATTGTAAAACTAGACACACTCGACCGTAAACAGTGTCCTACCGTAAACAAACAAACAAACAAACAAAAATCTTTATTTCTTTATGTTTACATAAAACAATGTGCAGGTGATACAAAAAATAATATGTTCATGAAACATCAGTGGATCCATCCCGGAGGTTGACCCTCAGCCCCGAAACAGTACACCTACAACCTAAGGGTCTTTAAATCAAGAGTGGAATAGTCCCTTTCTGGCGACGATTACCTTTACGCAATGAATGTGGTCTATGTAGATTAAGTAAATAGCTTACTACTAACATCTTTAACTTCTGGACATCATCACACAGGTGCTGATTTAGTTTGACAAATGTTCACTACTGCTCTATCTGTTTCTTTCTAATAAGGTCAAATAAACGTTTATTTAGTTTATTATTATTCTATGATTACAAAGCAACGGCAATATGTCTCTCCCAATCTTTGAGTCGTATTTCCTCATGACTGAGGGTCGTGACTCCCCCGCAGAATTAAGTCGTTTTGGGTAGATACCTACATCGTGATGGGCACCCAGGTCCTTCCACGGAAGACACATGTCCTCGGATATTGCGGTCCTCAAACAGGTCTGTTTCTTCACGATGTTTTCCTTCACCGCTAAGCGAGTGCAAATCCACACACATGTAACTTGAAAATACAAGTCATTGGTGTAAGGCCAGATTCGAACCAAAAGGGTGAAAAGCAGACACTGGAACCGCTGAGCCACACGCGCTGTATTATGTACCTACTTGTAACCTATTATTGCAGAATGTAGGAGCAACAAAAGTAATAAAATTACAAGTACCTATAACGTAACGGTTAATCACTTAAATGTATTTGTATTTATTTGTCCGCAGTGCTATCCCAATGCCTGCCTATAGTGAACTCATTCAAGCAGGACTTAGAAGTGTACTCCTCGCGACACTCCTTCCAGTGACATTATAACTAACATTACTTAGGTATTTAATATATGTATATATGTACCTACAACACGTATATTGACGGTCTTCTTACAAACTTTTTTCCTAAATGTTTACTTTACTACCGTCACTTTAAGAGGTCTCAAGAGTAATGGCTAACATATAAAATAAAATGTCATTCAATTATTAATTGAAAACGATGTATTGTTATGGCCTGATGAATATCTTTATTGGGTAACTGGTAAATTAATAGTTTCAATTGTGATATTATTTGATAAACAAAATAGAACATTTATACAAACTATTTCAGTTAAAACTATATAAAGGAGTCTTGTCTTGCTTAATAAGGTTATGATTAATAATAAGAAATGCAATAAAAAACTAATTAATATTTTTAACATTTTCATTTAATATTTTTGTACTATCTACTATATACAAGGTGAACATTAAAATATCCATAGAGCAAAAAAATCTATAATCATGCAACAAACTTAAAACTAAGGAAATACTAAGACAACTAGGGATCTCTACAAACTTAGAATTACACTACTTATAATAAAAAATGGGCCAATTTTTTTTATAAATACACGTTAGAAACAATCTTTATAAATTTACTATTACTTATATCGATGCAGCAGCAAAAATTTTTGTTACAAAATAAAAAAACAGTATCATATAAATCTAGGTTTTTTTATATGAATTCAAAAACTTGCACTGACTTCTAACTCATTACTGCACCTTAATGATGTACAGACATTGAGCTAGGATTACACAGTCACAAACGCTCGAAAAAAATGTCCGAGCCAAAACTCTGCCCGCGCTACTCGTAGAGCAGAGTTTTGGATTACCTATCTCTTTTGCACGTTCTTAAAATATGTAAGAGCGAAAGAGACAAGCAGTCTTTTGTTTGCGCTCGCTGACGATGTTAGCGTTCGGACACTTTCCTGCGCTTTTTAGTTTGAGATTGTGTCTCTGTATAATCCTAGCTCAATGTGTATAGACAAAATAAAACAAAATACCTAAAAAAATAGCCAAAGACAAACTAGAAATGCCCATAATATGTAACATAACTTACATAATATATGTCTCTAGTGCATAACAAAAGAAACAGAAATAATCATAAAAACAACATTCACAAAATCGTTTTAGTATAAATGATCTTAGGAAATTGAAACTCGAAACTACTTATTGTAATCATATCTGGTTGGTCATATATTTTATAATTACATAGTACAGGTAGGTTTTAGTATATACCGGGTTACCTTAAAACACTAGCAACTGTGCAAGTTAGATAGGTCACATCAATAAATTTTGTTAGGGAATTCGCGAAACTAAATTAAATCAATCATATAAAAAAATCATAGCCCCCAGACAAAATGTATGGAGAAGCTTTTTTCCCCGAATTTCTAGTAACAACTATCTAGTCCTGCGAGGTTGCTGATGGTGTTAGTTAACCCAGTATAAACACGGTTAGTAAGAAAAGGTATGCACATAATTTTAATCATAGCTTACTTTTAACTTATAGCCAAGACACGACACATAAAATATTAGGGTGGGTCAATCTAAAAGATTGACCCGCTTAAAAAGGAGCCAACAAAAAAGGAGGAATCCTTCATCTGTAAGCATACCTTTTCAAATTAACCCAATAAGTTGTATTTGATTAAAAAATTGGGATATACCTCTTTGCACGCTTTTAGAATATTATTAAGTCTTTTTACTTACATGAAAAATTACTCACATATTTTTATTTCTTTCTTTTTTATATTTGTCAAAGTATAATTTGTTATTCTTTTTATGTGAACTTTGTTTATGTTTCCGCTAATTTCCAGCTTATAAATATATATGAAGGCACCAATTTGTACAAAGAGTCAATCCCAACATTTGCAAGCAAATCTGTTCATACAATACTTTTTCGCATTTCAATTAAAGTTTAATCTCCAAAAGCATACATTAACAATAAATTTTAAGCATTTATTTATTCCATCTTTTACACATTATGTTGTAAAGTGTGTTCGCGGAATTCGAAGAATTTTGTACATTGCTGTCATGTTAGCTCGGAGCAATAGCCCGTAACAATAATTTCTTAATGTTCCGCGTCTATACCTACTTAAGCTATGAATATTGTTTGCTTCTTGGTATTTTTTATATAAAACATCACACATTACATAAATCTGTTAAAATTTCATTAACATATATTACTTATAAATGTTATTTGCAATACAACTTATCATTTGTACGCATACATACCTACATAATCATACCAATAAAACATACAGACCAACATTTACAACGGCGCCGATATTGACGGTAGAAACTAATCAGTCGGAAAATAACCAGCCAATCACAGATGCCGAAAATGGTGTCACGTATAAAATTGTAATTTTAGATATATTTTATTGGCCGATTCTATTCCGAACGACGAGTTTTCTCCGCCAGAATCGTATGGCTGAACACTTGAATGCAACACAACTTGAGGCACGAGAATGAACACTGCAAATGTATTTGCTTGTTATCGTTTCAGAATCACGGGTTTTAATCCCGGTATTTTAAAGGCATCAGTGGGGCCGCAGTCAAAACTGTGAGGCCTTTGACAATACAATACTATTATTATTGACCTATAAATAAAGTAAATTCCGGACCTGAATTGACTGAAACAAATATTTATTTAAAACAGCAAAGTTCGCAAAACAGAGTGAAAATATTGTTGCCGTTCACATCCAATTTACTATACATAGAGACGCAGTGAACACTATAGGTATACTTTTACGTCAATCACAAGCTTAGGTCAGTGGCATTTAGAAAGCAATTGTGATAGAGCTTTACCGCCTAAAAGACATATTAGAGATTAATAAAAAACTAGACATAACTTATAAGAAGCCATGTATGCCTGGCCCAGGTCTTGTAGGAAAATATCAACAAATATCTCGAGATACCTTTTATGTTCGTATTTAACTTATAAAAATTGGTGTATTTTGCTTATTCGATATTTTACATCTCACTAGGTATGTCCATTAAGATATGTCTTCTACGGTCTTTTAGGAATACTTTTAGTGTTAAACACTTTTGGGTTGAAAATCTAATATGATTCTTATTGACCCACCCTAATGTTCTCATGAGATGATGTTTTATATAGTCATTTTTGTCACAAAAATCTGGGCAACTGAAACTGTATATCTAGTATATTTATTTCTTTATATCAACACAAAATGTATGATGGTTTAGGTCATAAAGGCACCAATTTAGTTCTATCTATATAATCACCTATTTCTGTATGGAAATTCATAGTAAAAGATACATTTAACCCTTAAATAAACCAAATATTTCAGGGCTTTTACAAGGGAGATATACGACTGTGCTTCTTTTATGTGCAAACTACGTTGTCTATATATTATTTTAGGATTATTCGATGTTTTACTGTTTTTAAAGTTTGTATTTACATGTGCCGCCAGTTTCATTTCAATCCGTTTACATTTTGTATTAGTAATTACACATAACTTGCAATAACATCGAAGACAAAAATTTTTTTTTTCCATTTTTTCAAATCTTCTCAAATAGGACCCAACTACAAACATGTACATGAAACAGGAAGAGTTCAAAACAGAGAAATGAGACATACAGTCGAATTGAGAACCTTCCTCTATCGAGTCGGTTAAAAATAGGTACACGTATCTGAGAACTGTCTATTTTGTAGTACATAATTAAAGTCGGTAAGTAAATAAAGCATCAGTATTACACTGACATTAATTAATAAACTTAATATATTTACTAAAACTACAAACAAGCTTTAAACTTTTCACATATTTCACACTAATTAAAAATAAATCCTTTTCACTAGTACTACTTACAAAAAAGAAAAAGTCTTGCCAGTTAATATTAAAACAATAAAGACAAACATACTTCTGATTACCGTTTTGAAACACTTTTGGCACAAAACCATTATTTTATATTTTTTTTCAATTTTCACTCAGCTTTCGAGATCATTTCATACATTTATTATCAAACAAATGATGGTTTTTTAATTATATGGGCTTTTAATATTAGCAATCGATTAAACCATCAAGTTAAATTACTAGCATCGTATGTAAAAACACTTTAAATTTTGTGTATAAAATCCAATAAAATGGTGGAACTTTATTATTGCGTTGGTTGGCTATTATACACGATTTTTCATACATATGTATATTCAATAAATTTCTAACTATTCATTCTGTGCAGAATTTCCGTAGTATTGTTAAAAGTGTGAATGAAAATGTTTTTATTTACTTTTCTCATATTATATTATTGTATGTGTAATGCTAATCTTAATCCAAGTCTTTACTACAAAACCACCTGCTCAATAGAAAACTTATGTTTTTACGTAACTTCTTTATATTTGAAATCTGGTAAAAACAAGCAGAACATAACATTATATAAAAATATATGAATTAATGATGTAACTTTACAAAAGTTTGTAAATTTAGAGATGGTGTTTTTGACGGAGCAGTTTTCATAAAAGAAAATTAAACAAATTTAGCTTAATTTCACATTTCCAAGATCTCTTGTATTTGATACACATTATACATGGTGATTTTATAGTACAACTTGGTTTAAATCATATGAGTATAGATAGGGCAGCGAATCAAAAAAACTAAGATTTCTTCGTGGCTACTGTGTACTTTTTTAACTAAGACAGGTTTGCACTTGACCATAGTTCGCCTGATGGTAAGCAATAACTATGGTCTAAGATCTAACTTACATTACTTTGAAAAACTTTAGCTTTCTGTTACTGGCTAGTAATTGACGTATTTGACAAAACAAATTAAATGTTTTATAGGAATCAGTTAAAATGTTTATATATAGTATACAAGTACAACGTGATGTTTTTTCTAAAGAAAAAATAAATAGAAGATATTTTTTCTGTGGACTGTCAGGTATCTATCGATTCACTGTCTACATCACAAAACTAGCACAAACAGTAACCACAGTTCTGATTGGCTGCAGGCTCCATATTTAAGATCAAATTTCCATAATACTTGTAATTTGATCCACTGACCATTATTGTAGTATTTTTAATAGGGATAAAAAAACTATTCAGCCGATTTAAGAACTTCCATTTTTGATGTGATTATAATGTTTTTCTATTTTTTTTTCTTAATTGTACCCAGTAAGCTTCACTGCCCAACTAAAAAAGTTTAGTCGAATTGAGAACCACAATTTTTAATGTTGGTTATAATAATTATGTTCATATATGTATAGATTCACTGCCAAACATAAAAACATTTCTAACGCACATTTCATTTCATTTCCAAATACATTCAGTCGAATTGAGAACCTCCGTTTTTTGTAATAACTTAAGAATGATATCCAATATTCTTCGGAAACATCTCATAGATATATTTTCCATTTTTTTTTAAACATACCAATATAATAAAACTGACATCGATTCACTGCCACTAACTGACCTTAGCTGCAGTTCTGGTTGGCGAGCGTCACTATAGCCTGCTGCGGGGTGCGCACCAGCTTGGCGCTGGGCTCCACGCTGAGCGCCACGCTGCCGTCGTAGGGCTTGTACTTCTTGAGGCGCGTCCACTGGCCGTTGTTGTAGTTCATCTGGAAGTGCATCTCCGACACCATGGTGAGGTAGGTGTCGTCCGCCTGCAGCACGTTCTCGAGGTTCTCCGAGAGCTTTATTGTCACTATGTTGCCGAGGTTCGGACACGGGTTTTCTGGAAATTAAAGGTAGATTAGTAAGTTTAATAAACAGTCTCTCGATTCCTTTTTGTTTTCTTGTTTTTTTTTTGTAGTGGTAGCTTAGCTGAGGGAATCTTATCGGAAAGATATGGCAGGAATTGGATACTAACAAGTAACATCAGAATATGGTAGTAGCCCGGTTCCAAACTTTTTTCCGGGGAGTTACAGTAAGACAAGTGTGTAGCTTTGATAGTAGCTTTGATATGAAATGAGCACAGTACTATAACTTTTATGTATCTTAGTTTCATTTATTTAAAACACGGAATAAGCTTACGTTTGACTACAGCCTGTCTGATGTCAATAACCACTCTAAACTAAGATGTGATATGCATGGGTGATGCTTTCACTTTCCCCTCTTACTCCTGTTATCATTCCATAATTATAAAATAGTATAATTTGTTGTGTGTACCTCTAGATCCCGCCATAAAGCCGAGTATGAGCGCCTTCTCCGGCCGCGTGACTCGGTTCGCGTTCCGGAACATGTCTTGCGCTTCCAACATCTGCTCTCTCTGTAATTATAAGAAAACAATTGGATATGTAGTTAATTTTGACAAAAATAACATAGTCCACCGAACGAAGTCAATTATAATTGAAATCGCTTAGCGGTGAAGGAAAACATCGTGAAGATACCGACATGTTTGAAGACCACAATATCCGAGGACATGTGTCTTCCGTGAAAGGACCTGGGCGCCCACCACGATGTATCTGCCCATGAGAACTCCCCTAACGAACTAATTCTGCGGAGGAGGCACGACCCTCATTCATGAGGATCACAGGGTTAACAGCCAGTAGCCACTCACCGTGAGCGACAGTCCCCTACGCGGCAGCAGCGGCGTCTGCTGCGCGACCTGTTGCGGCTGGTTCTGCTGCACTGCCACCTGCTGCATGGGCTGCACGCTCTGCTGTATCTGCTGCACCACTGTCGGCTGCGACACTTGCTGCACTTGTTGTACTTGTTGCACTGTCTGCACGGGCTGCACCTGCTGCATCGGGGCTGCCATTTGTACCTGGTAGAAAGAGTGTGTTATTCATTCAATATATCAAGAAACATACTATTCCATAGACGAGTTCTTCATAACGAATAAAAAAGCTACCTAAATAGGTATCTTGTAAAATAAATAATTGATATAATATAAGATATGTAATTTTATACATAATAATTTATGTTATTGTTATCGTAGAACAAGGCGCGCGCGCCCGAGCGCACACTAGTTGTATGGCAGTGGAATAAATACCGTCAATAGAAGCACACGTGTCTTTGACTCACCCGCTCCGCTAACATTTGGCGACGAGAAAATTTCCGGTTTCGCGTGAAATCAATGTCCAATCATGGCTAAAGTGTCCATTGGGAGCTTATAGACGTTTAACCATGAAGTTCAAGACTGGCAAATTTACAGAGAAAAACTAGGACAATGGTTTTTGGCAAATGACATTGACCCGGACGAGAAAGGTCAAGTGAAGAGAAAAGCCATACTGCTGAGTAGCCTGTCGGAGAACTCATACAAGCTCGTCCGCGACCTGGCACTGCCAGCTAGTGTCTCAGGGCTGAGTTATTTTGAGATCGTCGAGCTGCTGGATTGACACCTAAAACCAGTTCGATGCGGATTCGCCGAGCGGTACATGTTCCATGCAGCAACGCAAATGGACAACGAATCTCTGACGGAGTGGGCAGCCCGGGTGAGGAGCCTCGCCGCCATGTGCGACTTCCCGGTAACAATGTTGAGCGAAACATTGCGTGACCGGTTCGTGCTAGGCATGTCGCCGGTTCCGCTGCTCAAGGTCACCGCGGCGCCCGCGCAAGCCCGAGGCCAGCGAAACAAGCCGTCGCGATCGCGCGATATGTCCTTGAAGTGTTCTGTGTGCGGTTTACAAGGTCACGAAGCGACCACGTGTAAATTTATAAAATATTAGTGTTCTTTGTGCGGTTCAGTTGGTCACCTAAAGAGAGTGTGCCCTAATAAATACAACAATCACAATTTCGTCGAGTGTAGCAACGAGGACGACGATGGTGAGTGTATATTGAGACAAATAAGTACTCACAACGGGGAAGCGATGTATGAAATTGTTTACATAGACGGAATTAAAACTAACGGAGAACTGGATTGCGGCTCGCCCGTCACAATCGTACCTAATCTGGGGGCACGGTAGTGCCCCCGCCAAGTCGAGCGCGAAGCAAACTGCCGTACCATCCTTTACTGGAACCATTTCGCCGCATTTTCAGGCCCCTATTTGAGAACCTCTGGATAGGACTAAAACGCTAAAATTTTCGTCATCTAGAAATTCGTAATAACACACTTGAAATCCAGAATTTTAAGTTGGTAGATCAATTAGTTCCGAAGTTATGCTACTCCAAAGTTTCGCATTTTCGACACTGACTCACTCACTGATCATCAAAATAGAACTAGTACTTCCCATACACCTAAAGAGCTGAAATTTGGTACAGAGGTAGATTTTAGCGCCCACATAAAGGAAAAATTATCAAAACAAGATTTATGGAACATCTGGACTACCTGGTGGTGACCCTGATGAGAAAACGTAAGAGTACAGCCAAATTAGCGTTTTTATGAGAAATATGACAACGCAGTACATGCGACGTCAAAATGAGCGGGATGCGAGGCCGAAGGCCGAGTATCACCATCACTTTGGCCATCAGACCTTGGAGTACCATAAGGGATCTCGAAAACTATAAGAGATAGCGGGTTGGTGCTTGAACTAAATATGATGAGAACTGGTGGTATGTATCGGATCTTACAAAACCATTATCATCCTCAGCCAACTTTCTACTGCATTCAATTTTCTATATTTATATATATAACTGTATTCTACTCAATAAATAAAAAATATTATTAATATATATTAGTCCACGTCCTGTCAAAAAGAAGTGATATCCCACCAAAAACATTATGTAAAAAAATTGCCAAGTCTCGATAGAGCTGCTTGTTTATCTCTAAAAAGTAATGAAATCTCTAGAATTAGTTAAGCCAAGTCTAAGGTTCCTTACTGCGATTTATTTATTATTATAGTTAATTTTATGTGACTTGGCCGTTGACTTGTAAGTAGTAGATTATGATTAATTTACGTAATTTATATGTATAACCTAAATAAAACTAATGTCAAATACCAAATTAGGAATCTATTAAAATAATAGACTCGTTATTATATGTACGAGATATAATATACCTCTAAATTAATTACTTCTTATTTAACCTAGTCAACCTGTATAGCCGTAGCTCAGGCGCTGCGCCGAGTAGGTAGGTAACAAATCGTGACTTCACGATGCGCGCGCGGTGACTCAGTGAGCCGCGCGTATTTGTCATGTTTAAGTATGTACATACCTAGTTGTGAATACTAAAAATTGGAACAAAAACGAAGATAATTTATTTATATAGGTACCTTACACTTATTATACTTTGTAATTGTGTTTGGAATTGTTTGTATACATACCTAATTGGGAAGAGGTCGGCTCCAGGATACGGTAACCCAGTCTGGAGTCCGACGCATTATGTTTTACCTAAGGCTAAGTTAGTTATTTAAGACCCTAGTTATAATTTTTTATGTTACATAGCCTTAAGACATTTTGTAGTACACAATAAATATTTTCATTTTCCTTTTCATTTTCATTTTCAATTAAAGTTTAAGGGAAACATAGAAACAATAACCAGAGTTCTAACGAAAAATTAAGATAGATTAGAATCAGAAAAAATAGTTAAGTGGACTCTACATAATAGGCAAAAACTTTAGAAGATTTGAATAAATCTGCAAATAAATTAGTAAATAAACTTGTATCCACTAAAAGTGTAAAGAATGTTCAACGGCAAAGTCACGTAAAATTAACTATAATAATAAATAAATCGCAGTAAGGAACCTTAGACTTGGCTTAACTAATTCTAGAGATTTCATTACTTTTTAGAGATAAACAAGCAGCTCTATCGAGACTTGGCAGTTTTTTTACAGAATGTTTTTGGTGGGATAACCTGTACAAAAAGCACTTTGCACATAAAATACTTAGCCCGAATCACTTAAATTTCAGTGCGTATAACGGTAGTAGTATCAAGGTGATAGGTTCCTTTGAGGCGACCGTGCAATACAGGTCAAAGTGTAGGTTGATGCAAATATTCGGTATGCCTTTGTTAGGCCGTGATTTTTTCGCGAAGTTTAACCTACAGATTTCGATGGTGAACTCTTGTAGCTCTATTCAGGAGTACATACAACAATTTCCCGAATTATTTTCTATCAGTCTGGGCTGTTGCAAAGATATGGAAGTGACTCTAGAATTGTAATTTCTTATTGACGTGTAAGCTTTTGGTTACAAATAAATTGTTTATCTGTTTATCATGTTTGCACTTTTAAAAATAGTCTCCTAAACTGGGATTATACAAGGCACCGCCAAATAATAGCCACTCGCGCGTCCGGGTTACTATGCTTACCTTAAAAAAATGGCGTTAACCGTCCAGGTAACTACGGCAACATTAGCGATTTAGCCACTTCAAACATATTTATAACTGTGAAAATGTTGACCAAGTTCATGAATGTTCCACTAGATGGATTTTTACTAAAATAACGCGTCTTTTGGTGGCACAACAACACGCCAAGCCAAAGTAAGGATACACACGCATACCTACGCTTAAATTATTTCATCGCAAATTAATCATCGTGCCTGATTAAGATTGATTTCCATTATATCGTATCTTTTACGTATTTTGTCGGTGGAGCTGAGATTTATTGATTTCCCGTTGTCCCCGGTGACCAGGGACACAGCGGGAAGGAACGAGGTTTATTACCATTTCCATAACGAACAAGGTGGCTAGTCATTGTACCATTGTTCAACTATGATCCGGGTCTTGTGTTATGTGGCATGATAAGTATAAGGTGTAAGGTTTTAAGATCATATGAATCAAGAATTAGCCATTACAACTGTAAAACACTCCACGCCCGTCGCGAAATTGCTGATTTATTAATGCTGTTTAAAATACTAAATGGATACATAGACTGTCCTGAAATCTTATCTAAAATTAACATCAGAGTACCCATGCCTCATGCTAGACTGTGTTGGAAAAACTGTTTTGTCCCTGAAAATTGTCGCACTAATATGTTAGCATTCTCTCCGCTAGTACGCATGTGTAAATTGTATGATAACATAAACATCGGATTAAATTTTGATATATTTTTAAATAACTCATTGCCCTTTGTGAAATCACAATTGTTAAAATTAGTAATGTGATCGGTTTTAATTAATAAATATCTTTTGCAATTAATATTGTCTATAAACTATCGGAAGGTATTTTTAAAACATAGAAATTAAAATAGCTAGGTTCACTGTATAGGAAATATACGTATTGTAATTTTTGTTATCAATTAAGAATTGTATAATTGTAGCCTGTATATTTCTGTTTGTGAACTAATAAAAAAAAAAAAAAAAAATGATGGCCCTTTAAAGTACGTACCGTGTGCTGTATGTGCCCCTGCATGGGCGCGGTCTGTATGGCCTGCACGGGCACGCTGCCGGCCGCGCTGCCCGCCGCGCCCACCACGCTGCCGCCCATCTAGAATGTAATTTATTCAATCATGTAAAACATAGTTCGACTAAAAAACTAGTCGAACGAAGTCGGTCATTTAGTAAACAAGCCGATCAGCGGTCGATCGGATCGATCGAAATCGAGTAGGATATTGATAAAAATATATTTTATACACAACACATGTGAACCTATTTTAGGTCAAATAATTATTCTTTCAAGCCACCAGGGCAATCCAATCCTAAATCTCTTTCCGATTATCGTCCTATATCTATTCTTCCTTTCCTTTCCAAAGTTCTCGAGCGTCTTGTCCACAAGCAGATTCTCCATTTTCCTGAATCGACATGATTTGCTCAATCCTTTCCAATCCGTCTTTATCTTTATCTTCTTCTTACCACCTATATGCAGATGATCTCCAAATTTACGCACAAGCTTCTTTAAATGACCTAGGCTCTGCTATTAATATGATTAGCTCAGACCTATGTCGAATAACCGAATGGAGTACGTCGTATGGTCTCAGGGTGAATCCATCGAAAACTCAAGCCATAATAATTGGTAGTTCGTGGATGATATCCAGAGTTTACTGGTTTACTTTATCACAGGTTGTTTTTGATGGTGTTACACCGTACAGTGAATCAGTAAAAAACCTTGGTTTAGTGATTGATCGCACTCTTAGCTGGGATGCTCATTTGGTTTATGTCAGCAATAAGATGTTTGCCTCTGGTGCTTCACTGAGGCGACTCCGTAATTTTCTACCCACTGCCACTAAAGTTTCACTCGCAGTCTTTTCTTCTTCCTATTCTTGATTATGCTGATGCCTGCTATCTCGACCTTCGTGAAGATCAACTAAATAAACTTGAGCGGCTCCAGAACTTCTGTATTAGGATTCATATTTGGTCTACGCAAGTATGATCACATCTCTCATTTTCGCCATAAGCTCAAGTTCCAAGGCTTCCTATTCGCCTTCGACGGAATGCTCACATCCTCTCTCTAGTATACAACATTCTTTTTAATCCTACCTTCCCGCGTTATCTAAAACAGAGTCTTTGTTACGCACATGACCGTCACTCGCTTCACCTTCGATCGTCATATAACCTTACTCTTGCCACTCCAAGGCAGAACAAAGTGTCATACGGCAGTTCTTTTGCTACACAAGCTGTGCAATTTGTGGAACGCTTTACCGTTAGACGTGAGGAAAGCGCCATCTCTAGATATATTCAAAAACAAAGTTTTTAAACTGTATTTGTCCTCTCAAGTTGAATAGAAAGGAAGTATATGCTATTGTAGTTAAGTATCGTTATTTGGCATATATTTATTTATTACTTATCATCATATGTATTGAAGTATGTATTAGTGTATTTGTTTATTTTGCTATTTATGTATGTTTATTTTATGATATGTATTTATGTAATTTCACATACATTTAAAACACCTCGTCTACCATTATACTTGCGTCTTATCCCTGCCAGATTGGTTGCCTGGAAGTGATCACTTTTAGCGATAAGGTCGCCAGTTAAGACACTAGGCTTAAGTTTAAATATTCTTTTTGTAAATTTCTGTATTGTGCTGGTGTTTTTAATAAAGTGTATATCTAGCTATCTATCAGGACAATAAATCTGTATTATTATTCATCTCTACAGCAATGTCAATTTGTGTTCGGTTTAGTTTCTTTTTAGTAAGTACATATACATGTAAGTTGCTAAGGAAAGGTCTGTGAAATAGTTGGCATTGAAATCTCTTAATTAGACAGTTTTCGAACCATCTTTCTTTCAGATTATTCTTGTAGGGCGGCATAGTTAGTGTAATTTTTTTTACAAGGAATGGGTTTGCACTGGACCGTAATTCGCCTGATGGTAAGCAATCATTACGATATAGTGCTTACCCAGTGAGAACCGATTCACATACCTGCTTGATGTTCTGTATAGTTAGTGCACATACCTGCTTGATGTTCTGCAGGAAGGCGAGCTTGCCCCCGGGCGGCAGGATGAGCGCCTGCGTGTTGAGCAGCCCGCCCGACACCAGCACCGGCTTGCCGCCGCCCGCCACCAGCAGCTTGGGCGGCGCGCGCGACACCACGATGGGCTTGCCGCCCGGACTCTGCAACGACACATGGCAACTCAAAGTAGAAAAGAGAAAAGAAAAGTTAAAGAACTGGCTCGTTTTGCAATCATTTTATACGATTGACAAGTTTGCAATACCCATAAAATAAGCTACCTGAACATGAATGGTAGAAGAAGTTTGAAATAATTTGAAAACTGAAATAATTGTTATTAGTATATTATGTATTCAATTGCAATAATTATTATTGTTCATATAATTATTTAAAATTGACATGTAATTGTACAAATTATTAATAAATTGTTTAACTTTTATTGGACATTTATCATAAATAATCACGACCGGGTAACAACCATGGTATGGGGTTAGCACTTAACAAAATAACTCATAATAACACATTTTTTACATAGGGTAGGTTTGCGTTTGCTGATGTTAAGCATTGCTGCAGAATAGGGTGCAACACGCTTACCTAGAAGGTACCTATTAACTCTAGATTTGAAGACCCCTGCAGGGCAAGCACAGTACGGGGACTAATAGTCTTTCCACCATTTTTATCCGCTTGGTGTATGGTGACAGGTGAATAAAATGTTGGAAAGACTATTAGCCCTCGTGCCGTGCTTGCCCTGCTGGATTGTAGTTCGCAAGAAACGGCTTTCACACACGTACATATATATGTTCATCCCCATGATTATCACAAATAAATATTCCAGGAATTTTCATAACGGCCATCTAGCCTCATATTCAATAATCGCTTGTGTTATGGGTACAAGATAACGGATGAGTCTTTGTTGTTCATTTTAGCCGTGTTTCGTGGAGTCGGTTTCCAAACCACCTGATTGGGCTGAATACCGGTTATTTCACGTAGATACACGTAGGACGTACCTGCTGCAGTATAGTGATCTGTTGCTGGTGTTGCGGGGGCTGCACGCGCGGGGCCTCCGCCGGGGGCGGGGACGCGGGGGCAGCCACGGGCTCCGCTGATGTGGATAAATACATACAACTTCAATATTTAACTTGAAAATATAAGCGACAGCAGTTAGCAGTCTGCGTGCTGCCGCGGTCCCAGAACGCACGTTCTGAAGATGGGTGTCATTACATCCGAAACGCGTAAACAACTTACGCGAATTACACGTGAGTGAAAATCGTTTAGTTAACATATTGAAAAAATAAGTCATTAGTGTATGGATAAAAACGAACTGTGAAATGAAATATATATATATATATATATATATATTTAGCATACCTACAACAATCAACAAACATACTCAAACAATCACAAACTGTCGTGGCACGAAGAGACAAGATTTTCAGATATAAGAACGTCCCTTATGTCATGTAAATACATAAATATTCCGGGACATTGCACTGTTTATATATTTAGTCATATGGCTTTAGAGTTTGAGTAAACAGAAGCATTAAAAAGAAGGAAATTAGCAACCTTGGTGCGGGTTTAGCATTTAGCAAATAACTAACAAATATATGAATAGAATGAAACAAATAGAGGAGGATAACTTCACGAGTCACGACTCTCAGTAACGAGGAACAAGACGTGAGGAGGAGAAATGGTACATAAAACTTACTGGGTGGTTGCATGGGTTCTTCCTTGGCGGGCGCGGGGACCGCCTTGACGTCCACGGGGGGCGGGGAGGGAGGCGCCGCCACCGGCTTCTTACCTTCTTCCATCTCTGTACACAGGTAGTTAACATCATTACAAGTCTAATAGAAATAATTTTGTTTTACAGGTATTAGATAATCAAAAAGAAACGCATGCTGATTAACATTGTTTAAAAGTAAATACTGATAGTTATTACGCTATGTATTACCAAAACATTTAGCGCACTAGATAGGTGTCGGAAGATTGATTGATTGTGATTGTTGATGATGTGATGTGTGGTGTGGTGTGTGTGTGTGTGTGTGCGTGGAAGTGTTTAGTGTGCGCGTGTGTGTATGTGCGTGTGTGTCTGTGTGTGTGTGTGTGCGTGGAAGTGTTTAGTGTGCGCGTGTGTGTGTGTGTGTGCCTGTGTATCTCTGAGTGTGTGTGAGTGTCGTACCCAGCTTCCTGCGCTTCTTGATCTGCGCGTGCGTGGCGGGCTGCTCCGTGATGTCGAGCAGCTTGATGCCGGGGCGCGGCGGGCGCGGCGTGGAGCGCGCCGGGGCCGCCGCGCTCGCGCCCGCGCGCGGCGCCCACCGGGACGGGAGCCCTTTCAGGGGGGCTGTAGGGACACACATACATACTTTGAGATATCGATACGTGAGTGAGTGAACATAGTTTAAGCGGTAGACCGGAGTGAGAGTCAATTTAGTGGGTAAACAGGATGTCCCATAAAATACCATAATGATTGCTAAGCATCAAATAAACTGTGATTGAGAGTACATTAGACGGCAGGCGTTTTAGAGGGGCTACGGGGTCAATTAGTTTAAGCTGACGATCGTAAGTAACATGCAATTTACTGGGTAAGCAGTAGGTATGCTCGATAAAACAACATTCATGTTAAACATGAATAAACTGTGTACGAGTGCTATCTACAAGTATTTATTGAGTTACATATGATTTATGGATCATTTAGGTGAATATGTACTAAATAAGAGAGAGATTCTTTAGTAAATTTATGGTAATACCATTGCAGATGATTTACCAGTATTTGTAAGTTTATTGTTTAATATGTATGAATTTGAACTGGATTATATGTTGAATTATATTTGTGTAGTACACACTCTGATATCTTGAACAAACATGAAACTTTTCCATATTTGATATGTAGTACATTTGTTTTAATAATCTGATTTTGAAATATAATGTTGTCATTTTTTTATACTAACTTGTGTCAGTCATTTTCCTAGGCATGCCCCGGCTGCGCACGGGCACGGTAGGCGCCTGTGCCTTCTTCTGATTGGCTGCCGCCTCGGTCGCCTTGGCCAGCAGTTCACTGCGCAGCGCCACCGACTTGGGCTTGCGTTTCAATGTGAAGTGTTTGACTGGGGCTGGCTGTTGACCTACCTGTAATAGGAAAATTAGTCATGTTAAAATTCGATTGTGAAACATGGACGGTTATCTTTTACTAATGCTTCAGTATATTTGCCACATTTTGATTTAGGTAGCTTACTTTAAAAACACCATGCTCCCACAGAAACCCGTGACCCAGTGAACTGCAGTATTCTTTTATGATTACCAAACCATCAAACAGAAATTACATTTAATGTCTGTTTGTTACAATAACGCTACTGTTTAACCATTACCTTAATAATTTAGCCTATGAAGTCTTGTGACCAAGGCAAGGTGAGTCTAGTTAGATTAATTTACTAGTGTTTTTATTCGAAACTTATTTATTTACTCACCACAGAGACCAGTGCATTCTTGTTGAGATACAGGCACTCTAGTGGTAACAGTCCCAGCTCAGAGTGCTTGGCGAGCGCGCGCCGCAGCTCTCCTATCATATCGCTGAATATTGGTCTGCAAATACAATACACATGTGAACAACATGCATATAAGAAATGCAGAATCTGTTCATGAAGAGCAAACTATTGTAGTCAGTGCTTTGATGAGAGGCTTGCAAAAACACAAAGTGGCGTGAACACCTCAGTGCTTTTGTGGGTAGGATAACATATTATATAGTAAACTAGCCCTGCTCTGCAATAATCCCAACATTGACTCTAGATAAGAAATAATAATTTGGTCTGGTGGTAGTTTATTCATTCAAATAACACATAACTCCCTGCCTGACTCCCTGTTCCCCACAAACTATAATCCAACGATATTTAAGGCGAGAGTGAACTGGTTCCTATCTGGTAAGCACGATCCATTTTAGACCACAGCTATTGCTTGCCATCGGGCAAACTATGATCAAGTGCAAACCTGTTAGTTTATACAGTTTAACCAGGTTATCATGGCAAGCACTGATGGGCACTGCTAGGTTTATAGGAGTGTACCTGGTCTCATCAAACTCTGCTATCTCTGTATTGAGTGTGCCGGCGGAGGGGAAGGTCTTGAGAACCTCCGCAAGCATGGCCACCCACAGGTCTGAGTCCACGGCTGCCACCTCAATGATCTCTTCCAACTCATTGCGCCACTGGAAACAAGAAATAAAATATTCAAACATACTTATAATCTAAATATATGTATATAATTCAAAGGTGACTGACTGACTGATATACTGACGGTAATTTATAAACACACAGCCCAAACCACTGGACGGATTGGGCTGAAATTTGGAATGAAGGTAGATGTTATGACGTAGGCATCCGCCAAGAAAGGATTTTTGGAAATGCCATTTTTAAAGGGGTGAAATAGGGGATGCAAGTTTTACTTCTTAATGCGAGCAAAGCCGCGAGCACCCACTAGCGAATTACGGTCAAGTGCAAACCCATTTCTTGTAAAAAAAAAACTATTTATAAAGTGTTGCATAACTGTACATAAAAAAATATTTAATTAAAATTTATAACTGGTAATTTTTTAACAGTTTTTTATCATTAATTTAATATGGCGGTGGTGAAGGAATCCTAAGTGTTATATTTAATAAATAAACAATGTCAACCTCCACTAATACTAGGAAAAAATTATATTGTGTTTATGGTTTATTTGTTACTTTTCTCAAAGCAAATCTTATTTAAAACATCAAACATTTACTTTGCTGAGATGAGATTGTTAGACTTCAGCTCAACTTAAAGCCAGAGCCCAACATCAACAGATATCATGGCCTATTAGTTAGTAGATTTGGTAGTATTTAGGCCTTCAGTGCCACGGTTCATGGGTTCGATTCGATATGCAATTATTTGTGTTGAGTTTGGATGTTTCTATGTATAATATGTATTTATTTAACCATATTTTAAAGGAAAGGGCCCGATGGACACCCCTGGGGGGGCTCCAAACTAGTTCCCCAACGGTGCTGTCTTATGCTGTGTGTCTACTGGTCTGTGAATTGTGAAACCTCACTCCACTGCCACTTTTTCACCATTTTACTCCCAAAATGAAAATTATCTAGTACCCATTACACAAGTATTTGCTTAGTATGGGTCTAGAAAGTACTATATATGCAATGTCCTAAAATATCTATTTACTTATTTTATCATACTAAATCAATATTCTCCCTATTCTAGCGGAATAGATAGCTTTTACCTTGGTTTAAATTGTCACTCAATAAACCAAGGTCAACTTGGAATGACCAATCTCTATTCTATTATTTAAATTGGTGCTAATTTATTTACTGCATAACTATAACTTAAAGGAACATAGAAGATTATCTGAATCATACAACTAGGAGTCAAGCGAATAACCAAAATAAGGAGGGAAAGAAGCCAATTATAAGCAATTCATGTTTATACACACAGATTATAACAAGCAAACATAATAATGATAAAGCTTAACTAAATCAAGAACTATTAGTATAGTTTAGGTGCGAGCGAGATGTACGATTGTGTGTGAGTGACTGCCTACATTGCTTAGGGGTCGTCCATTAATCACGTGAGGCTCGTAAGGGGGGGGAGGGGTCCATAAAAAAGTCACGAAATATCACAAGGGGGGAGGGGGGGTGTAGTGACATATCACGTGTATTTATTTTTTCGACTAACGCGCGAAAAGCAAGAACAATCGGCAGGTCCTGTAACCTTTCTGTTTACCGCTAGGCATTATTGTAATATTTAATTTGAATAAAAGTAGAAAATTAAGTTTTTTTGTATCTACGTCTAAAAATATACGTGATATATAGGGGGAGGGGGGGTTAATCATAAACATCACCATGTATCACCATGGGGGAGGGGGGGGTTAAAAAATGCCAAAAAAAACGTCACGTGATTAATGGACGGCCCCTTACCTACACTGTTTGTTGTCATACGACTTGAATTTGTACACAAATTGAGGGTAGTTAGATATTAAAATATAATAAAAACATTGTTTGTGTAACCTAGCTCATAAGACGTAATTTTAATTAAATTAGAAACATACTGGGAGATGACTCTGGCCTCGTAACACAGCCTAACGGCTACCATGAGGTCAGAGGATTCGAAACATTTTGTGACAAAATTTCTTTGGCAAATAAATGATTTTGTATTTGTATTAGTTTATATGGTATCTACATTCGTTTCATTCACTAGATACGGAAAATACTATAATACAAATTAAGATTACAGTTAGTAACACATAATATGTACACAGTGTGTATGTAATGGTAAACATTAATCAGAAATAAAGGGTTTATTTGATATCAGTCATGTAATTAGTACCACTGTTTACCCAGCAAATGCTGTCTAAGTATGCAGATTTATTTACCAAAATGAATCCAAGCATTTGTGTATTGATATACATATTGTGAAATGTGCACTATAATGTTGCAACAAGGTCTTACAAACTAGGTTAGGATGTAAGAATAGTTCGCGATTGATATACGGCATTCAGTATATTATAAGAGTGCATGTTATGAATGCATGAAGCACAAATCAAAGAAAATATTTCAATTGATAACAACAATGAGCCAGTTACAACAATTTATCCAAGTGGCTATACAATTTGGTACAAGAGCCAAGTTGGCTATCAATAATTCAACCGATGCGAATATGCGATGCGATAAATATTTATTGATATTCAATTACTGCCTCGAAAGTTTACGAAATCATAAAAAATCATGTAAATTCTAAAATGACAACAAATAAACCTCAGGTACATGTGTACTCTCTATCTCTTTCACACACGCAGATGAAACAATCAAAGCGTGAGACAAAGTACACAAAACAGTTACGCAAAACCATAGAACATCAAAGTGAAAAGTTACCTCTTCAACATTTCTGCGCGGGATATGAAAGAAACTTAGCAATAATTTCAATTTCACTTGTGTTTGCAAGTCTGGAAAACAATCCTTGATATTTTTCAAAACTTCTGCGTTTAACTGTGTACAAATTGAGCCAGTTGTCCAAGAATCATTCGATGTGCCGAGTTTATTGTGGAGCCACAAAGATGTGTCACTATCCCGCACGTTCGCCATCTTGTAACTGAGATAGTGACGTGAAAACTATGCATGTTTTGGACAATGTTGTCAAACGAACGATGCTTCGTAAATTTATTTGTGAATATATTGGTAAAGATACGAACTCACACTTAATTAATATACAAATATATGCTTCTTCGTATAATAATTATTGCGCATTTGGTTATAAAAATAATGATAACGCTTAATTATGTAAACAAGATTAAAAATGTAAATTATTCGAACATTAATTTCCTGTGGCACTTGCATATCAGATCGGTGCAGCAAAGCTAGCGCAGCACTAATAACTGTTTTTTAAAATCTACCAATTTCTACCATTCTTGCCAGTACAACAAAGGATTTTTTTATTGTCTATGGTTATAATTAGTTTTAAAAGTCATAGTCAAATGTCAAATTAATTCAGATCAGAATTTCCGCGCCATGAGTTTTTCATCTATGGCGCCATGTTTTGAAATCTTCCATTGATTACTTTTCCTTATTGATCAAGCAACTTACAAACCATATAAACCATGTCCGTGGCCTCAGATGCTACATATCCATCAAATATATATGAAGAGGTTCTAGATGATGATACTACGTGTGACTGTTCATCTCAAGGTCTCGACACTGTTCCAGAGTTCAAAAGTAACATGATTTGTGTGAGTGTTTCTAATTTATTCTGTGTTTATATTATATGATACATTCATTACATTCTAGCCTTTGTTTATCTATTTTTAGGTGGTGTATCTTCAATATAACAAACTAAAATTCTTACCCGAAGATTTTTTCCCATCACTTCCTAATCTTATGTATCTGGATTTACGAAGCAATGAGCTCACGGATCTACCTAAATCTATAAAAAAGCATCCTTGCCTTACTCATTTGCTGCTTCAGAACAACCGATTGACTTCTCTCCCTGACGAGTTAGGAACTGTCTCCACTTTGAAAGTACTTCAACTGAGCGGAAATCCGCTCATGTATCCACCAAGAGAAATAATAAAGGCGGGTGTTTCTAAACTAATTTCCTTCCTCCACGATAAATATATCGAAAACATCTTCATAAGATCCCAATCTGAGCTATCTGAAGACACTGGCAGTGTGAACGAGGCACACGAGACCAACCAAGAAGCTCTCAGTTACAACTCCGTCATACACGAGGAAAAACTCAATCAAAACACTAAACTAACGATACAAGTGAATGAGAAAGAGTCAGAGGAAGATTCCGACGACGAATATCTAGGAAAAATTAGAGGCAAATGTCCGAAATTAGATAGAAGTCGCCACAAAACCTTGCCGACGTTTTACCAGAGCGCTAAATATTTGAAGCCGCTTCGTTCGGACAGCATGATGGCTCAGACTGCTAGAGTTAAACAGAATTATTTGAAAGACTTGGCTATCAAGAAGCACAAGGACTTGTTGGCTACTAGGGACAAGATATTACAGGATAGGAAGTAAGTACTTAGCTCATACCAATTTCATCAGGAGGAATTGAGGAATATCAAGTTATTTTTTTAACTATAACGGATTTGCACTTAAATTAAACTTTTATTGGAAAATGAGCGAAAATAATCACGACTGGCAGGATTCGAACCTGCGTATTTCTGCTACCGTCAGAACGCCTTAACCACTAGGCTACGGTCTACTTACTGCCAGGCGCGAAAATCAACATTCATTTCCATACACTTCAGACTGAGCGGCTGATGGCGCGGATTTGCACTTGGCCATAGTTTACTTGATAGCAAGCAAAGGCTATGGCCTAAGATGGAGCGTACAACATCACTGTCACAGAAAAAAAAACACTTATCGCAGAAAAAACTTGTATTTTAATTAATCAATGATGTTATCTTGATAGACCAGTGGTAAGATTGATTGCGAATGGATTTTCCGAGCATATGCGACAACTTTTACTGCGAAAATACCTGAAGAAAAATTTCGCACTTAACAACTACATTAAGCTTCGCAGACGGAGCCAGAACACCCCCGTTCGAATCAATCTCGAAAATTTTGGTAACATTCATGTACTTATTCAATTATATTACGTGTATTACTCACGCAAGTTTTGACGAAAACACATTTATTTTTACAATGAATTACAATAAATGAAAATGTGTTAATTCAAATATTAAACTTAAATTACTTTCCAGAAACATCGAGCTACTCCGTCACTGGCGCCGCAACTACCGCGCCGGCCACCCATCCAACCCCTCCTTCCGCTTGGACCCCGACAAGTTCCCCTACGACACCAGCCCAGAGTTCATGACCCTCCTCACCAGAGAGGACATCGAGAAAGACCTCCCAGACAAATACAGAAAGAACCTAATCCGCAAATGCAAACCCTCAGTACCGAGAAAGAGTAATAAGGATGTGCATTTGGCGCTCAAAATAAAACAATTGTTTGAGAATCTGGAAGCGATTGATTTGAATAAGGGAGAAGTTACTCCGAGGACTGAACAGAAAATGCTGCTCAGTGAGATACAAAAGGTTTGTATTAATATTGTTGTAGGTATATGTACCTACTTGGTTATAGGTAACAGTGGTAACGAATGCAAAAAATATAGATTTAAAAGTGCTCCACAATTGCCAAATTATTCTCGTAACACACATACTTACATACTCAAAAGCTCTTCCTTTTTGAAATTGGTAAAAATTAGATTCTGCATAAAGTTGATCGTGGCCTATTTTTGGATAGAATAGCAGTTTCTTTTTAACCGACTTCGGGAAAAAGGAAATTATCAAGTCTTTTGAAAGCTTTTTCTAATATTTTCATTATTTTACGAAAGCAACCTTTGAAATGCTTTACTTATTTATTAATAACAAAATACAGTATCTAATTAATTTATAGTATTATATCTGTTATCTAGTACCCACGACACAAGCGTTTGCTTAGTGTGGGGCTAGATGGCGCTGTAAGCAATGTCCCGGAATATGTATTTATTTACAACTTTTTTTTTTTTTAACATGAAATAGGCTTACGCTTGACTACAACTTGCCTGATGTTAAGCAACGTTATAGTCTACGATGTAGCGCGCTTGCCTAGAAGAAACCGGTAATAATAAACAACTAATCTAAACTACATTTTTTTCACAGATATCTGAAATAAAACAGAAACTGATGGAACTATCCAACACCAACCTCAAATCTGTGATTACAGAAACCGACTGATGCATAGAAACAATACATATTATTTTTGTAACTTTTATGTACTTTTTTTACTTTGTGTCTAAATGTTAAGGTGAGTATTTATTTTTCATTCTCATTCTATATATATCCTTACGTGTATTAGATTGTGTGTTCGTAAATAAAGAGCGTATTTTGTAACTATTTTCAAGGAATTAAAACAAATTATTAATTTAATCGTATTTTATTGATTTTCTGCGTCAGTTGGCCTGCAGGCACCAATATAAAACATGTATAAATAATAATGGTTGTACAAAAGGAACATCTACTTATATCTACTACAGTTGAATGAGAGTAAATTTCATATTTCTATTACCTATCTATCTATAAGCGAAAAAAATCAAAATCTAGATAAAGGAACGTTAATATTGGCCACATATTAATTCAGCATATTTATAAAAACAGAAGTATTTTAGTGGCGTGAAATTTATACAACTAATCATTTTCTGATAGCAAGCGTTGTACCTTATTGAATAAAATAATATTTGATTCGATTGATATAAAAGACGCGATACATAATAGTCATTATTAGTATTCAATTTGGGGGTATTTGAATAGACTCAGATAGTACTGCAACTTACGTTATGCAATACAAATTACTATTTAAATTAAAATCGAATAAATTATTCAATAAAATTAAAACTGTACATGGGTTGATTAGTTCGGTACAACGTGTATCTGAAACATTATAAGGCTACGGTCATGTTAATGTATGTACAGTACATATATAATCTAGATCGTTGACCAATGTATGTATATCTCTTCTTGTGATTAAAACGTAAAAGTATTGCCGACTCACTTGCACAGGCTATAAAGACTATAATGGAAATACTTTTGAAATACAAAAACAAAGGTCAACGTTCGCGATTCTTTATAACATAAAGAATCGCGAACAATGAACTCAATCTTATAAAGTTCGTATGATTGAGTTCCACGATCTTGTTGAACTCAATCTGCATAGTTACATAAGAACATCTGTTATCTAGTACCCACGACACAAGCGTTTGCTTAGTGTGGGGCTAGATGGCGCTGTGTGCAATGTCCCGGAATATTTATTATTTATTAACATAGTGACATTACCAATCACACTACAATATATAAAAGCAGTCCAAAACAACTAAAATATAATAAAATTTTAAACTTAAATGCGATATTGTACAAAATATACTTTTCATACAATTTGGGCACCAAGTTTGAACCCAAAAGCACACATTAAAAAATACATCAATTTATTATAATTAATAGCATATTAGCTTGCATTTTGAGAGATAAACTAAGTTACTTAAGTGTTGTGATGATATAAAAAAAATTCTATGCTATTTCAATTCATATACTTAATCTTAGATCGATCAATATGGTTCTATTCACATTTTCCTAGATAATATATTGTCTTGTAATGTAGTCATTACCCAATACAGATACAAATCTTAGTGGGGTTTACCATTTTTACATTTCACAAATCATACTTTACGTCACAATAAGCGATTTTATGTGTTAATTTACATGTGGTAACCCCAATTAGTTTATATATGTAGTCTTGCAGACGCATTTATAACCTTCCCGCGAAAATACGCTCGCAAGCATCATCATCATTATCAGCTTGGATTTTAGAATATCTAAAATAACACCTAATTAATTAATTAAAGTAATTATGAAGAAATTTCACTCATTTTTACAATCCCAATATCACAAAAGGATCACAAATGCAAAGATATAAAACAATAATGAACTAGCTACGAATTAATGTTGTATTCAACTTGTCGACCTCAGTTCACACATATCAGTCTTTACCAATCTTACTCTTTGACTAGGACAGGGCATATTTGACTATCATATCCTAGCCTAGCATGTGATGTGGTAATGTGCAATATGTATTTGTTTTATGTTTGTTCTACATTATTTAATGTAACAATTCAAAACAGTATTAATGGATAATGGACTGCTATATTCTGTAATATAGCAGTCCATTATCATCATTAGTAAACGCTCGCCCGCATTTTTTTTTTGTTAACCTATATTGTCCCGCTCCTGGGCGCTGGTCTCCCCCAACTCCCTCCATGCGTCCCGGTCGAAGGCCTCCTCACGCCAAGCAGCCCGAAACCACGCATTATTTCGAAAAAAAATCTCAGGACCTCATACTACCTACATACAAAAAAAACATGATAGGCCTAGGGATTAAGTCCCTAGGCCTATCATTCTTCGTTCTGGCTGGTAAATCAGAAATACACAGGTTCGAATCCTGCCGGTCGTGATAAATTTCGACCATTTTTTCCAATAAAAAGTTTTAGTTACCACCACCATAGTGCGGATTTAGACAAAATAACTCATAAAAATCATGATTTTCCGCTCAGTTGTCTTTGCGTGATGCTAGTTTAATAAAACAGACAAAAGTTCTATGAAATCTTGGAACATTTTCTGCTATCAATTCTAAGTATAACTAAATTTTTTCTTCAATATCTTCAATGTACAGATTTTGACCTTCTCCAGCTTTATTAATTGTATAATTACTTTTAATATTTTATTATTATAAACTTTTACGATAACTCATAACAGTAAAAAACACACGTCGCAAATAACCACATCCCTTATCATTATCCCATAAAACTGCATTCTCTTTACTTCAATTACAAGATTTATACATTTTAAATGAAAAAAAAACATCTTTCTTAAACCAACCAGGCAAAATACTTCGAAAATGCCATTTTCAGATAAAATGCAAGTGCTATAAAATGTATGCAATTAAAGCGGCGTGAACAATGCAATTATACTTATTACTAACATTATATCCAAATTTAAGAAAAACTAGTGCTCGCGGCTTCGCTAAGAAGTAAAACTTGCATCCCCTATTTCACCCCTTTAAAAGTGGCATTTCCAAAAATCCTTTCTTAGCGGATGCCTACATCATAACATCTACCTTCATTCCAAATTTGAGCCCAATCCGTCCAGTGGCTTGGGCTGTGTGTTGATAGATCACTATATCAGTCAGTCACCTTTGAGTTTTATATATATATATATAGATGTATCAAATTTTTATTAATTTGATATGGATAATTGTCATTAGTTCTTATAATTTCAGTATGATGGCATTTAATTTAAATGGGTTAAAAATATTATGGAGAAATAACTAACATTCTCTGATTAATTGTACATAAATAAAATAAAAAAATCAAAGCTTTAGGTGAGTTAGAAACACCACCAAAACTTAAACTAGTACAAGAACCAAATCAAAGAAGATACCTTATAATCTTCGCTTGATAGTGACATGGTCAAATTAGTTGATTGTTAATTGTGATGTACATATACCAATCTTATTCTGTTTTTGTTATAAAAGAATAAGACTTCACTTCACTTGGTTCCAAAGACTCGCTCCAAGCGGTTTGCTTCGACTTTCATCGTGCGAACAGCCAAACTGTGGAACTCCTTGCCCGAATCTCTATTCCCCTTGAACTATAATTTGTCGGTCTTCAAGTCGAGAGTAAACCGGTTTCTTCTAGGCAAGCGCGCTAGATCGTAGATTACAACGTTGGTTAACATCAGGCAAGTTGTAGTCAAGCGTGAGCCTATCTAATGTATAAAAAAATATTTTCTAAAAAAAAGAAAAGGAGACATTTAAGGATAGATTTATATTACACGCATTTGGTTCAAAGTAATTTGCTGTTTGGAGTAAAATTTATATTAGAGCCTGGTAAATAACATGACATTAATGTTAAGATCATTATCATTTCAATAGCTACCTATACTTTTTCTTATCTATTTCAAATCTTCACTAAATTCTCATCAATTTTCTATTTACACTCAGATTACAAACTTTTTCCTTACATACATTTACGTTCGTTTTGCATCACTGTACATTCAGTTTCCTTACAATATTTTTCTTGCATTTTCGGTCATAATGCGTACGTTTCTTTACATGTTGCAAAGCTTTCCCAATATGTTGGGTATATTTCTTACCATGTTGCGAACAAAACTGTTCAAGTTGCGTACACATTCTTACAGGTTGCGTACACGCCCGTTTATGTTGCGCACACATACATCCGTGTTGCGTACATTTTTTCCGATGTTGCGTACGCATGCCATCATTTTGCATACACGCCTGTTTACTTTGCGTACACATTCCAGCATGTTGCGTGGCGGTCCCCCCGCGTGTGGTAGCGCGCAACGGGCGCTAGAAGGAGCGCGCGAGGTAGACGCGCGCGTCGCTGCGATGTATCTCCACGAAGCCCAGCTTGCAGTAGAACTGGTGCAGGTACGAGTCCGTGGGGTTGATGACCGCGTGCACGCCGCTCACACCTGCAGACAAGCGCAGCAACAATAATGAGATGTGATGTCGTTTAAAAATGGTAGGAATTGTCAGACAAATTTTTCAGCTACTAAACGGCCTTTTAATTGGGCAAGTTTCGTTTGTCATTTATACCACACTACTTGTACTTATTATTTTGTGACCATACACCTTGGTAGGCGCATAGATCTTTTTACAAATGGGACGTAGTGTCCTCAGGTTTAGTACCGATTTATTGAGACTTAATGTTATTATTTGTACCATGTGCCCTGAGAGCAGCTAGCAGACACGTGAGCAGGCGGTGCGGGTCGCGCTGCGGGGGCACACTGCACACCAGCAGCGCCGGGTGCCCTCGCACTGCGGCGCCCCCCGCCTGCGAGCTGCCAGACACCTCGTGGAAGTGGCGGATGCAGTCCTGTGGACATACAGGTAACGTTATTTTGTAACACAGAAAAAGGCTTCGCTTTGAAAACGATATAAAAGTCATTATAGTATTATAATATAAGCAAGAAACTTTATGCTTAAAAAGTACGTAATAGGCATACGTTTGATTTGGACGGGCATTGCGTAGTATTGCTCGCTTGCCAGCAAAATCCGTCCTGACCGGGACCACACAGGGACACAGAGACCACTTGGTAGGTTTGGTCAGTAGTGGAGTCTCATCAGCCCCACTGCTTACCATACATATTGAAAATATAGTTTATTATAAGTCACATAAGACTTAGATTACCTTAGCAGCAGGCGACAGGTCCTCTCTCTCCAGCAGTTCAGCAGGGTATTTGGCACACATCTCCGGTATCCAGGCCACTTCCTGCCGTCGGTAGAACTCTGTGCTGTTCAGTGCCGCGCAAGCGTAACCCACTATTTTGGAACTTGTGCCTGAAAACATTAATTAATTATTGTTTATTAAGTGTTTATAGTCTAGTAGATCTAGAAGGTTTTTTTTGCATCGCTCATATCTTTGTAATAGCACTTATTTTTACTGGAGTGACCGATTTTAACACAATTCATAGAGCATTTTAAGCTCTTTATAACTTTATTTTTCAAGAGATACTTTTTTCGTATCAACTGGACTTACTAGACAGATATTTTTGTATTGCACCGGTTGCTATTACACTATTTCAAGTAATATTCCACTATAACTAACATGGTGAATAATACTGCCTTTTCTGGGACCTATGACTATAGAGTTCTATAGCTATAAATTGTTCTGTAGCCTATCTTAATATATATAAATCTCGTGTCACAATGTTTGTCCTCAATGGAATCCTAAACCACTTAACCGATTATAATAAAATTCGCACACCATGTGCAGTTCGATCCAACTTGAGAGATAGGATAGTTTAAATCTCAAATTATAGTCGCAATTTTAATTTATTGCTAATTATTTGTCTGTTATTATTTGACAGTCGCAATTATCTGTTAACTCCAAATGATACTAACAGATGTCGATACCTTTTGACTGGGTTGAGTAAGTAATCAATAGATGGCGCTGCTATTGTAAATCTACGAACGTGTCATATAAGTTCAATAGATGGCGCTGCTATGGATAGTGGACTCCGTGACTGACGTTCTCTTATTGTTCCTCTTAGATTGTTTACTATAGGTAATGTAATATAACAAAAACTTTAGCCACAGCAACGCGTGGCCGGGTCAGCTAGTTGTATATAAAAGGATATTCGGGGGTTTTTCACACGGTGTCTAGAGCTACACAGGGTTGTTGATTTGCTTGGAATGCTAAGCAAATGCTTGTGTCATGGGTCATCATCATCAGCCTTCTCAATCCCACTGCTGGGCATAGGCCTCTCTTTGAATGTGCCAGCTGCGTCGATCTTGTGCAGACTTCATCCATAAAGAACCCGCGACTCGTACAATGTGGTCAACCCATATAGCTGCCGGACGACTCTTCTCGTCTGCCTGTTCTTGGCAGATAACAATTATATTGTATGGTATATAAGCAATTATATTTTGTGTTTATCACAAACTCAAGCTATACAAAACTAAGTTGTAACTGAATAGTAAATACCTAGTTATATTTTTTTTTGTCTGTACACCTAACTTAACAATGTTTACAATTATGTTAATAAGTACCTAACTACATAATATATATGATAGTAAAAATAAAGAAACTAAGTACCTACTAATGTTTTAAGACTTAACATTGTATCAATGATTTGTAATCAGTAGATGTTACAAATATTATCTAATATCACTAACAGTCAACAAAAAATATTGTCGTCGATTTTTCCATATTCTATTTACCTCGTACGAAACATAATTTGCTATCCTTGTCGTCCTATCTTTAAACGCGCTGAGTGTGAGCGAGAGGATTGCCGTCGGCCGAGATACAATCTTCGGATTAGTTCGGAAGGTGGTGTGACTTTTTGCCTGCACGCATAGCCAATGTTTACATTTCAACCTAACCTAACCTTATTTTTATACAAAAACATTTAATACCAAGTAGCCTATGTATTTTCCTGTTAGATAACATGTAGATTGTGAATGTGATCAAGAACATATGTGTGGGTAGGTACAACTTACCCATGTTTTACAAAATAAATATAGCTTTTATCAACTTTGATATGCTAAAAATAACAAGCTGACGTGGAACTTGACACAACAGCACTTGTGAGAATATGAGCATATCTGTAGCACGAATGACCCATTATAATAACTAAATAGTTAAGTAAATAGTTATGTTTGTCTGACCGTTAGTGTCCTGCGGCTGGCGGGCGGCGGGCAGGTCGTCGTCATCCTCCAGCACCATGCACAGCTCCGGACACAGCGTCAGGAACGGCATCAACAGTCTGCGGACAGATAGTATATTATATCACACTATTTTTTCTCCAGGGATATAGCCGGCTTATCATAGCACTGTTTATCTTTGAAAGTCAATTGTGGAGGGAAGGGAAGATGAGCCTTTAAACTGCAGTGCGCTGTGATAGACTCAAATTTCGTTACTACCGTTACACATGAGATTGCCTTTGACAGAATCATCATTTGTGTATGACCAAATTGTTAGATAAGTTTAGTAAGTAAGTCTAATTTAATTTAAGTATGTACCATATAATTAAGAAAAATGTAAATTGACTTGCCCAATGTAACGAGATGTTATAAGGTGAATAAATTTCTATTATTATTAAATAAAACGAACATCTATCATCCCAATGTAACAAGATGTTATAAGGTGAATAAATTTCTATTATTATTAAATAAAACGAACATCTATCATCCCAATGTAACAAGATGTTATAAGGTGAATAAATTTCTATTATTATTAAATAAAACGAACATCTATCATCCCAATGTAACGAGATGTTATAAGGTGAATAAATTTCTATTATTATTAAATAAAACGAACATCTATCATCCCAATGTAACAAGATGTTATAAGGTGAATAAATTTCTATTATTATTAAATAAAACGAACATCTATCATCCCAATGTAACAAGATGTTATAAGGTGAATAAATTTCTATTATTATTAAATAAAACGAACATCTATCATCCCAATGTAACGAGATGTTATAAGGTGAATAAATTTCTATTATTATTAAATAAAACGAACATCTATCATCCCAATGTAACAAGATGTTATAAGGTGAATAAATTTCTATTATTATTAAATAAAACGAACATCTATCATCCCAATGTAACAAGATGTTATAAGGTGAATAAATTTCTATTATTATTAAATAAAACGAACATCTATCATCCCAATGTAACGAGATGTTATAAGGTGAATAAATTTCTATTATTATTAAATAAAACGAACATCTATCATCCCAATGTAACAAGATGTTATAAGGTGAATAAATTTCTATTATTATTAAATAAAACGAACATCTATCATCCCAATGTAACAAGATGTTATAAGGTGAATAAATTTCTATTATTATTAAATAAAACGAACATCTATCATCCCAATGTAACGAGATGTTATAAGGTGAATAAATTTCTATTATTATTAAATAAAACGAACATCTATCATCCCAATGTAACAAGATGTTATAAGGTGAATAAATTTCTATTATTATTAAATAAAACGAACATCTATCATCCCAATGTAACAAGATGTTATAAGGTGAATAAATTTCTATCATTTCCTTTAGAGTCCGCCACTTTTATCGATGTATAAAATAGTGGTTGACTAATATCCCCATGTAAGTGCATAACTTTTGAACTGTCATTGACGTAAGTCAAATCCTCAGTCACCAATACATCTTTGCCGAGACAACTCGCATTTAATTTGCTTCCTAAAATAGCCAAAGTAATTTCCCCCTTACACACCAATCAAATAGTATATTCAATTCAATTCATTTATTCATAAACACAATATGGGTTGGTCAAATGATCTTAAAGTATTAAGCCCTTAGTATTGGTAAGGGCTCCAGTGGTGGTTCTAGATACCAAACTAGGCGTCAGCCTGTATGTTGGTGCCCAGTCTTCTCCCGCGCGACATGTTAATACTCACCTGTCAGCGGGTAGAGACTGCAGGTCGGCGGGGAACAGGTCGCTGCAGTCGGACCCGTCGCGACACGTCTGGTGGCAGATCTCACACACCTGCGAGACAAAATGGACATTTATTTCAATCTAGTGAACGCCCGCGGCTTCGCTCGCATTGTTTCGGAATAAAAAGTAGCCTATGACAGTCCTAATACCTCATCCTACCTACATACCAAAAATCATGACGATCCATCCAGCCATTTTAGCACGATGCGCGGTTAAAGATATTACAAAAACAAATACAAAAAAATCTTTATTTCTTTAAGTTTACATAAAACAATGTGCAGGTGATACAAAAAATAATATGTTCATGAAACATCAGTGGATCCATCCCAGAGGTTGACCCTCAGCCCCGAACTAAGCTTAAGCTTGTGTGTCAGATACTGGAGATCTTCCCCAAGGATCGAAACAAAGACTTACAAGTATTAAGTATTTTTTTATCAAAGTGTAAACACCTACACAGTACGATGTCTCTTTAAGGCTGCAAGGCCTGTTTTCGGACATCGGTACAGAGTAACTAAAATATGTAACTTAAATATTACATGTCATGTTGTTGTAAGTTTTTTTTACATCTTTCATTTATTGAGTTTGATGCTAATTAGGTCCCTGTTCCCCGCGGAATATAACCTTGCGATCTTCAAAGCGAGAGTGAATCGGTTCTTACTGGGTAAGCACGCTCCATCCTAGATCGTAATGATTGCTTACCATCAGGCGAATTACGGTCAAGTGCAAACCCAATCCTAGTAAAAAAAAGCGAAAGAAAAGTCATCATCATCATCTCACCGCCTGTTCGTCCGCGGGCGTGTAGGGCCGCACGACGAGCGGTGGCGCGTCGAGCGCCTGCGCAGCTCGCAGCGCGTCCCCGCTGCACTCGACGGGCAGCAGGCGGCGCAGGTCGGCCGTCAGCCCGCCGCGGAACACCCACGGCTCCTGCGCGCCGCTCTCGAACGCCTCGCGCCACCCCTTAGAGAACCCTGCAGGAGAAATAGGTAAATTATAAGGAAGGCGGTGGTGTGGTGTATGGAGAAACAAACCTAACATTTAATAACTAAGAAATAGGAAGAAGTTGAACTTTTTCCCTTTACAAAATTAGGTTACTTACATGTGTATGTTCCTTGTGTATTAGCTGCAATATTCACCGGGAACTTGCCGAGTTCTGGAAAATATAATATATAAATTGTATATTATTTACAGTACGTTTTTTATCTTTTTAATAAAAACTAAAAGCTAAAATCTGTTGGTGGCGAGGGCGAGGCGGCTAGTTCTGCACACGTGCACGCTGACTGGCGGCGCCACTAGTCACCACACACTCGTCTCTACTCACCGAGCCACCTCAGGAAGCCGTCCAGCAGTCCCAGCACGGCACACAGCTCCCACACGTAGGGCTGCAGCTCGGCGTGCAGCTCCCTGTTGGCGGCTAGTTCTGCACATGTGCACGCTCACTGGCGGCGCCACTAGTCATCACACACTCGTCTCTACTCACCGAGCCACCTCAGGAAGCCGTCCAGCAGTCCCAGCACGGCACACAGCTCCCACACGTAGGGCTGCAGCTCGGCGTGCAGCTCCCTGTTGGCGGCTAGTTCTGCACACGTGCACGCTCACTGGCGGCGCCACTAGTCATCACACACTCGTTTGTACTCACTGAGCCACCTCAGGAAGCCGTCCAGCAGTCCCAGAACGGAACACAGCTCCCACACGTAGGGCTGCAGCTCGGCGTGCAGCTCCCTGTTGGCGGCTAGTTCTGCACATGTGCACGCTCACTGGCGGCGCCACTAGTCACCACACACTCGTCTCTACTCACCGAGCCACCTCAGGAAGCCGTCCAGCAGACCCAGCACCGCACACAGCTCCCACACGTAGGGCTGCAGCTCGGCGTGCAGCTCCCTGTTGGCGGCTAGTTCTGCACATGTGCACGCTCACTGGCGGCGCCACTAGTCACCACACACTCGTCTCTACTCACCGAGCCACCTCAGGAAGCCGTCCAGCAGTCCCAGCACGGCACACAGCTCCCACACGTAGGGCTGCAGCTCGGCGTGCAGCTCCCTGTTGGTGGCTAGTTCTGCACATGTGCACGCTCACTGGCGGCGCCACTAGTCATCACACACTCGTCTCTACTCACCGAGCCACCTCAGGAAGCCGTCCAGCAGTCCCAGCACGGCACACAGCTCCCACACGTAGGGCTGCAGCTCGGCGTGCAGCTCCCTGTTGGCGACTAGTTCTGCACACGTGCACGCTGACTGGCGGCGCCACTAGTCATCACACACTCGTCTCTACTCACCGAGCCACCTCAGGAAGCCGTCGAGCAGTCCCAGCACGGCACACAGCTCCCACACGTAGGGCTGCAGCTCAGCGTGCAGCTCCCTGTTGGCGGCTAGTTCTGCACACGTGCACGCTCACTGGCGGCGCCACTAGTCACCACACACTCGTCTCTACTCACCGAGCCATCTCAGGAAGCCGTCCAGCAGTCCCAGCACGGCACACAGCTCCCGCACGTAGGGCTGCAGCTCAGCATGCAGCTCCCTGTTGGCGGCTAGTTCTGTACACGTGCACGCTCACTGGCGGCGCCACTAGTCACCACACACTCGTCTCTACTCACCGAGCCACCTCAGGAAGCCGTCCAGCAGTCCCAGCACGGCACACAGCTCCCACACGTAGGGCTGCAGCTCGGCGTGCAGCTCCCTGTTGGCGGCGAGCGCGAGGCGGCGCGCGAGGCGCCGGGTGCGGGACATCCACCACGCGAAGCGGCTGCGGCGGCGCCGCCACTCGCTGGTCTGGGGAAGTCAATGAGAACGTTTTACTTATGAATGAAGGAGGTTATCAATTATTCTGTAAGTTTTTTTTTAATAGTAATAAGTTTTACAGTATTATAGTTCGTTAGTAGTTTTATTTTTCGAGTTCCGTCGCTTGCACGTACCTCGGGCTTGTTATGCCGCGGCAGCACGGTGCTGGCGTGCTGCACCAGCCAGTTGTAGTCGTGCAGCAGGCGCAGGCCGCGCGAGCCGTGCTCGAACGGCAGGTAGAACAGGTCGCACAGCAGCAGGAGGTCGTCCGCTGTCAGCGCGTTGGCGTCCAGCGAGGACTCTTCTATGTCTACCGGTCTGGGGACGGAAAGTTAATTTTTATTTATTTATTTATTTTTACTTACATGCAATTTTAAAAAAATAAATTACATGTGCCCTTAAGTATTGGGGCGTTATAATAAAATAAGGAATAATATAAGAAATAAATATATAAAGAGTAATAAGGAACAAGGAATGAAACACAAAATCTGGCTGAATGGAGAGAGAAAAATATCATAATAATATAAGGAATAAATTATAATGAAGCACTAACTCGGTCTGAGTGGCGTGCCTTGGGAGAAGCCAAACTCCAGAAGTGGACGACTGTAAGCTGAAGGTGATGATTTATGTGGTATGTGACAATTTATTAAGATTTTTATTATATACTTATTCTATTCTATTTTATTCAATTTCAATTGTAGTGTGATGTATATAGATTATTATGTTATGAAATAAAAGGATTTTGATTTGATGATAAATGACAATTTACAAAAGAATTTAATTTGCAAAGTGTAATTTTTGGTCAGTTTGTTTCACTTTCACACCCCAAGGAGCGACAGATAATCGTAATTTTTGGTTTGGTGGTAGTAAGATCCTTGGCATAGGATATTTTTTAAACCGAAACAACACAAGCAAAGTCCATTTAACTTTTTCAGACAATTATTACAGACAACTTAACTAAAAACAATAACAGTAACTGTATAGGTAATTTAATACTCACTCGTAGGCTGGGTCAGTAGGTTCAGGTGGTTCCACCATCATGTCAGTGCTGAGGGGGCTGTTGCTCGGCTCCACTTGCATCGAGCCATTCTGGACAGTCAAAATAAAGGTACAGGGTTATGATAATGTCATAATTTACGTTAATATTTCAAAGGTGGCTTTAGTGCATATTCAATAAAACTATAATTTGTCGATATTCAAGTCGAAAGTGTACCTATTTCTACTAGGCAAGCGCGCTAGATCGTAGTTACTGTTGTAGTCAAGCGGGATTCGAGCCTATCTCATATAAAAAATATAACATTTCTTGTTCATTGACTTTGGAAATACGAAACAAAAATCGCAACATAAAATTCGTTGACGTGTTAGCTACCAAACGTAAATAAAGAACATTTTTCAAGGAGCTGTCAAAGATTTTCAAAGAAAATCTTGTGATCAAATCCAAATAGAAGCTCATTACTGGTGTCATCATGTGACGTTTCTGGTGACAGTAATGATATCATCATTATCAGCCCATTACATCCTCATACACCAATATTCCCCTGTATTGTGCTTTTCTTGTCCAGGTGTTGTCCAAAATATTGGTACTTATATTGATTGATTATGACACATATGTACCTCGCTCATGCCATCGTTCATGACAATGTCTGACTCGGTGGCTGCGGTGGAGGGAGGGTCCACCTCCAGGGGCTCGCCAGTGTCCGGTATGCTGGGCCTGCTCGGGCTCAGGGTCTTGGGGGTGTCTGCAATACATAGGATACACAATAGAATAGGATATACAATACGCTGAGGTAATCCTTCATAGTAAGGACAGCGAGACTATGGAACTATCTACCTGGAACCCTGTTCCCAGAAAATTATAACCCAGGGGTCTTCAAATGTAGAGTAAACTGAATGGCATAACATAAGGCAGGCTATAGTCAAACATAAGCCTATTACAGGTTAAAAAAAGAAACATCATCACCAATATATGAAATTGATGTGTAAGTTGGTTTGTATGTTTGTCTTTCACTACGCATTACACATTACTTATTGGGTTTTTAGAATGGTTATAGTATATGGTTCAAAGAGAGACATAAGCTTCACTTTCTGTCTCGACACACGTAAGCAAAGTCACAGGCATCTACTAGCTAAAACATAATGAATGAAACATTCATATAGAATGCATTATCTCAAAATTTTAAGTACATAAGAGCATTTGATAAACTGTATAATTATAATAAGTAATGCAAATCTTAGAAAAAAATATTTAAAATTAACTTTTAATCTTATAAACAGATTATTTCTTTGGTGTTGTGCAAGTCAGATGAAAAGCCGCAATGAAAAAACCAAATCAGGTAGTTCAGGAGTTATCCCAAAAAATTAAGAAAATATTTAACACAGGGTGCCATGTGAAATCGACATTTCATAAAAATAAAAAAAAATAGAAGTACTAATATGTATAAGATAGAGATAAATTTAAAAAACGCCAAAACACGATTACATATATTTTGCTCGATAGTTTTATTTTTTGAAAAATAGTTGTTTAGAAATATTTTTCACCTTTTTTTCCAAAAGTAGTACAGAAAGTTAAACCAATTTAATTTTGTCTAAAAGATAATGTTATTATTTAGAGGAGTAAGAGCCATAAATAGAATATTCTGAATTGCTGATTTTATATGAATTTATTTTGTCAAAAACGTCTGCAAAAATGCTCAAACTGTGCAAAATTGTTTGCGTTTGGACAAGACTCGTCGGCCGGAGCTATGCGCGCGATGCTCGCCCTTGCTCTCATGTTAATATGGCGTGGAATTGCATGCGAAAAAGCAACTGTAGGCATTTTCCCAAGCGCAAAGCGTTTTCGGGTGAAATATGGTGGCCTTAAGGAACAACATCAAAAGAGACTAAAAAAAACAGAATTCTTACCTCCCACACTCATATCCCCATTCCTCTGCTCCTCCCCCGCCTCGTCCACCACGATATTATCCTCCTCCTTCTTGTCGAAGCTCTCACTCAGCACCACACTGTCACTTATCACTTCACTGTCTTCACTCAGCTCACACTTCTTGTTTTCAAACGACTTTATACCCATTATGGGTATTGGTAAAGTAGATATAGGTATCTCCGATGGAAGGGATATGTTAGAACTCGCCATAGGGATTATTGGGTTCGGTATGGATTCGTTTAGAATCACTTTTGTGGGTGACACTAAAGAGTTCATGACAGGGTTTGCGACTGGGTTGATTGTTTCAATTGATGATACCTGAAAATAAATTAATTAATTGGTGTGCATTAAAGAAATCTTATCGTATCTTAGTGTGTAGGGTGTAACTCACCACGGGTTGTCGGTCGGTATCGTGCATCGCCTGCAGCTGGCTGGGCGTGACGGTGGGGATGGCGTGCGAGCACGTGCTGGTGGTGCACGTGGCCACTGTGCCCGTCACCAGCGACATGCACGTGTTCACCGACGGCAGGATCGGGATGATGGGCACGGGCGGTACTGCGGACAACGGTATATGATATACTGCGGGAAGCACCCGTAGCTCAGCTAGCGGAGGCAATCGCATGCGTGCACCAATGTTAAGCAAAGGTGCAACATCTTAGACTATAGTGGTGCTTAACATCAGGCAGGCTATAGTCAAACGTAAACCTATTTCGTGTTTAAAAAAAAGGTCGACGCGGTCAGTCTTTGGATGGGTGACCGAAAAGTGGCATTTCATTTTGGGCGCTTCCGTAGGTCGGATGATACGTTAAATTCTATTGTAGATAGATAGATAGATAAATTCTTTATTAAAACACCACATTTATAAAAAACAATACAAAAAAACATAGAAATTGTAATGTGTATTAAACGGCGAACGCTGTTCACGATCGTTTATCACATTACTATACGGCATTCAATCAGTAGGTGGTTTGAAGTGACCCTATATGCCGCTATAGTTACAGACATAGGATATTTTTGCATTACTTACTTAAATTAAACTACACCATTTATTCGTTTCTTTACATAAGACATGATATTTATAGTACAGTAGCTGGTGCCCGCGATTTCGTCCGCGTGGAATAGTTATTACCATAAAAACGGTTCTAGTGAGTTAATCTTAAAAGATAGACTGTTGCGGAAATTTTGTCAGATCATTTCAAGAGGAATAACTCTTTCATACATATTTTTTTTAATATCTTGAACCGTTTTCGTAGCGCACGTGACGAAAGCCCTCAAAGATGAATAATTTTGTCCGTTTTTTCCAGATTTTCCATTGTTTCTTCGCTCCTAGTAGTTGCAGCGTGATGTAATGAAAATGAAAATACTTTTCAATTCGCACCCGTAGTTCCTGAGATTAGCGCGTTCAAACAAATTCTTCAGCTTTTTTATATTGGTATATAGAAGTATAGTTATAAACAACATTCCTGTGATCAGAATACATACAAAAGCTACCTGTTACGATCGGTTGCGGCTTGATGACGGGCCCCTGCGCCGTCTTGGGGATCGAGAACTCGGGGAGCCACTCGTTGATCGCTTCCCTGGAGAAAACATACAAATATATTTAAATATGAACAAAAATAAGCAAATTCGTAAATCTTGGTCAATTATATTATCAGTTTAACTAGTGGGTGCTCGTAGCATCGCTCGAATTAAGAAGTAAAACTTGCATCCTCTATTTTACCCCTTTAAAGAAGCATTTCCAAAAATTCTTTAGTGGACTTTACGTCTACGTCGTAGCACCTACCTTCTACCTTCATTCCAAATTTCAGCACAATCCGTCCAGTGGTTTGGGCTGTGCGTTGATAGATCACTATATCAGTCAGTCAGTCAGTCCCCTTTGATTGTTATATTATATATTTAGATAAGTTTGGCTGGAATAGATCGTTTTCAGCGATAAGGCCGCCGCGTGTAGCACTAGTTTAGATATTATTTGTTGTTATTTTGTGTAAGCAATAAAGAGTATATTAATCTGTCTATCTAATAAGTTGTTAAATTTAGTATTTTTCGTTTTGTGAATATAATATGAGATACACATATTATTATGTGTGTATGTATAAGTTAGCCACTTTTACACGAACTTACTTAATAAATCTGAAAGTTTATATATAGAGTGGCCAACTTGAGTGTCAAGAGTTTACTAATCTTGGGGCTTTTGACATGGCTTAAGCACTTTATACAAACAACAATAATTTTAAATGATAGATTTACTATTTTCTACATTTCCTCATACATACCTGAGTGCTTGTCTATGATGGTAGACATGTTTTTCGAGAGCGAGAGGTGCGTCGTCGTCACACACGCCCTGCTCGCTCTCTCGCTCTAACTTGATGTCCCACGATACTGCCTCCACTGGAACAGAGCGGGATAATTATATATGATTATTAAGTTGAAATGAACACCGATCAATCAATGTATTATAATATATTGATTGATGTTTTTATTTAGATTTAAATTTCAGTCATCGTCAAATAGAGATCTAAGGAGTTTATTTTAATACCATTTTACGATCGCACGAGTAGAGGTACGGCAAGACGGCATCGTTATACAGGTGATGTTCCAAAAACTCGCACCAAGCGGTTTGCTTCGACTTTCATCGTGCCAACAGTCAAACTGTGGAACTCCTTGCACGAATCTCTATTCCCCTTGAACTATAATTTGTCGGTCTTCAAGTCGAGAGTAAACCGGTTTCTTCTAGGCAAGCGCGCTAGATCGTAGATTACAACGTTGCTTAACATCAGGCAAGTTGTAATCAAGCGTAAGCCTATCTAATGTAAAAAAAATATATTAAGAAAAAGTGATTACCTAGGTACAATTATTAATTATTATCAATGAATATGATATTGATGAAAAAAAAGTCATATTGTTTTCGTATCAAACACACAAACAATATTTGAAACACATGTATGGAAGCTTTACTCATAGTACTTACATTGTAAATAATTCTGACAATATCAAAATCAGACATAAAAATCGAATGGAAACCTTTTTCTTTGAAAGAAATGGTTAAATCCTTTACCAGGACCGGTGTTTCCTGGGGTTTCAAATCTAGAGTTAATAGGTATCTTCTAGGTAAACGTGTTACACCCTTGACTGCAGCAATGCTTAACATCAGGCAGGCTGTAGTCAAACGTAAACCTATACTACGTAAAAAAAATGGATTTGACCAGTCGTCACACTGGCTGAACCTAATTGTGATTCCCGTCTGCACTGAGATTGATACAAGTAATTGACTCACTATGTTGTGGTGCGTCGAAAGTGCAAGCAGCCCAGTGCGCGAGCGTCCATATTGGTATCATATTGGCATTGTATTCACAGTTAGGGTTGGTCAGAACACCCCGGAGCAGCGGAATCAGCTCGGGCGACCGACCGCAGTAGGGGCCTGGGGACAGAAATAACGTGTTTGGTTATGATGATAAAGCAATTCTTAAGAAGCATCAAGCAAACCATAAGTACAAATATACTAAAAAAAAAAACATTTTAATAAAAAGACTAACCATCTTAAAATGGTTATATTATGTATATAGGCTTGACCTAAGTAAAACTAATTACTACACATATTTATATATTTTGTGGTTTTGTTATAAAACTTATATGATAAAATACAAAACCTATGTATTATGTAGGTATCTTGTGCCGAACTAGAATTTATCACATTTGTTTTGTTCTAGACTTTCACGATATTGCGATTATCGTGAAAGTCTAGAACAAAAAAAAATGTGATATACATTTTAGTGTATACCACCTTTTTTCAGTACATATGTATGTATGTGAGTACAATACTTAAAAACCTTAATTTTTAGTATGTTATTAACATCTAAATATGTTTATATAAAAGTAAGTGGTGTTAGTTACACCATTTATAACTCAAGAACGGCAGAACGGATTAAGGTGAAAATTGGTGGGGAGGTAGCTTAGAACCAGGAGACGGACATAGGATACTTTTTATCCCGTGTTTTTTAAGGATTTAATAAAATCCAAAATCTGCTTATTTATTGTTTCAAAGGCGGAACAAAGTTCGCCGGGTCAGCTAGTAATATACAATAGTTAGGCTTCATATAGCAAAGAAAAGAATTACCTAAGAAGATCCGTTTCTGGTCATAGTCATTGGCGTGCAAGTTGTCCCATATGACGGGCGGCCGGCGCAGCACCTGCGTGATCTCCTCTATGCACTCCGTTGTTAACGTCTTCGAGATCACTTTGGGACCTGAAAACAATTTAATCATGTAATACCTATCTTGTTCTTCCAATGACTTATATTTTTAAGTTATGATCGGATTTGCACTCGTTTTACGGTAAAGGAAAACATCGTGAGGAGACCGACATGTTTGAGGACCACAATATCCGAGGACATGTCTTCCGAAGGAACTGGGCGCCCACCAGCACCACGATGTATCTGCAGTAGAGAATTCCACTAACGAATTAATTCTGCGGGGGGTCACAACCCTCAGTTATGAGGAAATACGTCTCAAGAGAGAGATATATACTTACCTTAAACATTATAATACCTAAAGCTAGAGATGGTTGAATGTCAGTGCATTAAATATGTTGAAAAAAAAGTTTGGGGATGCTGAGAATTTATAGCAGAACACGTTCCGACGGTACATAACTTTTATCTGTTTATTTATTTTGACATCACGTAATAGCGGCTGAACGGATCATCACGACTTTTGGTATGTAGGTAGTAGGGAGTGGGGAGGGTAGAGGTCTTGGGAGTGATCTCTCGTCGTATTTCCTCATGACTGAGAGTCGTGACTCCCTCGCAGAATTAATTCGTTAAAGGAGTTTTCTTGGGCAGATACATCGTGGTGGGCGCCCAGGTCCTTCCACGGAAGACACATGTCCTGGGATATTGTGGTCTTCAAACATGTCGGTTTCCTCACGATGTTTTCCTTCACCGTTAAGCGAGTGCAAATCCACACATAACTTAAAAATACAAGTCATTGGTGTAGGGCAGATTCGAACCAGGGTGCGTCTGGATGAAAAGCAGACACTGGAACCACTGAGCCACACTCGCTTTTTGGGAGTGATATAGGCTATTTTTTATTTCAAAATAAAACGAGCGACGCCGAGGGCGTTCACTAGTAACTTTGAAGTCTATGAAAGACATTTTACAGTAACATACCAAACCATAACTGTAAGGTCAGTGTCCCGACCACATGGTTGTTTCCTATGGGTAATGAATGGAAGCTGAATGTAAACAATAACGGCCTTAGAGAGGTCAATAGCATGTATGTAGGTATTTATGATAACTGTGTGTGATGAGTAAGTAAGAGGAAGGAAGATGCTAGTAACTATATCATATGGATGCCCGCGGCTTCGCTCGCATTATTTCCCAATAAAAAGTATCATATTTCACTCCCAGGACCTCATACTACCTACATAGCAAAAATCATGGTGACATGTTCAGCCATGTTTGTGTGATATGCGTTTAAATAAAAAATCAAAAATTCTAAAAACGTCAACATTCTATACATACAAGATAATTGAAAATAAAGTCGATAACAAAACACATTTCTGAAGTTTTAAAAAATTGTCTGTTTATTTTGTTGAGCATCACGCAAAAACGGCTGAACAGATCTTCATGATTTTTCATATGTAGGTAGTATGACAGGTCTTCATACTACCTTCTTCTTTTTCTTATGGTGCCTCTCCAACTAGTGAAGGCTGGCAGTCAGCTCTGCATACTTTATTTTGTTCATTGCCAAGCGAAACAATTCTGCGGCACTTCTGATCCCGGTCCATTCTCGAATGTTCCGCAACCAGGACTTCTTTCTGCGACCGACTCGTCTTCTCCCCGCAATTTTTCCCATCATTATAAGTTGCAAAAGTTCGTATCTATCGTGCCTGAGAACATGACCCAAGTACGCAACTTTGCGTTGTTTGACGGTCTGCAAAAGTTTGCGTTTTTGACCAACTCGCCGCAAAACTTCCTCATTCGTGACTTTCTGAGTCCAAGATATAGCCATCATACGTCGATACGTCCACATTTCAAATGCCTCTATACGTTTGCTGATATCTTCCATAATAGTCCAGGCTTCACATCCGTAGAGAAGAATTGGCCAGATGTAGCAGTGGATGAGACGTACCCGTAGCTTGAGTTTCAGCTTTTTGTTGCAGAGACTTGTCATACTACCTACATATGAAAAATTATGCAGATCCGTCCAGCCGTTTCTATGTGATGCCGTTTTTATGGGGTGACATAGATAGGCTACCTTTTATTCCGAAACAATGTGTAGGTGTCCACTAGTAACTATTTATATACACACCTGTCCACATAATATCAATCTGCTGGGACAGCTTAGTGCCCAGAGTGTTCAGGTACTCCGAGGAGTTGACGGTGGGCACCGCGCGTGTGGAGCAGTACTGGGTGGGGCACAGCAGGAAGCGGGGGCAGCCCAGGTGCTGGTGGATCTCGTTAGTTATTGATACCTGTAAGTATACAACAGGCTGTCCAGTCTTTTGCACTTTATTGCAGTATCCATCCATACATGATTATGATCCTTTACAAAACTATACAACAAATCTGCCATTCATTATCATCATCTGCAGCCACAGTCCATTGCTGGCTATAGGCCTCCCTTAGTATGAGCCATCTATGTTGATCCTGTGTAAACCTTATCCAGTTTGAACAGTCATGACCAAATCTTACAAAAAAATCTATGTTTAATATCTGTGAGCATGTATAAAAAAGCGGTGCTAATTCCAGTGGAAGGTAGCTTCGAAACGACAAAACACACAAACAATACCTGATTAAGACTATGCAAGGTCGATTTCAGGTGAAAAACCAAAAAAATGTAATACAATTTTGCATACAAACAGTTCAATCCATTTACCACCACCAATACCATACCATAATAAATGTTTAGGTCTGTAATTAATGACTTACCTGTGCATGAGCAAAGCTCTGAAAAATCTGCTTGTCTCCCTCGCTCATCTCTGGTTCGATATCATCAAACAGCAACGCGAAACAAGTGCATCCAAACTGTGAAACTTGTTCCAACTTCCTCTTCAGAATTGTAATCTCTTTCTGACTGCTGTATGTTATATCAAGACCGGGTGAGAGAGCGTAACAGAACACAATGCCTTGGTCTTTAGCCGCTGATATTAGAGATGTAAGATGTTCTGCCTCTTCTACAGTGTAAAGTTCCCTCCAGTATGCTCTGTGTTTGTAGTCGTCTTTTGGAGCGTACACATACATGTCCATGCCCCATTTTTTTAGTCTGTGGTACAAAAAAAAACAAATTTAGGTGATGTTTTGTAGACAGCTATTTGTATTTTCCTTTAAAGCTTTGAGGTAATGGTAAATATTAACAAATGTAAAAATTATGTTTTTCTAATGTACACTTTATTTCAGTATTTTTGACTGATTTTGGGTTATCCAGTTTATTTGGCCATGCAAAAGTAGAACAAATGTAGAAGAAGCCACAATGATATGTATTAGGTATGATTTTGAGATGAGTTAAGTAAGCAGATAAGGAGTATAACTGTGAATAATAATAATTATTTGTGTGTACAAAACTGGTGTGGCTTGGGTTTTGCTCATGACAGTGAACAAAAACATGTTTAAGGACAACAAAATTCAAGGACATGTGTCTTCTGTGGAAGGACCTGGGTGCCTACCATAGTGTATCTGCCGAAGAGAACACTACTAACAAATAATACTGTGAGGCAGTCACAACCCTCAGCCATGAGGAAATACAACTTGAAGAGAGTGTATGTCTACAGACCCATAATTTAAATTTACATAACTATGTAAGCGAAGATAATAAAGCTCAAACAGCTTTACAAGGCCCAGTTAAAGGGACGTATATAAATAAATAAGTACATAAATGTTAATGATCCTGATAAGTAATTAACGTATGTATGCTAATGTAAACAATGCAATTTCTTAGTCAACAGGTTGTTAATTACTTTACTTACTTTTGAAAGAGATCTTTCCTTTGTTCGGTGGTCCAGGGCCTCCCGTAGAAACCTGTGATGCGACAAACATAGGTCATTCACACGTACAAAATAAAACTATTCTATGTACCTACATAGCTGTGCATAACATATACAACGCAACTTTCTTGCGGTTTTCTGAAACATTACCTTCAACGACACCGCAGATGAAGTCCTTTCGCTTCGAATTGGTCTCGTCCGGCGAGCTCTCAGTCATTTTCGATTAAATAATTCACTAAATAACAAAAATGAAAGTGGCTCAAATACGATCAAGAGTTAATAACACGTATGTTACGCTATTTACGCCTTTTCAGGCGATGACAAAGTAATACAGATAGTTTTTTTGAAATATTTGTAAAGGTTTAATAAGATGGGAATACGTAAATTTGATTTAGAATCAAAAATCGCTGTAAACCCAAAATAATTACGAGGAATCCATGATGTGTCAAGCGAAACGAATGAACGAAATTATGAAAATGAACGAATGAAGCCTCGAATGAATGAAATGATGTACTCAGTACAACCAGAGATAAAAAATATTTCAAAAGTACTAACAAAAACTGATTTCTACTGTTTTGGTAGAAATTAGGCGAATCGCCAACCAATAAGAGGTTTAACACGCCAATATTCTCTATGGTCTCAGCAAAATCGGCGGGAAAATATGCGCAGTTTATAAAATATCTGCTTATAATATTTATGCATAATTTGTAGGTATTTTAATATCGTCCGGTGACGCAGCAAAGGTAGCTACTAGCAACCAGCTACATAGTCCTTTCAAAAAAAAAAAAAAGTAGGTATTTTAACCTTTTTTTTACATGATATAGGCTTACGCTTGACTACAACTTGCCTGATGGTAAGCAACGTTATAGTCTACGATGTAGCGCGCTTGCCTAGAAGAAACCGGTTTACTCTCGACTTGAAGACCGACAAATGAAATGTCATAATAAGTTCTGTATTTATGTAATTTATATTCATCGCACAGAATATGAATAATAGTAAAAAGTGTCTGAAAACATTTCTGTGAATGAAACTAATGATATGGAATCCATTTTAAATTGAAACCCAATATACGCGTATTTTGAATGATTTATTGAATTTGCTTAAAAGTTGTATGTTACATGTTTACTTACCTAGTTATTATTTCTAGAAAATTCTTATTTATAGCTTACTTGCAAGTACAAACATAAGTTTTAACGTGACTAGAACATTTTAATACTTTCAAGTGAGATTAATACTTTTAAACACTTACATAAAACTATTTACATTACATAATTCTTACGACACGGTATTTTATTTACAAAATAGTCGCGCTTTACAATAAAACTTCGGCAATGATGCTACCGGTTTAATTATTTTTATAAGTATGTAGGTATAACCATTTTTGCCGAGCATGTTGGCAGACATGTTGCCGTGCACACGCATGTGACGGTGTCAGTATGTTGCAACATGCGTTCATGTATGTATCTCTGGTACAAGTCACACGACGTAGTGCGGATAGCCGCGCTGGTGCCACTGTCAGCCGAGCATGTTGGCAGACATGTTGCCGCGCACACGCATGTGACGGTGTCAGTTTGTTGCAACATGCGTTCATGTATGTATCTCTGGTACAAGTCACACGACGTAGTGCGGGTAGCCGCGCTGGTGCCACTGTCAGCCGAGCATGTTGGCAGACATGTTGCCGCGCACACGCATGTGACGGTGTCAGTATGTTGCAACATGCGTTCATGTATGTATCTCTGGTACAAGTCACACGACGTAGTGCGGGTAGCCGCACTGGTGCCACTGTCAGCCGAGCATGTTGGCAGACATGTTGCCGTGCACACGCATGTGACGGTGTCAGTATGTTGCAACATGCGTTCATGTATGTATCTCTGGTACAAGTCACACGACGTAGTGCGGGTAGCCGCGCTGGTGCCACTGTCAGCCGAGCATGTTGGCAGACATGTTGCCGTGCACACGCATGTGACGGTGTCAGTATGTTGCAACATGCGTTCATGTATGTATCTCTGGTACAAGTCACACGACGTAGTGCGGGTAGCCGCGCTGGTGCCACTGTCAGCCGAGCATGTTGGCAGACATGTTGCCGCGCACACGCATGTGACGGTGTCAGTATGTTGCAACATGCGTTCATGTATGTATCTCTGGTACAAGTCACACGACGTAGTGCGGGTAGCCGCGCTGGTGCCACTGTCAGCCGAGCATGTTGGCAGACATGTTGCCGTGCACACGCATGTGACGGTGTCAGTATGTTGCAACATGCGTTCATGTATGTATCTCTGGTACAAGTCACACGACGTAGTGCGGGTAGCCGCGCTGGTGCCACTGTCAGCCGAGCATGTTGGCAGACATGTTGCCGTGCACACGCATGTGACGTTGTCAGTATGTTGCAACATGCGTTCATGTATGTATCTCTGGTACAAGTCACACGACGTAGTGCGGGTAGCCGCGCTGGTGCCACTGTCAGCCGAGCATGTTGGCAGACATGTTGCCGTGCACACGCATGTGACGTTGTCAGTATGTTGCAACATGCGTTCATATATGTATCTCTGGTACAAGTCACACGACGTAGTGCGGGTAGCCGCGCTGGTGCCACTGTCAGCCGAGCATGTTGGCAGACATGTTGCCGTGCACACGCATGTGACGTTGTCAGTATGTTGCAACATGCGTTCATATATGTATCTCTGGTACAAGTCACACGACGTAGTGCGGGTAGCCGCGCTGGTGCCACTGTCAGCCGAGCATGTTGGCAGACATGTTGCCGTGCACACGCATGTGATGGTGTCAGTATGTTGCAACATGCGTTCATGTATGTATCTCTGGTACAAGTCACACGACGTAGTGCGGGTAGCCGCGCTGGTGCCACTGTCAGCCGAGCATGTTGGCAGACATGTTGCCGTGCACACGCATGTGACGGTGTCAGTATGTTGCAACATGCGTTCATGTATGTATCTCTGGTACAAGTCACACGACGTAGTGCGGGTAGCCGCGCTGGTGCCACTGTCAGCCGAGCATGTTGGCAGACATGTTGCCGTGCACACGCATGTGACGGTGTCAGTATGTTGCAACATGCGTTCATGTATGTATCTCTGGTACAAGTCACACGACGTAGTGCGGGTAGCCGCGCTGGTGCCACTGTCAGCCGAGCATGTTGGCAGACATGTTGCCGTGCACACGCATGTGACGGTTTAGGTTGCCACTCTGGGAAAATCTGCAAAAAAATAAACATAATATTTAGAAAAAATACCTGCCTAATTTCTTCAGGGCGCGGCCTTTTCATATCTTGCTAACCATTTATTATACTGACACAGAATACTGGTACTGTTTCTTGAGTAGGTAGGTATGTTGGGTACGTTAAAACTGGAGATATACAATTAACCTTACTTACCTAAGTAAACATAATTTACATTGGTACGGTTTCTCTCCGGAATGTATCCTCAAGTGTTTCGTTAACGTCGAGCTGTCTGAGAAAGCTTTCTTGCAAGATCTGCATCTGCAAACAATGAATAACGATATCTTAAAAAACTGCAAGTATCAAGCAATTGAACACTAAATCTTATATGTATTTTGAAAAATCAACATGTTTCATCCCAAAAAGCTGCAAGTTTCATACGAAGAATCGCGGCACTGAAATACAGACTTTCAATTAATCATGAATAAGAAGTGCCAGAAAAATTAATTGAACGATCAGCTCAAAAAGAAACTTCGCAAGTATGAAGTGGGTTGAACGGTCTTGCTCAAGACCGTGAAGAAAACCGTCTTCTACAACCGGATACCATGGATTCAGCTAGGTTTTGATGCAAGCTTATGTACAAGGTTATGTAATGCCACACACTATTATTCCAGCGATCTTTAAAGCGAAAGTGATCTGGTTCTTCTACCACCAGTTGGTTGAGGCTACTACCAGATAAACTATGCACTTGTGCAACCCTGTTTTAGTTTAACAAAGAAGTAGAACAAATAGAAGAGAAGAACAGTAATGTACTAACTGGTAAGGTCTCTCTCCAGAATGTGTCCTCATGTGCGTGGTCACGCTCGAACTCTGGCTGAATCTTCGGTCGCAGATTGGACACCTGCAACAGACGAATTAAATAAATATTAGCACTAAAACATTTCTTCTTCTTATGGTTCTAGCAAATCGATTACTTATGAGCGTATTTCGCAAAAACTGCTGATTGCACGATTGATGTGATGATTGCAAGAGCATAGCAATACATATGTTGATGTATTCCTGTAAATAGGGTCATATCTGAAAATCAGCGCTGCAGAGCAATCTGCAGCATTAATGCTGAGGTATGACTTTTTTTGACGCACGGGATACCTACATCAATGTAACGTAATATCACCTTTCTATTCTATCTGTTGTCAACTTTTGTATGTATATTGTTGTGTCCTGTGTGTCGAAATAAATGCTTTGAATTTGAATTTAAAAGAATTAAATAAAAATATATATTTCCTATGTGTAAGGTGTGCGTGTATACAATACCTATATACATGACTGAGGGTCATAAAGTCATTAGAATCAATTCGTTAGGGGAGGGATGCATTGTGGTGGGCGCCCAGGTGCTTCCACGGAAGATGATGGTGAATGATGATGGACATGTCCTCGGATTTTGTAAGTCTTAAACATGTCGGTATATTTACGAAGTTTTCCTTTAATAATTGAGGACAAAAATTTTCTAGTTTTTATTGAGTCATTTGTTTCTGTAAAACTAAACACCAGTCCTAATCCTAAAACAAACCCAGCCTTACCTAAAAGGTTTCTGCCCCGTATGCGTCCTGACATGCGCCGTCAAGTTGGCGGCCTGCGAGAAGCTCTTGTTACAGTCCCCGCAGCGATAAGGCCGCTCGCCCGAGTGCGTGCGAAGGTGCGTCTTCAACGTGCTGGGGCGGGCGTAGGTCTTGCCACAAATACGACAGAGATTTGGTTTCTGCTCGTCGTCTTCTGAACAACCGCTTAGTGCTCCAACCTGAAGAAACGTGATGAGTTTTAAAAAATGTACCTTCCTTAGCCTAATGATGATTTCTTGGGGACTTTGGTACTTTCACGCCTAAATTCATGAAACTCCGCGGCGTTGTTGCGATGTACTTAGTAGATTTTTAACGCCCTAATACCATAAAAAATAATAAATAAACCCTAGATGTAAATTGCGTTCACCAATTGTCATTTTGTCTAATAAAGAAGAACACCAAACTACTTGCACAATACTGGATTATGAATTCAAATTCAATTCAATTAAGACCACACATAAGGTAGAAGGCAGAAAAAAAAGGTAAAATGATTGAAGCTATGCAAACGCGCTAGATCGTACGCTACAGTGATGCTTAACATCAGGCATTTTGCCTTTTACCATATTGCATAAAAAAGAAATATCCAACCCACCTGTACTTTTCCCGAGTTGACGCAAGCAGTGTATCCGTACTCCTGGTGTGGATGCATCTGGCCCTGGTGGTTCAGGATGTAGCCCCCGCCCATGCCAGGGTCTTGCATCTTTGCACCTTCAAATGATAATAATGAATTAATATTCCAGGACATTTTACACCCAATAAAAAGATAAAGATAAAGAATCTTTATTGATAATGTAAAATTGTAACATACATAGGTATAAGTACTAATATCACAGAATATGCTACACAAATTACAATATCTCGTCAAATTAAATTTATAACATTAGGCTTTTATAAAATTTTAGAAGTTACATATGTCTAGTTTTATTAATAAAACAATGAAAATTTTTGTTATTAAAATCATGTCAAACATAATAATAGGTATGTAATCATACAATATGTCAACTTAAATAAATCTTGGTACTGTCACTTTATACTAAACTAACGTTTGTGTCATGGGTATTGGGTACTGGATAACGGATATAATACTTAAGTAAATACTTTTCATGGGTATTCAATAATTAAATTAATTAAATTGCTTTGTAATTAGTACTTCTGATATAACTGAGGTCTTATAGAAAATAGAAATGCATGGAATTTAGATTTTCAGTAAGTTGTACCTACTCAATCGCTGCGGACATCGTGCAAAACAGCATACCTACAACATCAAAATACTCTAAAAAAAACTATGACACTCCTAAGACCTCATACTACTGTTCAGCCATTTTTGTGTTATGAGCGTTTGAATAAATAAACAAACAGATATACAGACAAAAATCTACAAATTGTTGGAACGTGTTCTGTTATTAATTCTAAGTATCTCCAACCTATTTTTTTAAATATCTTCAATGTTCAGACTTTCGACCCTCTTCAGCTTTATTAGGTATATGTATAGATTTTCAAAACGTACCTTCATACATCTTCTGCGGCGGCCTCTTGAGCTGCCCCATACTCTTCTGGCTACCATACCCTGGTTTCTGTTGGAAGATATAGTTCGCAGGCTTCTGACTATTCTGTATCAGGGGTTTGAAGGTAGATGTCGCTGTTATCAATGGATCTGATTGGTTGGGCGTTCTGAAGTCAGCCGTGAAGGAGTAAGTCGCTGAGGGGTAGGAGTTGGGAGAGAGGACGTTTTGTGTCTGCGGGTAGACCACGTTCACTGACGGGTTGGAGGCGTTTTGATTCCATTGCATCTGTGGAAGAAAACCGAAAGGTTAGTTACGTCTTCGTCTTCGTATAAGTGTGCCCAAATCTAGTGCCGAGAGTTTTCAAACCGCCCTAAAGGCGGTTACATGACATGGCTTAGGAACTGCCGTACTATGACTGACAACTGGGAATTACAAGTTAACGTGTCATCCGACCCACGGAAGCGAAACGGAATGCTACGTTAGCTATGTGATTTAGTATTAGAGAGATGTGATGTTAGTATTATCTGATTCAAAATTTTAAGTATAGAGTACAGACTACAGAGAGAGAGAGAGAGAGAGAGAAATGGGATATAATAGGCTGTGTGAGTATATAATTGTTTAAACTTTTTTACGAACTAATAAACTTATATGACTACAACCTTTTCTGAAACCTTGCTTTACAGGACCATTTCGGTACCTAGTGCATGTTTTCAGGGTTTCCTCGCGTACCAGATAATTCACTGCACCTGTAATCTGTACCTAAAGAATGTACGTATTAAGTCTTTTGTAAATAAATAAACAATTTGAATTTGTACCGGCTTTGCTCACGCTAGACTGAACAAACCTTTGATTTAAAGTAAAGGCGACTTTCTTCATAATTTCACAAACAAAGAATTTGTTCTTAAAAAACCGCAACTCTTGATATGACCTGTACCCCGATTCAGAATATCTAATCCTTGGGAACTTTAATAAACACCGATATTATTGGAAAGTATAATTTACTCTACTAAAACTCGCAAGTTGGTCATTTATAAGACATCTCGTAGAAATCGACGTAATGTGTAATAGACGCCTCATTTTAAGAAACGAAAGTTCATGTAAGTATTTTTTGTTTGCTTCTGTCGTTTTCTTATAATATGTTAAAAAACTTGTAAATTTATTAATTAATATTTAACTTCTCTCTGTACCAATGTTGACATCCCTAAGGAACCATTCTGCCAAAAACTTTGGGATGCTCCATTGGTACAGAAGCAATTTAACTCTTTAAAACAAAATTTAATAGGTGACAACGATCGCGCAAGGCTTCAAGCAGTGTCTCAACACGAATCTGGCCAATGGCTACATGCCCTCCCTTCTGCCAACCTCGGTACACTTTTCGACAATGGCAGTTTCAAAATCGCTATCGGCTTGCGAATTGGAGCTGCTATTGTCGAACAACACAGTTGCACATGTGGTAGCGATGTCGATAGGAAGGGCCTCCACGGACTTTCATGCCTTCGCAGTGCAGGCAGATTCTCCCGCCACGGCTCGCTGAATGATATAGTGAGACGGGCACTTGCCACTGTCAACGTACCATCAGTTCTTGAACCGATTGGCATGGTCCGTGACGATGGTAAGCGCCCCGATGGCCTCACACTGATTCCCTGGGAGCGGGGAAAAGCTCTTGTATGGGACGCAACTTGCGTCGATACACTAGCTCCTTCTCGCCTCAGTGGAACAGTACAAGCGGCAGGAGCCGCGACGGACGCAGCAGAAGAAGCCAAGCGGCGAAAATATACATCATTATCGACTGATTATATTTTCGTACCGCTTGGCTTCGAAACTTTTGGTCCGTGGGGTAAAAGCACGAAGTCTTTTATAAAAAAATTAAATAAAATGTTGATTGACATCACTAGAGACAAGAACGCTGGCTGGTTCCTTGCGCAAAGGATTTCTATAGCAATCCAGCGTGGGAATGCAGCCAGCGTTCTTGGCTCCATACCACATGTAGATTGTTTAAATTTAGTTTAGATGTAAATACTCTTTTTTAGTTCTATTAGTGTTAATATGTGTAAATATTGTTACTTATTATTTAAAAAAAAAAAAAAAAAAACTTGTCTTTTGTTGATGTTGGATAGACTAATATATATGGTGATATACTAATATGTATATGGTGATTGTATAGTTGGTCTTGACAGTGAATTGAGCTATTTTTTTAACCAAAAACATCGGATATTCTTTAAAGAAAGCGTAGCTACTCTACATTCCGTCGTATTCCAAATATTAGTCTGGAACTTTGAAAATATTAGTCTCTTCTTGTTGTTCAAATTTGTTTTCTTCAAACATAAAAATCAAACTGCCAAAATACCTATGTTACATTCCTTGCATAACTCCAAAGTTCTCACTTGAGGTCAAACTTGAAAGTTACATGAAACAACAAGACTTTTTCCAAGTAAAATTTAAACCTCGTTTTGGAATCAGACGCATTGGAAGATGGCGCTGTGTGATATGTCCTGAATTTTTTTTTTTTTTTTTTATTGGCTTTTGACATTAGGTCTGGCACGCGGAGTATCTTACTTATTTTATCAACGCTGGCAGTTAACGAAATAACAAACACGTGGCGCGGGCAGCAATTTATTTCCGAAGGAGCACGTTGATGCCTTTTGTTTGAGACATGTTTACAGAGATTTTTAGGCAAAAAAATATATTTTCAATGGACTTCAAAAACGGAGGAGTTGAGTAGTTATTACACCTATTCTAGTATCTCGCGAGATCGCTGTTTTTGAGGATTTATTACGGCTTTACAGCAGTAACAGAATAGGCAGGTGACACACACACACCTACACAGCCCCAACTACCAGCGCTGATTGCTTCCGGTAACCATCATTATGCTGAGTTGGAGCTGTGTTGGGGACTTATTTATTTATTAATTGTAAACATATATGTATGTGTCTGTATATTTTGTTAATCTGTCTCAATAAATGTTTCTCTATTCATTTTAGATACGAGTAAAGTATTTCGTAGCATATTTGTAGCGATCAGCGCGGCGTAGCGAAAAAATTGTATCTACCAGCACAAAAGGTAGCGTGTTTAACATAAACCATATGAAATAATGAATGTAGCCTAATATTAGTGCTCTAGTAGATGATAGCATTATTTTACAACCTATACTAATATCTAAAGAGACTTATCTAAATATACATATAAAGCACAAAGGTGACTGACTGACTGACTGATATAGTGATCTATCAACGCACAGCCCAAACAACTGGACGGATCGGGCTGATTTGGCATGTAGGTAGATGTTATGACGTAGGCATCCTCTAAGAAAGTATTTTTGGAAATGCCATTTTTAAAGGGGTGAAATAGGGGATGCAAGTTTTACTTTTTAACGCGAGCGAAGCCGTAGCACCCACTAGTTATTGTATAAAAGCCAATATTACCTGTGAACACAGTTGCTCTGGCGGGCAGCCATGCATGGTCATGTTCATGGAGACGTTGACGCTCATGGTGGGAAACAGAGGAGCCATGCTGCCGCCATAGTGCTCGTAGTACGGGTAGCCACCACTCGCTGAGCTGTTCACCATCATCTGGAAATATTTCATCGTTATCGTCGAGTGCCATCTTTTTTATTACTTACATGATCAGCCAGCACGTTATGGCCCACTGCTGAACATAGGCCTCTCTTCTAGTACTGTGCATACATACATACTATTTATTACATACCTAGATATACATTCGCATTTGAATACAGCCCGTCTGATATTAATTCTTACTACAGTCTAAGATGTACAGAAGTCTAAATTAAAAGTGTGGGATCTATTTTTATTGTGTTCTGTATCTCTTGTTGTTTCGTGTCCCAATAAATTGATTTTACTCTTACTCTTACCTACCTACGGAAAAGGAATAATTCTCTTATTAAAGTATCTCGTTAAAATGAAAAAGAAATACCTTAAATGATGAAATGAGTTATTTATTATTGTATTGTATCTACTTATGATGAGTTTGTTTTTTGCACAAAACCCCATGCGCGAGAAATCTATCCCGAAAATATATTCATTACAAAATCCAAAGAAGCCTTCCAAACACAAAGCGAATCCCTTTCCCAGATTCCATATTAATTACAATAATTTTCCACAATCCGCCCCTTTATAATTTTCCCTAAAGCTTCCCTCAAAATATTAGAGTGAGGCAGCACATAACTAGCCCTATGTTAGAATGAGACCGCTGATCCATAAATTCAAACTCGCAAACTCACCCTTTCCAACCTACAAAAATATATTTATCACTTTCTCTCGCGCTAGTTTTAGGGTGTGTTGAAAAGAGATGAACATACCTGTGGGTGTACAGCTTCGGAAGCGCAGTCTCCGTGGACGACCGCGTGTTTGAGGGAAAGGAGGACGTCCGCCGCGTCCCCCCCGCCCCGCTCGCGACATTCCCCCGGATTGTTCCTGGGGACGGTTGCACTGATTCAATCGATGGTTAAGTAGCGGTTAATATGAGATGGCTGTTTGATTGTTATTGGTTAAGTAATCGAGTAAGGTGTTAAGTAAATCATGGTTTATTGTTTACTAATGGTAAAGTAGTAGTTAACAAGTAGATATTAAGATGAGTTTTTGATTGCTTGAAGCGAATAAGTTTGGCATTAGACATTACTTAACTGACAACATTTACCTATTTCATTTTTTGGTCGTAATTAAATAATCAAAATAAAAAAAAAAACTTTTATCAATTGGGAGTGAAAAGAAATAAGTTGGGGACTATCCGCCAAAATTAAAAATAGTTTCAGGGAAAAGCATAGTGCTTTTATCGCAAACATCAAAATATTTTGTCAAAAGTTTTAGCATACCTTTACGTTATACCACAGGATGTAATACTTATAATTTTTGTATACGTTTCATTCTAGACTTAACAAACCGGTTAAATAGTTAGTACAACTGGCCCTTCTTCCCTTACAAAATATCACATTACCGATTTGTTAAACTGTGATCAAATCACGATGATATCAGATAAACATCTCATCTCATGCTTTATTAATTTTCTAACCGACCAGACACTAAATATTATAGCTAACCGTTTATCACACGGTTAGATTTATCAACTTCTTCTTCTTATCGAATGAGAGTGGCCAACTCTGGTGTCGAGAGTTTATGAAGCCGCCCTAAGGGCCTCTGACATGGCTTAACGACTGCCGTACAAGACAAACAGCCGGGACCTATAATTTAACGTGTCATCCGACCCACGGAAGCGCCCAAAATGGAATGCCATTATAATTTATCAACTAAAATATCTATAAATTGTAACAACCACAACGCATCTCATAGAAATCTAAAAAATATAAAACAATAACTATTTAGATTTCTAAGATTGAATTGAAATTAATTGCAGATGAAACTTTGGTGACTATGTGGTCAATTCCTGACTGTCCCTAAGAAAGAGGTCCATAATATTCAACAAACACCGGTGATTGATATTATCATTTCATGATCAGATAGATCTTATTAGGATAATAATTATGAAACCATACATTTTACGTCAAATTCTCGGAAAACGTATGTAAAGAAGAAACCTCCTCCTCGCGTCTTGTTCGTCATTACTGAGGGTCGTGACTGCCCGCAAATTTTAATCATTGGGGAAATTTTCTTGGGCAAGTACCTATACCTACATACATGGTAGTCATAGTGATGGGAGCCCAGATCCTTCCACGAGAAACACAATATGTCCTTTTTTTTTTTTTTTTTAACATGAAATAGGCTTACGCTTGACTACAACTTGCCTGATGTTAAGCAACGTTATAGTCTACGATGTAGCGCGCTTGCCTAGAAGAAACCGGTTTACTCTCGACTTGAAGACCGACAAATTATAGTTCAAGGGGAATAGAGATTCGGGCAAGGAGTTCCACAGTTTGGCTGTTCGCACGATGAAAGTCGAAGCAAAACGCTTGGTGCGAGTCTTTGGGACCTCAACTGTATATCGGTGCCTCCTTGCCGTGCCTCTACTCGTGCGATGGTGAAATGGGGCTGCAGGAATTAAATTATGCAATTCCTCCGCACACTCCCCGAAATGCAACCTGTAAAAAACCGAAAGACTGGCCACCTTACGGCGGTGCTCAAGGCTTTGTAATTTTGAGCTACAGAGTGAGTCTTTCGCGATGAGATTTTTTGCCCGCTTCTCAATTAACTCTAACGCCTCAAGCTGGTACTTGGCAGATCCATCCCAAAGGTGCGAACAATACTCCATACATGACCGAACTTGCGCTTGATACAAGGTCAGCAGCTGTTCTGGAGTGAAGTATCGTCGCACCTTCGAGAGGATTCCCAGCTTCTTGGCTGCGAGTTGAGCTTTAGACTCAATATAGGAGCCAAAGTTGAGGGTCGGAGTCAAAGTGACACCTAGCAACTCTAGATGGTCGGTGATGGGCACGGTTACATTACGGAAAGAGGGCGCCAGTAGGAATGGCCTCCTCTTTGCAGAGAAAAGACACGCTTGTGTTTTCGAGGCATTAAACTTAACCAGATTGGCATCGCCCCACTCAGAGACTACCGTGAGGGAAAAGTTTAAGCGCTCGATCATGGCTTCCCTGCAAGACTGGATCTCGGTCGCACTAGCTCTAGCGGTGGACATATAGCTCTCTACAACAGTGCTCAGCAGTTCTTATGGAGTTGAAAATAATAAGTTTTTACGTTTCAGTTTTATAGAATAGTCTTTAATGGTAAACCTCTACTATATCTTCCCAACTTATTCTAACTAGTTGCAATGTGAGAAGGGAAACAGTAAGACCAGGCTGTCTAGGTACAAATCTGATTGCAGAAGTCAAGAACCTGTTTTTCCTCGCCATGCCACTTTATCTAAGACTCTACTACTTAACTGTGAGAACTGCAAAGTGACTTAAAAAGCAGCAAGGCCACAGTGTACTACGCAATCTGATGATCTGGTGCAGAGTTCAACACCCCGTCCTTTCTATACCATGTCATCTTCTGTACCTATCTTTCCTTCTATTTACTTCTTATAAGTAAGTACAAGGAAAGATACAGAAGATGACAAGTCGAGAAGGAACACAACTAGACTCATCCAACCTCAAGTCAAACGAAACAATTCAATGTCCTGTGCTTTCCATGGCATGCCAACAAGTCTCTTTCCAACCAGCCAGCCCCAACGGAAGACCAGCGCTGATTGCTTCCAGTAATCAGCATTATGCTGAGTTGGGGCTGACTTTTTTATTTATTGTATATATGTGTGTGTCTTTTAGTGTGTCTCAATAAATGTTTTTCTTTCTTTCTTTCCTTCTACTCACTTGTACGAGCTGCAAGGCGAGAAGGGAAACAGCGAGGGCAGCGGGTCCAGCTCCAAGGCAGGTAGCGAGAAGGAGCCCATGTCCTCTGCTTGCCAACCCTCGCCGCCGCTCACATCTTCTAGGTTCACGTCGCAGGGGGTGATGGAGGAACTTAGCGCGTTTATGTCTTCCCCATTCTCTGGACAGCAGTTCTCGTTTTCTTGCTGTAAGGAAATTGTTGATATTAGTTATGAGCGATGAAATTCTAGCCAATCTAGCCTATCAAATAGATGGATCTGGTTATCTAGTTCAAAAATTGGCCATTATGTTTTATTGGTAATTCGATAATGCTGGCGTAGCTCAGTTCTGAATAACTTGTTTTGGCGGAACTTCATCTTATTGGATGGTCTCTAGGAGCTTAACTATCCTGCTGGTTGTTATTGGATGACAATAGTGAATGAGATAGCTCTGCTCTTTGCTTTAGCTTTTTATTTTATTTCTTTTACTGGATCCCTGAAGTGTTGTTCAGTGGATTATTGAGATCTACGTAGCAGTCCTGTACGTAGTACGTGGTGCTCGAGGTCGATGCCGTGGCACTGCAGCGGGCAGCTGGCGGTGTACTGCGGGTTGTTGGGTACGCAGCACTCCTGGAAGGCTCTGCTGGCAGTACCTGACAGCAGTGCTCGAGGTCGATGCCGTGGCACTGCAGCGGGCAGCAGGCGGTGTACTGCGGGCTGTTGGGCACGCAGCACTCCTGGAGGGCTGTGCTGGCAGTACCTGACAGCAGTGCTCGAGGTCGATGCCGTGGCACTGCAGCGGGCAGCAGGCGGTGTACTGCGGGTTGTTGGGTGTGCAGCACTCCTGGAGGGCTCTGCTAGCAGTACCTGACAGCAGTGCTCGAGGTCGATGCCGTGGCACTGCAGCGGGCAGCAGGCGGTGTACTGCGGGTTGTTGGGCACGCAGCACTCCTGGAGGGCTGTGCTGGCAGTACCTGACAGCAGTGCTCGAGGTCGATGCCGTGGCACTGCAGCGGGCAGCAGGCGGTGTACTGCGGGTTGTTGGGTACGTAGCACTCCATGGCCCCGCCTCGTGCCGCGCATGTTCCCGCGCAGGGGCGGAGTCACTGCCTCCGCCGCTTGTAGTCTCGCGTTGGCATGGCTGCAATAGCAACACCATGAGTTAAGATTTAGACAGGACAGGAATGGTCAAATTAGAAAAATACTTTGAGATATACCAACAAAATAATTAATGATTAGCTACTTCTTTAAACACTTCATAAAGGCAGGACAAACGAACAAAATGATGAAATTACACACTTATAATCACATTGACCCCAAGCGTTTGCTCGTAAGGGTATTGTTTTAATTGCCCTTGTGGACAAATTAACAGTGGCAAAACAATAGTTCCGAATCTATTTATTTTCTAGCTAAACACTTTGTTTAGGCATAATCTAAATTAATTTAGGTTGCAGTTACAAATCACCTTTACCTAAGCTAGCAGAGGTAAGCGAATACGATTGGCAATGATAAGCAAATGTCCACGCAGTCAGTATGGGCGCTTCCGTGGGTCAGATGACACGTTATATTGAAGATCCTGGCAGTTATATTACGGCAGTCGATAAGCCATTTCAGATGCTCTAAGGGTGGTTTGAAAACTCAAACACCATAGTTGGCTACTCTCTTAAGAACTTGGTTAAACACACATCGGTTCACTCGTTCAATAATATGACTGTCTCTCAAAAACGAGAAGCATGGTCACCTTCATCTGAGGGAGACTTGATGACTAAAACACCCCAATTTGAATTATACAGACCTACACACAAAGGTACATATTTATAAGTAGGCAGTAGGCACTAACATACGCTGCTAACTTTGGCAGAATTAGGTTAGGTATGTACTTAATAATTGTGTTGTATGGTTAATTGTGCGAAATCTTGAGGAGATAGTGTTAGATTAGTTTTCTTCGTGCAAAGGAATATTACGATCAAAATTTAAGATCAGTGTTACAGTATCAGTGTTACTGTACATTGATGGACATAGATCTCTTACATAGTATATTTTATCATTACATATTTCATTGCAAAATTGGTAATTTGATTATGTTCATTGTATTTATATAGATACATTTATTATGTGATTCGCGTAAAAGTATTAAATTTTGTTAAATATTTTGCTTTCTTGATAATTGCACACTGATTTCGGCGGTAGAAATGAGAATCTGTTAAGCCATGTCTGGTGTTCTAGAAATATTTTAAGGCTCTATGAATTAGGTAAATGTTATGATTTTGGTCCAGTGTCTCTCTTGAGTCATATTTCCTCATGACTGAGGGTCGTGTCTCCGCAGAATTAATTCATTAGGGTGTTTTCTTAGGCAGATATATACATCGTGGTGGGCGCCCAGGTCCTTCCACGGAAGACACATGTCCTCGGATATTGTGGTCCTCAAACATGTCGGTTTTCTCACGATGTTTTCCTTCACCGTTAAGCGAGTGCAAATCTACACTTAACTTCAAAATACAAGTGATTGGTTTAGGACCGGATTCGAACCAGGGTGCGTCTGGTTGAAAGGCAGACACTGGAATCGCTGAGCCACACTCGCTTATCCCAGGTCCAGTCGTCCAGTGCACATTACTGTAAATAAGTTTATTGCAGTATCCATTTGCCATTACTAAACCGTTGTAAAAAGAGATGGAATTTACATATGAGATCTTCCCTGCATAGTTCCTGGAGGCTTTTCATAGTACCTACTACAGTAGGTATTTTGGAAATTTGAACTAAACGCTATTTCATACGAATTTGTTTTTGTTATCCGAGAGTTTTCGTAAATACCTTAATATTTTGTATCTATAGATGTGGCGGAGAGCTGAGATTACGTACTGTTTATTTTAATTTATCACTTGTCTTATTATAAATAGTAAATAGGACCATAACTTTATGAGTAGCAAATCTAAGTACCAATTCGATACGTTTCGTGAACCTTACAAACGTAACTTTGATAATTCAAATTGTTTATTTATTTTATTTTTTTGCCACTGTCAACGTACCATCAGTTCTTGAACCGATTGGCATGGTCCGTGACGATGGTAAGCGCCCCGATGGCCTCACACTGATTCCCTGGGAGCGGGGAAAAGCTCTTGTATGGGACGCAACTTGCGTCGATACACAAGCTCCTTCTCGCCTCAGTGGAACAGTACAAGCGGCAGGAGCCGCGGCGGACGCAGCAGAAGAAGCCAAGCGGCGAAAATATACATCATCATCGACTGATTATATTTTCGTACCGCTTGGCTTCGAAACTTTTGGTCCGTGGGGTAAAAGCTCGAAGTCTTTTATAAAAAAATTAAATAAAATGTTGATTGACATCACTAGAGACAAGAACGCTGGCTGGTTCCTTGCGCAAAGGATTTCTATAGCAATCCAGCGTGGGAATGCAGCCAGCGTTCTTGGTTCCATACCACATGTAGATTGTTTAAATTTAGTTTAGATGTAAATACTCTTTTTTAGTTCTATTAGTGTTATTATGTGTAAATATGGTTTCTTATTATTTTAATAAATTTAACTTTCCTTTTATAAAATAAATTGTTAGGTTTTACAAGAGATTTAATACGTACATTCTTTAGGTACAGTTTACAGGTGCAGTAGCTAGGTACCGAAGTGGTCCTGTAAGACGCCTGCCTTCTCTTTGATTTGATCGATAGGTAAACATATGTCCTTCTCTTTGTATTACTTTTAAAAAAAGTTTTATTTTCTGTACTAGCATGTTTATCTCGCGACGATGAGCACAGTGCGGTTTCAGTTAGCTTAGTATGGGACTAGATGGCGCTGAGTGATGTGCTGAAATATTAATTTAATCCCAAAACTCGGAGTGAACAGTGACTAGTGGGCTAGCTTTCTATCAGACTCAATGCCCACCTCATGGTTATTTTTGTCTAAAACAATTCAGCCCTTTTAGTGAAATTTTCATTTCTTTTTATGACTTCAATAAAAATTACAAATTTTACTCATGAAATTCAAATTCAAATGGTTTCAGAATCATCAATCAACCTAAATCTTTACAAACCCCCTCGCGTCGTGTTCCTCTTTACTGAGGGTCATGATCTATCTCATTGGTGAGGTTTTCTTGGGCAAGTACATCGTGGTGGGTGCCCACAACTTTACACAGAACATACACCGAAAGAAACACCACCGTTAATGTACGTACGATTCATTACTTATTTACCTAGGGAATAACCTAACAATTACATTCATGTATAAATTTATAAAGCCTCTATAACAGCTGACCAATGAGTCAGTAACGGAAAAAAGAGAAATTAATGTATACATACATGTTTTCACAACAAATAATATTCATTTTGATTATTTAAATACTCGTACATAAAAACTACGTAAAATGCGCTCGCGGTCGAACACAATTTTGACTCGTTAATTACACACCAGGATACTATTTCTTGTCCATATCTACTACTTTTGTAGATTAAACATAATATAATACATTTATAGTTTTTATTATAATATTGTTTTCTTAAATAATGGTGTACCTATCTTATGTTATTGCCACAAGATATATCAGCAACATTGTTGCAAAGAAATTTGACGACATCACGACATTTTCTACGTCTACCTGCTTATTTGATCCCAATAAGAAGCGGCAGATGAAATAACGGTAAAGAATAAAACCCAAACCAACTGACCTTAAATAAATCGTGTTCCAAATTCAAAATCCAATGGCACCACAAATATTAAAAATATAGAAATAACATTAGAAATCACAGTTTCACAAACCATTCGTTCACTAATTAAATTAACGTTCGGGACATGCGCGTTGGGAGCGCGCGGTTCAAAATGGAATTTTCTTTTTTAATTGACATGTCAATTTGAACGACGAGCCCTTACGGCTTGTTGGTGGTGACTAAACTATCTATCAAGTGTGGTAAGTGCACTTCACCGCCCCTACCGTAATTGGCTGTTTGTAACCAACCCCTCGGAAAAAAAACAAACTGGACAAGCGCGAACGCACCTTACCGCGTGGGTTCGCGACATACTGACTGAATTAATAGCTGGTCCATTAATTGATGACTCATGATCGAACATTAAGTACGATTTTATTTTGCAACAGCAGAAATAGTCAAAAGCTAAAGTAAAGGCTTACTTCAAATTACTTTATAAAAGTACATATTTTGGATTAAGGAAGTTATCTATTCCACAAACATATATAATAATTTCATACATATAATAATTTTCGGGATATATCACACAGCGTAATCTATAGCCCTATATTAAGTAAACTCATGTATTCATGATATATTATACATTTGCGAACTATAATCCAGCGATCATCAAAACGAGAATGAAGTGGTTCTTATCGGGTAAGCATATATATTGGTTACCATCAAGGAAACTACAATCTAGTCAAAATCTGTTTAATTAAAAAAAACTATACTTACAACATCAAAAAACAACCAAGTTTCCATTATTACTTTCAAGCACAGAACCCCAAAAGATGACATATTGTGCGCGGGAAAGTTTGTCGACGATCGGGTTAATACGACGCACGGCGGCCATTGTTTTTGTGGCGGGAAGCGTTTATACGATACAATGTTTAGATAACTAATTAGAACGGTTATTGAGATTAATGAAGGGAGCTTTTATGTATTCTGCAAAATAAATAGGGTAGTAAGTTATGCCTGTAAAAATATTGTAAAGTAATTTTAGATATTTGACCAGATCCTCATTCTTCTCATTTTTTTTCTTTTTCTGTTAATTCCTGAAGGTTCTGCAACAAAAAATAAGGCATTCATTGTGTATTATTACATAAAATGCTGTTCTTACAGTACATATACATATATTAAGAAATTTCTTTGCCGAAAACTCAAACCTCCACAGCCTATTCCACGTAAAAAGAAAAAAATATTATTTTGTATTAGGTGCTATTGAAGTGCTCTTTTTAGTTGTATTTATCTTCCCTATTAGGGCCCATTGCAACACAATTTTTAAACACATTTAGTGACTACATTACCTCGTAAAATTACTAAATGTACATATTATATATTTAAGAGTTTAGAGTCGTTATGCAAGCGGATCTAAAACAAGAACACAACTGTTTGTTAAATCAGACGCTACCAAAGATTTTGTCGTCAGGTTAAAACCTATTTTGACATATTCTCACTATTCTCAGCCAAAAACAGTGAGAACTTGATACCATTATCAATAACGATTAGCTCGGTAGAATGATTTCAAATTGGGGTACTACTACGGACACTCGCTTGTTTAACGTGCGTTTTTTTTTTATATCCAGACTAAGAAATATTTTTTTTGGTTAATATTCTATCTTCTGGTAAATAAAGAGTGAGTTAGTGGAGAAAAAACTGCATATTTTTACTAAAATAACTTTTTTAAACAATAACTATAACTAATGCGGCAAATTTACTACAACTATAAATTAACCTTTCCATCTTGTCTATGTTATATAGCAAGACTCATAACTTATGAGTCTTGCTATATAACATATCTTACTGTATTTGCGAGGGGGATCACTTAAATCTAACAACATGGTCTATTCTTCTTCTTATCGAATGAGAATGGCCGACTCTGGTGTCGAGAGTTTTCAAACCGCTATAAGAGCCTCTGACATGGCTTAACGGCTGCCGAACTAGACAAACAGCCGGGGCCTACAATTTAGAATTTAGCGGGTTATCCGGCCCACGGAAGCGTCCAAAATGGAATGCCATTCGGTCACACATCCAAGACCATCCATGGTCTATTACTATCATTACACGTACTTACAGATTCGCATCAGAGTTTTCTCCGTCCGTGGTAGCTCCTCGGCCACCCAGGTAGCAGGCAGTGGAGCGAGAGCATCCTGCGAGCGTCAGGTCTCGCATCCAACCTGTTCCGTAAGGGAATGGGAGAATGAATGGACTCATTCACTAATCATATCGTCATAATACTACTAGTTGATCAGTGGAAATAACTAAGATGTGTCTTATTGCGGCTGGCTGTGTTTACGTACCTACTACCTGTGCTACTATTTTACATTGTTTGGACAAGTAAGTGTTGTTTATATTTTATATTCTGTGGTGTTGTTTAGAAATTCTATTTCACAGTTTATGGTATACTAGCGGTGCCTGCGACTTCGTTCGCGTGGAATAGTTATTTTGGGCATCATATTTATTTTTGCAAACAACCTCTTCAGCTTTATAAATAATTGCTGTCACCCACGACTTGAACCGTTTTCGCAGCACACGCAACGGAAGCCCTCAAAGATGAATAATTTTCCCCGTTTTCATCCATATTTTCCATTGTTTCTTCGCTCCTATTAGTTGCAGCGTGATGTTATATAGCCTAAAGCCTTCCTCAATAAGCGGTCTATTCAACACAAAAAGTTTTTTTCAATTCGCGTCAGTAGTCCCTGAGATTAGTGCGTTCAAACAAATAAACAAACAAACTCTTCAGCTTTATAATATTAAGTATAGATAAGTAGGTACTTATAATACTTAGGTCTTCATTGCTTACATCTACACTAGGGTACATACATTCTGTAAGTAAATTCGTAAGTTCTCAATTTTCTCATAAACTGCCCAAATTTCTCAGCTTTAAAAAACTGAAGCCCACCAACTCAGGATGGAGGCAGATCGCAAAAACCTAGTCCTCGCCAGCGTGCGAAAGTATTTGGACTCATTCATCGACATTGTACAGTAAAAGAGAGACCTCGCCTTGCATTTGTATATAATACACTTATTCGAGGTATTTAGGATTTAGGATATTTTGTCCTAAAAGTAGCTACTACTTAGCCCCGGTGTTTGTTCTTTTTAGGTTGCTTCCTACTATTACTAAATAGTAAGGGTCTACAAAATAGGAAGAATAAGAATCGATTTACACTCTAGGATGCAGCAATGTTTGAAATTAGACAGGTCGTAGGTATTGTAATCGAATACGAAACTAATATACTGAGTAAAAAAAGTTTGTTATAAGCTGAGAGCGCGGCGTGCGTGTGGCCAAGCCAGTCCATTGCTGTCACATGTCAATGGACACGGTATACCGTGTGAAATGTCCAGGGCCCTCGGGCCAGTGGGCAGAATGCCTGGAGCCCGATACGACCAGCTGGGAGCCCGCACACGAAGATCTGTAGCTTGACCAGTGACCAGTAGGTATAGGATGGATAGGTGGGAACGTAGAGCAAACAGTAGCTTGGCTTTTGGTGGGAACGAAGGATATATTTAAATACAGATACAGATACAAAAGTTTATTGATAAATTATGGAAATTCACACGTCAAATTAAATAATTACAGTATTCATACAATTGCACGTATTACAATATTACAAGCAATACCAAAATCATATGTGTACGAGTATTAATTGTATTAATAAATGTTTGTTTCAATAATACCATCGGCGGTAAACTTATCATCTAGGTAGTGGCTTATCTTATAGTAAGATTTATTTACTAGGAGTGCTTTTAATTTACATTTGTAAATATTATCGGACGCCGTATTTTTAATACTTTCAGGCAGGTGGTTATAAAACTTCGAGCCTCCTCATAGATCGAAGGGTGTAAAGAGTATGGACATTACAAGTAGGTTGATCAGGGAGCAGTAGGTACCTACAGGACGTGGGACGAACTGCAGCTCGGCTTTTGGTGGGAACGGAGGCAATACAATATAATGTATAATATATCTTTATTGCACACCAAAATAAACTAACAATATAAAAAGGACTTAAACTATAAATAAATGTACAAGTGGGCGACCTTATCACCTTTAGTGATCTCTTCCAGGCAACCTTAGTAAGAAAGCTGTGAAATGAGTTTGGTAAGTTGCGTAAAAATAAATATTATCTAAAATAAAACCTAAATCTAAACAGAGAAAATAAATGAAAATCAAACGAATTTACATGTTACAAATGATAATATTAATAAACTATGAATTTGACAATAATTGCAACAAAATGAATGAATTATATGACAAGAGTAAAAAGTATGTGATCATCTAAAAGAAGCGTTATGGGATCGCAAGATGTTTTGCCATCTGACCTCCGAACTTCGATATGAAGATGGTTCCCGATGATGATGATGATGAAAGAGTTTAGAGTGTTATGGGGAGTGGGTATAGGTACACTTGCTAGTAGATGTGCTTAGCATCCAATGTTTTTGTCGCGTTTATCTACAACTCAGCGAAGCCCCTGTTCAATTGTTTCTGCTTTTTTTAGATCGATAGCTTATTTTAAACTGAAATAAGTTTACGCAAGCAAAAGATACGCCACCCAATAAGAACCAGTTTTGGAAAGCTAATAATCACGTTGGTGAATTCCTGTTTTTAATATAAGTCGATAAGTACTTAGCATCGAGTAGTCAGAGCTTACCATCCATCGATCGCGCACCTGCCCGCGGCGACCCTGGCTCGGAAACGGAAGTGTCGGGTGTCATGTCCGGCGAAACTGAACACGCTGCCGACACGTCGCGTCGGCTTAGCAGGCGGCATTGATGTACTTGGAGCTCGGCTGGTGGGGCATTCTGACGTGGTTACCAAAGTTAAACAACTATTTGTGCCCCAGCATTTCTTTCGAAGATTTTTGCTTCTGCACTGGTTCTTAATAAAGCTAAACACGCGCGCCGGCACGTCGCGTTGGCTTAGCAGGCGACATTGATGGACTTGGAGCTCGGCTGGTGGGGCATTCTGACGTGGTTACCAAAGTTAAACAACTATTGGTGCCCTAGTATTTCTTTCGAGGATTTTTGCTTCTGCGTTCGTTCATAATGAAACTAACACGCTGCAGTGCCGTCGCCTCGGCTTAGCGGGCGACATTGATGGGCTTGGAGCTCGGCTGGATGGGGTGTTCTTACGTGATTACTGAAGTGGCATGAATTCTCCTAGGCAAACGTGCAACATCTTAGACTACAGTGGTGCTTAACATCAGGCAAGCTGTAGACAAACGTTGGCCTATTCAGTGTAAAAGAAAGTTAAGAAACAATAAATATTGGCTATATAAATATAGTAACAAAAATTTTGTGCCGCACTAATGTGGGTTAATTTATTCGACTTATACAGTAATCGGTAGGCTTACTTATGATCATAATGAAACTAAACACGCTGCCGGCACCTCGCGTCGGCTTAGCAGTTTTCTTTATTAAATAAGAACGATATATCGGATAGGAAAAGTATTATACAGAAAAAGTTATGATAGTAAATATTCATTAGTTGATAAAATAATCCCTTGAATCTCTAACTACGTATAAAATCTTGAAAGCGTGTGTAAGAGATAAAACACTATCTTAGTGAAATCAAAATAATTCATTCCCCATACACAAAATCAATAAACACACAAATCAGCACAAGTCAACCTAGAGATAACAATTTAACCGACAATCAAAACAATTTCACCCTCAATATGAACAAGGGTCAAATAATATGTTCCCCTTAGTAATTACAACTGTAAACATTTCTTTTCAATTTCAAACTCTCTGCAAACTTTGGTGCTTTTTATATGGACAGGTAATACAACACATACAGAGCTAGTCGAGAGCTTTTTCGGTTAAGTTATGACAAAGAACTTTTGTAATTTTTTTGCAAATTTAGTTCTTACCACTTATTTAATCCGGCTTACGTGAAAATATTGTTTTTGAACATGTGTAGCAAGAAATTTAGTAAAGAAACTTGAATTAAATTCTAATCACTTACTAAGTGGTAAGCAATACCTAAGTATTTGTTCAAATAAAGAATTTCATATCCCGCTTTTCTTTCTTATTTTCTTCAATAATGGTACTGAACTGCCCAGTTACAAACTGAATCACGTAGTTTCAGCGTCACTAATTATTACAAGAACTTACTAATACATAGGTAACTATTAGGTATATATTATCTGCTCTGTAACGTAACCAGCTTAAAATGTATATTTAGTTAATTTAAGGACATATTCTGAAAATAAATAAAATAAATGAATACAACATTATGGATTTTTCAATATACATTGAATCGGGCATCACGGTACGGAAATCCCTTGCAGATGAAATCTTTGAGGAAACGTGTTGTTCCACTGCGACATTATTACTTATTTTTATGTCAAGCCAAACGGGGAGAAGCCATCGGCAACCGAAACACAGTTATAAACTAGTTCGGATGCCGTTGGATTTTCATACAATGTTATGCAATAAGTATAATGCAAAATAAACAAATTTCATTTCATTTCATTACCTACTTACATTTATATATATCTCCTGAGTTTCATTTAATTTTTATTATGCCAGATTTCAATCTATTTTCCAAATAACCAAATAACCCAGTATCCTCGTAGATACAAGCTTTACACCTGTATTTGCCCCGAGGCTCAATTGCAAGTGTACTTCATTCAAACATACATTGTTATGTACAATACAGGTACTGTATGGTTGTTTAATCAGGGTGTGTGGGTATTGTGTGGTGAATGTTAGCTTTTGTGATTGGAATAGATGTGAGGATGGTAAAAAATAGTACTTATTAACTACCACTTGATGAAATGTATCACATAATTTTGTTACGTTTTATGCGAAATTAAATCAGCTTGGATTTAAATTACTTTGTACTAACTTAATTAAATTCAAATTCAATTGAACTGAAAAATGTTAATTGACATCACTAGAGACAAGAACGCTGGCTGGTTCCTTGCGCAAAGGATTTCTATAGCAATCCAGCGTGGGAATGCAGCCAGCGTTCTTGGCTCCATACCACATGTAGATTGTTTAAATTTAGTTTAGATGTAAATACTCTTTTTTAGTTCTATTAGTGTTAATATGTGTAAATATTGTTTCTTATTATTGAACTGTGCCTCGGATTCCTTGCAGCAAATTATTTTATTTAGGTACTTAGTTTATACTAAGCATATTTAATAAAAGTATTTATTAATTCAAAACATAAAATAAATAACTCATATATACAAAATTTACAAAGAAATATACAGTAAAATAAATATTCATTAATGAACAAATAAACAATCATAAATAAATCATAAATAAGAGTATGTAGATTTAACCTAAATTTAAAACATCCACATGTGGTATGGAGCCAAAAACGCTGGCTGCATTACCACGCTATTGAAATCCTTTGCGCAAGTGGCGCAAGGAACCAGGCGGGCGTAGGTACTTGTCTCCTGAGATGTAATTTTTCTACGTATTTACGTAGCAACTCTACGAAAGCTCTACGAAATCGCGTGATTTTTCTCATCATAAATGTATACCGCCTCTACTAACCTATTCTAATGGATAAGTTTAAATGGCCACATGCAAAAACAATTCGTCCCGTTCCCATACCAACAATAACATTTTACTAATCGACTGTAGGAAACCGATACGACTCAATCGGAAACACAAATAATAGATAAATGTGTGTAATTTAATATTTTATGCGGATTCAAAGTTATCTCTTACGTTTGATTTACATTTAATCGTTTGGGGTTAGTTTTGTGGTCACGTGCCGCGCGCGTGCCTTAACAGATTGAGCGGCCATCTTGTATTTTTTCCCGCCAAAATGATGACAGTTATTGAAAGAGATTATCTCTAAATTTTGAATAATCCAGGTTTGTGTTGGTTATTTTGAGATTATGAAGTGTGAAAATTGCATGTTACTTAGGTAAGTAGGTGCCTACCTATATTACCGGCTAATGATTTCCGTGCGAAGGTTGGTTATGCGCAATTTTGATGTGAGAAAGAATCTTACCGTGTCGTGTGGAGGATAAAAAAACAATATGTAACTACAGATTACTTATGAGTTTTTACATAGCTCTGTGAGAGATAGGGCTTTAGCGAATAAATTCTAGTGTAAGAATTTAGGAAGAAAGCTCGCAGAAGTTAATCTAGTTTTATTTTGCTTCCCAAATATATTATATAGGTACTCGCTAATGTTTATTTTAAGAGTCTATTTTTACAGATTAACGAAATGCCTATTTACGTAAATAAATATTTATAATGTATGTATACATAAGTAATCGACAAGTAAATATTCGCTTATTGCGCACTAGAAATATTATTAGTATCTTCGAAGTATGGACACGTATTGATAAACTAAACGCCTTGAAAACCCAGTTTGTTTAAATGCTTCATACCAACACAGAAAGCTCTCCGACTAAAGGTAATGCTCGGAAAGCTCCCGCACCAATCGATGTAGTTGTCGGGCTTCGTGCGGGGCTTCATTCCGAGCTCGGTAAATTAAAAACGGACCGTATTGTAGGGCGCTTTCATGAGCTTTTGTGCTGAATTCACTTTATTTTAAAGTACCTTCTTATAGAATAATATTAAATCTACCTATAGCCTTAAAGTCATGCTTATCGGTTCCTATGGACTTTTATTATTTGTAGGATACTTGCCTAGTTTTTTTAATATAAGAAAAGTAGTAAAATTTGTAAAAAAAATCGTGGCTAAATATTATTAATTTTGTTTTATAATAAGTTTTGAAGTTATCATGTCAAGGCAAATAAAGGCTTTTTATTTTATTTTATTTACCTAGTTTTTAACGATCAAGAATGATTAAAGTTTTATGTTTATTTATGAACTAGTGGACGCCCGCGGCTACGCTCGCATTATTTTAAGATAAAAAGTAGCCTATAAAACTTCTAAGACCTCATACTACCTACCTATATACCTACCACAAATCATGATGATCCGTTTAGTCGTTTTTGCGTTATGAGCGTTTAAATAAACAGACACACAGACAAAAATTCTAAAAACTGCTGTAACGTGTTCTGTTACGGATTTAGGTGAACCCAAAAACTTTTTTTAATTATTTTTTTTACATGATATAGGCTTACGATTGACTACAACTTGCCTGGTGGTAATCAACGTTATAGTCTACGATGTAGCGCGCTTGCCTAGAAGAAAAAGGTTTACTCTCGACTTGAAGACCGACAAATTATAGTTCAAGGGGAATAGAGATTCGGGCAAGGAGTTCCACAGTTTGGCTGTTCGCACGATGAAAGTCGAAGCAAAGCGCTTGGTGCGAGTCTTTGGAACCTCAACTGTATAACGGTGCCTCCTTGCCGAACCCCTACTCGTACGATGGTGAAATGGTAGGTAGCTGGTGTTGATGAAACATTGAATCTATGATGCGTGTATAGTATTCACACAGAATATTAAAAAGAGCATCTCAACTTCAAGCCTGATTGATTTTTTTAAATTGTTTTTTTTTCCAGAAGCGGTTTTCCCGGATTTGGTATGAATGAGAAATATCTAACTTGCCTTGGATTCTGCGATATGTAGACATATTGAGTAAACGAAATAGTTCTAGAAACCCAGAAATTATATAGGTTCTTATTTCATACATGAGAAAAAAATTAATGCGATGAGGAGACAGACGAATAATCACTAATAGTTTTTTTAAACTTTAAAATGCTAGAGATGATGATGTTTCCAATAAGTAACAGCAAAGCCAATTATGGGAGATTATTTTTACATGAGACCTGGCAGCATTATTTTACAAAAAATATAACGACATGTTTATTGTCTCTGGTCCGGTTGGCAAACAAACGTCAAAACTTGTACCTAATGTCAAAATTGTCAAATTTTTATTGTCGCAAAAATTTCAGTCGTACATATTTTCGTATTTATTTTAATAAGTGCTACCAAATACATTAAAAATAAACGCAAAATCTGTCGAAAACTCCGTTCCAATGTTTGTGAAGCGGTAAATTAGTTTCGGTAGTGGTGATATTTAGTGTGGTGTTGTTCGAGCGAAGGTCTGGCTAAATGAATGATGTCGCTGAGGTCGACGGCTCTGGTGTTCGTGGAGGTGTTGATGCGGGTGCCGCCGCTCTTTGTGGTGGATGAGTTCCTAAAGATCAGCCTCGGGCTGCCCGTGGCGGTGGACGAGGTGCCGGTGCTGAGCAACATCACCAACGACCACGTCGATATCACCGACTCAGAAACAAGTTACTATGATGCTAACTTCTACAATGCCTTCGTATTCTCCTTCGTTAAGTTCCTCATGTGTTGTTTAGGTAAGTCCCACTAGCTGGATTAGTTGTTCAATATGTTTTAGCGTGTACACTTGCGTCATTTAGCGTAGCAGCAAGCCTTTCATTTCTCAAGAGAAATTCTGTGTCGAAAGAGGTCGTTTCTGTTTGTTTTAGTGTCACAATGTGGACAGCTACAATTCTGATCACATGCTTCTAACTGAAATAACAAACTTTAAGTACTTCTAAAAACATTAATTTACTTTGTTGCATTGGCCATCTAATGAGTTAATTTGTTTACTGGTTGGTATTGTTAAAGTTTTTCCTAAATCACTACAAATCAGCAAAAAAGTGCCTATGTCACTTTATTATTCATAGTTTTCAATAATTACTTTGTTATCAATCAGTGAACTCATCTGATTATTTTTGAACTAAAAACTAGATAAATTTAATATATAGGTAATCTAGGTAAATAATCAACAATATTTGAAGGAAAGTGTACACAAAACTAAACTACTTTTTCTTATTATCTGGTACTAAATGACACAGCATTTATCTGTTTTCAAACATAAATACTTTAAGCAATATATCTTACTAAGTACTTAGTTATGTACAAATATCAACTTGTTATTTAGGTACTTTCTGATGGGTTTGATATGAAATATAAGTTACTTAATTTTAATTTATATACTTACAAATCAAGCTGTAAGTCAATTATATAAATATAGGCAGGCTGTAGTCAAACAAACCTATCCCACATAAAAAACAAAATGCTATTTTATTTATTAATAATGTCACAGTGGTAACCCCACTGCTTTATAATACTTTTGTGGTATAAAAACATAGTAAGTTCAAATTATTTATTTAACAAAGGCACTTACAACCCTAAGTTAACATAATCTAAATATATAAAACCCAAAGGTGACTGACTGACTGATTGACTGACTGACTGATATAGTGATCTATCAATGCACATCCCATACCACTGGATGGATCGGGCTGAAATTTGGCATGCAGGTAGATGTTATGACGTAGGCATCCGCTAAGAAAAGATTTTTGGAAAAGCCGCTTTGAAGGGGGTGAAATGGGGGATGCAAGCTTTACTTCTTAATGCGAACAAAGCCGCGAGCACCCACTAGTTCTATTTAAAATCTGTTCATGCATCTGGTTTACATGTTCGTGTGAGCCCTCAAGATGCACTTACTAAATGTGGTGTGAACCTTTTAATATGAGTACATAACAACATTATCAAGGATTTAGCTGAAAACAGAACAGAAACAGAAAACATTTTATTTAAACTGAATTAGTACACAGCTAGGTACAATCATAAATCCCGAACTCTGCAAAAAATACATAAAAAAATTATCACTCATCAAGTTTAAGATGTCAATGACACAGAAATGCCTCATTAGTTGTGCACACATCACGGTAGGTTTTGTCACTTGGCTGTTGTTTTTAAAGCACTGATGAATTTGAACAAACAACACATCAATAATGTTTAATAATGCAGAGGTCGGTATTTGATACAGGTGAATTTTATAATGCTAGAAAAAAACTTAATCTCACATCATACTTAATACTTACTCATCATGGTAGGACCTGTGGAAGGGTGGGCACCCTTCCACACCATGCTGTACCTGCCCAAGTGAACTCCCCTGATCAATAAATTCTGCAGGGGAGTTACAACACTCCAGTCATCAGGAAATATGGCTCAAGAAAGAGAAATACTTTTTGATATCATATACTTAAGTAGTGTATCTTTCTGCAAAAAATAATGAAATATAATTTTTATAATTGCAGTTTTTAAATAGGTAAAAATTGCATCTGACCTCAAAGTTGTAAAAGTAATGAATTTACATGATTTAACCTGTATTTCATGTTATAAATTTTTGTTATTTGATACAAGTATAAACCCATTTAGTCAAGTGGCCTTGCCATTTAACTACAAATCAATTAACATACAATACTGAATTCAAATTCCAGTCAACTTGTACAAATCCTTCAAATATTTTTATTGTGCTGCTTTGTTACTCTATTTTATATACATAGACTATGTGAGTACTCATAATACTTAATACCCTAGGCTGCAGCAATGCTTAACACCAGGCAGGCTGTAGTCAAACACACACCTATACCATGTAAAAAAAATGACAATGACAAGTATTTGCTTACTATATGTACCTTGACAGTGGCTTGTGATATATCCCAAGATATGTATTTACTCATTTATATACACACATTTATTAATAACAAAAACACTTTCTTCTAAATGTGGATTATCACTGCAGTCTAAGAAATAGCAAACTTACCTACAACAACTGTAATTTGAAAAAAATATACCAACTTTTTTTTCAACACGAAATAGGCTTACCTTAGCCTGCCTGATGTTAAACACCACTATAGTCTAAGATGTAGCACGCTTGCCTAGAAGAAACCTATTTACCTACTCTAGATTTGAAGACCCCTGGGTTATAATTTTCTGAGAACAGGGCTCCAACTTCCTACGTTTAGCCATATCTCAAACACTAATACACTAATTTTGCTGAAACTTCCACTGATTTTAAATTTTTTTGCTAAGGCTTCTAAATTACTCATAAAAAAGTTCTATTGGAAGTGTCTGATGACAAGGCATTCTAAGTTGACCCTTGTATTATATTTTATAACCGACTTCAAAAAGAAGGCTAAAGTCTTCTAAATGTTTTTTTTCTCTTTTTCTTGTGGGTATGTTACCTACGTGATTACTCCGTTATTTATGAACCAATTTCAATAATTCTTTTTGTTTTATTAGATGGAGATAATTTCCGACATGGTCCCATAAACATTTTTGTTCATTCGGCCCAGTACTTTTTAAAAGAGTTTAATAAAGTAACAAATTGATAATTTGATAGCTTTGTGTTATGATGACAACTCACCAGGGGGCGCTGCTTTACATTATAAATATCTTCAATCTTCTAAATAACAAGTCAGATTTTGATGCAGCTTTCTTTGATAAGCTTAGATTTGTTCAGTAAAGTGACAGTAGATTTGAAGTTGGTTTTTGATTTTTTTTTAACATAATGATTATACCTACCTACTTATATTACCAAATACATATATTTAGCAGGTAAAACCACAAGCAGAGTAGGTGACCTTGTCTTAAGGTTATTGTACCTACCTGTATTGATTAAAAATATGCTGTTATATTTCTCACATTAGTGGACTTACAGCAATAATTAGGGAGTATAATCTAATATTGAATATTATGTTATTGTTATATCTTCTCCTTTCTAACACCCCGTCCTTTATTTTTCTATCACACCTCTCCATCCCAAGGTTACCTGGAAGATATCGCTGTTAGCTGTTAAGGCTGCCAGTTGTGGTGTTTTTGTTTGGCTTTTTTTCTGTTGTGTGTTACAATAAATAGTTTCATTTATTTAAATGGATGTACATATTTAGTAATAAAAGAAAAGAAACTGCTACAATTATTGTATTCTTGTCAAGTCAGGCTGATTGAAAAACAAACTGACTTAAAAAATGAAGTTAGGTATTAACTTAATTTGACCTTTATGTATGTGATATTGGAGTTTTTCAAGCACTTAATTCACATACTGTATTTTTTACTGTAAGTAGCAGTTAATTAGTTAAGTTATTGCATAATTATGATAGGTACTGTGGTTGAGTCATTGCATAATTAATACACCGGTGTTAACTGTGTCAGTTTGGTATTATCCTGCTTTCAACGGCAGGTTAGATAGATATAGATAGAATATTCTTTATTGTGACATAAGAAATAAAAATAAAATACAAAGAAACATATTAAACATAGCTTATACTAGTGCCACAAGTAGAGGCCTTATCGCTTAAAGCGATCTCTTCCAGGCAACCATTGGATGGAGAGAAATGAATAAAGGATAATGGAGGATGTGGTTTAAGTGTTTTTAACTGAAGAAAAGTATCTAAGGGGGTAATACAGAGTTGTATGATAATTAATATATACCTACCTAATGTACTTAGAATAAACTTAATAGATACAAAAAAAATCAATAATTAATTAAAAACAAATCATATTATGAAGTCAGTTTATTTAAAAAAAATAAACCTAAGTTCAAAAAATTCAAATTCAAAACATTCAAAATTATTTATTTTCATAAAAATGCACACATACTAAATATCACTAAAGCACCGTACTAGACGCCGGTGCGTCTGTGTCACGGAGAAATTGTAAGTGTAGTTAATTAGAATGTACTTTTTTATAAATGGCTATATGTATAGCCCCTATTTGCCAATCTTAAATTCATAGCTCTGAGTAAAAACTTTCAGCTGAAAGAATATAAATAATCAAAAAAGTTCACTTAACTAAAATTCTGATTGTGATATAGTTATGTAGTGAACATGTACTACTTACATTAACTATTTAATGTATAACAAAGGCGTGCAATCATTCATTCGTTTCACACAGTACATATAGGTACCTAATACAAGAATGTTCTCATTCATATATAATATTATGTATTAATAAAATCATATCAGTAATATTAAATAGAACTAAGTTAGTTAAGTTATTTTTCTATGAAGAATATCAGGTTTTTATAAAAGTTCTAAGGGCCATTAATCATTCAGAACATGCGCGATTAATCAAAACAACAGAGTTTATAATAATGTTTGCTGACTACTAAACAAACAAGCTTTTGCTTTCCGCGTTTTGACGTATTTTGTGGCGCCAGCACCCATGAAGATTGTTTTAAAAATATTCTTGTTATCAGTTTTACGCTTTTTTTTCCTTCAACAGTACCAACTTTATCCAATAAAACAAATACTTATACAAACTTATAGATTTCCGAAAACTAAGATTCCAGCATTACGATTTGGGTCCCTACAATATGATGAATAATACACATCAGCGTCTTTGCGTAAGTTTAAGTAAATGAAAATAGAAGTAAAGTTCCCTTTTAAGTAAAGGTAATTAACGCGTACTTACGTAAGAACCTGTAATAATAAAATGTGATTACCTTGATACATATGTACATACATACGCAGTATACATATGTAGATGCTTCTAGAGTTTAAACCACATGAATATGTACACCAGAAAAGGTAATTAAATAACGGCAATCAATAATCGCGATCGACAATGGCCTTCGTGGCTATTAGACGTAGACGTTAGAATCCAGAGATAACTATTTATTTGTCTTCAGTGGATCTTTTTGTGGACGCTGATGTATCAAGGCATCAAAATTCACAATGTTTCCAAGAATAAATAAATAAATAAATATTCCGGGACATTGCACACACCGCCATCTAGCCCCACACTAAGCAAACGCTTGTGTCGTGGGTACTACATATCGGATATAATACTTATATGTATACTTTTTTTTTGTAATTATACAATTGACCAGACACAACACAAGTAATTATACATTTTTAAAATGCATAAATACTTGTGTCACGCGGGAATCGAACCCGCAACCCCTAGATTAGAAGGCAGAGCCACTACCAACTAAGCTAACAGGCCAGTCTATAATAGTGCCTAAGAGGCACAAACTTCTTTATTAGCGTTTCTTGGACGTTACAAGAGATTCTGCTAAAATGGTGATGTGAAGACTCACATCACCCTTAGGCAAAATTCTATCTCTAGATCATTTGATGTTACCAAATATAGATTCTGCTAAAATACTACACGTCATGTGCAGTGCTACGTCCAGAATGGTGTCGCCTAGGCCAGAAATACTGTTGTCTTTCCAATATACAAACCATACCTGGGTAATCAAAGGTGTATCCAGTCCCATCATGTCTTCATAAGATATATTGTCTTTAACGCACACCAAAAAAATTACATAATAAAACTAATTTAAAAACTAATTTAATGCACATTGGGCATGTGGGTAGTGACAAATAAATCGTTCCTGTAGGTGTGTCACTTCAGATGACTTGCTGGTCAAATGCTTGACTGTCCAGTGTAAAAAAACAACCTGATGGGCTAGTATGGAATTTTTTCGCCATTATGTTGTGTCTATTATGTGTTACGTCGTTGCTTTTAGATTATGTATTAAATTACAATTTAGCTGACGTCAAATGTTTGTAGTGTTTTATTGCATCTTACATGTTGATTATGTAAATAATTGACCCATAAATAAATACCTCAGTGTATAGGTATTTCTTTTATATGTACCTATATATATATATAGATTTTATTTTTTCTTTTGTGTTAAGTAGGTAAGTAAATTTTACAAAATCGCAAAAAAAAAATTAATTGTCTTACAAGAAATATGTACAATAAAACTTTCAGTAGAGTTAATAACGTAATTTCTTAAGTCGGTTAAAAATATTCTATACCTATGACAGCGATAAAATTAACTCAGGTACTAAATTATTGTTTATTTTATTTTCTCTTTTGAATTACGGTAGCTAAATTATACTAAATACGGCTAATATTACCGTTACCTACTTACTTTACTTCAATTTTATACGTGGGATTGGTTTTCACACAAAATGACGTAAAATGTATGCATCACACAAATATAAAATGTGACCTAGATATTGAAAAAAAAAATTGGTTTGCCGAATTAACTTACTTAGGTAAGTTAATTCTATTAATGTATATATTATCCCACCAAAAACATTCTGTAAAAAATTTGCCAAGTCTCGATAGAGCTGCTTGTTTATCTCTAAAAAATAATGAAATCTCTAGAATTAGTTAAGCCAAGTCTAAGGTTTCTTGCTGCGATTTATTTATTATTATAGTTAATTTTACGTGACTTGGCCGTTGACTTGTAAGTAGTAGATTATGATTAATTAAAGTTTAAGGGAAACATAGAAACATATTGTACATGCATATATGTGTGTGTATATTTGCTAAATGTCTGTCTCAATAAATGTTTTTCTTTCTTTCTGAATAACTAGTATGTAATAACACCAACTCAACCAACAACTTTGAAAGCAGAGATGCTATTCGATAGAAACATGGTGTTGTGGATAATACGGAGGAAGCGGTGCAAGCTTGCTTGGCGAAAGCCACGAGATTTGTAACGAATGCCCTAATTAATTAATAATGCGGGGTAAACAGTTCAAAGAGGTTAAACAATACTTAGGCATTTTTTAACTAAACTAAAAAACTAACTAAACTCCGCCCACTTTACTATTTACAGCCAGACATTTGACCACCCGGTCACCTGAAGCAATGTCCACAAGCGAACACTGTGGATCAAAGTAGAGCCTGCCTGTACTGTATTAGATTCACATTCTGGTTTTGGGATTTGAGAGTGGACAGTTAAGGTCACAGCTCACTTATACGACTCTGCTCCCACCCGGCAAAAATAATATTATTCAAATATAGTCTTTAAACATTGCTCTTTAGATATATTTTACATTGGCATCATGAATTAGCAGACTGCTCGGTAGTTGATGCCTCGCTGGCCGCACGATGTAGGCGAGCGGTCGGCGCGGTGTCCGCGCGGAGCCAGCGCGGCGACAGCGCGGCTACAGCGCGGCGACAGCGCGCTGACTGCTAGCAGTGCTAGCTGACTTGAGTCTCGTCTCAAATAAATGTGTACAGATTTACAAGAAAAGTTGCTCTTTCACTTACCTTAACGTGACGGCTATTTTTTCTTTTGGTGTTATTGCTTGTCTGAATTTCGTATTCTTCTTTGTTATGTCTTTTTCAATAAATGATAATATGTAGTCAAATAAGTACCGATCCATATGAAAGTAAATGTAGAATTTTTCTTCGTCATCTAATAGGTGTCTCTGGATCTGCCAAAATTCTCCTTCTGCATGTCTTGCTTTCAGCATTTTATGCACTCAAAATCTCCGTCTGTTATTTCTTGCGCTTCTCTCTTCATCCTCAAGTGCAATAGCAATAATTGCTAGTTCGCGCGTTGTGAATCGAGACATAGTAAAATTTCGAGTTGCTTTAACGGAGACCGATCGCGAACTGTGTCTATCGAAAAAAACAAGAGAGATCGGCGGGTGGACAGCTGGCCGTCTGCAAGCTTTCGCCGCGTGGACTGCTCGGTGCCTGCTAGCTGTCGCCGCGCGGACTGCTCGGTGCCTGCTAGCTGTCGCCGCGCGGACTGCTCGGTGCCTGCTAGCTGTCGCCGCGTGGACTGCTCGGTGCCTGCTAGCTGTCGCCGCGTGGACTGCGAGCAGTACGGCAGTGTTGGGTGGGAGCGGTGTTGGAGCAGAGTCGTTTAAGTGTGCTATGACCTTTAGACGTCTGTTTGCTATCGTGTAGGCGCGGTAGGTATAAGCTTTCGCATGTAGTCACAGAATACATCTGTAGCGCCCGTAGCTCAGCTAGCGGAGGCAATCGCATGCGATTACCAATGTTAAGCAAATTTCGACGCGGTCAGTACGCGGATGGGTGACCAAAAAGTGGCATGGGCTTTCCCGTGGATCGGATGACACGTTAAATTGTAGGTCCCGGCTGTTTGTCTAAGTACGGCAGTCGTTAAGCCATGGCCTTGAGGGCGCTTGATAAACTCTCGACACCAGATTTGGCCACTCTCATTCGATAAGAAGAAGAACTACACAACATAGTTGTGTCAATTTAGGTATCAGCACTGTCTAGACTTGCCTTATCTCGATTATTCTGTCCAGACAAAACAAGTAACGCCCCGGTGTTACTTAGTACTAGCACATGAATCATATGCCTTAATTTGTGATGTTGTTGTTTTTCTAGATAACATTTTGTGATTCTGACGTCAAACGCGCTATTACAGTAACTACACCGATTTATGGGTTATTTAGTTTCTTGCACAATGTTTAATGGGAGCTACCGTTTGTGATATGATAATAACATGGACAGAACCTACGATAAACTAGCAACAAAGTCAGGCTAGAATATATATATATATATATATATATATATATATATATATATATATATATATCTGGGAGCCCTGTTCCCAGAAAATTATAACCCAGGGGTCTTTAAATCTAGAGTAAATAGGTTTCTTCTAGGCAAGCGTGCTACATCTTAGACTATAGTGGTGCTTAACATCAGGCAGGCTATAGTCAAACGTAAGCCTATTTAATGTAAAAAAAATTAAAAAATATGGAAGTACGAAGTACATGTCACTGTAACCCCCTTAGGTATTCTAATAGTAATACAATGGATAGATAGATAGAAAACACTTTATTATAAACACCTTAAACAGGAAAAAAACAATGAAACATATGTACTAACTTAAATTAGTATCCTAATTGGCGACCTTATCGCTCAAAGCGATCTCTTCCAGGTTCCTTCGAGAACCAATCTGGCAGGGATCAGGGTACAATATTTCTTCGTTAAATTAATTGTATTAATTTTTCGAGATAGCGATGCTGCAATTATAATTATTAGGTTAGTTTGCCAGTTATATGTAAAATACGGTTAGGTAATTCTCACGCATCTGAGCACCTCAAAACGCCAAGTAAGTAAAGTAGCAACAATGAATCTGAATTCTTAACTATCACAAAACGAGGTCAAATTACGCGTTTGAATTCGTTAGAATCACATTATCTGATGTTCAAGCATGTAGGTAAGGTAAGCTTTGTATGAGATGTGCAAACTTTGGTGTCTAGAGTTTTCAAATCGCTATAGAGCCTTTGACGACTGTTGTACTACCGCTGGAGACAGGTTTCTACCATAAACTGTAACTACAGATTAAAAAAATAGTCAAAACTCAAACTCAGTCTGGTTTATTGAACGTGACTTATAAAATCATTCTATCCTTTTCCTACAATATAGCTCCTCCTTTAGTTGGACCATGTTATACCATCCGAGCCATAGAAACGCCGAGATTAACACACTAATTAATTAATATCATTAACAATTTTATAAGTCGTATAACTTTGGTAATCGTGTAAGAATTTTGCTTCCACTTTAATAGTGCGAACTGCTATATTGTGGAACTCCCTGCCTAACTCCCTGTTCCCCGCGTAACCTTGTGATCTTCAAAGCGAGAGTGAATCGGTTCTTACTGGGTAAGCACGTTCCATCCTAGACCGTAATGATTGTTTAGCATCAGGCGAATTACGGTCAAGTGCAAGCCCATTTCTTGTAAAAAAATAGAATATGTCAGTCTAATAACTACGGCAGTTATAATTGCCAAATTGCAAACTTAAATTTAGCTCTTGAACCGTTGCGAGGCAAAAAATTGCATTATTTCATTTAACTGTGCCGGTAACGGTGTTTTTGCGCACTCCGCGAACAGCTGACAACCGGTTTTTGCGATATCTATGTATATATAATGCAAAGGTAACTGACTGACTGATCTATCAAATCAAGACACAACCCAAATCACAATATCGATCGGGCTATAATTTAACATGCAGATAGTTACAATCGTGTAGGTATCTGCTAAGAAAGGATTACTGAAAATTCTACTTCGAATGGGATGAAAATGGCGCGAAGCCGCGGGTAAAAGCTAGTCTATTTATATTACGCACAAGATATTGGCCCGAGCCTCTCAAACTCTCAAAACCACTTAACTTAGGACTTTGTTTCCGAAAGTTCCACTTTCACGGAAAGTTTTCGACGAATATTCGATTATTATTTTTAGGCTTTATGGCATCATAATATGTATCAAGATATGATTAGGCACAAAATTTGCATGCAAATAAATAATCTGAATTATCTACCTACACGATAGTATTAGATGTGTTAGATAAGAAAAAGTTGTCAATAAAAAATAGTAAATGAAAAATGGTCGATCGTTTCATCATTTTTGCCGCTGCAAAATTAAGGCACAAAAATATCAAGTCATGCCGAAATAAGTACAATAGTGGTGATAACATTTTTTTTTTAACCAATACTCCTGGGCAAAGGTAAAAAAAAAACAAAAGCAAAATCTTTATAATTGTCTGTTTATATGGTATAGATCTTGGCTATTTTTATTTAGTAACAACGAGAACAAAGCTATGGGTGGAACTACCAATGATATCTTTTGGTATATAAAAATAACTAGGGTTTTCCTTCCTGACGCTATAACTCCAGAACGCACGAACCGATTTCCACGGTTTTGCATTCGTTGGAAAGGTGTCGGGCTCCGGTGTGAGGTTTATAGCAGAAAATGTGGGAAAAAATCAACAGAAAAGCGGGAAAACAGGGAAAATCATTTTTCACATACAGCGCCATCTGGTGACGAAACGGAGTTCGCCGGGTGTGCTAGTTTCATATGAAATCATATATTAAGGAATATTCCTGGGATTTCAGCAGTCAAACTCGGTACATTCTACGAGTATTTCCAACAATCCAAGTGGAAAAGATGTTGCTAGCTAACACTTTACGTAATCAATATCCAGTTAATTAACAACAAAATTCTAGTCATTTCCATAGTCACCGTGATTGTTGTTGAAATAATGACCCGAAAATGTGTGCAATGCTTGCGTCGTCGTGTATTAACAAAAATAAATCCATTTCGTATAATAAATATTGTTCCCCGATTTTTATACTAGTTGATGACTACGGGCTTTTCCTACGTCGATACAGTCTTTGTTACTTGGGTCCAATACATACAATCACCATACCATAAATTGTGATGATCAGCTGTAGAGTGGACGAGGAAGAGACAGACAAACAAAGATATACATATTCGTGGTTGGACGCCAAGTTGTCCCGATGTTTGTCGTACGTCGTTGATCCATGTCAGTTGCCCATAGGGCGGTTCGAAAACTTTGTCACCAGAGTTAGTGACTCTCATTAGAATTGAACTAGATTAAACTTGTAGTCTCCTAAATTGATCAGTATGCTGTCAGTTGGATCACTCGTCATACCAACACAAGTCGTTGTTCTCTCTTAACATCAACATGTAATTATTATAATAGTCATTCTGTATTGTGTTGTATAGATAGATATAATTACTCTCCTAACAAAATTAGTCTCAACGGAAGAACCCTGGCTACTGCAACACAGGGAATCCTACAGCAGTAGTCAGGACACACAATGTAAATACTCTGTGCAGCCTAAATTAAATTGTGTAAATGTAAATTTTTAATAGCAACATTGCATTATGACATAACATAATTTGAATACTGTGTTCATGAAATGTGTTTTTAAATAAATGATTATTATTATTATTATGTAAAGGTATGTAAATGTAAGCGAGTGTGGCTCAGCGGTTCCAGTGTCTGCTTTTCATCCAGACGCATCCTGGTTCGAATCCGCCCTACACCAATGACTTGTATTTTCAAGTTATGTGTGGATTTGCACTCGCTTAGCGGTGAAGAAAAACATCGTGAGGAAACCGACATGTTTGAGGACCACAATATCCGAGGACATGCGTCTTCCGTGGAAGGACCTGGGCGCCCACCACGATGTATCTGCCTAAGAAAACTCCCCTAATTAATTAATTCTGCGGGGGAGTCACGACCTTCAGTCATGAGGAAATACGACTCAAAGAGAGAGATGTAAATGTAGTTTAAACCTAATAAATAAGTTAGGATTGTTACCATTCCTTGCTTAGTAACAAACATATGACCTTTATAAGTCAAGACGCTTAAACCAAATTATTCGTTTGCTATTTAAGTAGGCAAGAACGCGACCGTGACCGCCATTTGTGCTGGAAAGCAATGTTAACCTTCACAATATACTCTACAAGAGTAAAAACATTGCCAAACTGAAAGCCAAGTGTTAATCTTTGGGCAATGATCCATCCGTATTAAAAGTGATAGGTTGGTATAGGGCTAGATGGCGCTGTGTGATATGTCCTGAAAATATCTAAGTATTAGTATTTCGTAGTAAAGATAAAAATTGCATTTTATTAGCTGTAGGAGATTCGTACAAAATGAGTGCCGCCTCGTTCTATTACTTGGATAAGTTCCTCCTAGGCATGCGTGTTAGGAAGGCAGTGGTCTAACGTAAACCTGTGTTAAAAATACAAATTATATTCAAATCGGTTCACATCGTACGTTTGAACGAAAAGTCCGAAATATAATGGAGAAACATACCTACTTTAGAATTTCAAAGATTCATCACCTTTTGCTATATTATATGTCTGAGACTCAGTTTTTTTTTATATAATAAGATAAAAACGGTGTTTGATCATACTGTGCAATGGAATATATGTATATACATTGTCATACTTACAATGCAATTTCTGACAAAAAAATAAATAAATACATGTGATTGTTTATGTTTATCGTTTAAGTTTTTATGGTCAAACTTCATGTGCTCATTATTGTACACCCCGTCTAGTCTTTTTTAATAATTTCCTCTCCGTCCTACGGTTTCCTGGAAGAGATAGCTTTCAGCGATAAGGCCGCCATTTGTGGCATTAGATTTAAATATTTCTCTTTTTTGTATTATGGTTTATTTTTTATGTGAGTGTCCAATAAAGTATAGAAAACACCTTTTGTTGTAGCGCCACGTTTTCAAGGTGTTTCCCTCACGGTATCCAAGAACTTGGAAATCCTTGGGATGGATATATCGAGCGAGGTCCAATTTAGGGGACACATCGAGGCTAAGGCAAAATTAGCCTCTAAAAAACTCGGTGTACTTAACAAGGCGAAACGTTACTTCACGTCGGGTCAACGGCTTCTACTTTATAAAGCACAAGTGCGCCCTCACGTGGAGTACTGTTCGCACTTGTGGAATGGTGCACCGAAATATCAACTAGATCCCCTAGATTCTATGCAGCGGAGAGCCGTCCGAATTGTCCATGATCCCAAGCTGACAAAAAAGTTGGAGCCGTTGAGTCTCCGTAGGGATGTGGGATCCCTCTGTATCTTTTATAGGCTCTTTTTTGGGGAGTGTTCTAAAGAGCTTTTTAATTTAATTCCGGCAAATCATTTTCATCACCGGACTGCTCGGCACCGTGAAAGAGCTCATCCTCACATCTTGCAAAATTGGAGCTCCCACACAGTCCGTTTCATGCGCTCGTTTCTTCCGCGAACTTGCAAGATGTGGAACGATCTACCCCCTGAGGTCTTTCCACGGAGCTACAATATGGGGAGATTTAAAAAGGGTATTCACAAACACCTCTCTAAGCTGGCAAAGTCCTGCAGCACCTCTGGAGTTGCAAGTGTCCATAGGCGACGATGATTGCTTACCATCAGGCAGATCGTCTGCCTTTTTGCCACTTTTTTTTATAAAAAAAAAAAAAAAAAAAAAAAAAGTATTAATCAATCAATGTGAAATGAACGTATCTTTTCCTTTGTTCCCAGGCTGCATGTCAGCGCTGTGCGTGTTCGTGCTGTACACGAAGCACCTCATCATCGTGTACCTGTACGTGATGTCCGTGAGCGTGGTGTTCGTCTCGTACTGGACCAACGTGTCCGCCGTCAAGCAGATCCAGGCGCTCACGCAGGTCGCCACCTCCCCGCACCACTCCACCAGCATGCTCGAGGATATGCTCAATCTCAACGTCAAGAATCTTCTAGATCTGGACGGGCCGGGCGTGCTCGTCATACAGAACTTCGCTATACAGTTCATGTTGGCGTTCATATTTAGAAACGTGCACCTCGGGCCGAGGAACCCTACTATACAGAAGCTGCTGCCTTTAAGTTTCATGGCACCGTCGTTCCTGGCCATGTTGCCGGTGCCGCCTAATCTACTGCACCATTCTCCCGTGTTCTCAACGCTGCTGCCGCTCATACTCGTCAAATACGTAATATGGACGTCCACGTACCAAGTGATTAGAGTCCTGTACACGGGCTACCAGCATGGAAGGATGTTCGTCAGCAACTACGGCTTGTCAGCGCTGGTAGAAACTGAATGGATGAGGCTCAATGTACCTTGCGTACTACGAGTGTTCTGGGTCATACGCGTGGCGGAACACGCGATATTACTCCTCATGGACAATTACGATGACGACGCCGACGATGGTCTAAAAGTCTCAACCCTGCTCGCCGTACAGTCTCTAGCGGCGATGGCCAAGTCGCTGCTGGTCACAGGCTGTGAGACCATTACGGCCGTCCTCGGCATGACATCTGTGATCTCCTTCTTCTGTCACTACATCGGCAACTTCTTCCAGTGGATCCTCCTCACAGACGAAGAGGAAGACAAGAGCATCGGAACAGTGTCGGCCATACTGTTCTACATACTAGCGTTGCAGACCGGATTGACCTCACTAAACCCAGAGAAGAGGTTCATCCGGCTGTGTAGGAACTTCTGTTTGCTGTTCACGGCGCTGCTACACTTCCTCCATAATATTGTGAACCCCATGTTGATGTCACTAAGTGCGTCGCACAATCCGAGCACGCATCGCCACGTGAGAGCGCTGGGAGTCTGCGCTTTCCTTATCATGTTCCCAATCTCATTGCTGGTGTATTTATGGTCACAGCACTCCATCTCCACGTGGCTGCTCGCCGTCAGTGCGTTCAGCATTGAAGTCATCGTCAAAGTAGTAGTAAGTCTTATGATTTACTCGCTGTTCCTAATAGACGCCTACCGCAGCACCTTCTGGGAGCAGCTCGATGATTACGTATACTATATACGTGCGTTCGGGAACACGATAGAGTTCTGCTTCGGAATATTCCTGTTCTTCAACGGCGCGTGGATTTTGCTGTTCGAATCGGGCGGCGCGATCCGAGCCGTCATGATGTGTATACACGCGTACTTCAACATCTGGTGCGAGGCGCGCGCGGGCTGGTCCGTGTTCATGAAGCGGCGGACGGCCGTCAACAAGATCAACTCGTTGCGCGAGGCGTCGCCCGACCAGTTGAACAACTTGGACGACGTGTGCGCCATCTGCTACCAAGAGATGCACTCGGCGAAGATAACGCGCTGCAACCACTACTTCCACGGCGTGTGCCTGCGCAAGTGGCTGTACGTGCAGGACCGCTGCCCGCTCTGCCACGACATCCTGTACCGCATCGACAGCGACCTCAACAAGGACAACAACTCCGAGGTCGGCAACGAGGAGAACAGCAACAACCAGAACCTGCTCCTGGAAGAGGAGCCCGACCTCCTCCTGGGTGAGGGTGTGAGGTGACTGTATCGCGAACACGACCGCTTGCAATAAAAACATTACCTTTAGTTATCCATCTATTTGAGTGGTTCATTTTCGGTTTAGTAAGTTATTGTGTTTTTTTTTTAAATATTTAATATACTGTCAGCGTCGAGTGCCCTGTGATTTAAGGTTTAAATTCTCTCTTGTGATGATGAACGTTTAGTTTTCGGAGTGTTTAGGTTGTTCTAGTGTAAACTTGTTTGGGGCCGTGGCCTTCAAATCTTCGTGTATGAATTTATTATTATTTTTGAATGTGTAAAATTGCCAAGTCTCGCGCTACCAAAAATAACATTATTTGCAAAAACGTTTAATTGTTAGAATAAAAAATAATGAAGCTATTTGTAAATAGTTAAGGTGTTTAGAAATAGCTTTTAATATTTTGTTGTAACTTAAAAATACTGAAGGAAAAATTATAAAAATAGTAATTCTCTCTTAACATGTAAATAAACCCTTATTTTTAGAAGTATAATTGACTATTATTGACTATTTAATTGTACTAGCTTCATTAAAATATGTAGTTGGCTAATATTTTGAGGAAGATGTATAAATAAAACAAGCAGTAAATCTTAACACAATAATATATTTTGATACTAGATAACAAAACAACCATATAAAACATTGATCAATATAATATATTTAACAATAAATAAAAGTAATCTAAGTACATTATAGTCTGGGGTTCCAAAATGGACACAAGATTTGAATTCAAATATAAAGTGTTGAATTATAAAGATTTTGGTTGCTGCCATGTCTTGCTTAAATGTGGTATGATCTATAAGTAACTACTTATTGATTATAATATGTTCTTCTTCGCAGTACTTTTATTGGTTTTATTGTAATGAATATTACAAACTCGTAGGTTTTATCACAATACACCATGTCATTCAAAAATTGACTAATTTATAAATTATATAATATTATATACGTGATTAACCATTCACCGTAAAGATAGACCTATTTTAGTTCTACATACTTGATTTTCACTCCTAGTAACATTATTTTTAACTTACAATAAAAAAATAAATATAAACGTGTCCTAAGATGTAGAAAATTTTGATAGAGGACTCTACTTTTGCTATTTTTTGTGTACAGTCAAGGATTTTTTATATCATCCCTCTCTTTCCCTCTGGATTGTTCTCTCTTTGGTTTTGTGAAATAAATTTTATATGAATAGAAACCTTATGTTCTTACACTTAAAGTTTATTTTCTATAAATGGTAAATCGGGGGGGAAATCGGTCAAAAATGAAAGGCATATAGAGAAGGCTGTTGTCTTGCTTCAACAGCTTGCCAGTTTAAAAAATAATGTGTGATAAATGTCACTGTCAACTTAAGTTTTGAAATATTTAGCAATAAATAATATTATTTAATTTTATTTATTATAAATCTTACTTGACACATAGAAATCTGAATTAATTTGTGAAATTAACACAAAATAAAATAAGTAAACAATTAATATTATATTATTTTTCACACAAGCAACATTAAATTATGATGACATTATATGACAAAAGATGGCGGGAAAATAATAATTTCATATGTAATTTGTAAAAATAATTTAAATGTATTTTATTGTAAAAATAACAAAATGGTAAGAACTTGTAGTGTTCCGGGATGCAGAAATGAATCTTATAGTGGTTGCAATATATCTTTCTACAGGTATGCTAAAGTTTAAGTAAGATTACATTATAGGGACTAAGGTGACCATATTTTCTCGTGCTTGAAATAATTTGTGCAATGTGATATTTTTTCAGTTTTCCTACAAAAAAGAAAACATCAAAATAAATTCTCCAAAGTTTGCAGTCTACACTTTGATCCAAAATCTTTTAATACTCCAAATTCTCTCCGTTTGTTAAAAAAAGGCGCTATCCCAATTCCTGCCATGGTGAGAAAAATTTAGTAATTGATTTGTAGCTATTAGTAGTAGTGCTGATAAAAAGTAGCCAAGTCATATATTCTTATACCATGGTTTCACATACGATTCCTTAGTATTGTATACCGTTTGCTTTATATTGGTGTACATAGTTTAAACCATCACTCGTTTCAGTTAGAATTTGAAACACAAGGAAAACGATAGTGTTAAAAATATAGGATATAGGCAACTACCTACATGCAATTCAAATGTGAACTTGTAAATAAATATTGTAATTGCTGCAAAATGTTTATGATTTTGATCACATTGCCTCCCTGTCAATTAACCGAATCGATACTATTATAAGTTACAAACTAAAGTGCATTTTAATTTGTAAGTAAGTTTGTTGGTGTTTGTTACTTAACGCGTCAATAGAGCTAAGGATCATCATGACTGGCAAGATTCAGGTAAAATAGGACCGCAAAAGAGACTGCTCCCGATTTGGTAAGAAGATGAATTGGTATAATCCTAATTATATAATGTATTGTCACCCTAGTTAGAAAAAGACAACTGCCTTTCATACTTCGCCTCGCTCTGCTCATATTGGATCAGCAGTAATATTTCCCTATATATTACTTCCATGTGTACAGTTAACTTGTATGGGCCTTTTTTTTCTTTGCCAGAGATATCGATTCTAATACTTATTTTAATTAGTAAAAATACTAAAGTCCTTATGGTTGGACAGCAGACGCCAAAAAATATCTTTTTTTAGAAAACGTAGACATCCTCTATCCAACGACATTAATAATACCTCCTCTATCCCCTGACCCATTGCTGGGTATAGCTCTCCTCCAAAGCTGTTGTGCCTCTACTTGTTTAATTAAATATAAGGTCCTTGTAGTTCGACAGTAGATAATAGTTAGAGACGCGACAGTTGGTAGAAGTCCTGACGACTGTGGTGCGGTCAGCTCGCTCGAAGTTAGCCTTCACTATCTCGTAGTAACGCCCGTCGCTGGAATGTAAAGGTAATTATAAATAATTAATAAGTATTAAAAACTGGTTAGAAAAATCTCTCGCCCTCTTTCTTGAGTCGTATTTCCTCATCACTGAGGGTCGTGACTCCCCTGCAGAATAATTCGTTAGGGGAGTTCTTTTGGGCATGTACGTCGTGGTGAGCGCCTCACTTGACGAAGCCAAGTGTTCGTAAGATCCAGTGGAATGATAAATAAATACAATACAATACAACGGTTCGAATCCTACTGGTGTAGGGCTGGATTCGAACCTGGATGCCTTAAGATTCAAAACAGACTGATACCACCGAGCCACACTCACTCCCTTTGCTAATTGTTCGTCTCATCATCGTATTTTTTTTAGACAAGTTAGGCTCAAGCTTGTCTTTGACTCGCCTGATGTTAGGCAACGTTGTAATCTACGATCTATCGTATTGTTAATAACATGGCAGGATCCTCAGTCTCCACAAGTTCCAGCTGTTTTAATAGCCTCACGCTTGCTTTATTTCTATTTCGATTGTGCTATTATTATGTATGTATGTATATATTATTCTATAATTTGTTTATGTTCATGCATAATATATTTATAAGTAGTATAAACCTTATCTACTATATAAAAATAAGCTGGGTTTTCCTTCCTAACACACTCGAGAGCGCACGAACCGATTTCCACCGTTTTGCATTCGTTGGAAAGGTCTCGGGCTCCGTGAGGTTTATAGCAAAGAAAATTCAAGAAAAGCGGGAAAAAGGGAAAATCATTTTTCACATACAGCGCCATCTCTGATACATAGCATGTACTACAAACTGGCGAAACGGAGTTCGCGGGGTTTGCTAGTTATTTATATAGGTACATTATTTTATTTAATATCTCAAACACCTCGTCCTACTCATTTAATTTGAAGATAACATCCCTGCCATATTGGTTGCCTGGAAGAGATCGCTCTAAGCGATAAGGCCGCCAATTATGACGCTAATTTTATTTTCTATGTTTTTTTGTATTGTTGTGGTGTTTTAATAAAGTATTTATCTATCTATCTTGGCCCACCTGAGCACGAGACACTTGAGCTTCAAGCACTTGACGCGCAGGATGTCGATGGCCTTCTGGCTCTTGTCGCTGAAGCGCAGGTTCTCGGGGTCCCAGCGCAGCTCCAGTCGCTCCAGGTTGGGGCAGCTGTTCGCTATGCCGTCCATCAGCTGGGAATATACGAAGATAATCAATAAGAAGCTATATTCAGACATTATGACATATAATACCTACTAACATAACTAACAATCATTGTCACAACTCAATGCTGAAGTAAATTTAACTTGTAAGAACATTCAATTGAGTCTTCAACTGAAAACAACACAATTGTTTGATTTAATTTTTGTTCAACGGAAGAACCCTGACTCCGCGACACAGGGAATCCTACAGCGGTTGCCAGGGACACCTACAATGTTAACAAATGTACTAACGCAAATTATTTTATCGTATTAGCTAGCTGAACACTTATGTGGCTGTAGGCAAGTAGTAGTCAAATGTAAGTATAAGTGTTAAAAATAGCTCCAAGTAATTGATGCCTGTGAGACACGAGGCCATCAAGCTAGGATAGCAATGGTTATAGTATGCTAGCAAGAAAGTTGAACACTCTAGCTCTGTCTTAAGTAAGTTAACGATTTATTTGTTTTGTGTTTATTTTGCAAATATTTTCAAAATATTGTACACAATACATAGGTACTAGTTTAAGTTTAAGATTTTAAATTTTATATTAAGTTTTTTTTTATTTCCTCCTCAATTATTAATCCCCTACATTGTAGGGGACATTTTTTAGGTTTCATACTTGTACCTAATAATTAATGTACTTAATAAATTTATTAAAATGTTTTTTTTTTACCCAATTTAATTTTTTATTTTCACAGCTATGATGATTCTTAATTTGGATACAATTTTATAACAATATCATAATATAATCCTTCTTTATTATGTGCACATACTCCGGTAGATACTGTATATTAAGTTTTAGATTTTAGAATATTTAGTTTTAATTTTAGCAACGCCCTAATTCCTCTTCTAACAGGGTAAATGTAAATATATTTAAGTATGCTAGTAAAGGAATTTGAATTTGCGCCAAAGTAGCCTCGTCTACACAAAGCCGGAAATTAGCTTGCTTAGTTTTGAATACTTGCGTTGTGTCTCCTCAGAAATTAATTTACTAATGCTGTATTTGTTTGTCTGCAATCTTATATACCTGGTCGACGTGAATGTTGACTCCAAGTCTCTCCTGTGTACCCATGATGAGGATCCTGAAATGAATACAGAAGTTATTGAAAATACACGTCACTTACCAAGCAGAACAAAGAAAGTTTACCTTTTTTATAAAGCATGACGACATGTTTTTTACGCTGTAGTCTTTACCTACCTATAGTCGGGCATTTGATCACTAAGTTCCCAGAAGCGACTAGCGAACACACTGGGCCAAGGTGGAGCATGCATGGATTAGAACTGGCACTAAATAGAGGCTGGCGGAAGACATAAAAAAATATATTTATATTGAAACAACAAATTAGGTACCTACGAACACAAAATTACAATCGCAGTAGTCGTAAGTATATCATGGAAGTAATGGTTTCATACAAATAACTCACTTAGCATTGGTCAGTAACTGCAGCACACTCTGCCACAGCTGGTCGGTGATGTGCGGCATGCCGCTCATCACCAGCCCCCACAGCTGCGAGCCGTGCCGCGACAGGAACCGGTGCAGGCCCTCGTCCGTGATGTTGTCGGAAGAGTCCACGTCGAGGCCGATCAGGTTCCTGGGAATGGGGGAAGATGAAATCAGTGAAAGATGCAAACGCCTGAATATTTTTGCATAGCAATTATAGTATTTGGTTGCCTACTACGAACTATTTAGTTTTTACGTTTGATTTATTCAGAATTGTTGACGACGCTTCACTCTCAGAAGAATTCTAATACATTTAAATCTATGTTGGAGAAGCCTATGATACCAAAGGCTCTAACTTTTGTGCGATTTAGTATTAAAGTATGCTATGCTAAAAGTGAAGGCGTTGCACGCAAAATCTATGATGTGATTTTTTATTTTTGAAAAGAAAACAGTTCCCTGATTTTTTCTCTTTTCCGTTGTCTTGTTTTGGCAAATTCTAATTAAATACTTTGCATTTGTATCACAATTCGAAATTTATAATGGAATGTTTTCAGGACTACTTTATAATGTATCTTACCTAGCAGTCCCAGCCTCTATCCACGCCTTCAGCACCGAGTCATTGAACCCGTTGATCTGTCCCGCGCTCAGGAACCTCAGGTTGGGTATCCTGGTGAGCATGTCTATGAGGCACTCCGTGGACAGGTCGGTGGCCGTCACATCCAGCTCCTGGACGGAGGACTTCTCCCACTCCACTTGCATCACGTGCTCCGATTGAAGACCTGGAAGTAATACAGATAAATATGAGTACCTATAGATAAATAAATAAAAATAAATAGATATATAGATAAAATTCTATATTGTAACACACCCAGATAATAAAATCAAACAGAAACACAAAAGACTTAAGAAATAGTGCCACAACTGGCAGCCTTATCGCTAACAGTGATTTCTTCGAGGCAACCGTAGGATGGAGAGGAGTCGATAGAACAATAAAAAACGGGGTGTTCAAAATAAACCGATAGCCTTTTTGTAAAAACACTTTTAATCACTTTCAAATTCCTCGTTTTTCCACACCAAGTGTCTCTATCTTTATAGTACCTAAGTACTGTAATTTCGCAAATACGCATAATAAGACGATTTCTGCAAATGCAAGATGGGTTGACAATATAACACCTGATGCAGGTCAAACCTGGATGAGGCTGAGGCCTATACATAGTTGTGGGACGAAACCGGCTGTAGCTGATGATGATGATGACACTTGGGTAATAAATGTGGCAGCAAATCTCTCAATGAAAGCAACACAAATCTCTTAATGTTAGTTAAGTACTTAGAATTATAACTTATATGAAATAACGTACTGCATCCGCTCATGAGCAGGCAGGTGAGGCGGCGCGAGCGCTGGAACAGGGTCTTCATGGTGGACCCTGTCACCTTGTTACAGTAGTTCACCGCCAGGCACTCCAACTGCAGGGGGAAGGGTGAACATTCATAAAATATAGGTTTATAATAAGTGACAAGGCCGCCCTCTGTCCTAATATTATTGATCTAAATTTCTTTATGCTTGTGTTCTTTTGTTATAGGTATAAGTAGGTATAATAAAGTTATTTGATTTGATAATAAGGGTTTGATTTTGAATTATAATTTGATGTAGATCTATTTTGAAGATCAAGATTGTAGGGTGTGAAAAATCCGCGTAAAATATTACGAGTTTTCATAATGTAAATGTAAAACGCTGAACAGTGGATACTGGATACATTTATGGGTAATTTATAAGGGAAACATAAGTTGCGAGAACTGTTCGGGAACCGAAATCTCTATCGCGTCAAAAAAATGCGAAAAAGCTAAATGAATGCTGCAATTTCGCAACAATAAGAAACTGCATTGGCCTTGTATGTGGTCATGTCCAGGATATCTTTGACTATAAACTTAACCATCACCCACCTGTATACAAGAATATCTTTCTCCTAGGCAAGCGCGCTAGATTGTATATAATAATAACGTTGCTTAACATCAGGCAAGTTGTAGTCAAGCGTGAGCCTATCTCATGTACAAAAAAAAATCACCCACCTGTATACAATTCGAGCTGAAGGCATCAATATGTGAATCATCGACGAAGTTGATGCCGTACAGGTTGATGACCCTCAAGTTGGGGGTGGCTGACTTCAGCTTGTGCACGTTGATCACTTCGTATATCTCTTCCTCTTCTTCTTCCACCTTCTCGTAGGTGCCTGGGGAAGAAAGTTTGTAGAGTGGAAATAGTGTGAGAAAAGTGGGTACATTGGTAAACGGCGAATTTTTTTAAAGTGACTTACTCATGCCTTTAAAATTGTTGAAAGATTTTAAGAAAAATATACTAAGGCCATGCAATAAGTTTGTTGAGTTGCATCGAAATTTGCGGAGAAACAATTTTATTTTCCTCGTAACGCTGTAGAGACAAAAGAAAACTGTTTTGACTTCTGAATAACCTTTTTTTAAACAATAGTGGTATAGTTATATTACTTGTAGTAAAGTACCTACAAATTCTTCCTACTTCACGATTTCAATTTAATGAATGTTCTAGAAGCTCAATACAGGGTAGGTAGAGCTGGTTGTAGCAACTTCATGAGGAACGCCTTCATAATAGTGGACGCTTCCGGGCCTCGCATGTGTTTACTAAAATAACAGTTACCAATAAGATGCAGTATCTCCAAGCCGTTGATGAAGTTGTAGATCTTGCGCATGAAGCCCTCCATGAAGATCACCTCTGAGAGGCATATGCACAGGTAGCGCAGCTTCGTGGGGAACGCTTGCATCTCCGAGAAGTCGTGCAACTGCATCGCTGGGGAAAAAAATAAGCAATACATTTACTAGGAGTACTTCCTTATGGCGGATAGAGACAACATACGTGGAAAAAAGCGGTACAATCAAAGACACCACACAAAAAAAAAACCAGACGAGTTGTACCTATACATATTAAATTAACAAAAAACTATAATACATGCATGCGAAAAACATTTGTAATTTTCAATATTTAAACTAATCGACAACAAAGCGCACTATATTTTATCAAACGCCTACAAAATGTCGCATAGCAAAGGTCAATCAATTTCATCACTTGCTTATATTACGGTTTTGATGTGAGTAGGTACCTACATGGTTTATCAATGTTCATTATAAATTAGAAAAATACTTACCAGTACTAAAATCCAGTAGCATGTGAGTCAGATTAGGGCACTTGGCTGCTAATTCGTGAAGAACGGTGTGTGTGATCAACTCTATAGGCAGCTCTATGTAGCGCAGAGAAGGCCCGAATCTTATCGAAATTAGCGCCAAAAGGGACTCCAAAGACCCTGGAAAACGAAACAGGAAGTGCATGTGAATGAACATAAATTTTCCTTAATGGCCGCTTTTTGGCAATTTTGAGTGATACCATGTTAGGATAAAGTTATTGTTGGTGTATCATTTAATACCAGTATGTTCGAATTTTGACATTGTACAGTAAGTGAACGATATACTAGTATAATTTATTGACCTTAAAACAATACTAAAATTAGTACATACCAACATGCAAGCCAGATATTTCAGGTCGGAGACTGACGTGGGTCCATAATTTCGTATCGTATGCCACCATTCGCCATCTTCGGCACACTGTGGCCATGCGACATATCTCTCGGTGTGACAAATACGAAAATATATTCAAAAGCACCTTGTCGGGCAGCTTTTCTATCGTCTGAAACCGATAATAATAGTTTTCAATGATTAATTATTTCTGGATGCTCATTGTGCTAGTCGTCTGGCACATTTGGCCAAAGCGCCAATACTACGTTGCACATAAAGAAAGCACAGTTGCATTAGTTCATAGTAAGATATTAAAGACAGGGCAATAGCGAGCATAGTTTATGTTTTGGTGTGTGTTCTATATTTATACTCTAACACGTTTGTCCCTTCATCAACGTCTATCTAATTACAGACTAACAGAGCGTTAATTCACCGTTGCGACAGCAACTAGTGAGAAAATAGATATCTGTATAATATGATGTAAAAATTAGCATATTATAAAATGTAAAATCTAGTATTTGGATAATAAAAAAGCATTTACGCAATATTTATAAAACTATACCGTGTTAGCAAATGGACTCCTGACTTGACCACCTTCAGTCAAATACACTTGGCTAGCTTCAAGGGCAAGCTGGCCCCACACATCTGTTGGAATATCCATTTTCAACTACACAACTATTCTTTTACACTTTTATGCGAATAATCACTTTCACATCAATATTTGAAGGAGAAGATAACTTTGAGATATTTTACTTCATACGCGTGGAAAGAGTACCGTGGCCGAATAAATGGAGCGCTGTAGTTAATTTTGGAATCATCTGGGAGTGAACCAGACGAAAGCTATGGGTAGAAAATATTTGAAGAATTTTGTTGATTGTTGATTTCATGAAATTGTTTGTGTGTATCATATGTTGAAACATAAAATTGACAAACCTAGAATATTTTTTGTCTATATATTAATGTTAGGCATTAATGAAATATTGCGCTATATTCCTCATTATATTTTAAAAATCATGGGCAACATCATGCGTTAAGCGGGAAATTTAAACTCGCGTATCGACTTCAGTCTGATCCATCGTAGTTGATATAAAACATATAATAAAATGTGAAGTACCTAAATATTTGTTATTTGTAAAAAACTTTATCATAACTATAACAAAAAGGCGAAGGATATTCACTTTCTTGCTAGTCCTCCTATTTTAGGAAGCATAATAAGACTATGTCTATGAACGACATAGAGTTAATACTACTACGTATATTAACTCTATGATGAACGTGGCTCACGCACATTGATGGGCAGTTTGTCTGGGTTCCTGTGCTAAATACTTTGGCAACAGAATAGTTATTTCCTGGACTTCTTTCTGACTCACTTAAACTACTTTAGGTCTAAGTGACTGTTACATTAAATTTACGAATGGCTTGCGTATTTAGACGCAAAAACGCTCCAAAATAATCTGCTCGTATGTAGATTAATTATGTATGTTGCACATACTTAGATACCTATGTATTAAAATGTCAAAAACAGGTTAGTTGGCCTATAGGACGAGAACAAATACAAAAGACATGATATGCAGTTCAACTTACAAACCTCCTTGCGATCTTGCTTTGAAACGATAATGGTTTGGAGGAATAAATATAGAATTGTAGAGTATTAGTAAGAGCAGTGTCACCGAAAAATTAAACAATTCCTATTTCCTTGGAAGATAAAAAATGCAATACAAAAGTGGAATGTTATGACTAAGGACAGACCTCTATGAGGTATAGAGGTATCTCATATTATATACGGTGATATACTGAAGATATGATATCATTCTTTGCGTTTAGATGTAAGTAGTAGTGTCCAGATTGAGTAACACAGATGTTTCGGTGACTACGAAAAAGCATTAAATTGATGGCAATTTGGCATATGTTCAAAAAGCAAACCTTTCAGACAAAACCAAAGAGAGTAAACATTTGGACGATTTTTAGTAAAACAAAAACCAAAGCAAAAGGTATTTGCTGTACGTAAGTTTTTGAAAGTTATAGTTTAAGTTATTTAAACTGAATTTTAACCTGAGTGTAGTGTACCTATAGCAGTCAATCTAGCTTTCCTAAATTTACCCAAGATAGATCTTCTCCAGTAAGTTTTTTACGTTCCAAACATGTCTAATTTTAATTCCGTGAAAACATCTGCGGCTGGACATTAGCTTTTCATATTTATTTTTAGGCTTATACTTCCAGTACATATAAAACATGCGCTGTTAAAATGTGACAAGTGCCTGAAAAATTTTTCATGATGACGTCTGTGCTCAATTATTTTGAAAACATATTTTTAAATTATAGGCTAATTTAATGTCGAGACGCACTTAAATAGCAAGTAGGTACATGAGAAATTGATCCACTAATAATCGGTATTTGGATATTAATACTTAGTTAAAAATTGATTATGTACATATAAACAAATTAAATTCAAAAGAAAGCTTTGTACAAAATTAAAAGTACTGGTGATTAGTTATTGTCTGTGCTAAAATATTGAAAAAATATGTTAAAGATAAAGATAAAAAAATATTTATTTGTTAGTAGGTTAGGTAGGTACAGTAATTATATTATTGTATATTAATCAATCATAACCATAAGCCAAGAGATTAAATTGATTTTATATCATTAAATATTAATAAAACAGTATCATTAATTATATTAAAATGTTACTACCTACTAGGTATTTCTTATATTTGATTTTCAAATTAGAAATCGAAACTCCATTGAATTAGTATAAAAAATATTAAGATAGATAAACAATAATTGTATCAAGCATCATTTAGTAGTTTACTCCAAAAATATTAACAGAAATAAAAAAAGAAACTTGAATATCTAGTATAGTGAAAATACGCACCACTGTTTGTTTCCGACGAAAACTTGATGACATGTCATCTCTGGTGATAGCAATCCTGTCTGTGTCCACATTTAATATGAAATCCATGGTTGTATAATTAACAGATCAATTTATTTAATTAGGTCACCACAAACTATTATAAACAAAAAGCTCCCAACTCATCAACGCACCACCACGAGTAAGCTCGGAATGGTGATTGGCGCCAATTTAAAATTCACTATCACTTTCTATCAACGTTTATAACAAACTATGCTATTTCAGCCATATCGACTGTATCCGCGACTTCTATGAATGCGAATTCAAATGCGATGACTGTTAGCTCTGTAGAACTATATTGTTACTGATGTACCTATACCATTATCCTAGGTATATAAATTGGCAGGCCAAAATAAGTGCGGCATTTTGCTTCAACTGGGCGCGGTGGGCCGCTGCGGCTGCCAAGAAGACTCATATTGCATTCGTGTCAGTACCAGCTAATACATTTGCCTGTCTAGTATCAATAGACCGATGGATTTAGCATAAACAGGAAACACCTGGTTTAGCATTGGATTAAAAGAAACGTCGGTCAATGCCAAGTAATTTTGTAAAATTTGGAAAAAGAGTTATGGAAAACCTAAGGTTTTTGTTTTTTTTTATCATATTTATAAAAATTAATGATATGGATTTCTTTAAAGTTAAAAACCTAAATATTTTTACAACATAATATATTAATTTTCAGCCAACAATGGCTTGAACAAATTAAATATCACATTTTATTTATGTAAATGAAATTAAATCGATGTTTGATGATGGCCCCTGTAAAATGATCATTTTATTACTACCAGAGACAAACAATAGGCCACTATTGTTACAGGTCATATGAAGTACATCATTGAAGATAGCAATGTTCCGTATGTTCACGTTAATATCTCACCTTCGTAAATTTTATTTTTCTTACTGGGACACTTGGTGTTTGTGTCTCTTTATCCATAATGTTCCAATTCACAATGAATAAATTTATATATTTTTTTACTTTAAAAAGAAAAAGTTTATTTTACATTCCAAGTTCTTATAAATTAAACTAGAGACAAAAAACACGTCGTAATAACAGTAATTCAATAAAGCAAATCAATCATTGAACCGCTTAATGTGCCAATTGATTCATACGTTCGTCTAAATGGAATGCAGCGTTGCACATTGACGATGCAGTATAGTAATTTTCAAATATTATACCTCGAAAAGCTAGAGGAACGCTAAGTACCTAGTAAGTTTTATTTGTGCTTTGTGGTTACTGTGTTTTATATGTGTACGCAGTATTTAAACGCTTACAATAATAATAATGCAAAAGTAGGTAGTCACTAATTTCATTTCAAGCATATAACATTTATTTGTAATTTTACGTTCCTCGCAAGTTTTCATGTTAATATGCTTGGTTTTTTGTATCTTAATACTAGCGAAAATTTGTATCATACTTTTGTACATCCCGAACAATTCTCAATTGAAATTTATAGAATTCTAATATATAAAATACCCTTTTTTTAAAATATAATGCGAACGTAACCGATAAAAAAGCATTTATTTATGTGTGTCGACTTTTCTTCTTTAGCTGGCAATATTACTAATTAATAATAATACTGTCAAACTATTTTCTGTTCGTTCAATTCATGATGATCATCCCGAGTGATCATCGGACTTTGATAGGTCATTTCATTCACTCTTTCGTTCACTGTTTTGTTTCCTTGGCGGTCGCTTTTTGTCATCTGATTTTTGTCGTTGCTATTGTTTACTACGCACGTTATTGAATAATTTAATTACTGCGGAGAAAGTGAGCTTTTTCCGTAAATAGTAAATCGTGATACTGTCCTATTAACGTTGCTCTCCACTCTGCGTCAGTGAAGAGAAGATAACACGAGAAGGCATCGTCTCGTATCTCGGAATGCGAACTTCAACGAGCTCATATGGTTTACAGATTAATATAATTTAGTTCGTCGCGTGAAACAGAACACAGCGGTCGATGCGTTCTGGCAATGGAATTGAAATACGACGTCGTTTTAAAAAGATAAACATTACTGGCCAGCTGAGCTGTGCATAGAAAAACCCGAGTTCTAAATCTAAATTTTGCGTAACGGGCTCCGCTGCAATCATGGAGGTGATTCAAGAATATATTCCCGATTTTTACGTGTTAATGGATCAACTAGATGAACATCCGTGGTTGTTTGCATCATTAGCATCTGTGCTGGTCGGGCTGAGTGGCATTCTCCCTCTGCTGATTATTCCTATAGATTCTTCGGCCTCGTTCGAAGATGGGCGTAAGTATTCTTTTGTTTTGTCGCATTTTTGTCTCGTGTTACAAACATGTGGAGACTAGGTATTTATAGAATTCCCAAGTCATCACTCATTTGTTTTTGTTTAAACTTTGTGTGCAATTTATTTTGAGACATAACAAAGGTAAATAAAACTTCCCTGACAAAAAATTACATAACTACGTACAAAATATTTTTGTAATTTAACAATTATATTTATATAACTGTCAATTCATTGTGAGCACAATAAACCTTACTGTTTCTATGTAAGATTCAATTAACACAAAAATTATTACTTATATAAGTAAATCTATATTTTTCTAACTTCTCTTAGAGCTACAAGTTATTCCTTGCTATAGAATTCCAATATAATAAATAAGTATATAAATAAATATCCTTGTTACTATTGCAATCCTATGACTTAAATCTTACAGACATTTTTTAAAGCCTAACAATACTTTTGCTCCTAGTACCTAACAACACTTTATAAAATACCAATCAGAGATGTTAGGAAATTCCACCCACAAGTTGTGAAACTGAATCTCTAAAAATGTAGCAAGATTGGACAGCTGACTGATTTCACTGATAACTAAAGATTACAGATTGATTGCATAAAATAGACTCTCATTGTGATTTGATAGTGATTGTGATATACCTAGGTACTTAGATGTTACTTTTGCCCAAATTAGGTTCTAAGTCTTTATAAAATCTATAAATCTATGAATAACTTATATTAGTTATACATGAACTTATTATTCCACATAATATGTAATGTGTAAGAATAATTAAGGTGACATGTAAGTTAGTTTTGAATGCTTATTATGTATCTCCCACCAAATGAAAATTGAAGAAAGTAGCTCCAAATAATATTGTTTGTTGCTTAAAAAATAACTTGAATTTTAAAAATGATAACATTCTATTGCTCCTCTACCTATATGTCTAAGCTTAATTTGAAAATTAGAATCTACATAAACAGTTGTTTAGAGAAGAATGAGATTGTCACTTCCTCTTTCATGGTTGTACTTAATCTGTGAGGGTGACAGCCCACAATAATGAAAAATAAAGTCACCAAGAGGAAAGAGAATTTACTTACTGAAATTATTTTCATTATTATTACTCCTGTAATTACAACTTAAATAATAAGGGAGATCTAAATATATAATACTCAAAGGTGACAGACTGACTGACTGATATAGTGATCTATCAACACACAGCCCAAACAACTGGACAGATCGGGCTGAAATTTGGCATGCAGGTAGATGTTATGACCTAGGCATCCGCTAAGAAAGGATTTTTGGGGAAGCCAAGGGTTAAACGATTTTTAAAGAGGTGAAATATTGGATGCAAGATTTACATCTTAATGTGAGTGAAGCCGCGAGCATCCACTAGTATATATATAATAAACAGCAAAAGTTTATCTTTTCACACAACTATTATAGAATAATCAATTATATCAGTACAAATATCAGTAAATATTGTATCAGTAAATCAATTTATATCAGTACAATCATTCTATAGCATAATAATATGTCTGAATGCAAACACATTGTGCTCATTAAATTCATTGAACCAAGTGATACTGGAATGAGTAACCCAGTTTCATTCAAGATTGTGTATATGTACCTACATACTTATTATAGATTATGTACTTATATATATTTCTTTAATGATATTGTAGATTTTTTCTCGATTTCTAGTCCTTCCCTTAGTTTGAAAATTTTAGTGGCAGCTCCAACATGCTATTGAAGCTAATTAGTGCAAATTAATAATATAGCCATATGTAAAATAAAGGCCTTCAATGGTATTTTTACTATGCTAATATTTTTAAAAAAGTGTCTACTCTAAACAAGCTAATGTGGCCAACTTTAGAAAAGTATTATATGTATGTTTTTTTTTAAACTAGATTGGCTCACCCTTGACTACAACTCACCTGATGTTAAGCAATGTTATAATTAATTTAAAAATAAATAAAAATTCATAAGTAAAACCTATGTTCATTTTCTTACTTGTAAATGGCATACAAAAGTTATTACATTGCAAAAACAAGAGACAAGCCTGGCTTAAAATAATACAAACAAAGACCCTCTTCAAAAATATTATTTAGGAATGCATTCTAAGAAATTGTGAATAAACTGATTTTAGTATATATGTATTAATAGGTATATATCTGATAGAGGACATCTAATACCCCTTACACATGCTTGGCAAATAGCAAACAGTCCACTCTACCAACCATATGAGATTGGACACTCATCATCATCATCATGTCAGCCCTTATTCACCCACTGCTGAGTATAGGCCTCCTCTCCAACTGTCTGATCCATCTCCTACCTACTTGTTTGGAAATGTCATCTGACCATCAGGTGGGTGGTCTGCCTCTGGGTCGAATACTGTTTCTTATTAGACACTACATAAATGAATTTTAATGCATTTCCTACTCTCTTGTTCAGTCCACTCTCTTATTGTTTGTGGAGTTAGCTGTTTGTTGTCTGATTGTCAAGCATGTGTATACCAAAAACACATAGCAACAAGAAACACAGACATATTTATTCCTTTGTCTGAATGTGGTCACTGATTCCTAGGAACTGATTAGCAGTTTTGTTTTATACTTGTTTTCTGTTATTCATGGCTTTATTTTATTTGTCTGACCAGACTGCTGCCTGCTTTATAGTTTTTAACCGACTTCAAAAAAAGGAGGTTATCAAGTCTTCTGAAAGTTTTTTTTCTGTACCTAGGTTCATTTTATTAAATAAAATATTAGGGCCCATTATGACAAAAGAAGTAGAATATATTTCTGTTAATTCTTTGCAAAATTTAGGTACTTCTAAATAGGTATAATGCAAGTATTACTTAAGTACTTTAACTACTGTCATTGTGTATATTTAGAAGTAATTGATCCATTAACATTATTGTTTGTAAAATATTCATGGAATAATGCTGAAATGAGAGCAATCGCGTGTTTAATTCTATTTCTTTACAAAAAAATAGAGCAAACAGCAAACACCATAATCAATTCTATTCCTTTGTCATCCAAGATGACGTCGCGGTCGGTTGTAACAACTAGCTATTATTTAAAAAAAAACTTTACCTTCTTGTAAAAAAATAATAAAGAACAATCAGTCAAGTGTGTGCCACTGTCTGTTATCGGTCGCTCGTATTGCCGTGTCATAGGGTACATTATCGCGCGTTAGGCGGCCTTATCGCTACGGATGCCTCCTCACGTATTTAGATAAGGCTGGCTGGATGATAGCTGGACCACTTTGTTGTTGGATGCTGATAATGAACGAGATGAAAAGAATAATAACTTAGTCTTGGTCATAAATATATTAGCAAGGTATACAATTTTGGATATTGAAATAAATGTTGTTGTAATATTTTTTTAACACGGAATAGGCTTTCGTTTGACTACAGCCTGCCTGGTGTTAGCAGCACTGTAGTCTAAAATGTAGCACGTTTGCTTAGAAGAAACCTGCGAGTATTTAGTCAGGAATTGAAGGCAATAGTACAGAATATTACCTACAAGGAATAGTTAAGACAGGAAGAATTTGAACAAATTATAAATATTATAACTGATAGTCATAACTTTTGATAATGAGCAATTCCCTTAGGTGAGAATCTTACTAGAACTGCTCAAAAATGTTTATAAAAACAATTTATATCTGTGAAATCTTGATGTTATTTTCCGTTTAAAATCAACCGGATCCAGCTCTAACGGAACGCATAAACTCGTTTTATAACACGTTGATCTAGATTCTACTATAAATATGCCTGCAGCTTAACTCCCGTTTTCCCTTAAAATAGTTGATGCCATTCGATACTACTAACATAGTAGGTTGTACCAAAAACAGAACCGTTTCACTGTTTGCTATGTGAAAAAGAAACAGTTTATAATACTATACCTACTCGTACTAATAGATAATGTTTATTGTTTGAAATTACGTTTTTCGTGTATTGTGTAGGTCTAAAACATTCAATAACAATGATTATTTTAATATTAAAACTGGACATATGGATAAAATGTCTCACGAAACATTTTATCCATATGTTAACTAAACGGTTTTCACTCTCGTGTAAGTAATTCCCGTAAGTTGTTTACGCGTTTCGGATGTTATGACATCCAGCTTCAGAACGTATGGCTGCGTGCTGCCGCGGTCCCAGAACATACGAAGATGTCTCAGAACATCTGAAGATGGATGTCATAACATCCGAAACGCGTTAACAACTTACGCGAATTACACGTGGGTGAAAACCGTTTAGTTAACATATTAACAATGATTATGCATTACGTTGGTAGGTGTACCAAGCCCTGTACTAGGTATCACAAACGATTTTGTGTGACAGGGTTATAGTATCCTTGCCGCGGCAGACTTTCTCCCGCTGAAAGTTACACCAAGTACCTACTAACTAAATACTTGTTCAACTTGTAACTATTATAAAGAAAAGTGTTTACATTCGATAAATCACTCGTAAAGTGTATAATCGTCCGATAAGACCAATCGATGCTATCTAACTGTAAATAAATCAGAAGTAAGTGTCGTTAGTAAATTTAATACTTCACTGATAACATTCGATTCTTTATACTTATAAAAACTGTACCTAACGTTTAATTTTCTTTATTTATTTTTTCATTGAGCTTTTTAAGTACATATGTAGGTAAGTACACAATTTTACGCATATGCACGCTTGTTCAGCATTTTTTAAATTACATATTTTCTCGCTAAATGCATGCATGTGGAACTTATCTTAATATCTTGATAAAATTGACAAATTTATTATTTGTTATTTATTTATTGATTTGACAAATGTCAGTCAGACATTTGGCCACCACCACAACACTACTGAAGAAGATGGGTGTTTACTTAAGACCCATCCCTTGGGTCTACACCATACTATCGTACAATCACGGTAATATATACCTACTATTTATATTATTATATCAAATTGTTGTCGTAAAAGATTGAATTAAAAACCAGTTCTAGTTTACTACTACCGGAATACACAGATACCGAACTTTTTTACGACCACAAGCACAACCATACAAAGCAGCAGGCTATAAAAGCTTCACAAAAACTCGATTACGCATTCATTATTGAATCGATGAACAAAAAACAACCCAAACAAGTCTTCAGACAAAGAAATATCATCGGACTTATCTCGACTTGTATCACCTCTCGAGTACTTAGTAACGTCAAGCCACACAAGACATACGACCATACAACGCAGATACATCTATCTTTATGTCTTGAACATATTTTGCTATATCGTTTAGATTTTAGATGTACTTCATATGTATTTATTTGTAATTTAATTAATCATTATTTTAAAATGAAATAGTAATTGGAGCACGAGTTTTGCCTGCCTCATTTTGGGATAAAAATATACTTTATGTCTGATCCGAGCCCTATATTACGAGTAAAACTAAGTTTACCAAACAATATAATCTATGAGCCTTTCCGTTGCAGCGCAAAAACAAACGAACAGACCAACAAATATATTTTCAGTTTTTTGTTTATGTTTCTTTACATTTCTATGTGGAGTCTTTCAGTTAGGTATGTTGTTTACCTAGAGTGTAGTTCTGATCAAGGCTAAGACGGTCGTACCGTCAATCAATGACCTCTGCTTATCGCATCTCGCGTTTGATAAGATAAATAAATCACGGCTTAGGTGCTAGTTGGCGTACGAAACTAAAAGTAGAAATGAAGATCTAAATGACTTTTTACCTATAAAAATAACTTGCAATTTTATTGAATAGGGGCCAACATAGTTGGCCCCTTACTATACGAGTAAATAAACTAGTTCATACAACAAAACAAGTAATTGAAAAATACAAGGAATACAATAAAAGGCTACTAGATGGGAAGACGACCTGAAGTTCACAGCCGGTCACCACTGGAGAAGAGTGGCTCAAGATAGGGTTCAATGGAAGTCGTTAGAGGAGGCCTATGCACTTTGAGCTGAGAGACATTTTATAAATTGCCATTCAGAGGGAAACTACATAAATAAACACCTCAGTTTCAAATAAAAGGCTTATTATTATTAAATAACTAAACTTTGTAAAAAAAAACATTTTTTTTACAAATACGCTTTTATTGAAACTAAGAAATACAAACATTCTTGTAGGAGCTAAAGCGTAGTTTAAGTTATTCCTTTCCTAAACTGATATCCATGTAATGTCAGTAATTTTCAAGCGTGCGATTGTCATGTAAAAATGTCACATCTTCTACTTTCGCCAAATAAAAAACTTTATCAAAAAATCATGAATTTGTCTTCATTCCAGCTGGTGCATCGACGTTACGGATCCTGTTGAGTTTTGCCGTGGGCGGTCTACTTGGCGACGTGTTCCTCCACCTGCTGCCTGAAGCCTGGGCTAACGACGTCGCCAACAGTGATGGTAAGTGGATAATCATATTTATATAACACCTGCTCGTCAATGGCATATTATGTGTCATGCAAACTCAACTTAAAGCAAGTCATTTGTGTCCTATGGTCTAGCCGGGTCATTATAAATGTACTGAATTTCATAATCCCCTAGGGAATAATGACATTTGAATTTGGAATGCAATCAACATTGAAAATACGAGCTCCTTGCAATCCATGACCAAACGTCAAAATTAGAATATAAACTTTTCATAGAGCCCTACACAAAGAAGAATTTATTCAAAATTAGAATGAAAACTTTTCATAGAAACCTGCAAGAAGAAGAATTTGCCACTACAAAAAAAAAACAAATAGAACGAAAAGCCCTTTTTTTAAAAAGGGTAATAGTATTCTTTGGAAAAGGTGCTAAACTGCAAATCTTTGTGTTATTTTGTAACAAAATAGCGTATTTAGTTTTTTTTAAGTAAGTACTTTCTTTTTAATTGTATTATGTTTTATTGCCTCGCAGTGTTTATATAAAGTAGAGTATGCATTTTGGGGATAAAGCAGTGTATTTGTCTCGGGCGTTTTTGAACCCCTCAGCCTCGGGATTCTAGCTTTAACTCTCGAGCGAAGCGAGAGAGTTAACTCTGTAACTCCCTCGCTTCGCTCGTGAGTTAACCCTAGGATCCCTCGTCCTTGGGGTTCAAAATATCGCCCGAGACATAATACACTGCATTATCCCCTTAATGCATAATCTACTATTATGTACACATTTTCATCAGTTATTTTATACTAGATAGGCTATACGGTTGACTACAACTCGCCCGATAGAGCGCGTGCCTATAAGAAACTGGTTCACTCCCAACTTAATAAATTATACTTAGCTCAAAGGCTACTGAGATATATTTGTTTCGCATGGTAAGCTAAGCTTATATACTCCTCGTATTGGCGTCGGGCTTTCCTTTTGTTATATTTGTAGTTGGGCATGTAGGTTTTTTATACAAGGAATGGGTTTGCACTTGACCGTAATTCGCCTGATGGTTACTTAGTGCTTTTTGGGACTTTTCCTGACAAGTTGCTATGTTGGCTTCTTAGCTGTTTCTTAAGTTATAGGTTTTATACATAACTGAAGTGAATAAGTTTGTATGAGAGTGGCCTACATTGGTGTCGAGAGTTTCCAAACCGAGCGGTTATTTTAAAATAGCTTATAAGCTTAATTCATAGCTTCTTTTTCTTTTATTGAATTTCCTTTTTCTCTACGTATGAAGCTCTATGCTAGAACCCGGTCAGAATATCTGTGCACCTCGCTGTAATGCGGCGCCTCTCCTGCTTCCCCTGTCACCTCTCCGCGCACTCCCCGGTGCGACAGTACGGTTAGCATTAATATTTTTTTACCTCCACATTTCTCGAAATAACTTGTTTTCACACCGTACCCAGACCGCCGATATGACGTTACGGGGTCAGGTGCACAGATATTGTGACCGGGTTATACATAGTTTAATTACCCCAAAAGCTTCACTCTATAACCTGCTCTGCCGGCGTCATAATAGATCAAGCAACACCGTCTATTTACTCGACAACAATGAAGAGCTACTTCCTTTTCCTACACTGCGCTACACAAACATAAACACCTTGAACTGGCAATGACAATGACTTACCTATGTTTTCCGCTTTAACCTACGCTCAAAATTCAATATCAGTACGTAGAATTCGTTATATGATTAAATGGACATAATGTAATGTTCAATGTGACGCTAGATATTATTAAGAGCCCGTTCCGTCCCACTGCTGGGCAAAGGCCTCTCTATCCCATATGACGCTAGATATGGTAGGTAAATCATAATATGTATAAATAAAAGTTCTATATTTCGAGACAACAAAACCCATAAATAACACTTCATCAAAAAATATTAGTAAAATTAACTGTAAAAGATACCTAGTTATGTAGTTTTCCACGCATATTCTGTTATTGAATGAATTTCCATTTTATTTGCTGGTATGTGTATAGTGATAAAGAATGCAAATGGATTGTAAAGAATGTAACTGACTATGAATTTATTTGCCGTAGTATAAAAAAAACTGTTGCTATTCTTATTCTTCTTATCGAATGAGAGTGGCCAACCCTGGCGTCGAGAGTTTTCAAACAGCCCTAAAGGCCTCTGACATGGCATAACTTCACTGTTACTATTAAAAATAACAGGAATAATCTGATGTGCTTAGTAACAGCTCTACATAAACTCAAGTTAAATTTCCTCATTATATGTTCATAGATATACTATTAAAAAAAACCGGGACATTGCACACAGCGCCATCTATGTTTCCTGTGTTATAATACACTCAAATATAAACCTATGAATATTACATTATATTAAATTATGTTTCCCATTTCCGAATGTAGCCATCATCATCATCATAAATTTAAGGGCCGTGCCCTTGTCTGTGGAGTATGCGCCATCCTTCCCGGTCTTCTGCCAATTCCTTGACCTCCTTATACGACATGACACCCGCCTTTTCTTTTATTTGCTCCATGTATGATCTTCTCGGCCTTCCTCTTCCTCTTCGGGCTATAGCCATAAACTTATAAAATACATTCATAAACAAACAACATAATTAAAAATGGACCACAAGTTCCGCAGATAAAGCAAAAGATAGAAGGTCCATAATAAAAGCAAGAAAAAATATATAAAAAGAGAAAAATAAACAGTTTTATTCGAATAGCGGGGACATTTAAGTCCGTTATCATAGTTCGTTTACCTACTTCACTGTGAACTGTATTGGAAACAATTCATTATCTGTCACAGATTAATGTAATATTTGCGCTTTATACAGTTACTAAAACGGCAGGAAAGTTTAAATATTCATTTATATGTTTTTGTATTTCAGCGTTCTATGGACCATGTTCCTAAAATCCGCAAAAAATAGATAGATATGTCCGCCAAAATATAACATGACCTAAACTAATTTAATAATACAGGAGAGCTACTTCTAATTTTATTTGAACCTAAGAAACTTTCTGCCTGATCCCATTTCTCCGCGAACTATAATATCTAGCGTTCTTCAAAGTAAGACCGAATCGGTTCTTTCTAGGCATTTTTTTTTAAATATTTTATGTAGTGTACTCGTCATCATCATCAGCCCGTTATCGCCCACTGCTGAGCATAGGCCTCTCTTCTTGTACGCCACTCGTCCCGGTCCTGCGCAGATTGAATGCTGAATTTAAATTTGTACTCTTCAGCTAACCCATAAAATAAAATCAAAACAGCTGATTTTGTCAAACGACGTATGACTTATTACTATAGATTTTTTTAAATAACAGTTATTAACGGGGTCCTGCCATTTCGAAGTATTGTGGTATACGTAGTAACTCTTCTGTTAGCTTAGTTGGTAGTGGCTCTGCCTTCTAATCTAGGGGTGTGGGTTCGATTCCCGCATGACACAAATAATTACGAACATTTAAATGTGTAATTATTTGTGTTGAGTCTGGTCGTTTCTATGTATAATAAGTATGTATTTACAAAAGAAAAGTATATATGTATTATATCCGTTATCTAGTATCCATGATACAAGCGTAAGCTTAGTATGGGGCTAGATGGCGCTGTGTGATATGTCCTGAAATATTTATTTATTATTTATTTATCTTTATAATCATCATCATCGGGTGCCATCTTCATATTGAAGGTCGAAGGTCAGTTGGCAAAACTTCTTCCGATCCCATGCTGCTTCTTTTAAATTATGCTTCATTATAACAGTTTTATGTAATACTGTTTCCGAGTCAAAAAAATAAAGCTATTTTCCTGGTAGCGTATTTATGTACTTTGCCGTAAGTGGTACTATGTGGATATAATTAATCAACTCCACGTTTATTTATGTAACTTTATATTGCTTTGTCACATGCCGTTGAGGTTTTGTGTTGGGTTTCTAGTTGAAGTTCGGTAGATAGTGGTAAACTCTAGTTTTGATAAATTTAGAATTGTCTTCATCTATGTGGTATGCATCTGGCATGGCTTAGCGACTGTTAAAATACAAAGTACCATTATAATAATACACACAAATCGTGTATTCCCAACGGAACGTCCTAAACCTGTAACTAAATTCATTTCTTCGATCACCCATCTGTTCTATGCATGTAACTTTAGTAATCGCGAACGACTACCTCCACCAACAGACTTGATAGCATATATCTCTCTCTATTGTATTGTTTTGTATTATGATTTTTTTATGTGAGTGTCCAATAAAGTATTAATCAATCAATCAATCTCTCTCTTGAGTCGTATTTCCTCATGACTGAGGGTCGTGACTCTCCCGCAGAATTAATTCGTTAGGGGAGTTCTTGGGCAGATACATCGTAGTGGTGATAGCATATAATATGAGATAAAGAAAGATTATTTTCAAGATAAAAGTTCCCGTAATATATAATTCATGAATACCAAAACAATAAATACTATGAATGGACTTTGCAATACATTTGTATCCTAGGAACTCGCAGTTGAGGTTTTGCGTTATCATTAAATAAGCATGTAACTATTGTTCGTCCTTATCGGAATGCATTAAAGTTCAATATGGCTTGTTATTTGCCGGTTAATCATTCGGTATGCGACGCCAGGTTTTGTGTTCCAAGCGTGAATGGGCTATATTGGTTACATACAGTAACGCAATTTGAATATTTTTACCGTAAAAAATAAATGTCGTATGAATTTGCTTTACTTCGAAGGGATGAGGTCGTATTTTACAACTGAGTTAAACATAGGTCTTTCTCTAAGCTCCATACTATTAGCAATAAAGCAAGGCACCGCTGCACCGGTATGGCTTTTCTCCCCCTCTTAGATGATTTTTAGACCAACTTTGTACCCACTTAACCCTCAATTGGGCGCGCCTAAAAAGTTGCATAAGCGGTCGCGAAGGGTGTTTGGCACCCCAGATTTAGGAAATTAAATAAAATACGAAATACATGCAAAATCAGACTTTTATTCATTAGAACATTTAAAATTACATATTAATCAACTTTTAAACGTATTTTAACATAATTAACTTGCTTTTAAATATGAAAAATATTTTTTTTTACTAATCCTAGTTTTTATCGTCACATTTTTGACAGACTATATTCATATGGTCATTGCACACATGTTTTTGGCATTTCGAACATTCAGTCTTTGTTTTCCTGTCCTTACTTCTTGGACATACATGGCACCTTTTGTATGATTGCGATCGGCCTGCTTCAGAAATAGATTCTTGGTCCTGTCACACAGTCACCTGGGGTGTCATGCACCCCAAACACGCTCTCCGAGCCCAACCGTCCACAACAGAGCGTCGCTCGCAACTGAATCGTGTACGTTTTACGTGTTTACGAAGCTTAGATGGCCAACGCGCTAAATTCAAATTTTAAAAAGTTGTGAGCCTGGAAACCTGCTCTGGGGTGCATGCCACCCCACGCGACCAATTAAGGGTTAAATTAAGGTATGGCTGTTGCTAATACCTTAAAAACATCTTTCATATTATAACTGTTATAAACCATCTTCATTATAACTGGTATAAAACTATCTCGGTTATAATGACATTCCTTACTCTCGTTATGTATGTACATTTCCTAACGAGACGCTTCGCGCAAAAAATAACGTAAACACAATAACATGAATCATGGTGTACGTCTGCTATTTACCTACTTTATAGCTTTACTGAGCAATGATACCGGACTCTTATTAATGTTATTGATATATAAGTATATGTTTTTATGTTTGTTAGTTCTATGTATGGTATGATAACACACTGTTTTGACCTACAAAATAGATAATAGGAAAGTATGTTATTAACTAAAAATTAAAGAGAAAGTTGGGTTAAGATACAGTTTGACTAGTTTAGGCTTTAGTTGTCCAAATTTTTAACCGACTTCAAAAAAAGGAAGTTATCAAGTCTTCTGAAAGTTTTTTTTTGTGGGTATGTTACGCGATTACTCCGTTATGAAAATTGGTTTATAAACCGATTTTCTTACACTAAATTTAAGTTATTATTATTATCTCCAGTATCTCCCATTAATCCAGTCATTTGTCTAAATTACCTATATATAAGCACCTAAATCGTCTTTTCTAAAATACCGGTAACCAGTTTTTCCAAGTCCTAACATATTTGAATAAGTGATTAAATATAAAGATAAAAGATAAAGATAAAGAATCTTTATTGATAATGTAAAATTGTAACATACATAGGTATAAGTACTAATATCACAGAATATGCTACACAAATTACAATATCTCGTCAAATTGAATTTATAACATTAGGCTTTTATAAAATTTTAGAAGTTACATATGTCTAGTTTTATTAATAAAACAATGAAAATTTTTGTTATTAAAATCATGTCAAACATAATAATAGGTATGTAATCATACAATATGTCAACTTAAATAAATCTTGGTACTGTCACTTCACTATAGTGTTTATGTATTGACTTCATGGTTGTTTTTTTATAAGGACATTAACCTTATGTAACCAGATAAATTCTATTTATAGTCTTGATGGCAAAACGTCTGATCAATATGTAAACAATAATATTATGAAGAACAGCAATGTATCAGCACTATTAATACAAAGTGAAAGCTATTTGAACTACTTACTTTATTGAAAGTAAGTTATCGCGAATGGCGAACTTTGGTGTCGAGTGTTTTTAAAGCGCCCTAGGGGTCCCTCTCATAGTTTAACGAGTGCTGTACGATGACAAATAAGTGGATAATGCGACTATTTAAACTTGCAATGGTCAACCTTCCAATTACATATCAATTACATTTAAATTATATAAAGAACTTTTGCTTAAAAACATACTTTTCTATTATTCCTCTGCTTACAGGTCACGTGTCCCTGCGAAGCGGGTTATGGTGCTTGTTCGGCATGCTGGTGTTCATCGTGGTGGAGAAACTGTTCGCCAGCACCGAGAGTGAAGGAGAAGAAAAAGAAGAGGAGCATACTGTCAAACAGAATGGGACTCCTAAGGTAAACATCACCTTGTATTACTTATTTATTACTGAAGGTCGTGACTCCCCCGCAAAATTGATTGGGGAAATTCAAAGTCAAAGTCATTTCTTCATAAGAAATGACTTACAAGTCACAGAATACATATGTTGTAAATTTATAGCAAATTTACAACATATGTATTCAACATACAACAACATATTTAATTTTTTTTTAATATATCTGGAGCAACAAATATTACTGTAATCAAGGATAAAGTTTAAACCGTTTATGTACCTACTAATACAAATAAAATTCAAATTTATAGTGTTCATAGTTTAGTACACATTTCTAATATAATATGTAAGAAATGAATTTTTCACCTAATATTAAATAAGTACCTACTGTATTCTCAACTTGATATTTTCATAGTAGTATTTTCAATCTAAGTTATGAAATAAAATATGTAAATGTTAAGTGAAGTCTAAAGTATACTCATACTAACAATTCTTATACTGACAACTTCTAAATTTTCAAACATACATGGATGTATAATAAATTTAAGGAGCAATAGAAAATAAAGGCTTTTTTTATTTTTTTTTATTTATTTAAATTTATAGAAAAATTATTACTATATACATGAATACACATGTACACAAATACCATTATAAATGTATTCTAATCGAATAATGTTTCTTCTCTTAAGTAAGCTAAACAAGGTAGATGCCAGACCTTTTCACATGTCATATTCTTAAATTGATTAGTCTATCATTAATCAATAAACTCTAAGTATTTCCAAAAAACCTCTGTGTGCCCACTAAAAGTATTGTAGTCACGCAGGTGGTTGTCGTGAGGGTGATACCGTTAGAACGCCTTAACCACTAGGCTACGGTCTACTAACTGCCAGGTGCCAAAATCCAAACTCATTTCCAAACACTTCAGACTAAGCGGCTGATGGCGCCACTTGTGCTGTCAGAACAAGTCTAACAAGCACATACATATTTAATTTGTTCTATTGTTATGCCAGGTGAAACAGATAGAAATAGAAGAGATAGAGAAGCTGCTGCTGAAAGAGAGGAAGCACCGAGGGAAAGAGAACGGAGAGCCTCTCTGTGGGAACGGGACAGTGACTGCCAGGCAGCTGTACGACTCGTGTATATTCAATAATAACACTAAAGGTCAGTGCAGTAAGGGTAGATATAGATAGACAAGTTTTATACTATACTAGTGGGTGCTCGCGACTTCGCTCGCATTAAGAAGTAAAACTTGCATCCCCTATTTCACCTCTTTAAAAGTGGCATTTCCAAAATCCTTTCTTAGCGGATGCCTACGTCATAACATCAACGTTCATTCCAAATTTCAGCCCAATCCGTCCAGTGGTTCTGGCTGTGCGTTGATAGATCACTATGTCAGTCAGTCAGTCACCTTTGAGTTTTATATATTTAGATGAATATATCGTTGTAGTACATCTTAGTATGTTCTGGTGTAAATTAAGAATGTGTTTATTGGTTTGTGCTCTGTTTTCGCCGCTTTTGCGCCACGGAGTGAAGGGTCATCGTGATACTGCAAAAGGTCCTGGCGTCCTTAGACAAGAGGCGTATTTTAGTGAGCGTACTGACGCTTACTTATGGAATAGAAAGACCAATGTATGGGAGTGACGAAACAATTCTCCAGCGGAGCGCATCGTGATGTCAATCCCATACATAGGTCTTTATCATTTTTTTGTCATTGTGTGATGGTTCTGTAAGCGATGTTAATCCTCACGCGAAGGTAGTGGCGCGGCGACTCGATAAGAGCTGAGCGAGAAACTGGATTAATTTTCCAAATTGCTTCTTGTTTCCAGGTGAAGGCGGGTGCTGCAGCGAGGCGCCGCTCTCTAACGGGCAGGTGAAGTGCAAGATATCAGGCAGCCGCTGGATGGGGCGCTGTCTGCTGCGGGAGGCGCGGGAGAAGGCGGCGCTGCACACCAAGGAGAAACAGGGGAAGAAAGATGTAAGTACATACCTCTATAAACCTGATTCATTAAAGGTGACTAAAAATGGCGGCGAATCATTCCATCCTTATCGCACAATATAGCTACTCCATTAGTGGGAAAAGGATAGCATACTTTTCGCTACTCTTAATAAGTCACGCTTTAAGTACCAAGTAATAAAGGCATATACATGCTTGCTTTTTTAATAGATTAAAAACAAGCGTGTTAAAGTTTCCGTGAGTAGAGGATGACACGTTAAATTGTAGGTCCTGGCTGGCTTCAATCATTTCACACAGCGCCATCTACCCGCATACTAAGCAAACCGTGTTTGTATACATCCAGGTGGCAGGCTACCTGAACCTGATGGCGAACAGCATCGACAACTTCACACACGGGCTGGCCGTGGGGGGCTCCTTCCTGGTCGGCTTCCGGGTCGGCGTGCTCACCACCTTCGCTATACTAGGTGACTATTTACTCATACTAAGTCATAGTTACTTATTTGCATATTGTTACACTATTACATAGTAGTAGACATAGAAATTAAAATAAATAAATAAAATAAAATAGCTTTTATTGCTGAACTTGTTATAACAATATTTTTTCTTTACAAATGTTCACTCTATCTTACGACAGTTTCTTCTATTATGTTAAATATCGGTAAACGGTTGTTTCTCCGTTGCAGCTTGTCTTTCGACATAGGACTCCTCTAAAGATTTCCACTCTTTTCTATCTTTCGCTATGCGGGTCCATAGTGGAAAAGAAATTAGAGAAATTAAAATAATACATACTTAATATAATAAGGGTAAATGTATACATTTATGCTCATAAAGAAATTGAATTAAATAATAATCGTTTATTCATGTAAAAATTTAATGTCTACGTACGAGTACATACCTTAGGTAGGTACATAACTCTGTATTTATATAGGTATCATACCTACATAAATACAAAGTTTTTTTTGTTTCCTTTGGCTACTCGAGGTAGGTTTTACTGGGCTATGCGCTGGGTATCCTGGGATCCTAAATAAGTCTAAAATAAAACATAAAACAAGTTTTTTTATTGAAACTAAAAGGAAAGTAAAAGCATTGTTTAATGTATGTTTCAGTGCACGAGATCCCGCATGAGGTGGGTGACTTCGCCATCCTGCTCAGAAGTGGCTTCTCGCGGTGGGAGGCGGCTAAAGCCCAGCTGGTGAGGCTTGATGATTACTTTAATACAAGTACATGGTTATTAGTGCTAGTAAGGGACACTGGTGTCGACCAATTTTTCAAATGTTGACTTTAATGTCATTTTCCAGCCATATAAATAGTACATTCGTAGAACATTTTGTGTAAGATTTTTTTTGGATTCCTTTAAATTCACACCTTTGAACCAAGGATTGATCCTATTTTATAAGGGAGCCCAACAAAAATTTCAATGGTCCATTCTGGAATGAATATACATATATTTCAATATAAATTTGATATGCTATGGATCCAATGTAATTTTTTTATTATTATTTTTTTATCTTTCAGGCGACCGCGTCGGCCGGCCTCATCGGTGCCCTCACTGCTGTTATATTCAGTGGCGCCAGGAACTCCATCGGTAAGATATACAATATATTCGTCTAAAGTGCAACTTTGTTAACAAGAAACTTCCTCCTATTTATTCCTCATTACTGGAAGGTCGTTACTCTTCCGCAGAATTAATATCAGAAAGTTCTTTCCTCTTGGCGAAGTAAATAATTCACTCATAAATAAATACTTCAGGACATATCACACAGCGCCATCTAGCCCCATACTAAGCTTACGCTTATATCATAAGTACTTGATAACGGATATTATGTAATACATGTTTATACTTTTCTTTTGTAAATACATACTTAATATACATAGAAACGACCAGATTCAACACAAGTATTAACAAATATTGATATTCATAATAACTTGTGTTATACCGGAATCGAACCCGCACCCCTAGATTAGAAGGCAGAGCCACTACCAACTAAGCTAACAGCGCAGTCTAATACAATACAACTGTCATATCTTGTTAATTCTCAGCAAGAATTTCTGGAATATACACTCATACTTGTTTATATTTGTTTCCATTAATATTTTTTTTACGTGGGAAAGGTTTACGTTTGACTACAGCCTGCCTGAAATCATCTTTATTGTACAACAATAACAAACAATCACAAGTATAAGAAAACTTAGTGCACAAGATTAAATATAAAAGATAAACATCATTGCACTAAAACATGATTTCATTTTCACAGTTACAGTAGTATCTAGATATGTTTTATTAACAAAATGTAACTAAATCTTAAATGTTCCTAAATAAATTTAGGAACATTTAAGAACAATTTTGTATGCAAGATTGGGACCAATATATCATATTGTACTTTTCATGTTTATACTTTTAACATACATTTTTTTTATTGTGTGAATACTTCCATAACTCCCCAGGTGGTTTATGGAGGAACTTAATCTACGCTTTTTACTAACTACCCAACGTTTCCCGTACATTACAGAAGCCAAAACGTCCTGGATAGTCCCGTTCACAGCGGGCGGGTTCCTGCACATCGCCCTGGTGGTGGTGCTGCCCGAGCTGCTGCGCGAGCAGGACCGGCGCCAGTCCGCGCACCACCTGGCCGCGCTCACCGCCGGCATCGCGAGCATGGCTGCCATGACATACTACTTCGGATAAATAGAGAAAAGTGATGCATCCATCAAAAAGTGCTCAAGTGAAAAGTGAAAGTGTATGCCGTAATCCAAAAGTGAAACCACCACCAACCAATATTGCATTGAGACTTCACTAAAATTCTTGGACATATCACACAGCGCCATCTAACCTCTTACTAAGCAAACACACTTGTAGAAGATATACAGTCTTACTACTTCGGATAAATAGAGAAAAAAGTGATGCATCGAGCAAAACATGCTCAAGTGAAAATTTATGCCATAACCCAAAAGCGAAACCATGTGCCTAATACACCAGTTAAATGTGAAATGGCTGCCCAACTTTGCAAAGAGACTTTACCAAAATACCAGATCATTTAACTCAGCGCCATCTAGCCCCATACTTTCATCAACAAATTTACATTGAATGGAAAGGGTGTTGTACAAATCAATCAATGAAATTACATCTGTGTATATTCTAACAGTTAAAAAGGTTTTCACTCACGTGTAATTCGCGTATGTTGGTTACGCGTTTCGGGTGTAATGACCCTAATATTTAATAGTAAAATAACCTTTTTTCCGCAAAATTCGCAAATATTGATTAATTAAATTATTAGTTAAATTCTTGAAATATAATTTACATGAAACAGTCAGTCAGAAGTCGCAGGTTCGAATATACTGAGTCACGATATTAAACATAGTGTAAGTATTATTATTAATTAAATATATAGCAAAGTAAGAAATCATACAAAAATCTAAGCCCATACCAATGTACAGCAATCACAAAAAAAACAAGTAGCACATAGTAATATTTTTGTAATAAGTATATGTCCAAATGGACAGTCAAAAGTATTATTATATCAAATAGGTTAGAATGTACATATTTTAGTCATTAAATAATTAGATAATGTTTTTTTGAAAATAATTAATTCATTAATTAGTACATAGTTTTATATAGGACGGGTAAACGAAAAGTGGCATATACAAATAGGTTATTTAGCCATTAATAAATACACAAAAGTAGATACAAGAATCCAACACAAGACTTTGTCAAATTTAGATGATTTGCAATTATTGTAGCAGCTTTTTCTCCCTAGTTTACAGTGTAAAAACTGTAGTTTTGCAAATCAAATTGCATATCACAATAATCAATCCCATTTTAATTCTAAAACTTATAAAATTTGTCTTTAAAATAGCAACATACTCGAATATTTGTACAAATTTTAAACCCAGTGGTTTTACTATGAGTTATACAGTGTTACCTGGAAGTAGTAGCTACATTGAAAATAATTAAAAGAAAACTATGAAATCCTGGCCTTCAAGATAGATAGATATACACTTTATTTAAGACACCATACAAAAAAAACATACAGAAATAAATATAAAAACATACCTAAGCATAGTGTCCACCTAATCGCTATGAGTGATCATTCTAGGTAACCAATCTGGCAGGGATAAAATGCAAGTATAATGGTAGACAAGGTGTTTTAAATGTAGGTATGTGAAATTACATTCAAGTAGTGGCTGAAGTAAATTGCTTATTATCAGGCATGTTTTTGTCAAGCACATAGTAAATCGGCATAACCAACTGTTTATAAAAATCATATTGACTATTCTATTCATATGACAGAAGCTATTTCAAGTAAACACTGTATAAAATTATTAGAGATATTTTACGTAGTAGAATTTATAAATACAGATATAACTAAGAGGAGATCATGTTCCACTATTTTAATAGACATAAACATGTTTACACCTTTAGAAAAAATAAAGGAAAGTACATAGAATAGTTTGAAAATGAAACATTGTCGTACGTAAATTTGCATTGCTGTAGTCAGTACAAATGAAAATACTATTGTTTTTTACTTACTTCCAATAATCTGATAAAAAATACTGTTCAAACCGTATAAAAATAATTTAAAAAATCAGTCATATTATATACTATCCTATGTTTATACATATGTAATTCTTTATTTACTCACATATATTCAAACAAATCGCATGTTATACATGGAAATTGTAACGCAAGAATGAAATTGTGCTTAACCATACTCTTTAAAAACTGTAATTATTGTAGATGTAATATTAAAATGTGATAAATAACGCCATTTATAAGTATTTGAAGTTGTAAAAATATTAGAAAAATGTTAAAAATAAAATATAGACTTAACAATAAATGACTACCTATTCTTTATTACCTAGATTCTCTCTTTGAGTCGGATCTCCTCATGGCTGAGAGTCGTGACTCCCCCCGCAGAATTAATTAATTAGGGGAGTTCTCTTGGGCAGATAAATCGTGGTGGGCGCCCAGGTCTTTCCAAAGAAGGAAGACACGTGTCCTCGGATATTGTGGTCCTCAAACATGTCGGTTTCCTCACGATGTTTTTCTTCACCGCTAAGCGAGCGCGAATCCACACAACTTGAAAATACAAGTCATTGTTGTAGGGCCGAATTCGAACCAGGGTGCGTCTAGATGAAAAGCACACTAGAACCGCCGAGCCACACTTGCTTACCTAAGATTAGCTAACGCCCTATTTAAAAAGGTGGTTAATAAAATAAACACTTTTATAGGTACTCGTTTTTATTTCTCAAAGTTAATATAATATGAATATGATACAATGAGAGCTTACAATAGTTCACTTTTAATATCGAAAGATAAATCTCTTACAAATAAGACAGTCCAAAACTTGAGAATATTACGAAGTATACCAAAAATAATCTCTGAAAAATTATAAGTATACATTTGTTTTATTTTAGGAATAGCTGCAAGCAATATAATTTAGCTGACTGGCAACAACCCGCGGTTTTGCCTGAGTAGTCAATTATAATAAAAGTTCATACATTTGTTGTAGCGGGAAATTCTATGTATAAACAAAGGCAGAAAATATTACTAAAGCTTCTAAAATATTAAAGACTAGGATTGTTTTAAAGTTGTAATCAACGTTTTTTGGACTGCCGATACTCTAACAAATACATAAAAATCACCATCGCAACTAAATATATGGCATTTTTCACTAAAAACTACGTGCAACAGAATTTTGTTTTAAAAAATAATATAAAAGAACACTATTATTCGTATCACAATTGCATGTGAAAATAAAAACCTGTGTGAATGCGCAAGATCATATGGATCTATTTGACATTGACAGATGTAGTTGTCATTATTTGAGACATGACAAATTTTATTTGGGACAGTTTTGTTTAAGTTATTTCTACAAGAGAAAACTTGCAAAATATATAACACACGGTCTGAGAGTTCAAGGAGACAGAATGAACTGTCAAAATTACGTGTGAAATAAACGTGTAGTTATTAATTTTACAATTAAAATGTCGACAGATCTTAAAACTAGAAGTTATCCACTATGAATGGTTAGAAAGGGGGCAATTAGGTACTTTTACTTTGGAGTACTTTATACTAATTATGTTACAAAATATATCTGTCTGCTACACACATACATTTCGTGCGATACAAAATTGAGTATGGAAAGGTGTTTTTTTTTTTTTTGATAAATTTAAGGATTACATAATGCCTGATTAGTAAGCAATATTAAAAAAGTATATTTTGTCACACATAAGACATTATGCTTGACAAAAAGTCGCTGTAGGTTGTAGTTTACGACTTGGCCTTCGAGCCTAGAAGAAATCGGTTTCCTTTTTCATTACCAACTCCATAATAAAGTATGTTGGTATGAGAATTGTGTAACTCTCTCTTGTAAGTGATATTTAATCCGCCGTAGGGGCCTCTGGCTTAAAGTCACAAACAGGCGTACAATTGACGACGGGACCGTTACTTATATGTACAATATGTATGTTGCAACTTTACAGTATCAATAAAGATTCTTTGTCTTTTATCTTATTTAACGTGTCATCCATAGTAAAAGCACTGTTTGCCCCCTACTGAGATGGTACATACAAGTTTACATAACGTAGACCTTTTCGACGCGCTTCATGCAGAACACCTCCTTGGTCTTCGGGCAGATGATGGAGCCGTGCTCCTTCATCATCTCTTTTAGAGCCTGGAAGAGAAAACATGGATTATTTTAAATTCAAATTTACTTATTCAGTGAGTGAAAACTAGGTACAACGAGAACTTAATGTATAAATAAATAAAATAGTTCTACCAGTTCCTACCCTATGAGGGTAAATATCTAATACATTACAATTGTCTAAATTATTTTACTAAATTAATAGGTACATTATAAATGTTAAATTTATGTTAAATATTTTATTTAATTATTCTTATATTTGTGTACATGTCAAAAATATTTAAATTAAGTCTGAGTCAACTTATTTCAATTAAGAACTTAAAAAGCAACTTTTTACAATATACCAATGTTATCTTCACCTTTTATCTATATTTCTCAGTTTATTTTTTATGATTTGTTTTGCAATGAACTAGGCACGATGACATACCTTCTCCCCATAGACCTGTCCGTTGGGCAGCACCATGGGCTGGTTGTGCTCGTTGAGCGGCTGCCTGGAGAGGCGGCACACGAGGCGCGAGTGCGAGCAGTGCGCGTGCGGCAGCGAGCGAGCCAGCGCGCTCAGCGGCGGCTGGCACGACGGGCACGCCGACACGCGGGTCGACTCCACCATGCACTGAGTGCGGGCTCGTTAAGGAAATAACACGATATAGGCTCACGTTTCGAAATGTGGTGCTGGCGTAGGATGCTGAGGATACCATGGAGAGCCTACCGCACATAAGTTTCTATACTGAAAGAGCTCAAAATAGACAAAACTCAGCGCCTGTCCACTATCGGTTTGAAAAGGATCGTACAGTATTTTGGCCACATTGCTCGCAGAGAAACCAATAATTTGGAGCGCCTTATAGTGACCGGGAAAAATGAAGGAAAGAGACCGAGAGGCCGGAGTCACATACGGTGGTCTGACCAAATAACCAAAGAGCTGGAGATGCCAATAAATGTTGCAATGCACCAAGCAACAGAACGAAACTGATGGCGACAACTAGTCAACAGTATCAGAAGGGGTCACGATCCTCAGCAGTGAGGGACACGACTAAGAAGAGAGGCTCACGTTCGACGGACACTTATACACTTAAGATATTGAATCAGGCGTTACTTTGCGGAAAGCCATTGTAAATGAAACTCTGGAGAAATATGTAGCGTTTGTCGCAGCGGAAAAACACTACATATTTCTCCAGAGTTTCATTTACTTATACACTTTACAACAAGCTTTTCAATCGAGTCTTGCTTCCGCGAGACTGAATGAAATTCACGGCCAGCGAATTGTATGGGTCGTGCCTGCTATCTATTCGAGACGTTTTTAGGCAAATGACATTCTTTAGCTATAAATTTTATTTTTCTCAGTCGCGTTCATAGGCTTGCTTTACTGACGACTGACTTACAAAAGTCGTAGTCGAAGAAACCTATTTACTCTGGATTTGAAGACCAACGTTTTTCTGGAAAGTGACTTTCTCAGTGCACCTTTTTATAGTAGACTATTGGGTGCTCGCGGCTTCGCTCACATTAAGAAGTAAAACTTGCATCCCCTATTTCACCCCTTTAAAGTGGCATTTCCAAAAATCCTTTCTTAATGGATGCTTACGTCATAACATCTACCTTCATTCCAAATTTCAGCCCAATCCGTTCAGTGGTTTGGGCTGTACGTTGATAGAGCACTATATCAGTCAGTCAGTCAGTCACCTTTGAATTTTATGTATCTAGATATTATCATGCAATCCGGTTGCACGATGTTTATGATTATTGCACGTCGTGCAGTTCGGATGCAGTATATCACGATATATATGATTATTGCACGTCGTGCAGTTCGCGTGCAGTGTATTATAAAAGGATATGGCGTGTTGAGCGCGTGCAGGCCGAGCTGCAGCGCGGCGGGGAGGGGCGCGGCGCGCGCGGGGTGCAGCAGGCGGCCGTGCTCGCGCCGGAACTGCGCGCGCAGAGACGCCCAGCGCTCCTCCGACAGCAGCGAGCGGTACGGCTCCACGTCTGGGAGAAGGAATAGATGATTTAAGAATCGTAGATAAATATATTTAAATTTTTAAACTTGTGGGCCCTGCAAGATGTTTCACAAATTGCGGAGTAGTATTGCTCGCTTGCCCGCGAAACCCGTCCTTGCCGAGGTGAAGGGACATCGTGGTAGGTTTTAGTCGGTAGTGGAGTCTCATTAGCTCCGGGCCCGACATACCCCGCTGCCCATTCCATTCGTTATATGATTTTGAAGATTTATCAAAATATATGGTTTATTCCAACTAGTCCTACCAGTAGTTCGACAATCGAACTACTTGGATCAAAACCTTCCAAGAAGTTCGACGATCGAACTACTTGGAATAAAACCTTCCAAGAAGTTCGACGATCGAACTACTGCTAGGACTAGTTGGAATAAACCATATATATTAATATACAAAAAGTTTACAAAATAATTAATGTAACATAACTCCCAAAACTAAAACATCAACAAGTAGCAACTTGGATTTACAACGTGAATATCATCATCAAAATCAATCATCTATATCAATTCACTAGTTTTAAGGTACACATGTTTAAAAATAGGAATAGGTTTAATGCAGGGGGGTGAAACTTAGAACAAAATGCAATTATAAAAATACAGTGCTGCTAAACTATATTTCTTGACCGCAAACAAAATACTTAGTACCTAGATGTCGCTTTAGTTAAAAAAACATGCAAAGTTAAAGCCTGTTAAAGCCAAAGAAGAAAAAAAAAGTCAATCACAAGTGACACTGACTGACGTTTGAAAAAACATTTTTTGAAAACTTCAGTTGAAAAATCCAAGATCTTTTGTGCGAATTTGTTTGTGTTTTATTTTGTGATTTCTTCAAATTCATATCAACAACTAGTGTACTACAGTAACTTTTAATGTGATAATTCACAGTTGGTGTCCAATGTTAGCCGGGAAAATACTATATTGTGATGGTGACGATACAATCAAAATGACGGTGCAAAATTAATACTAAAGACATAATTATTACAAAGGAGTAAAATAATATTCTGCGTTTTATTTTAACTTCTAACATATAGGTATAAATGTAAGGAGCAAGGTGTAGGCAGGTGTTGTATTTATATTTTAAGCCATAGGATGTATAAGTAGTACGTATATATACAATATTATTTTTGATCAAGAAATACAGAGGGTGCTTCAATTGGATTGGCATTAAATTAACACTAGATGGCTCTCTATTCCTGGTATATTATATTACTCTATGGTTTAATGGCTAGTATTTGTTACTGCTAAAGCAAATATTCCGTGGAAGGAGCTGGGCGCCCACCACTATGTATCTGCCCAAGAAAACTCCCCTAACTAATTAATTCTGCGAGGGAGTCACGACCCTCAGTCATGAGGAATAGGAGAATTATCATACCTGTGTCCTTGGGGAAGGCGAGCATACCCATGCAGTGCTGGATGTCTTCCAGCTGGCCCTCCTCGTACGCCGCGAAGTGCTTCTTGGCGTAGCGCACCGCCTCCAGCCGCCTGTCTTCGCGGACTAGCTCTATGAACTCCTGCAAATAGATAGGTTTATAATCACTAAATAGTATAAAACCTAAGAATAGTTGACACTATACTAACGTAACTGAGCCATAAAAAACACATGTTCTTCTTATCGAATGAGAGTGGCCCACTCTGGTGTCGAGACTTTATCAAGCCGCCCGAACGGCCTCTGACATGGCTTAACGACTGCCGTACTATGACAAACAGCCAAGACTAATTTAACGTGTCAGCCGACCCACGGAAGCGCACAAAATGTAATGCCACTTTTCGGTCACCCGTCCAAGGGCTGACCGCGTCGACCTTTGCTTAACATTGGTAATCGCATTCGATCGAACGATCGACCATTGTAGTCGGCACCACAGACAAGCGTCAGGTCGTATAAATAAGTCAAATAATTGGCCGAAAATCGAGAAGAATAGCGCAGAGTTCACAGACAAGGCCATCACCTTTACATTTAGAATGAATGAATGGTAAACCACCGCCGCTGCGGTTGATTTGGTAGGCAAGGTAGGTTCTAATCCTTTAGCGACCCACTGATCAAGCATTCAGCAGCATCCGGACGTGTCCAGCGTCGTAACCAATCACAAGCAGGCTTTGTGTGCGAGTGGTGTCAGATGTGAGTGCATTTTCGATTTTGATTTCGATTTGATTTTGCGACGTTTGTATGAAATTACAATTTTATAGCATCAATTATTCGTGGGGATCGAGCGGTGAGATAGATAAGGTTTGCCGAGCGAGTGTCACAAATGTCTGGGTCTTTACGTGAGTCAATTTAACTTCCACTTATGTTATCTGAATAATTACTTTAGATCTTTTGGGTGTGTAATAGGTTCATTGGTGTTTTCTTGATCTTGCCAGCTCCGCATCTTCAGACCTGCACGCTGCGTAGATACCTGCACGTATAGTACGTACCTGTATCCGTATGTTGAACTCCATGTTGGAGGCCAGCTTGCGCAGCTTGGACTTGTTGTCGGCGCACCACTGCAGGCAGCGCGCCGTGCGACGCTGCGTAGATACCTGCACGTATAGTACGTACCTGTATCCGTATGTTGAACTCCATGTTGGAGGCCAGCTTGCGCAGCTTGGACTTGTTGTCGGCGCACCACTGCAGGCAGCGCGCCGTGCGACGCTGCGCCAGCTCCGCCTCCACCGACCAGCACGCGGCGTAGATGTCTGAAACACACGGGACAGTAGCAAATAATTTATTTCTTTGCAGCGTCGTCATAACTGCCAGTTGTATCATAGTTAGTCAAACAATGATTCTGAGAATAGCAATAATAGTCTTTTATCACACTGTTCGACGCCTTGGAGACAAAATATTATGACTAACTCTAAGCCCTAAATACACCCATCAAACCTAAAAAAACCCAAAATTAACTTACCCACTCTAGCAAGTCCCTAAATATACTGACAAACTCAGTAAGCAAACTTGTTGTATCTTTAAATATACTGAAACTGGCCGAGTCATACATACAAAACACTGATAAACTCTATTAAAGTCTCTAAATACTCTGATCATCTCTAATAAAGTCCCTAAACATACTGACCAACTCTAGTGTGATCAAAATAATTTGACCAACTCTAAAAAAGCCCTTAAACACACTGACCATCTCTAATAAAGTCCCTACAACACTGACAAACTCTAGTAAGTCCTAAACACACTGACCAACTCTAATAAAGTCCCTAAACACACTGACTAACTCTAATAAAGTCCTTACACACACTGACCACCTCTAGTAAAGTCCCTACACATACTGACCAACGTTAGTAAGGTCCCTCAGCCCCTGCGCGTCGGCGAGCGAGGTGGCTGACCCGTAGTACCCGCTGCGCAGGAAGTAGTCTACCAGCATGCGGTCGAGGCGGACCTTTCGCCACTTGTTCAGCGTCGACTGGGGACAACAACAAACATCTCAACTAAGTATTTTGAGTATATTTTTGTACAAACTGTTCAATGGTAAGGCTCTAAAACAAATAAAGATTGATAGTTGACTTACATATAGCTCAAATTGTAGATATTAAAGACAATCATTGGAAAACCAAGCACATAGGTCTATGTCTTTGAATAAAAAATATTTGTACCATATTGACATGAACATGACTACATTCTCATTAAGACACTTGATTGTGCTAACATCTAAGGTATCATACTGTAGATTTAAAGTAGTTATACAATACCTTGACCTGTGGAGAAGCTGGTTCATTCAAGGTGGCTGCATGTTCCTTGAGGTGTTCCAGTCGTTTCTTGCACACCATCGCTGCTTGCAACTCTTCATTGATCGCCTCGGAGGCCTTGCGCTTCATTGCCGTTAGCTCTTTTACCTGGAGAAGTAATACAAATGTATATTATTATTCAAAAGAAAGAAAGAAAACATTTATTGTAATAGATTTTCAGAACCCGATCAAAAAGCACAACAGTTACATATTGACTGGCCTGTTACCTCAGTTGGTAGTGGCTCTGCCTTCCAATTTGGGGTTGCAGGTTCGATTCCCGCATGACACAAATAATTAGGGTTTAAAAAAAAACTTGTTTTGAGTCTGGTTGTTTCTATGTATAATAAGTATGTATTTACAAAAAAAAAGCATATAAGTATTATATCTGTTCTCTAGTACCCAAGAATTGCTTAGTGTGGTGCTAAATGGCGCTGTGTGCACTGTCCCGGAGTATTTAGTTACATATTTATATCAAAACATGAAATCTGCCACAACACAGCCCACAACTGTCTGATTTACCTCTGACATGGTGTAATCACTGCAATACCCTAAGTGAACAGCCTGGTCTAACTAATAATGTGTTATCTGACCAATTACCCGGGCCATATTATAGATTTTACACATGGGTGAAATAGAAGTCTATTATTTATTTGATAGGGAAGGTATTTTATTTTTACATTAGATAGGCTTACGTTTGACTATAGCCTGCCTGATGGTAAGCACCACTATAGACTAAGATGTAGCACACTTGCCTAGAATAAACCTATTTACTCTAGATTTGAAGACCCCTGGTTTATAATTAGGTTGTCACAGCAATTTTCATCACCCTATGATCTCAGCTTTAGTGAGATATGACTCACTTAATGCTAGATACTATATTACAGTAGGCAACTCACCATGCCTCCCAGCAATGCGTCCATCTCCCCAGCAGTGGTGGGCTGCTTGGTGGCAGTGTCCACTTCACCGCTGGCTCCTGCTACATGACGAGCCTCCACATCCAGCACTCGCTGAGCATTGCGGTAGCGCTTGTTGAATACCTCGTAGGGTACCTGTAAAATTATTTTTTGATAAGATAATTATTAATCATCAGCCTAATGTGAACCACTGCAGGGTAGAGGCCTCCTCCCTCTTATGATAGTATTTTGCGTTGTTCTTGCCCAGATGTTTCCACTTTGCTTACCATGAAGCAAGATTTGCATTTTGATTACTTACACCACTGGATAATTGCAGCCTAAGGTGTCACTATTATAGAAGATACCTATTTATTTGAAATTTAAAAGGCCCTGGATGGTAGTTTTCAGAAAGGTGTTTATTTATACATCTTGACTGAATTTTTAGTTATTTTGGTACCTAAAGTATAGTATGTAATTTCAAAATAATACTACATATATGGAAATGGTGGCAGCAATTCTGCCACACCATGACTTTTAAGATGAATCACAGTGATATGAACTCTGACTTACATTATTATTTAACTAGGTATTTCTTCAATATTCATCTTGGCAATATTACCTAAATGTATTTACAATTGAATTGAGTTAAGGCTCACCTAAAAGAAACCTTTTAAGAGGCACCTCTTAAAACAGTGTGTTATTATAAACTAAAGAAAAGTTGTTTGTTTTTTGTCCACAACAAATCTCTAATCTATAAAAATAAGGTGATAATGAAACAAGCATTAATTAAAGTGTCATTCAACTACTTTGGTAATTTATAACAATGGAACTTTCGTTAATAGGGCACTAGTGTGCTGCATAAATAATTAATAGGTACCATTGTGATAATAGAGACTAAAATTTATTACAAAATACATCTAACATCTGTTATGTAGTGATTATGTGTATAATATAAACCACATTTTAATTATTATTTTAGGATCAGACACATTTTTAGTCCTTGAGATAGTACCTACACCAAAGTAAACACATAATATGTTACCCTCAGTACATTGCAGCCATTTTATAATCAACTTCGTAATGAAAGAACTATTGTAGGAAAATCCTAGCAGGAAATTAGATGTCTCACCTTCAAAGTGGCGTGTTCCAAACACTTTAGCTCGTTCATTGTATCTAAAAATCTCCTTGTACCCTGGATAGATCTTAACGTGGCCCTGGAACGACGATTTTGAAGAATCTACGAATGAAAACAAAACTCAGCTGATTGTGCTATTTGATTACTGTCATCCATCATGGTTCCGACATGCATGATTATTTTCTATTATCAAAGTAAAAATCAAAAGCAATTAAAGCTTTGTATACTATACAAGATATTTGCGCGATAATTTACATTGTTTACCTTCCTGCCTTGAGCAAACAACGAAGATTTTTAATTTTTTTTGTTTGCGTTTTCGAAATCAAAGATGGCGTCCTCAATTTTTAAATGTCAATGTCATCAAAAGTGTTGCTAGGTTTTATTAACTTTATATTGCTAATTTAGTGACCTCCCCGTGTCATTCTTCTAGTCGAACTTTGTGTAGGTAGATACTTACTTACTCCGCTGGCGCAGCGACCCAAAGTGAGTCTTGGCCTCTGATACAAGAGATCGCCACCGGTCTCGGTCTTGAGCCGCTTCCCGCCAGTCAACTACTTGAAGCACGCGTAGATCTGACTCCACAACGTCCTTCCAGCGGTACCTCGGCCGACCAACGGGACGACGGCCACTCAGGACACCGAGAAAGGCTCTTGCGTAGATATTAATTTCAAAAAGTTAAATTATAAAACTACCTTTATGAAACAAAATGTTACATGTTCACAAGCCAACAAAAAAACGATGTATGGACTGCTAGATGGTGACTCTTATCCGATATGCATCATTCACCAGCACCGTTGTCGTTATATCAGCATAATATTATACCTCAGAAGTTAGCTCGCCATGCTACTTGGATTATAATCATGACTACAAAATCTACAAATTAATTCAATTTGTGACTTATTTTCTAAGCGTTCGTCTACTAGTCTCTGTTTGTGTGAATATTTATGCGCATTTCTGCCTGGTTTTGTATATTATTCCTACTCATTAATAAATTTTTGAGCGCTCTATGTTGCACAATGTCATGTCGTCAGGTCTTGGTCTCTGATAAAGCTAATTTTATCAAATTATTAAAAGAGACTCGTGGATGGTGACAGTATAAAACATTTTCATTTAGAATCAACACTACCGTTGCTAAGAAAATTAAATGGAATGACGTTTGTTTAAAGGGTTATCAAAACATAGAGGTTTTAGTCATATAACACATCATATTACACAGTATAAAACAGTTCTTGACAGTCTCAACGGAAGTTCAGCGTTAAATGGTCGCAGTCAGTATAGGTAGGTATATACTCCTACTTGATATTTTTTCTTCCTAACCTAATGTAATGCCTGTTGGAAACCTTATTAAGTACAACATGTCGGACGACTTTCTGAAAACATCTTTTAATTATTGGTGATGATGTCCTTTTCATATTGGTTTTTCGTCAGCTGCTATGCTCAATCCACACCATCGTCATCATCAGCTCGTTATCGCCCATTGGTGAGCATAAGCCTCTCTTCTAGTAGGCTACTTGTGCCGGTCCTGCGCAGATTATTATATTACAATAAAATAAACCTTTACAAAACATATAATTAACCTATTTATTCGTGTCATGGCTTTGCGATAATTAACCTAATTTAGCTCTTTAACAATTAAGCTGGCAGCTTCGAATATGTTTTTTAGAAGATGCGTTTAAATATTAAAAACATTAACAAAAACCCACGAGAATATTATAGTAATTAAGGTATGAAAAACTATTGATTTTGATTGCTTGTAGTTTTCTGCTATTATTATCGTAGTGAAATCACATCGTAATGTAATCATGAAAGTACAAAAAAGATGATGAAAAGTTGTATATTAAAACGTTATCCCTTGTACTAGCATGGAAGAGTTTGAACACAACTTTCATAGACTACAGAAGATTTTTTTATTTACTGACTTGTAAACAAAATATATGCGTGCTTATTTCAATCAGGTATAAAATATCGCTTATGGTATATTACTTACTATTTTTTCTCAGGAAAGAGTTTGAAGTTTTTTATAATGCAATATGTATTCAATATTCTTGCCAGAAGAACGATAATTTAAGTATTTTAATGGTGCCACGTTGTCGCATTATCGTTCATAGACAATATTTTTTTCTCCTTACCGGCGCGTCAGCGCGTCACTTTCGTTTCGTTACGCAAATCCGCCATTTTGTATGTGGCTGGCGGTGCTTCGTGGTTTACTTTCTCGGTTCTGTGATTAAAACCACGAAATCTGATAAACTTTCTTCAAATAACTTTAATAAATATACTGTGGACTTTCCTGACTGATTAGTGTACATCATTAACGTCATAAACCTAGTGAGTTTCCGGATTGTGAGTGTCCTATAATTGGAGCGCGTGGCCCGAGACCCTTTGTTATTGAATTCGGCTTATTTACGGTGAGTTTCTTAGTTATTTAGTTGTAAAGATGTAGGTATGAGTGGGCGATGATGTTTGGTAAAGTTTGGTATGGCTGGAGACGGCTGATGAAGCAGAAAGAGAGTGTGAATGTGGTGGCGTCAGTAGCGCGGGTGGCGGCGCGGCGCGCGGCTAGGGACGGCGAGCGGCCGACGACATTATCCTCGCGCGACGCGACGCGTCACCTCTCAGTGGCGTGAGAAACGTGTTACCACCAATTGGAGTTTCTAGAAGACTCTTGGACTTAAATCCTCGCTATTTCGTGGATTACCTAGTTGCTGTGTTTTTCTTTACATTCCATAGTCATAGGAAGTTAGTAGTGAATTGGTGACTTTTGGACCTTGGATGCCAAGTTCTTTTGGACTTAAAAAAATCAGCAGGTCCTTCAGTATAGAATAGTAAGTAATTATATCATGAAACCTTTCTTTCAGATTTAAATCTCTTTGAAATTTTATTTTATTTTTCTATCTACAGTATCTATCTAAATTTCAAACCTTATCTTTTAATTAAAATCAGTTGAATAAGATTATATTCTTGCGAAGAAACATAATAATTATACCTATCTTAACTAAACTTCTCACAAGCTACATTAATTATGAACCTTTAACTACATTTATCCTTCTAAAATAAATAAATATTTGTTGGTGAGCTAGAATGAGGAGAAATTTATTACAGAGACATATATTTTAGTTAGGAAATAGTTTCTTAGAGTATATATTTATGTAGGTCAATAAAGGCATTGCTTTACATTGCAATGAAGCAAGAAAAAAATAAAAGATAAAATTTTGCATCTTTCCATTTCCTCTCTAGTATAACTATGACTTTTTTCATGTCTGTAAAGTTCAGAAGAGCTGGAATTCTAAGATTGTTTATTTAGTTATTGAAAGAAATATTTTACCCATGAGAATTGCTCTGCTGTAAAATTAATGACTAAAATGATATACATACTCAATTTATCGAGCTAGTCTTAAACCAAATGTACAAAAAATCAAACAATCTTTATCTTTTCAACCAATGAAGTCATAGGAAGGTTTCATTTAAAAGTTTCCACCTTTTATTGTTTGCCCATAGCAGTTTTCCATTTGTTCTCCTTTGGGTCTTTACTCAAATTCTTTTCTGTTATAATCAAAGTTTTATTGCCACAAAAGAATAACTTGGAACAATTTTCATTTGTGTTTCAAGTTTCTTAGTCTTGAGTTTCAAATTCTTTTTGATAACTTTGTTAATTATTGCAACTTTCAAAGGATTTTTTTCCAATGTCGAGTTGGGATTTTGTTCCTTCTTCATGGGAATAAAAAAACTAAAGTTGGAAAAGAACCTTAGTAGGACAGTTTACAGGGTAGGTTCTTTATAAGAATGTTAAAAATATTGATAATTTTCTGGGAATGCTATATCTCGACATAACTAAATCTACTAACCTTATTATCTAGCTTGTTTGTCCTACTTCAGATGTTATCTATTACAAGGTGTTTTATTACATACTCAGACCATTAGCTGATATCATACAATACACCATTAATAACAGAAAACCTGCCCTTTGGCTTGCTTGTCATGGAGTGTTCTACATAATTGGCAGACATACTTATCTATCTAGTATGTACATAGATAGTAAAGTGTATACAATTGTAGGCATCTTATATGCATACATACATGGATACAGAATGTAGCAAACAAAACTAGATCTATTATAGCACTACATTTTGTTTGCTTCATTGGGTACAAGAACACACACATGCAATCTTACAGATGTCTATCTATATTATACACATCAGCTGTATGTGAGTTTGTTGTGACTCCCTTTTGTAGAAATTGGAAACATTGTTCTAAATTATTTTTGCAGATAAAAGTTTATAACTTTTATCTGCAAAAACAATTTAGATGACGATGATAGACTATGTTGTTATGTAAAGAACCTATGTAGTTTATAATAGATGTAAATTAGTTCATGAACTAGTGAACAGTCTTAAAAATAACAATTGTATAGAAGGAAAGAGTTAATAATTTAAAACCTGTCTACTGCATGCTCACATCGGCAGCACTCATTTGAGCTACCTAGTTGGCAGTCGAACAGGAAAATATTCAAAACAGTTGAGTCACACTTAATAAGCAAATGCATTCGTAATATTTGCGCCCGTATCGCGTGTGGCAATCACTCCCCAAATGATTCCCAGCCCTTTGTTGCGTCAACAATGACAATCTAAACGCCGGCGCACACGTTTTTACCCGAGTTGGACCGTTACGTTGCTAGTTTTCCCATACATGCGCCGGTAATGTAATGAGTAATAACCCCTCGACACGATGGACCTGCAATTAGCGCGCTGGTTCAGTAAATAATTAAATGCTATAGCAACATTCAGAAAACCGTGCAATCTCATCAAGTTATTCTACGGAAAAGCGCTATCATTGAGCTTGAATCCTTTGAATTATCGACCAAGACGACGTCAGCTTGAGTCCATTGCACTTTAGCACTCGCCAATAGTAATAGCTAATAAATTCGTACAGTTACTACGAATACGATTAATCTCGAATCGCTATTGCGACCGCCTATGGCGTTGGTACGTCGTAAGCTCGTAAGTTAATATGTGAGAAGTAAACTCTAGTTAGTTATTAGAGATTCTACAACAAGCCAGTTTAGAGGCAGCATCTGACATGGCTAAACGATTGCCAAACGAACTGTCTATGATATCCATCACTTTCTTATTATCGTGTCATTGACTCAACGTAAATTCCGCTTTTTATGTCTCATATCTATCTGCCTGGAAGAGATCACTCAAGGTGATAAGGCCGCCCACTTTTTTTTTTTTTTTTTTTTAACTTGAACGGGTTTGCACTTGACCATAGTTTACCTTTTACTTGTGCATTCTTTTATAGTTTAAGCTCATTTCATATTGTAATTTATTTTTGGTGTGCATTCTAAAGTTATATTGTATTGTATTGTATATCTAAAGACACAACATCGATAGTTGCTGAACTTTTATGAGTCCTTTTAAATGCATACAGCCAAGTACAGTGTCGCCAATCTACAGTCACTTCAGCGTAGATATCTATCCAAGCGTAGAGAAGATATGTACCTGTTATAGTACTTATGTATGTATATGGTGAGAATGACACTCGCACCACCCGGAGTGGATACTTGGACAGTCGCTCGGTAAATAGACGGACAGTCCGCATCCGTTAACGACTACATGTGTGCGAGTGCATCGTCACACACACACACACATGAACGTGGCTAGGGTGACCATGAAATATATGAGAGGCAGATAGTATTGATTTGTGGAATATTTCACTGTATTTTATAGTAACCTTTCTAACAGACTAAGTTATTTACTATCTGTAAAGTAGAGCTTGTAGGAGAGAGTGAGAGTAGGTTACTTGTGGATGTATTAACCACACAAAGTGAAAAAATAACGCCTTCGTTTAAATACTTTTACTATCATAAAAAACCTATATAAACTTTAGTAACAACATATCAATTTTTAATATAGCAGAGGTATCTAAATACGTTAATCATGAAACAAATCTGTTAACATTCAGTTAAAAACATTCTTATATTGTCTCTATGCTATCCTCACAGTATGGTATCAGTACACGAAGTGCACACGCTTATTCAACCTCGATCAGTATTCGATAGCGTTCCTTTTAAATACCGGCCGATGCAATCTGCGCAGACTCTTACACACGCCTATAAACAACACATGTACACTATGCTTATTATGTATATTGTACATATGTGCATACTATGAGTATGTAGGTACGTGTACGTATAGACATACTTACATATGTATGTACTAGTTAGTGGACTGAGCTTATCGCGATTAGCATAATTAACAACTGCAGTCACGGTCAGTCCATGGATGGGTGACCGACGGGCTTTTTTTGTTTACACGGAATAGGCCAACGTTTGACTACAGCCTGCCTGATGTTAAGCACCACTGTAAACTAAGATGTTACAAGTTTGCCTTTGTTTTAAGGCCGTTTAAAAGTTCTGGACGCCAGAGTTCGCAAATCTCTTACAATCGTACGTAACGGGCAAACATTCTACACTTGTGTTATATCGAGTCAGCTTTTAACCACTTGAGGCAGTGAAAAGGTGTCTTGGAAACTCGTTTCGCTTCTTATTGTCTTGGAACACGATATTTCGTATCTGGTTTCTGTTCGATGGGCCGGATGAAGAATTAATTTCTTCTCTTTTTACTATTGATTTGTTATGTTGATTTTTGTGTCGCCGATTTATTTGCCGTTATTTAGGTAGGTACATATTTGCCTTTTTCTGAGAGTCAGTCAGTTCCATTCCAGCATAAGCATAGTTACATCAGCTTCATGATTACACGACGTAAAGTATTGCTAGAAACATTAAGAAATAAGTCAAATGCCAGCTAGTTATGTATAGACGACTAAAAAGAAGTAAGGCAAAATTACCCTTTTACGCAGTCAAGTAAGAACAAGCTTAGTTCTGGTCCAGAGATAAACCACACTCATCCGAACTTGTATATAGTCCTTGAAGATTCCCTGGAAATGTGCCCTGCCATTGACTTGAAGTTGATAATTACGGCAGCCTCATGTGTTCTCGGTAAGCCTCTCGATCGATCCGCGGCGATAATAGTTGCAAAAACCCAGTCTGACTGCCTCGCGCTCCCACTGGGACTATTGTGAGAAAACTGGTTATTAACTACCCGTGTTAGAGCTTTAATTGCCTATGAAGTTCATAATAAACGAACGCGGCTCGTGATGTTGATGATTGCCGTAATAACTAACCAGGAGGTAATGCTAGGGGCAGGTTTTTTTGTACATTTTAGTTAATAATCTGATTCGATAATGGACTGTTTAAATTGGGTGATTCGGTGTTTTAACTTGGAAAAAGTTAGGTGAAAATCTAGACTCGCTTGCACACTGCCATCATTGTAAAAGGTATGTAAAAGAAGGTAATCTCAACAGTAAAAGTGGAAGAGGTTTCAAGCAGTTTGCGTTCCATTACGTGAAATTGCAAAGTAACACGCGTTATCTCGTTTTATGGTACGCAAATGTGTTTAGAAAACTTCATTAGAAGCACACTGAGCGCATTTCCTGCGGGGAAATTCCTGAATAAGGAAATTACAGCGTTCCACGGAAGCTAACGGCACGCTAAATGCCTGTAATTATTAGCACTTACAAGCTCTGCGGGAGGAAATAGCGAACAACCGTGTAAATAATGGGAATAACTCCCAAATATAACATATCTTAAATACCCGACAAGCTATATAATCACTAGCACAAAAACCAAACCACTAGTAGTCTCCGAATATCAATTGCATTTGTAAATGTCAATTTATTACTACGACCGACAAAAAAACATAGCTAGTATAGTTATAATTCTCGAGTTGGTGACGTGTAATTCGCATAACGTATGCGCATAATTACTGAGTCAGATGCGTGCTCCCGCGTGAACCGGTCTAGGGTTGCCTTTGTCGATTTATAATGCCGCCGACTTGATTTCCAATGTCCATTTCTACGACTAACTTGTTGAAAAACCGGACCAAAAACGCGGCTCGCTTTCGCCGTCGGCTTTCCTCAGTGACACCTAAGGAAAGGCCAATTACAATATCTCTCGTACTCGCACACCCCTGCGGCTCCTTATATAACTTAAACGATCTTGGAAAGGACCTAGGTGCATTCAGTATCGAGACCGATTACCACCAACTATCATTAACATCAAGACACCGCCCAAAACATGCCCTAATTGAAACCTAACGAACTGTCAATAAATCGTAGCCCAATCATGTCGGTTCGTGTGACCTCAATTCTTTTCGTGTCCGTTGTCAATGCCCCATCGTGAATATTCCATCGGAGCGCCGGCTCGGGTCAACCCTTCGTACTTTTCACCGAAATTCAGGCTCAGGCGGCTCACTTATCTCAAATTGGTCGTCCGCAGAACGGCCCCTGGTGAGATTTTTCCCTACCTGTCTGAACGCTATTTTTGGCAGTATGAATAAAATGGCTTTTAAGGGAAATGAGAATATTGCAAAAATTTAAGCGAACACATTACGTGAAAATTACGACATTTAAAAATACACATATAAATGGTGCAGATTGCAAATGTACACAATAGTAGGAATGATTGGCAAACAAGTTAATAAAAATCTGTTTAATTTTGCCCTCATACGATTAAAAAACCGGCCAAGTGCGAGTCGGACTCGCGCACCGAGGGTTCCGTACAAACCTGCAAGGTTTACAAAGAGTTTATGAGGAAATGGGTAGTAAGTTTAAGATTAATAAAAAAAAAAAAATTTTGTGATGTAACTAAAAATTTATGGTTTTCGTAATTTTTCCTTTATCTATGCTATAAGACGTTGCTTCGTACCAAATTTCAAGATTCTGAGTTCACGGGAAGCACCCTGTAGGTTTTGAGAAAATTTGCGGCGTAAATGGCTGTATCTTTTGATTGCGTTGGCTTAGAAGTTTGATTTTTTCACAGCTTCAAGGGACGGTAGACCTGAGTAATTAATATAAATTTCAGCTTCATACCTCTACGCGTTCCTGAGAAAAAGGGTCTTGACAGACGGACGGACGGACGGACAGACGGACAACAAAGTGATCCTATAAGGGTTCCGTTTATTCCTTTTGAGGTACGGAACCCTAAAAATTAATTGGATACCTATACAATTAAATGGTTCCATTCTCATCTTGGTAGTTTTACAAGTAAATTCTTAAGCTCATTAACAATTAAAAGTAAAAAAAAATATTATCTCTGCAATTATTATTCTCTTTAGCAATAATAAATTAATACTGATGATTGTTATTACCAGATAACTACAAGCTACTCACGTAATACTTCTTTAATATGTTTGCATTTACATTGATAAAGTGAGTATTTACCTCGATATTTTAACATCATATCAAATAGTTTTGGCCTTGATACAATGCTAATACTATCAATAGAACATACCTACTTAAATTTCTCACCTGTAACTAGAAATTACACACGTATTAATTATCTCGGGAATAAGTAATTTTAAAGGGTATAAATCTACATTGTTGAGTACCTAAATGCTGAGAAGAAATTTCCTTAGAATGTTCACATAGCATTTGGTACCTTTCTATTGAGCTTAGTAGGTATATATACTCATTCTTTATGCAAGATCACGCTCACACTTCACCGACGGGATCATTTTATTGAGTTTGTTATCTGCCTTGAGCTACAAAAGGTACTTATAATATTTCCATGACACAAGCATCTACTTTAATATGACTGTACATGTCGGTTTGTATATAAATCGCCCTCGTTAGACACGTATGCCACTTAGCTCGTTTATCTACCGCCATATGGCCTAATCGATTGTGATTGACCAATACAACATACCTACCTACCATACGTATGATGAATACGCTGTTTTATGTAATAAATCGATTTTCTGCTCCCTCGATATTCCGGTTTTAAATGTGTTGTAAGACCAGATATATTAGATAGAAAATACGAATGTTCTTCTACGGGTTTCTTTATAGCCGTTTTATTGAACTTGTCGATACCGAGATAACAAGGAAAACGTCCGACTGTTTTTGTCGGACAAATAAAAGAGTCAGCCGGTCGTGATGCGGAATCCGGCCCCGCTTCGCAATTATACTAATTAAACATTAAAATCCGGATCAACACAATTATTCACAGTGAAACGGCTATCTCTCAAACAAATAAACGTGTTTAATCGCCTCACTAGGCACGCTTGGCTCGTTCGATATTATTATCAAAAACGATATAATGTTACTTGTGTACAGTTGTATTGTGCGCGGGCCGTTAATTCCCCCTCCCCTCGCCGGGGGTGGCCACCCCTGCTCGCTGACCGACCTATTAAAATTGTAATTACTAGCCGGCTTTGTGTATTATTGCCGAAATGATGCCACATTGATTGTACTGGCTCCGGCTCTACGCGGTACTGCTACTTTGGCGACCATTATCTGGAAACATATTTTTGTGTTTAAAATTATGCAAGTACCTATTACTTTAAATCTTTAAAATAGTATTTTTTATAGTTTAAATAAAAGGACCAGGTCAAATTTGGATTTACTGCAGTGACGTAATATATAAATTTACTGCAGTTTTTTCCTAATTAACTCTCCCAGAAGTAGGTCGCGTTACTGCAAAACTGCAGCGCCAAGATTCTCTTTGACCGAACAAAACCGGATGCATCTTATTCTTTCGCAATTCCACAAACTCTATATAAATTACAGCAGTAATAAAAAGTTTTTAATGCTCACAGGAAACGAGTAGCGTGCTCAGAACGGGCCAAGCAAGTTGTAGTTCTAGAGACGCGAAATATAAATCAGCGCGCGGATAGTATACGAACTAAAATTTTCAGGGTGGTCTATTGAAGGCCGATACGTGATAGTGCTGCCAACAGTGAAGGAAAGAGTTGTTTTGCTCAAACTCTAGACGCAGTTTTGTCTCAGCTAGTGAGAGACAAAGGACTCCTGAATGACTGTAATAAAACATACGCGAGCACTGTTGGGACTTAAATATTGTACACATAAAATGTTTATATCAAGTGGCGCTTCTCGTCTCCGCGGCGTCTTGCGTCAACATTGTTGTTCATGTTATGTCTACTGCTGTGGTAATATCTAATATACTGGCACTTTGTAAGAGTAGGCGCATTATATTATCGCTTAGTGTGATCTATCAACGTTCTAGAATGTTATCCCGTTCATCATTGTTTACTAAATAGTGTGCAATTTGTGCATAATATATTTTATGTAACGTTGTATATAGTTAAAGAGTGATCTTAAACATTCTAATGTGAATAATCGTTTTCACGATTCTCGAATGAATTCTTCAGTAGGTACTCGACTCACCCAAATATTATACGTGCGTTTATGTACTCATAGCTGAGCACATAAAGGAAAATACAATTAATTCAAATAATGGCTCTATTGAAAGCCTTCTCGAACAAAGGCTAATGTGATTCTCACCCGCAGACCGCAGGGGACTGTGATAGGCGCCTATTACTTATCTACTATGTAGGTATTCCTTATCAAATATAGGGAGGGGTTTATTTTATTGATTTGAATGATTAAATTAGCTGGAGTTCACGGGGCACATAAATTTACAAATCTTTCTTGGCTATGGGACCATACAAATAAATTAACGTGTACATTGTACCTACTTAGGTATTAAAAGTTTCATGTCTTGATTCATCAGCAAATATCTATTCAAATATGTGCACGGAGAGCAAAATCAGCAAAATGTGACACCACTAAGCAACAGTAATAATGAGATGCTGAGACACAACTCAAACAGCAGTTGTACAGATACATGTAGGTGTGTACATCATACATACCTACAACAGTATATGTATATGCGCGGCACGTCTGCTGAGTCGCTCGTAAACATCGACGTAGTACATTTAAAGATAGGCCATGACAGTATATTTTTCAGAAATATCTACGTATCTAAAACGATTACATTTGTATTGTCGGAAGACGGGTACCGAATAATGCATGTTTAAACGCAAAAGGCTTGCCTTTGAAATTTAGTAGAATCTCAAAGTCAAGCCTTTTGGGTGTAGTTTAGCGTGCAGAAGCAGAATTCAAAGATGTACAAGCACGTTTACGTAGAAGAACTTATTTAATCTAGATTTAAAGCAGTCTGAAGTATTATCCAGTAAGTGTTGTATGAGAGCTTAATTTTTAAACTATGATTAAGCTACACAGTTCCGCTAGGAGCAGTCCATTAGTGTTCCATGCGTATGCTCGTAAATACCTATCCGAACCGACCTTGTCAGTGTGTCGGCCGCCTAGCAACCACCAGCGTAGCTTCTCGAGGCCTCACTGCGCGTCACTTGGTTCTTTTACGGCTCACTTATATGTGATAAACTAATCCTGCTCATACTCGCCGCAGCTACTCATATAGGCATTGCTCAAATACGAGGCGAATGTTCACACGCCAGGTGTGAACGTGTATTTAGTTGAAGCTTGAGACTGGTTCACGTAAATAGTTGCAAATTGACACCTCTAGTGATCGTTTCAAGAAAACCTTTTAGGATATAAAACAATAATATGTTGTAAAAATTCAATACCATTGTGTTACTTATCGTATCCAAATACTTAATAGGATACCATGGTGTTACTCATAAAATTAGTGTCGTATCGTTTACATAATACTAATAAGCACTAGCAGCTACTTTGCATGCTTGTTACCCCATCCCAACCCATCCCGGGACATTCCAACAATGTTCCCGACATGTTTCGAAGGCGCCAAGTATCTACTATCTTATAACGATACATATATGGCGATATTGAATAACAGAGGCTCAACATCGTTACACGTAAGACACCGTGACCTTGAGGCCTCTATATTGCGAATGATATTGCGCGTTATTTTTCCGAGCTTTGATCTCTTTATTTGCCCGTACAAGTACAGAAACGAAGGCCTTTGGGCGGAAACCGTCATTTATAACATGTCTCGGGTAAACATTAGTTGTTCCGTTGCTAACGTGCTTTCCGTGAATTCTCTGATACGATCACACATGTATAGCTAAATTTTGCTTCTACGTATTTGTATATACCTATACATCTATGTTGTTTGAACAGATTTCATAAAATGTATGATTTAACTAAAGAGTACACGTGTAAAATAGGACTCATGTAACACCACAGGAAGCTCAGGTAATTAATAAATTATGTTTCAAATCCAATTTATATGTTCCGGTGCATAACATCTTCATAAATTTATTAAGAATGATTGGATAAGAATTCCTGCTATTTGTGTATGAGAAAAATAAACGCTCATGTATTTTGGTCGCTCGGCAATCAAGATTTGTTGATCGTGGGCGTCAGCGGCTAGCGCATCGTTTAGGGTTGGCTATTAATACATTTTGCGTGATTATGTTTATTTTCTATGTTGCAAATAGATGAAATAACGGAAAATGTTACTCAACTGTGTGTATTTTTTTGCTGTAGACTTTAGTTCTGTCATATTTTCCACTAACTTCGTTTTCCTGACCAAAATAATAGGTGGTTTTTTTCTTACATTTTAATCTGTTTGTAACTTTTACGTACAGCTATATTTTTTCCAAATACAATTTTTATTGTATCAATTGTTGAATTATGTACCTTTTAGAAATGTATGACTAGTGCATATTACTTATAGAGAAGTCATTGAAAACACCTTTCAATGTGTCGTCGGTTTCACTACTTTCACTAGGTATATTTTATCTCTGTTTTTGAGAAATTGATATACGCAGTGCATAGCTTTTTTTCCATCTAACTATAGTTATCAATTGCATCTAAATCTATTCAGACATTTCCATATGAACATTAAAAACTTTTGTATGAAAATATCATTTTTCTCAATTTCGTCATACAAATCGGCAATAGCTTAGGTAATGCAACCTATTAACTACAAAAACAGAGAAAAAACAACAATACTGTTGTATTGAACTTACCCTTTATGCGTTCGCAATCGTAATGTAGCATGAAGAAGTCTGTAACAGATTTCCTCCAAGTAGAAAATATCTGAATCGATCTCCTAAATAACAGAAGCTTGTGACCACCTTTCCGAAATCATGGTATCTTATCTCGCCCGTTCAAACAGAGGGCAGGTGTAAGTGCGACACACCTGGATTATAAAAACCCGTCTGTTTGTCGTGCGCAGCTGGACACGGTGCTACGCAGATTGACATTAATTGAATTTTGAACGTACTTTCACCACGATTGTTACTCGATTACTTACGCTACGTGCGCTTGCGTGTTGGACGGGCTTCGATTAGCTTTTTCCTGTACGAGTTTAGTGAAGTATGTTTGGCAATCGCACACATAACGTGTGTGTGATGATGTGATTATCTTTCAACTGTCAATAGATCTATCGGACGAAACTTACTGAACTAATTTAAATTATCTCGAACCATGAGGCATAACAAGAAAATCCGCTTGAGCTTGTTTTAGAAGAATTCATTTTATAGAAATTTTATTTCTTTCCCTTTGCTTTAAAATACATGTTATCGCCAACATTAGTAAGTAACGAGTGTCGAAGCCACAAATCCAGTGGAGCTGATATTTCTAGCTTACAATAAAATTGAGATTCCCCTCACGCGCTCCATGCGCGACGTTCCTACACTACACCATATACTATAGATATATGTACATACCAACTATCTACTTGGTTATATCTCGGTTGAATATACCATATACAATAATCCAGAGACACCCATTTGTCTTATCTCCTTTATACAGACAAAACGTCAAACTTATCGGTGCGGATCGATCACCAGTATTATCACACATTCTCAGCGATGGTGTAATCAGCATTGTATTAGGTGATATTTATATTAATCGTTTAGCTTAGTCCTACTTACAGATTTGGCAATAGTGGGATGTCTATAGTCGTATATCGTTGGATCATACCATTGTTTATCGTGTACCGCTCGTCGGCACCATAATGCACAATTTATGTCTCAATTTCGTGTGCCCACGAACGGACGCGGCGAACACGACACGCTTGTACATATTATATCTATGTACATACCTACATAAAGATATGATGTACTGTACTTATCATGGCGTAGCATTCCTGAATGCCTAAAGAAGTTTATAGTTCATTCAATTCTACATATTAACCACCATTATGCAAAAATGCCTTGCCTTGCTTGTATCGCGCTTTTCATCAATATCGATAAAAATAATTTACTTTTTTGTTTAGTCTTTCATTATTTCATGTGCTAACGATACACCTAATTACGTCAGCTAACTCAAGTAGCGCATTATAAAACGAAGAGTACGTAAACGAGGTTTTTACACGACCATTCTTCATGGATGGCAAAGTGAAATAGTTCTGATAACTCGTCAATATGTATGAACCTATGCTGGGACGATGTTTGCGCCGTCGTTACGCCGTCTAATTATTATAGTAATGGCGCTGCTTGCGATCGATGCCAGTTTATTCAGTATTCTGTGACCATATACGGCCGCCGGCATTTTTCTCACAGTTGGACGCGAATGAAACTCATTTCCACTGCCAACGTTTACGCGTGTTTTATCGTACACTTACGTAATTAAAACGAGCCGTGTACACCACCGGCCGATCATTAAAATGTATTTAATGGCGTCTTCTTGAAGCCCTTTTCCTCGGCTTCGTGAAAACTGTTAACGTTTTTTCGCCCTTTTCTCGTTTTGCGTCCTCGGGCCGTTTATTTGGGCGGTTAATGAAAGCTCGCCGAGTGCGGCTAATTGGATTCGGCTTTCGGTATCGGCTACGACCGCGCCGGGCCCACTTCGCTCCCAATTGCTATCGTATTGTACATTGCACACCTCCCTACCACTCTTTGTCATGGAAATTTTGAAACAATAATACCGCCTATAACCGTTTTTGTTCTGGCGCGTTTTATGATTTCAAAGTAACGCTTGTTTCCTCATGCATAAATTAATAAATTACATTAGTTTCTTTCAAACCTGTTTCCATGGCATCGATATTGCTAAAGATACTGACTTAGGGAATATACCTAACTGAATAATTTATCATTTCTGAGTATGGCTTATATTGCTTGCCTACTTAAACTTGTTTTATTTTATTACACTTCAGGGTCTTGGAATTATTAGTGCAAGTTGTAGGTACTGGAAACAGATCCAAACGAGTAGACTAGAGGTATTCAAGACTTTTTCTACCAAAATATACTAAGGCAACTTGGCCCATCATTTTTGTTGAATAAGAGTAGAAACTTTCCAAGACCATAACTTTCCGAATCAAGCAAACAATTTTCCAATAGGTCCTCAATACTTGTAAAGTTTTCCTTTCTCGCCGTGCCGCCGCGACTTCGCATCGCCAAAGTTATATTAAAATAATAAAACAAGTTTTCTAACGCCGAGCATCTATAATTTATTCTCGGCCGTGGTTCACCTTTATCACGCCAGTGTCGGCATCACCGAACGCTTTATCGGCAAAAAATGGCTATTTACGGCGAAAAACAAGCCACTAGAAGCGACGTGGAATTTGATCTGACGCTAGCTGCTGACTCATAGAAGTGGCGACTGGGAGGGGGCGCAAGGCGGGGAAACCGCTCAGCTCAGCCACCCATTATACTATTGTGGAGGCATGTTGTTTTCGCACAAAACGGTGTGTCAGCCGCACTCGGACAGGGCGGCAGCGAGCAACATGCGCTGTTTGTCTACTGACACTCTTTCTGAGCACTCACTTACGTAAGCTCCGCGTAACTTAAACAAATGGATCATATGACATTTATTGGCAGTAACGGTTTATATAAATGAAAAAGCAGAAAAAAAATCTTAGTTTTTATAGGAACAAGTCCAACAAAAATAAGATAAATGTGCTCCTGCTATAAAATGAGTGGGGCAACAAAGCGATAAAGACATCGATTTCCTTGACTAAACACGGTAAAAAATATTCATTGAGGTCGCATTTAGAAAGTCGGATGAGTCAGCTGCCAAGTTCGCGGCGACAAACTACGAAAGCCAATTACTTAGCTCGCTCCGCTACTACGCTTTTGGGACCAGTTTACTAGACACCTTTTTTCTGCCTTTTATGCCTCTAACTTGGTTATAAATTAAGTGGCCAAAAAGAAACTTCGATGATACATTTTGGTCGTGTTGCCTTGCTAGAAACGTTATAAGTTTTTTCGAGCGACCTAGCATGGACTGTGGAGCAATTTGCCTTGGTGACGTTATTATTTTAAATTTTCTTTATATTTCACTATTAATATAACGCATTTAAAGACTCATCAGGTGCATTGTGCACGTTCTATAACAATTAATTGCTGGTTAGCTTCTAATCTATTTGAAGTGGTCTCTTCCACTAAATAATCAAAACTGAGTCATAAGCAGGTTTTAATTAAACAAATGAATGGCATACATCAGTAATGACAGCGCTAATGACTCGACTGTGCCGTGTCACGTCACGTAATAACGCGGTCCCTCGGGAGACAGAGGGGCGTGCTGATGAATTGTACGGCATATTACGGATATAACGGTTTACTGCTTTTAACGCATCTTGTATGCATGTAGTGTAGGAAATATCTAGGGCCTTACGTAGGACGAATTGAAATTTAATCTAGTAATCTTGGTTGGGTACATTTTTGCTGGATGTGGTAAACGTATTATTTAAACAGTTCTAATACGTCTTTTGAAATATCGTATGTATACGGCAGTGCGTTCGCCAAGACAATCCATCAAAATTGATATTTTACTAGAAAGACGGCATAGAATTCAAACCAAATGTAAGATTTTCTACCAGTCTCTTATTATCATATAAAATCTAGAATATTTAAGTTGAACAAGACGAATCAAACATGAATTTGGTAAAAAGCTGTCCTAAAATACAATGAATCGATTCATAAAGTAGCCGAACGAGCTAACTCTCTAGATTCGATATCGCACAGCTCCATAACTGGTGGTTATGTTCCATCGGTACTACGTATAGAACACATTTAGTGCCATAAAAGGGAATACTGCGCAGCTCAGCTCCACTCATTCCACTTTTATGTGGACGATCTTTGCTATAAAAGCCAATTGTATAAGTTGCCGATTTTCGATTGACATTAGCCGAGAATGCCAAAATAGGATTATGCACATAAAGGCGACTATTTACTGATAAAATACGCTAGTACGACCAACAAAAAATCCTAATGATGAATCCTATTTTTGAGGTGATGTTTTCCGAACTATTTTACACCTGTAGGACTAAAATAATGACATCGTATCATCATACAATTATCTTTTTAGCATCGCACTATCAAAACGGTCGAGTAATTATACAGTCTACAGTCCCAGACGTCAATTTAAATTAATAATGTTTCACTATACATTTACTAATGTATTCAAGTGGTAACTAGTCCGCGGCTATTCCACTCGTTTCATGCTGTTTATAAAGAAGTCTCTTGAATATTTATAATGTCAAAGTCTTGAGTTATTTTGTTTTTGAGGTAAATGCCGATATGCTTAATTTGTACGAAGAATAGGGGCCAAGATGGGAGATGTCTCGGAACATTTTCACTAATTATTCACGGACACAACACTAATGTTGATCTCGATATTGTTCTTCATAAAGTAAATGATAACTACTATGATTATTCTAAGCTCGTTATGTATTGCTGTGACACCACTGCGAGCATAATTTATTAGTTAGCCTTTTCCAAAGGTCATCTGGTCTCGTAGGCTAACAACCTAAAACGATTCTGTCCCCGCAGCAAACATTATTTGAAACAGTTTGTAATACGTAAGCCGAGTTTTATGGGCGTATGTAATGGCTGCGTGATTGCATGCTCCGCTGATAACACTGGTAAGGTGCCACGTAAAACTAACCGCACTTGCCGCGTAACCAAATTACCTGCCCTTACCTACTTGACCGCAAAATGGCGGATTTTGTAATATCGACTACTTTTTCTACTTTCCCCTAGACTCTTCTCTATGATTATGTAACATACAATCCTCTAGCTCATAAACGCAGTAAATCTAAATTATGTTCTGTGCAATAAACTTCAGTCTTTGCAATAATAATTTGTTCGCAATTCAACCCGACAATTGCAATATCTTCCAACTGCCATTGCGCCAGTCAAGCGCACGGACTGGATTAACTCTTAACTAAAGGTATTAATTAATCTTCTGCCTTGAGTTTTTTATGTAATTCGACATTGACAAGATCCGGCGAGGTAATTAAAAGCCACCTGGCTCGGCGAGCATCGCGCAAACTGGTTTACGAGTGGAGCGTCCGAGCGACGCATCCACACGCCCGATCCTCTCGGAATTCTGCACGTTTTATATAAATACGCTGCATATTTATGTAGTCGAGTTCAAGAGCAGCTAAATTAAGAACGTTTCGACGTTTTTATTTGGCGACTGCGGACTGATTACATCGAGTTATTTACGCGGAGGCCGTGCAGGCTGTAGCGTACAGATAGAGCGGTCAAGATCAACACTTGCTACTAATACGTTGCTAATATTGTCAATCAAATTTATTTTAGACAGTAATTCACAATTTTTTTATAAAAAGTTCAGTGTGCTACTATAATATAGAGCCATAGTTTAATAAGTGAAATGAAATAACCAAGGTACTACGTGTTATCGTATTTCTTTAATCTATTGAGAAATTAATTAATTTATTTTCTTTAATTTCTACACTAAGAATTATAATTGTCTCTTAGCCAGGTATGCGAATGCAAGACTCATAGAAGTCCTGTAAAAAATGACGTCGCATAAATCTTAGAAAGCATGAAAACAGTCCAGCAAGCAGTGCCAACTGCGGTGGCGGCGCTACGTGTTATTTATTACTGTAGTCACTACATTTAACTGATCCCAAAGACAATTCCACTTTATGTAACCTAAGATAAAGACAAATCATAAGTATGCTTTGAAATTAACGAATTCGTGCCTGCCAGCAGCGAGTAAAAATACCATCTTCAACGCGCGCGCTGAATTAGTATTCCATCAATTTTTAATTTTAAATGCGACCCACCTGATTTCATTTTGCGATTCTGACGGATCTCGAAAGTTCAATATTCCGAGTTTCGCACTCGAGGTCGTCTAGGCATTCCTAGACGATTGGATTTGACGTAATCAGTTGCAAATAGTTGTCTGCTGTAATTAAATCTGGCTATTGTTCATAGACACGTAGCTTCCAGCGAGACCGAGGTAAAGCACGTACTAATAACAAAGGCACGAAAAATTGGAACGATTTTGCCAAAGAACGAGTTTCTTTTTTCACAACAACTAAACAAAAGAAATCTAGTTTTTGGTGATTGGTTTCCGTAATTGTTTTACTGCTTAAGTTATTTCTGGAACTCCAATACCATACACACATATGTTCAATAAAATGAACCGTTATTACGTGTCCAATTTTAAAACATGCCAATACAGCGATGTTTTCCTAACCCTGAATAAAAGTGCAAATGCAGCGCAGCAACCTACTTACACCGCTCCGTATGTTTAGATTTCAGTCGACAGAGCTGTGGCGTGCACAAGCACATTTTTCGAACACCAGTAATGCTCGTGATGAAACATTTCCCTATAAAAGGCATGACTCACCTTATAGCAATATTTGCGATAACTGATACGTACGCGATTGTTGCGGCATTTGCCAGTTGCTTGCTCGCGGAATATACCTAAAACGATATTTTTGCAAACGTGCTGATAAATTCCGATTTACAAAGTCATGCTTTGATAGACTACATTCCGTTGAAATTTGGAAGTGGTTTGGTGCTAGATTGATATATTTTTATATCACTATCTTCGTGAAAACATTAACTTATTAATTTAGAAAGAAATTATAAAAAGCAATTAAATATTGCATTGGTAAGAAAGGCTATTTTTGTGCTCTTATACGACTACGTCTTATTTTAATATTTTGTCTGAAAATCTAATTATTCAAAACTTTTAACACTCCTCCCTTCAGGCTTATAACACCTGAAACAAAAACTTGATTCATTCAGCCAAGAGCGGAGTGGAAGTTGACTCGAATAATCGTTAAAGCAAACCTAAGGGAGAGAGCCAGCGACGCAGGTCGTCGGTAGGTTACGTACAAGGACGGCGACCTTGGACCCCCTGCCAGGGGTGGGGGTGGCAGGGGGCGGGGGCCACCCTCCGCTGGGACGAGATGTGAGCTGACTGCTGAGACCTACTCCTCTGTTACAGACACTTGCCGACTTACTATATCTAACTCTGTATACGAAATCAAATGTTTCCATTACGGACTATTGATGCCTTGTATGCTCGTTTTTCTAATGTTTTTCGAAGCCGTCTCTATAAATAAATAAATAAAATGTCATTTTTTTCTCGTTGCAGGTAAGGATTTGGTGTATGCTGATTGTTATTCAATATTACTTGTTTAATCAGGGTAAGAAACTACTTAATCAAGATTTATTAATGCGTTTTTCATTTTGTACTGACGCTAGTTTCAAAGAAGCACTAAATTGATCAGATGTTTCCAACAAAGATTAGTTTAAACATGACTTATGTCAGTGTTAATTACACCACTTGAAGGTAATTCGGATATATCAAAGTCAATGATCATTAACCGCTCTGTTTTCTAGCGATTGAGTCAATTTTAGCTTTTAAAATGATGAAACGAGCACCGGAAACGATCTTTCGCCATGGTCATCGGAGTCGTTGGTTCGCGCGCAACGCTCAATCATATCAATTGAACATACGGGTCCGCCCTGCTTCTTCAAGGCCCGTTTATATAGTGTACCAGACACGGGCCGTGCTCATCTCATACTCTGCGGAAAGAATATTTAGTCTGCAGGACACGTTGCTTTGAAATATTCGTGAGTAGGCACGATGTAGACGTATTTTGTATGCCTCGGCACGTGTCTGGCACGCTACACATCTGTAGATATAAAACTTACCTACAACAGAACGCTATTACTTCGACAAAGGCACAAATTGATTGTAATAGATCTGTGTCGGCGTTGGCCAATAAATTGATGTCTATTTTAGTTGTATTGTTATATAAATAGTATACCAGTGCCTGTTAACAACATGTTTTGTCACTGATATGTTTGTAATTATGTTATGTTATTAAAGTTTTATTTAATTTGGATTCATTTTGTTAAGTTGAGAGAAAGTTGTAGACAATAACTTCTTAAAACTTACACCAAACTAGTATAATAATGTACTACGACACAACGAGAAAATAACTGCACATAGAAAAGTAATAAATTCATGCTCCGCGTACTTGTGAACTAATGTAACAGCAATTTGCACGATTGCGCCTTAACTTTGATTCAACTATTACATGCTAGCATTGCTCCACCACACATTGCTAGAATGCATTAAGTTAATAACAAATGGCTCTCTTCAATCAGGGATTAAATATCAGCTCTTTTGGGCTCTGAAACATTAATCCTGTTACTTTCATATTGAATATCTTTGTATGTTGTTTGTTGTACAATACCTCGGACTAAATAAGTAGGCTCAATAAGTAGCTTTACACGTGTCATTGAATAGAATACACATGTCGCAAATTCAATCCCCAATGGCATATTTTGTTATACAGTATATCTACCGACCGTACTCTGCCAATATAATTTTATCTAAGTACCTACAATTTTGTGAAACCGAATACTGTATTGGATTATTCTAACCGTGGTTGGTACACGTATGTGTATAGCGGGTGAATATATTTACGTAGTCCGCTCAAGTTTTCGGATTAATAACTTGATATAAGCTAACATCAATGGCGAGTTTCGCGCAGCTGCTAGCGCCTCGGTTCCGCCCGCTTGAACTTACTTTGAACTATATTTTAGTGTTCAGTCGGCGAAATGCTCCAGGAAAGTTGACGCGCCAACTCGGTCCACCTCCCCCCCTGCCCCTGCAGCGCTCCTCTGCCGGCTCGCAGCTACATCAATCGGGTGCATGTGTGCACATAAAACACAAGTTGGCGCTAACTTCACTGTATTATGTAATCTTCCACGCTTTCCCAACTCGCCAACTTCGTCCATCGAGACGCTTACAGTGTCGCGTGCGGTAATAACAGAAACTCCTTTAATGTTACTTGGAGTTGTCGCTAATGCGGCTCTAATTTGCGTTACGCCCTCGCCTTTGTGTATCCGTTTCCATATTTCGTCGGAGGTTTTTGTTCGCGTTCTCCCCCGCCATTTATATGACTCGCGGAGTCGTTACCTTGCTTGGAGGAGCTCGCCACGTGTCAAGCTCTTCAATATATTCGTACGTACTTGCGACTTATCTCGGCGTACATCGCGCACTGCCATGCCTAGCGTCACTCTGCAAACACTCATTATCATTCTATACGACGATGTTTGTTCGAACTGCGGTTGTCATATTATTAGCACTCTAGCTATTATTATTGCTAAGAGGAAAACGTAACTAAAATAGCGCTTTAGTATGATGGCTGGCGCGACGCGACCGATGTTTGTTGTTATTTCTTTTTTGCGGGCTGGTCTAGCTAGACTTAGCAGACGGCTAACTCTGTTGGCGCGCTCTTTTTTGTGCCACCTCGCTCGGCTTGATGCGGGCAGAAGCTTTGTCATTCTGAGCGACCATTGCTATTTCCGGGCCGGTCGCAGTGGTCGCGCCCGTCAAATAACAAAAAAGCGAACCAATCTGGGATTTATACTTTGTGTTTTCTTTGTATCAAACGGTCTGCTTCACATACTCATAGGTACTTCTTCTTCCAGTGTTTTTGACATTTGAATTGGAGTAGTCTTTCACACCGTTTACTTTCGTAAATAGATTCGGTATAGTTGTTTCGGTGGTAGCTACTAGAGTTAGCTAGGTAGATTATCTTGTTATTTTAATTGAGTAAGTTTACCATTTAATCGCCAAACATGTCGTTACTAAACTACCCCGATAGTTGTAATTGGAGCCCAGGGCGTTCCCATTTAGAGTGATTAGAAAATAATGCACAGGTCACCAAATTGGATTACTTTATTGTTAAGTTTATAAACGTTCCATCCGTTATCATATATCCATCACACTTTGCTACTTCCCAGGTGCTACACAAAACACGAGGCGATGCTTCCCGCTTTATCAGTGTGCATGTGTGTTGCGCAATTGACGCCGTTAATAAACACACGTGTTATCTCCACATTCGAGAACGTTCGTGCCACCGCGTGGCACTGCGCTGCTCTCACAGCCGCGCCGGCGAGACCGGCTATGTTAGTTCTGTACGCTCGAGCGTACATACCTCGACTTGCTTTCATACGGAGCCACGCGATAGGCCCGCGTCCTCCACTCGTACAGCTAGCTATAGTAAATAGCGTCGTGAAAGGCGACCGCTGGCAGCCGGCCGGTGCATTCACCGCTCACCGTATCGAATTTATCGCAAGATCGATACGCGCGCATTCCCGCCAACGCGCTCCGAGAACACTTACCTGCGCCTAGCCGCGGACGTCACCACACGTGGCGCGCCACTGTCGCTGTGTGAGTGCGCGCCTACATTATATGGAATTCAGCGATTACGCCACCTACCGAGCGTACAGCGAGCGAGTGCGACCGCCGCCCGGTAATAATAATAATTAGCCGCCTCGTTATTGTTATTCTATGCGACGCTCGCTGTCACCGACAGATAAACGCTCTTCGCGATCGAACGCCGCGCTCCGTCGACGTGTTCGACGCCCGACACCATTGTTGCCATTGTTACGGACGAGGAATACTCGCCTTTGTGTTGTGACTTGTGACTGCCGCGCTGCGGGATCGGATGTTGTCCCTCCACTTCACTATACTCGGTCAGAGGCTTCTGTCAGGTATGTTCGAAGTGTCCGCTCCGCTGTAATGTAACAATGACTCGCTTGAATGGTAGTTCAATACCAACACTAGTAATTTGTGGGTCGAACAAACCAATCAGCAATGATAACAACCTAACATGTATTTAGAATTTTCAGATGATGTCACATCTTTCACCTTTCTCCAGTAATGAAGCGGAACATACTGCTTTCATCTAGATCTCATAGCTAGATGAAATCAGTATCCTTCTAAAATCCTATTAAAAGTTAAATCGCCCGACGTTAACGATGTGGTCAAACTGTGTTTGTGACATTAAATTAATGTCGAAACCTATTCAAAGTTTGCAAGTTTTAGTTTGATTTGTACGCAAGCGTTGCTTACCTAATGCCACTACAGTTTGAAGTTTCGTCATGTACCTACCTACAATACTATTTGACTAGTTATGATTGGCATATAAACCTGTTTCTGACGGTTCGCATTTGGTGTATTTGTTTAGCTTTGTTTTATTGCATTCTAGGATAAGTTTATCAGATGTGTATATCTGTTTTATCATTACTATCAATTTTATATTTATTAGATCGTAGTCAAAATTTTTTTAAACTTCTAGTTTTGTTCTACAAGTAATTCATAAACGATCAAGTTAGTGTTGTAACCATAACCCAAATACTGCACAAATGCATAGCAACACAATACTACGTTAGTTGTTCTGTTCAAAAACAGAAAAGTAAAACAGAGGGCGAATGCAATCCACGTCCCCACGGGGCGTTTTCGTGACTTGATCGATGCGAGCGGGGCGCCGTTGGCCCGATGCTATTCCGCGGCGACCAAATAAAAACTGCTGTCTGTTCCCCGGCAATTTATGAAACAGCTCTTTGTGATAGCACGCGTCCGACGCACACCACTCCCCGCGACCATACATTATACAAGCTCTGCACATTTTTTATCTCCGTTTCCCATTCCAACGCATAAATATCACTCACACCGCACGGAGATAGATATCAGATTGATACGCGTAATCAATTTGTAACCGTAAACTTTTCAAACCATAAAACAACCGCAGCTATCTATTGTATTATATTATCATTGTTTATAATGACACCATTCGGTGACGCCGTATAAATTTATATCTGTCATAATACCAGAAAACTACTTTCACATTACATTACACCTTCCACACTGTCGACTCGGCAAAACTTGAATTGTCGGAACGTAAAAAATTGTGTGATTTAAAACATGCTACGCGGAAAAGCAGCTACGTAACGAGAAAAATAACGCTTACTCCATGTGAACGTGACATGTTTGCAGGTCAATATGTCGAAATGTGATTCTCTTTGCAATTAGCATTGCGGACGTGGTTTTGATGTAAGTGCTCGGTTTTGTAGTTATATCGTTGTCATTATTAATACTCGGGTTTATGTAAATAGACGGCTGCTCGTTTTGTTGAAATTATTAAATCACGAAATGTCATGTTTCGACCGTGTTGCGTCGTTTTATCTATACTAATATTATAAAGCTGAAGAGTTTGTTTGTTTGCTTGTTTGAACGCGCTAATCTCAGGAACTACTGGTGCGAATCGAAAAAATATTTTTGTTTTGAATAGACCATTAATCGAGGAAGGCTTTATGCTATATTACATCACGCTGCAACTAATAGGAGTGAAGAAACAATAGAAAATGTGGAAAAAACGGGGAAAATTATTCATCTTTGAGGGCTTCCGTTGCGTGAGCTGCGAAAACGGTTCAAGTAGTGGGTAAAGGCTATAATTATAAAGCTGAAGAGGTAGTTTGCAAAAATAAATACGATGCCCTAAATAACTATTTCACGCAGATGAAGTCGCGGGCACAGCTAGTAATAGCTAAGCGGTTTTCGGAATGCATATTCCATGCTAATATGTAATAATAAATAGATAATATGTCACTTTACTGAGTGTTGCGCGAATTTTCCTACAATAATAGTACTGTAACCTTGATCATAATGTTGCCAGTAGGCCATGTGAGTTTGTAACAAAAATGTGTTGAACAGGCTTCGAAAAAACTTAATTCCCTCTATTATAAACAGCATATTGTCACGCTTTGTGGATAAGAAACAAATTCACAGAAATAACACGAATAAAAAAGATGTTGATTGTGTTTAGGCTGAAGGCGATCTATTAAACCGATTGTTACTTGTTCTTATAAAAATGTATTGTTAATTCTTATAATACCTACATACCTTAGGAGTAGCATAGAAGAACTAGCTTTTGAGTCTCTTATAAACACAGGTCCATCTGGTTTAATATTCAAATACGTTTTTACTAAGTACTAACTAAAGCTGTTGCTTCCCATACATGACTTCCAAAGAAAGCATTTCACCGCAACATAAACTGTACAATATTGAATCACGAGGTAGAGGCGTACTCTAATGCGGAATTGACGTTTTCTCGGCGCGTTCACTGAACTATTTAATTCTTGTGCAGAGCTGGCCGGCATGCGGCACTTATCTCGACCTACGGCACTGCAACTTTCTTTAACTCCCCTCGCCGACCGCCTGCCTAGCGCCTACGTACATACGCATACTACGTACTGGACTGGCCAAAGCGCACTAGTTAGCGTACAGTTTCAACAAATTAAGTGTCTTACTGTGTAATACGACAGAATACATAATACAAGTATTACCTCTTCCTCGAGTTTTATTTTATACTTGAGTTTTTTTGAATATATTTTTTTACTGAATGTTGCCGCAGAAATCCCAGATTCTTCTACGGAAGGCACTGTTTGGGGACCACATCCAACTTTCGACATGTTTGAGACCTCACTATGTTTTCCTCAAAACTCGAAAAGCAAATGTAGAACCATAATATTAAACACGCCTGTCTATAAGAGCGCTACGTCGATGCCTACGTATGTATAGTATATGCAGAATAGTTTCTAGACCCGTTCTATGTATGCTTTAGCACGGGCTTTAGGCCGCGCGACTAGACCGGTTCTGCGCCGAGTAGGCTCAGCCAGAAAACGACAAAAACAACACTTCACTTTCTTAGCTCTTATTTTACAGTTTCCATTGCATTCGATGATAGCTAGATATTCTTTGACTCACTTTAAAAATCTAGTGCATTTGGATCGTTTCTATTTTTTCAGTCCCACCCGTTATAGTCTATTTCCACGATTGTGACAACAGTGTTGCGGCACGGAAGGCATGAATGCGAATTGTAACGAATAGTCGAGGAAATAAGCGGTTGTGAAACACTTCCCTAGAAGTTGCTCGCGGCTGGAATTGTCTGCTCTATTCTCGGAGTTTGATGGCTTCTGTCGTATAAACAAACTGAAATAATTTACTGCCCAACTGCATGTCAATTTACACGTTACATATTTACCGAATTGCATTTTGGTGTGTTTGAAGATAAACATACATATTTTATTCTTTGTCATTCCAATATGGTTGTACACCCGATCATCGTTACGTTTTCTTTATTCTTTCGTGTCTGGTAATTTTTACACTTCTTCATCTTCGTATGAGAGTGGCGAACGCTGATGTCGAGTTTTCAAAACGCCCCTAAGGTCTCTACACTTGCGGCCAGGCTTTTGTCCACTAATATTATGAAGCTACACTGATCGTAAAAAGAGCTTACTTATATTGAAACGCAACTGGCTCAAACAACTAATCATTAACTCAGTTTTGCGTTCCTTCTTGTTATTTATCCCCACATCCGCCTAACGCCGCTCTTCCCAATCTGCGTGCAAGTTAGTAACCGAGCCCAGATCCGCTCCACAGCGTTCATTATCTGATGCAACCGCAAGCCGCAGTTAACCTATGCCCTTGTGACATTACAGAGACGCGTTGCATCCATTTTCGCTCTCACTCGATGCGAACATCCGTGGGAAAGTCTAGTTGCGATTTCCTTTATTTCTAGTGTGTGTGTGTGTGTGTGTGTGGTTGTAATCGCCTTAGCCAGTTATGTACTGATGTACCTTATTTGACGAAATATATTCGCCTAGTAAGATAGGGCGTCAGGATATTTTGGGGGATGACTTCCCATTAACGACTTTCAAAAGCGGTCAAGACATACAGAGAACAAATCACATGTGAAGTGGTGTGGTACGATTTGAGCAAGAGGCTTAAAACTGACTCATATCGATAAAATACAATATGTAAGACTGAGTTATTTGAAACACACCAAAATAGGAATTTAAAAACGGATGCCTTAATTGTAAAGTTTTCCAGACAAAACTTTGAAATTGTCTTCATTTAAATCACAAGACGTCATGTAACTTTCCTATCAGTATTCCAGTAGAGTTTGATCGCGGCTTTACAAATGTAATTGCTTCGGAGGCTTACTTAGTTCTGAATTGTTCTATCGATCTACCACGCGGACCGATTTCATTAAATGTTTTCTTTGACTTTTTTATGTTATTATTATGCTTCATACACAATGCTAGTACATATATTCGACTTTTAGGTATCTGAAACCGCCTAAATGGTGTCAAATATCAATATAAATATATAACTATACCAAACAAGCAACGTACGTGACACACATTTCTACTAGTATTTCGTTTCAGGCATACATTGTGTCGTACAGCTCTAATGGACAAGCATTCAATGATTAATGGGCACATGTCAGAGCTGGGATTACCCCGGCTAAGTCTCGCTTCGCACCGCTGGGCTCAAATAGAAAGCCCTTTTGGAAACTACAGATAGCTGCCGAAATAAGCGAACCACCTTTTCAACGCCCTAGTGGACGCTGCAATAGAGCGATAAACAGACTTCGATATTATTCTGTTGTCACCGACTAATGTACAGCATTCCTGAGAAGTAACTGAGCGTGACGCAAATGTATTTTACTCTTATTTCTGTATAGATAAGTGGTAGCGCTCACAATTGACGCAATCAGTGCCCGCAGAGCGCTATAAATCAATAGTTTGTGTTGATTCCGACCCCAAGGCTGATTTAGTGACGCCTCGGAAACTGCGTTGTCACTCGCCTTCTAAAAATATTGCACTTGGCACTGAGCTAAACGGCGCGTTAACTCTTTGAACTATGGCCAAATTGCAATACTTTTTACTCAACATGCTATACCTATTGATTGACTGGAACGCTGTGTTATCCAGACTAGTTGTGGATTCTTGGATACTTTGACATGTAGTAATGCAAACCATTTGAGTAATATTGATTAGTATGAACCCATCCATATAACGGCTACTGGTTAGTTGACTACAAATAAAATTACAAACAAAAACCATTCCCTAAACGACGACCGTCACGGTATTCGTGTAAACTGACAATTCATTATCTACTAATCTAGTTTCAATAACGTAACCGATAATTACAGTAATTACAGGGCCCTCTACACCGTTTCTGATTGAAAGTAATGATATGGAAGTGATACGGTTGATCGTAGCCGATCATGCTTCGTCGGATAGATAAGCGGCCGATACAGCTCGCCGAGACGTGCCCGAGATGTTATCACTACATCGCTGAATAATCATCCCAGGGAAAGTTTTTACTGGTACGAAAGAAAACTTTTCGACTACAAGTTGGACTGAAACTGAAAAGTTTGCGTTTTCGCCGAAATAGGTAACCGAAGTAGGCGAAGCGTGGGCAGCGTCAAAGTTTTTGAGAGAGCTTACCTGCTATAACGTTATTCTACAGTTATGAAATAATCTTTATTTTAGGTAAGTATCTATTTTATCTATTCGTGTATCAAAATGTTTGTTTCATAATCGTTTATGCTGTACGTACATTGTAAATATTAGGTAATCAGTCAGATTTCACCTGAGACGTCGATATGTTTACTGCTGAAGTGTAATTTTGTAATTTGTAATTACTCTGAAATGTGTGACAGTAAAAAAATAACTATGTAACTACCGTTAACAAACTGGCTATAATACTGAGACATTTATTTGGAACAAAAGAAACGTGCGTAAATCTGGCAAGTCCCAAAACAAGTGGCTCAATAGGCGAGGCGGGTGGCGGGCGGCGGCTCGACCTCAGCGAAGGCCGAGCCCGGCTTTTATTGATTTTTTATATGCGCATTGTCCGTCCATTCCGCCGGGCGCGACTCGGAACCCACGCGGACACGGCCACGACGCACCAACACTCGGCTAATATAAAGGGACTACAGAAAGTAATCGTAACCATCATACGACTGGACACAGGAGTATGGTATACCGCGTAGTGCAGTTCTGCAATTCGCAAAAGTTTTATTTGTCTAAGTAGGAAATATAAATTGATCAGTTTTTTTGAAACCCCAACTCCAATTTAAAATTGAATTTGAATAATTTAGATACTTACTTTTACATAATGTGAAAATGACATCATGTTTTAGAGCTAATAAATGATTTTTATCTTTTTAGTTGACTGCTTCATTTCTTAATTATTTACCTATACCTCATGTATTATTTAAGGATATATTATAAGGTATAATAATAAGAAATGGTTAGTTTATACACAAACTTATGTATATTATTTCTTTTCATTTCAGATTGTATAGCTGACATCAAAGAGCAGGACTATAAAGTGAGTTTCCTTCATTGTTAATTTATTTTTAAACACAACATAGAAATTAATTTATTCACAATGCAATTTGTTCGTCTAGAAATAGAAAAAGTCATGTATAATTAAACAGATTCAGTTAATTACGAATGCAATGTGCTAACTAACCGTGACTTCAAACATTGTAACTTCTAACAATGTAACCTCTATTTAATTCTGTGTTACGTAGGCAGAGATAAAATTAGTTTTAATGGCAGCTGGTCCACATTCTAAGTAATTCTGGTTTGGGTAGTGCCTTCTCAGAACGCGCCTATATTCAACTCTCGTCCCGAGGCATAAACAGTTGAATGCTCGTGTCGCCCGAACTGTGACACATGGCCCTCTGTCTTTGTTCCGCTGAGTTATGGCCCCGTCTCCGTGCAGTCGCTAGATGAACGCTAACCGCGCCACAAATCATCGACTCTGCTAACTCTGTTCGTAAGAGAACCCCCTACCTCCTCCCTCCCCCACCCGCCGCCGCACGTCTTCGCTAATTCTCACCCCCGAAACGGTACAAAGGCCGCCGCCGGCCGCCGGATTATAGCGCGAATACAGTCGCAGCCAGCAGCGAGAGTCGCTAGCGCCGCCGCGCCGGCCGGCCTGCACGCCCGTGGAGCGCTGTGCCGGCACACACGATCATTAAACGTAGATCTGTTAATAATAATTGCGATTGTCTGGTGGTACGTGCGCGCCGAGTTATGGCGCAGTTGCCGGGCGGCTCGGAGCCCCACGCCGCCCCCTCGCGCCCCGCGCGCGCCGACCTCGGATCTGCGGCGAGCGGCGGCGCATCTTCACATGAAATGGCATTCAGTTTCATTTTGTGACGCTTCAATGGTTTCGCGAATGTGCCCTGAATAGCGAAACATGTTACACGCGAGCTTCGCACCGATACTGCCGCATATACAACCGCGGACTCGACACCATTCAACGTTCACGGGTTGCCAATTTACTGCCAACTTGCCTGTATGATTCAGAGCGAACTAAGCGAGTTTTTATTATGATTTTATGCGAGACTTCCGTTTGGCCCTGACACTTATTCGTACCGAAAGAGGCTGTTGAAACAATCGAGATGAGAGGCTGACGAGGCCTCTTGAAACATGCCCATTCCAAGTAATCTACGATAGCTCTGTAAAAGAGGAAATGCGAGTTATTAGACTCGTGACCTCATAAGCTTGAACCAAAACAAGAGCAGTAATTCCAGCGTCTCTGTTGACACATTGCCAAAGGCCTAAGTGTTTGCGCAAACAGAATTGGTTAGTGCAAACGTGGCGCGGAGCGGGCGGTGCTGACTCCCGGGGCTGCAAACACGCCGAGTCGGCGCTGCCGTCGGCCGAACGTAACAATTTTCCGTTAGCTTGCACATTTTTACGAGCAGCGACCGTCTCGGTTCTACGAGCAAATTTAACGATGGAAAGAAACGACCTGATACCCTCCCACCTATACCATACCTACACGAGTTTAATACCGCATCGGGAGTGCGCTCACTTTGCGAAATAAGCTTATTTTTATAAGGCACTGAGCTATTTTAACAGGTCACAGTAATGAATCGAAGTTTTAGAAATTATCATTTCTAAAACTTAAACTAAAGATTGTCGTATCATCTTAAAGTCTATGGGAGTTGAAATTTTCTTAATTTTTGGCTGAAATTATGCTTCTTCGATTGTCGTGACTAAGAACGATCTAAACATTATAGTTATTTTTAAGATAAAACAAAATGGAGTAGATTTAGTCAGCAGCTTGCTTTCAATGTAGCATCATGTCTCGGGTGGTAATTTAGCGCAGCAGTCTCGGGCGAGTGCTCCCACCGCTACGTGATCTCCATACGCCGCCACTAGCCGTCCATCTTTAAACCGCACATACATGCCTTCAAACGATGGCTGTAAAATCGAATCACCCGTGCCATGCCCGTCTGCTAGCTATGTAACTTGAATGCCTGGCAGAGCTGATTGGCTCATATTTCACGACAAATATCTTACAGTGTTAAATTTGATGCTGTGTTACCTAAACTGATGTAATGAAAATTATATTAATTAGGAGCATAATCAGACAAAGCCTACCTAACGTAGTACAATAAATGATTTGACTTTGACTGCCGGATATTGCAAGACAGGAAATATGCAAGATTCACTGTAGAATTCTGCAATTAGGTAATACTCGTCTATCTTGGTATAATGTTTTACTGACTGCGAGTGTTTGCATAAAATATGTTATGTAGTTGCCTACATAGATGTATCAAGTTGATGCAAACGTTCATAATGCTGATAACTTTGTTTTTGACTTGAAGGGCACAACGCATTAATTCAATTCTTTGGTTGGTGATTCATGCATTGTACGTCCTTTGAGTCCAGTCATCTTGATAGTATCTCAAAATATTATAATGCATTACATTCCATTCATGCGTTGCATATACCTAACGGAACGATATGTAAAATATGGATTTGTTTATGCAACACTAAATCATTTTTTTTCTGGGCTAGTACAAAATGCCAAAGAACCTCATAAAAATTCAGGTAGCTTCCATATATTGGCCTTTAATTTGATCGGAATACTAAGAATCAATTTGGGGTCGATCGGCATTCGCAAGTGGAAACCTCGCTCAAGGTCGGTGGAATTTGTACGATATTATAGGGTGATAACTACTGCATACTGATGTATACTTGTCTAAGGATTTTTGTGTAAATAAAGTAAAATTTTGTAATCATTTTATAATTTGTTAGTGTAAAAAAGACGTTACTGTTGTCTCGTGTTTTTTTGAACATAAATATCGTTTACAACTACTGATATGGACAAATTTTTAACTCACTAAGATTGATCTAAAGACCAGAGAGACCTTAAAATAAACCAGTTGTGATGTTCACCAGGAACAAAGAGAGATGTGTAGTGGTTACAAAGAAAACAGTTCCCTCGTTTCACTGCATCGATATCTTATCACTGTTATCGGCCGCTTTATCAAAGAACCTGTCGCGTTATTACGGACCCACTATTACATACGACTGTATCTTCTTGTGTCAATAAAATTTAGATAGCAACACGGTGTTTTGATGGAAACGGCAAGAACTAGCTCGCCTGTATCGATTATGTATATATCTCATGTACTTATTCATGTTATGTACACACATTCTTGTACTAGCTAGACGATAGCAAGGATTACGTGGCATAAAGATTAGTTTGTTAAAACGTTTACTTACAAAAGTAGACCTATGTAGTATGTAATATGTTATCTCTCATCGTTTGCCGTCTGCATTACGTCATGCCGCCAAAAAAGTTGTTTACACCGAAACTCAGTGAGTATTCTGCCACGTAAAGGCTTACTTACAAGTAACTGGCTTTACACCAACGGCTGAACGGGCAAAAACCGCTGTCAAATCCAATTCCGATAAGTTGTTAACTAATTCCATTAATCTTGGACGGGATTGTCGCGGCATGGCTTCCTTTGCTCCAATTTGGTCGCAAGTCGTACAGCGAACAGGAAAATCGATCATTCATCACGTATATAAGTATGTGTGCTCGTATAGCTCGTGTTATCTGACGCGTAGACAACATGTAGGCAATAATTACAGCCCGACCCGCGCGACCTTGATATTATAAACGATGCCAATATTTTTCTAACTTTATTTATAGCCGATTTGATTCGATACACAAGTGAGGCCAATCAAAAATTGCAAACTGGTTGCGGGCCGCTCGTAAACTTGGCAGTGTTATTTAATAGCTTCATTTAGTCATATGATACGGCATTTAGTACACTTATAGATTAGTCGATTGCTTGTTTTCAACTTGAGTTTTTAACTTGTAAGTAGGTATATGATTAGCTTTTAACTATTCGCCGGGATTCTGTGCCACTGCTATCTCGTCAATAAGTGTGTAATTTTGTGGTATTTCGGCAGCACATTCAATAAGATAATATAATCTTTCAAATTACTGTGTTTACAGCCGAGCAGTTGTCGTAGTATTTGAGGAACCCCGTCTCACCGGGCGGTGTTATTACGCCCATATGCAATATCCAAGTAGTTTATCCCTCTGTAAATAGCTGCAGGCTTGTGCACGTTTACGACGCACTTAATATATACCGCACTTTCCTTTTGAGTAAAGTTTGATGTGCCCGCGCTGTTAGGACTCGACTCTGCGCTCGGATATTCGCTTTGGGAGAGCTCGTGGCGTATTACATTCACTTGATTAATACAAAAATACAAATACAAAATCATTTATTTGCCAAAGAAAATTTGTCACCAAATGTTTCGAATCCTCTGACCTCGTGGTAGCCGTTAGGCTGTGTTACGAGGCCAGAGTCATCTCCCAGTATGTTTCTAATTTAATTATTATTACGTCTTATGAGCTAGGTTACAAACAATGTTTTTATTTTATTTTAATATCTAACTACCCTCAATATGTGTACAAGTTCAAGTGGTAAGACAACAAACAGTGTAGGCATGCAATGTAGGCAGTCACTCACACACGCACAATCGTACAACTCGCTCGCACCATCGACTTCATAATCAACTGACGCATAGTGTGAACACTACTTTGAAATTCATGTGTCAAAATAAATCTATGTATTATGTCAGCCACCAGTATCTTTCGATACATATATGAAGATGCAATTTCATATAGTAGATTAGTAGTAGCTAATGCAATGTTTGTCATTTCTAATCAATTCTGTCTAAGATAATTTGACTATATCTCCCATTCTTATTTATATATCACTATAAAAATGTGTACATACAAGTAGGCACTCTCAAACGTGGAAGTGTAAGTTGATTTCCCAATTCTCGAACATCAATATAACGACGACCCTTTCCTGGAGGGGTGGTAATTCTGTCGAACGTGTCATGTTGTTGCCAAGGGCCTTCGCTCGAGAAAATATCGAACAGGAAAACGAACTCCACATACGTTTTAAGGCAAATAATACATTATATTTACTTACCTATAGTTAACATTGTAAGTTATTTTACTCGTTGTTATTACATAACCACACTTGTTACTGGGGAAGCGTGTTTGCTCATTTTTAATATTCAACATCTACACGCAGGCATTTGAATCGCTAATTAGTTTGAAGTGTGTGCTACATTTTGTATTTCCCGGTGCCTAACAATCATCTCTGCAATTTATTACATGTTGATACATTTATTATACCTACCTTGTGTTGCAAAACTATTTTAAAACTTCTTTTATGACCAAAGATGATAACTTTTTAAAGATTTTTGTCTCCCACTGCGATCACAATCATACTAGAAATAAACCAAATTGTTTTAGGCATTTTATAGAAGTTATTTTTTAATAGCTGTAGGTTTAGAGGAGTAGTGTAACTATGTAGTGTATTCAGTTATTTACTAACCTCATTCACACACTCACGTGATATTTGCCTCGGACGGAAGCGCTGTACTGTAATGCTCTTGTAAACAACTACTAAACTTACACAACATGACATGTTAGTGTCTACCTCTTACCTACGTATACAGGATTTCGTATAGTAGGTGTGGGTTCTACAAAATAATAGAGTTAAGTCAACAAGTTATTCGAACAGCTATTTTGCCAGCCATATGCGCTGAAAGCAATACATAGGTGATAGTTATTGCTGAACAATATTCAAACAATTGCGATTTCCTAGTACCTACCCAAATAATGTACCTACCTAAATATGCGTTTTGATACAAAATACTACAATGACTACTTAATTAGGTAGCCGAGAAATACGAAAAACCATTTAATGTGTGATGAAACCAAATCTCAAATGATTAAGAGCATTCGTAGACATGTTTCTAATTGTATCTCACAACTCTGATAAAAAGTGTGAACGTCATGCGATTAGTTTGTGTACTCTATCAATATGCGCGTAGGTTCTTATCTGTTTTTTTTTAATACAATACATTTAAAAAATCTCCAAGATGTTTCTAGAAACTGAACAACGTGTTCAACGAAGAGACAGTCACGCTCGCGAATGTTAAAAACTAGGACACCTCTCAGCGAAAAGGAGTGACGGCAACACCAGCTAGTTATACCGGCCAAGTGCATTGACCCCGCTCATGAAAGGATAAAGCGGCGGGGCTCGCAAAAACACGAGCTGGAAAATACTAACCCTAATTATATATGTATCTATGTTTTTTTATATTTATTGTACGAGTGTGAGCAGATGGACGCGTGCTGTAAGTTTATTCTTGTCAGAGGTATTTTTACTAAGTGTAGTATAATTATACTATGTAACACAATTAAATTCGTAAGGCTTAATTTACTACCCATTTACTTCGTGTTGAATTGTTAAATAAATAGTATAGCTGAACCAACACAAGCGCATTCATCTTTCGCAATTACAGTTACGCTTTGCTTGCTTCGTCAACACCATTTGTCATTATTATTAAGACGTTGCTCTCACTGTCTTATCTTTATAATTTACAAAACTTTCCAAAGTAACAAGTTTCCTCCCTATTTTCTCAACTTTGCTCTAAACTCTTTAAGTCTCCAACTTCTGTAGTCAGAAAACTTGTATAGTTCGCAAAGAACATTGTTCAAATATGAGGGAGCTCCACATAGCTAGGTTCGTCGCTCGCAAGTGAGCCATTGTAGTATGTAGGTATGCGACACAAATACAAAGCATGTCAACCACCTTTCCGGACCCCATATCCATTCAAAAATATTCATAACTTGGAAACTAGATCGGGCAAACACCGCGTCTCGCGTGTAAAATTTGAACGCAGTCCCGTCTACTTTGTATTCGGAGTTGTTCAACTGCAATCGTAAAATTTTATTCTGTGTACTATTGCTTAGTGGCACGCTCCCTGCAGAGTGAATGACCGTCTCTAGACGTGAGTAAACGCAAATGAGCACTCTCTGCATGCACCGCCCGGCTCTAGCATCTGCAGCGGGACATCACTACGGCCGCTCTACGAGCAGAATACAACCACACGCATACTCTACACCACTACAGTTTATAATTTTCTGTAAAAATATCAAAAAACGACTCAAGTAATGTTAATCTTCTCAAGCAACGGTATGTGCCGAAATTTTTCCATTTAATTTCGAAGCTTTAGCGAGATTATTTTCGGACAAAATTCGACTACCGAAACATAATCGCCTCGATGTAGGTAGGTACACAATCTCTCCGTGGAACGCAAAAAAATTAATAAAGTTGGTGAATTCATTTTGTGAGAAAAAGTGCCCCGGGGAAATCTCTCGGATCAACTCAAAGTCAAGGTACGAATATTTATGGGAAACGTGACACCGAATATTCTCTGGCAGGCGTAATTTCGGAGCCGAGTCTAATTTACTTGTATCCTCATTATGGTCGTCTGTCGTCGAGAACCTTTTAGTGGGCACGGTAATTTATTCAAGGGGCTCGTTATCAAGATGTAATGCCGTGTTATTATATGCGGCAGGTGGGTAATGGCTGCTCTAAGCGGATGCGCTCCCATCGAGAATGCATCGGAGGAAGTAATGCCACTGCGTTTGTTGATGTTTTCCGCCGCCGACGCCGCCAGAGCCGTGCTATTTTTTCATGCGAGTCTTGGAAGGTTTATTCTTGACGGGCAAATAAATAACGAGGATTCCGGATGTCCACTATTAAGTGGCGGATATGTTGCTACCTTGATTGATAGAGTTGCTCACAAGAAAAGCTGAGAGGAACTTGTTGCGGGCGGGAAATTTGTAATCGTCAACACTCAAAACGATATAATAAAGTATTCAGATCATAGTATTATGTTATATTTAGACTCCAAGTCTATTTGTACAATATTGTAATCGTGTAATCTGCTCAAACTAGAGCCATTTCTATGTTAATATTGTCCGAGTAGTGTACTCATCCCAACATTTACGTTAAAGGCACTTCCGCCGGGAACAACAACTTAAAACACATTTTAATAAGAGTTTTCTCGTCTCTTGGGTCATGTGAATACAATGCTAACAGTGTTGCTGAATATTCGCAAACTCTTCCTGCATAGAAACACCGTGGCCAGGCACGAGGACAGTTGCTGTCTGTGTGCGTCACTCGTATTTTCCGACCGCGTCAGTTCGATACATATTTACGGTCCGCAATCTCACCTCTCATCTATCACATTAAACAGCGCTCGCGCGCGTTAATCGCTGTTTACACACAAAACACGAAGCGAACTAAGAATACATAGTTACGAAATTTATCGCCTTGGCCTTTTTTCACAGGTTGCGTGTGACGCAATGTGGTTGAATGAACCCTCCGTGGACTCGAGTGCTCATCATCCGCCGAGCGACTGATCGACAACGCTCGTTATTCAACTTTTATATCCGTGTACCTAATAAACGTGATTTAGCGTGCCCACTGCCAGCGTGAGATCTACTCGATTAAATAATCTCCTATTAAATTCCCTTCATAAAAAACGCCTTATACGTAATAGATCTCGAAAGACTGGTACCCTTTTACGGACGAAGCTAAAGGAAATTGGAAGACGTGCGTTTCCTAATAAAAGGCCGTGAAAAATGTCTATCGTGACAACATTAATCAGGGACCCGCTTTGATTTTCCTTTGCCGGGTAATTTGGTTGGAGGCGAAAAGGTTTCGATCGATTCATCTTCGCCAGTGATAAAAGAGAGAAATGGAAGATTTATCGTTGAAAATAAATTCCGGGAACTGTTCGAGCTTAAATGATTCGGTGCCGCGAGCGAAACAAAATTGACGCAAACAAGCTTCATCTAACCAGTTCAGTGGAATTCGCAAGAAACCTGATTTCCAAATTGACCTAACTCAGTGGCCCGGTTGCGACGCTCGCCGTCCTGTATCCCGGGCTCTTTGGCTTTTCTGCCATCGTTTAAACCCCCCTTCGGAGCCATCGAGCTCGACCACGCGTCTCCAATTCCGAAGACACATCGAATATGTAAAATAATTCTGCTTGGAGGTCGTACGACAGGGCGTTTACCTCGCCGCGCCACGTTTCTGCTCAAATTGATCCAGATTCCTCTTACAAAAGGCACTTTATAGAAGGATTCGATTCGATATCGCTCCGTTTCAGTTTTGTGAACGTGATGGATTTCTTTTGTTCAGCTTACTTGTACTTGTGTAGCAGCTGTAGAAATACATTTCGGAGTTGTGGTAAATCGATGACTAGTCCACACAAAATAAAATTGTGAAACGGAGTTATTGTACGTATGTCTCGTTTCTCAGAATTGCTTTGTTTCTTTCGGGTATGTAAAACGAACGTGTATCACTGAAAGCGAGTCTAATAGAAGCCACAGTAACTAAAAATACGAGATCATCCGTGTTGAGTTGATAAACACGCATATTTCTCCGAAATAAACTGCGCCGGGGACGTGCATAGTGCAAAATGAAATAAAAACACGCACGTGCGCCATCCGATATGCATTTAGCTCGAGCATACGCGGCGATGAAAAAAACATCATGAATAGTCAGCAATCAGAGCGATTGATCTCGCTGATGTATCTCTGCCTGTTGTTGGTTGTAGCGCGGAGCTGCAGAGCTGTCTCGTTGCTGGTCTAGTGGACTTTCTGTGAGTAAACTAGCTTATATATGTAAGCCGTATTAGAGAAACACCGAGTTGTAACCCTCGTCCCATTACTCACGTATAGTGTAGCAAAGTCATTTGATATAGGGTACATATCTGTAATGCGATTTCAATGTATTTGAGTCACGCTAATGCCTAGGGCCACGAAAGTCAGTCGGTCAGTAAAAATAGCACATTAAAATGTTATTATTCAAATGTATGTATGTACCTGTATGTGTTTGTATATGTTACGCATGTCTGTACAAATTAATCAAATAGGGTCGCAGCCGACTTATATTTGTAGATCTTAAGAGTTCGCCGAACTCAGCGTACACGTGTAAAAGTCAGTCTTGATCTGTGATACATTTAGGTATCGGCGAATTGATGTCGACCAAATAAAGAAGTTATCTGTAACCTCAGCCCGTGCTTAGAATGTGCTCGTTAAAGTTTATTGTTGTTTTTGTGTGCGACACAAATTTGGAGAAAGCACGCTTGTATAATTATTTCGGCCCTACCGTACTTCGTGCGTTTAATCCATGTCGCAAGCGAGGCAACACAAAGTGGCGCGGCCGGAAAGCGATCCGCTTTCATTCGCTTTCTCGTCGGACTGGCCACGAACCGGCGCATGGCAACAACAATACCTCTACAGATATACTGTTAGTGCGGCTGTCTGCTTCGATTGTACCTCGCTGCCACGCTGCCTCGCTCTGCACTGGGAGTGAACGAGGGTGCATCTGCTCAATGTATTACTAAATGAACAGGTTGTCCGAGTGAGCATAATTTTTGCGACTGATGTCGCGTCTCCTGCCAATAACAGACCAATAAGAATCACAGTCATAAACAAGCTCGCACTACTCCCAAAGAATAATGTGTCCAATATAGACGGAAGCAGTCTCAAACAACACCCAATATTGCGGTTATATTTCATAGAATCGTGCGACCCATTTACGAAAAATCGGAACGCGAGGGACCATCCCCCTCCGCAAGGAAAGCCGTGTACTTCCGCACTCCATAACAATAGCTAGGTATGTATGTAATGTTGCTTCTCGCAGTTTCCTTTACTAGGGGTGTCTACTCGCATTTAGGTTTATTCCAACTTACGTGTATGTTACGTATAAACGTATGCTCTCTCTTGCACTTCTCCCGTTTACATTTTTTTTACAATTTATTTAGAACTTTACGGTTTGTTTGAACTAATAAATAAAGTAGGCGTCGTGGGTTTCAATGTACATAATTGTTGGTAAAGCATGTGTTAAAAGGCTATACATACTTCAGATTTTTTGATCCAAAATCAGTTAATTCATCGAGCCATCAATAAATTACCTGATTCATGCAGTCATTGGTTGACAATTTGATTTAGTTGTTTGTTCTAGAAACTGCGCTAGTGTGACATATAATATGAAACCTCACCCGCTCTGACGACCCTATCCCACGATACACTAACAAGCATCCACACGCAGTACATGTATGAGTACATACATACAGCTTTGGTCGGTGTTTGCGTGACCTGTGCGTTGACCCGGCACCTCGTGTGCTTGCAACACTACTCTTGCCACTGCCTAGAGCAATCTTTGCTCGCAGACGCTACTGGCTCACTTGACGCGAGAACTAATGCTATGTGACAGGCAAACATGAACGTGTGTTTAGTGAAGATTGAGCTGAGATGAATCGTTTGAGCCCATATCAAAATACATATTCTACTTTTACAGTCATCATGATGATGCATGTATTCTAAGAACTTCCGTTCATTGATGCAAAGTTCACTGCTAAAATGTGTGAAAACACGTCTTGCTTAGATTGCAGCGATGCTTAGTAACAAGCGGGCTGAACATAAATATATGATATGAAAACAAACTTTGATCTATATTAAGTAAAAGTGTTGTATATGTAACCCTGTATTATGAAAGCCACTGCAATATATGAGGCGGCCACAGTTCGCTCGTCATTTTGCACTTTGAGCCCGATGTCTTTTGCGTGTGTGCCTTTTATTGTCTTTTAGCTACAGTCTAGCGCACTACTGTTTCTTATCGTAGTTGTTCAGCTTGTGTGATATGAATTCTTCTGAATGGAGTTATAACTACATACATGTTTTATTATTTAGTGCAATATCTGCTAATAATACTTCTTTATTATTATTTTTTCATGTTATAGAAATAACAGGTTTTCTTTACCAGATAGCCTATCCATCATTTCATCTGGCACGTTTCGTTTAGCCCAAAGCTGTACTTACACGTAACGGTCCACGTCAAAACTACTAACGCTAAACTGTATGTTAACACGGAACTACATAGTTAATAGATATTTGTATAATCCAGAGATGACGCATTTCTTTAATGACTTCAATTAAATTAGGATAAGTGGTATTCTAGCTCAATGCGGCTCAATGAATAATTGAAATAGGTATAAATTAAAAAGGTTGAGAGAATTGCACTAGCATAACCCTGTGTTATGGATAACAAACTCTACTGACTTATATCGAGTCGTCTACTGCATCATGATGTCGTAGCGAGAACCCCACACGTGGTACTTTGATCTCACACGCGTAATGAGCCCGACATTACATTAAAATTGTACACACAGTTATTAATTCTGTATGTGTGCTAACGGTATGCGGGTAGCCGTATTCAGAGTGCTTTATTAATTATGTATCTCTCTATCGGCCAATTTCTACTTATGTTTGCATTGGTAATTTGGTTTACAGTATATTGCATATTGTGCTAGATTAGGCTCGTGTTATTTTGTTACAAGTGACAGTATGAAGTGAATCTTTGCTTTAATTACAAAATATACCATTTCAGATGTACATAAATACTGTGTATTAACATGATATTGCATAATATAACTACATTTTGTATGAATAATGTTTGTATCGCCTTGGGTATTTTATTCTTGTCAGTTTGTTGCAAAATTATGCCTCTATCATTGTACAATTACAAATTAGCGACAAGGCAACATGAGTGTTTTATTACGACTTCTACTAAAGTGCAACGTTGCCTATTGTCGCATTACATATTATTCCCCCAGCTCAGCAAATCAAGCGCCTATCGCAGAGTACTAGCGTAGGTTACGACATGCACCTGATAACGTTGATTGCAACATTGTTTACACGTTACATTCTCGGAATGCTATTATCATATCTACCTAACAATTAGCATTAATGCGCTCGAGACCGGCTTGTTGCTGTGTACTTGTTGCGACTGCTACTAATCGATCCTGTTATCTCTTTATAACGACATGTGCGTTATGAATATGTACATATTGTACATATAACGTTTTGATTTCCCGGTTCAGACAAACTTTGTATATGCTGGAAAATGGTGATGCTCAATTATGGTATGAGCAGTGAACAGTCGTTAAGCCATGTCAGAGGCCCTTAGGGCGGCTTGATAAACTCTCGACACCAAAGTTGGTCACTATCATTCGATAAGAAGAAGTGAACAGCTGTGAATAAGTTAAACTATTTTTCTACTATTTTATTGTTGAACTGTGACTTTAGAGCCCTTAGACCTAATCAAAAGGATCGCAAGGGAAAATACTAAAACAATTCATGATACCCTAGGTGGGATAAGCATAGGTGGCAGCTTTCAAGTTGCGTACTTTTGTAAATGCTTCATAAGAGAACCCTAATAATAACTTGAATACTTGCAAACATTGTGTAAAGGTAAACTTGAATATTTGCAATCCCAAAACTACTCAATGTAAATAGTATGCCAGTTGCACCCCTGTGGAACATAGTAGATTCAGCCAGACGAATGCCACCGCGGCAGGTTTGCAATAATAATACTGAAAGACATCCCCCTTCTGCCTAGCTCGCTCGCTCACTGAATGCTGATGCACGGAAAATAACGTATTGATACTTGATGTACAACTTAAATATATTTACCGTACGTTTAACTGATAGATTTACATTTAAGTATTAGCAGCCATGTACCGTTTTGCTGAAGGCCTCGCCACTTCGCTTTGTTGTCAAAACTGTTTATTTAAAAGCAGCGTATCCGCGTAGCCAACCAACCTACTTACCTAAACGCTGATGCGTTGGAAACTGTAAACTTGAACCACTTGGAAAAAGTTTGCCCCGTCACACTTCCGTATTGATTTCTGCCGACTTTGAAAATGCTATATTGTTTACACACTAATTTAACTGGGTCACAATTAACACGTTTGATATTTTAATTACAATGTACATAAATGACTTTTACCTATTTTGCACACACGTTTGAATAATTTATCGACATAATCATCATAGATTTATTGAGTTAGCGTAATTTTGTGTCATCATTTATGCATGCAGCGCGTTGCCAAGTGTGGGATTTGTTATTCCTTTATCGATTCATGTTTGTGAACGTCGAACAGTTCATTCAGGGCAATAAAGCGGTTATTTACTACTTGGAGTGTTGTTCCAAGTTACATAACGGCTCAGTATATCAATTAGCGCAGTTATTATTAACGCAGCAGTATCTAGTCGCACGCTAGCGTCGATATTGCGTCGCATTCCGAGATGGTGACAATAACATTGTGAGAAATTTACAACACAAACGGAAACGCATCAAAAACTAAATATTTATAAACGCCCCATAATCACTGTTATTAGTTCCTCTTAACCATCATGACTACATTCTCGTCTAATAAAATCTGTAACCTGTTCTTTCTTATATAGTAGCTGTTGTAGTAATATGCTGTCATTTTATTTGCATTGGTGGCTCATATGAGCGTTTTATTGCTCAAGTGCGCATTTTACTATCGTTATTGCAAAGTTATTTGTATTGCTTGGATACGAAATCTTTGTTGTTATTGGATAATAGATCGATGAATCGAGATCTGATGGTCCATTACTAAAAGTTCACATATATTCTGGCCAATAGGTAGTATAGATGATCTAAAATTCATATAAAGCGAGTGGTAGAGTAGCGAAGCATCAAACGAATGGAATCCACCGCGCGCAGCGAGTTGCGGAAGCCAGCCAACCGATGTTTTTGCTTTTGTCACTCGCAATCGCCGCGAGCCGTTTCCCCCGTTTGGGAGGTTTTGTATCGAGCTAAACTTTTTATTTTGGCCGCCGGAACGTGAAACAAAACGAGCGCGCTGCAGCCTCTGTCCGCGGGCACAAAGCGGCGCGCCAACAAATAACGCCGATACAACTCGCCCTTTGTCTCAAATTGGCCAAATTATATTGTAAACTAGCCTCCGGCGACCCCCTGCTCGCCTGTTTGTATCTCGTAATGATCAACGTTTATGTTTGTACAGCTTACTTAACCAAACTCGCTTCACGTCATCAACGTAAAACATTATCTGTATGCAGTAGCTACAGCTACCTCGTTAACAATTCTGGGCTATCTTGAATCTAAAATATCATCAACAAACAATAATAAACCAGACAATAATTCCATTTCTGAGTAAAACCAAGTAACCGCAAAACATGAGCCATCAATTTCGTGGAACGAGATCGATCGATGAAAGTTGCCTTCGCAGGGCCCACTTACCTTTCCCTTCCTACGAGTATCTTTACAAATAGCTTCGGACAAAAACGAGACGTTTCGTTTTTGTCTAGTTTGTAAACTTTTTTGCCCAATCTGTCCTCGCAAATAATTGGATGTTAGATACTCGTCAGTTCTGTCTATAGTTAATTGAATTTTGGTTCATTCATTCTATTCTAAGATATAAAGAATTTAGTGAAACATTTAGATATGCCCTGAAGACGTGCTCAAATAATAGTGGTCTAAAGTAGTATAGTTAGTAGAGCATGAATAAAGGTGGACACAACAAACCAGAAGGGTGCAGTGTAGGCGCTTTTCATGCGCCGAGCTCGTTGAGCCGATAATGGCGATAACGACAGCTCTATTGATCGGCCACTTCTAGCCGCAGAGTGGATAGTAATGAAGCGCGGCCAGAATGCGGCCTGGCTGCCTCCCGACCGACCGACCGTGCGCGCACACACGGTGCAATGTGCATCCTGCATTAACTTTACTGGTTCTATCATTAGGCTTATGTACGAGGATATTACTGTCACAGAGAGATAGTTAATACTCGTAATGGTAATGTAAATGTGTCGCAAATCTCGTAGCCATTTCGGTTACACGTGTCTGTTACTAAATAGGATTACTAATAGGTCTCCGTGAAGTTGTCTGCAAATTCCCAGCGGTGTGGTGGCATCGCGTTTATTTCTGTTAATTCGCTATCCCTGCGGTGTCGCGGTGCTGGTGAGGCGAGTGGTCCGGCGCGGGGTGAACGGCCGGAGCGCGTCGCCGCGATCGAACGCGCGCCGGCCCTGCCCCACTTACACACTCCATGCTCACTGCGACCTAACTCGTGCACACCAAGGACGAGGCACTTCACCATCACACAAATAATAAAAAAACATCACACTAATCAATATTATACAAAATATGTAAACTTCGCAGCACTATCTTTTTTGTATGTTCATCGGTTAATATACCAGTATGTAGAAGTCCGATATTGACATACTAATCACATAAAATGATATAGTAACTTTCAAAAAGGTCAAAGGGTTTTTTCTATTCACAAAATGAGATGTTCTTTGAGTAGGGTAGAGCATAAAATAAAGCCTAGCGAGCGTGTGTGGCGAGTTTTGAAGTTCTTGCAAAGTTGGCGCGCCCCTTGCAGTAAGTCTGCTTACACTGCACGGAACTTCGCAGCAAGCAGCAAGTAATCCGTCAAAAACATCGCATACACGTAGCCGAGTAGCCAACAGTTTTAACCAACTTAAACTGCTTTAGTTGCCGTAGTTTCGGACGGAATTCCACCCCGGGAGGGGGACCAGCGCGCACTATAAATATTGTACTCAAACTTCGCAGTTGGCGAACACATATTTCAAATTGACTTTTTGAACGGAAGTTTGTTTTCGAAACAGTTTGGGTAACTGTTTTGTTTGTCGAAATGCGCGGTTGTTTGTACCGCTGTAATCACGCCAAGTTTAGGGACAGGTATAAATGTACCTAGCTCCGCCCCCACTCTGCACACTAGTCGGAAAATTGAGTTTTCCAGTGACACACGAACAGCGTTGGGTGCACGCCACACACATGTCATAATGTGAATCAGTTATTTACATAAGTTTCAGCGGAACTAGTGATTCCGGGCACGAATGGCGGCCACAAACAGTTTTACCAATACTGGCCGATACAAACGTACAATAATTCAGCCACTGACTGGTTATTGTGCGAGATAACGGCAAATGGCATTTCGTAACACGACGATAACCTATTTAGAGTATTTAGTGCGCAATCTGCCGCACCCTGTGTTTATCTACGTTAATTTATTACAATAACCACGTTCAAGTTTGGCCATTTCCCTCCGACAACAAACCGACTAAACTTTGCATTATGTAGTAATATTTCGCCGCAATACTGCTAAATCGACGGCTAAACTAATGTAGGGACAAGATAATAGGTCACTTTTGACAGATGTCAGTTTTATATTCATAGTGAGGTGACCTGCTTAAAAACATCGATTAAATGAATGAATCGATACAGAATTGAAACATATGTGAATTTTAAAAATGATCATGCGAATCCCTGTCCCATTATTATTTTTTCTTTCATAAATTAAAGGAGCAAAATAAGAAATTTTTTTTGTTAAATTACGTAGGTACTTGACCTACGTAATTTAACAAAAAAATTGCTTTTATTCACTAGAACTATCGGAACTGCTATCTTCATCACTGCTGTCAGCACTCAGAGATATTATTAATTCATTTTCAATAATATTGTCTCTTCTCACATCTCGTTCAAAATTCTTTCTATTTAGTTATTTTTTTGTATTTTTATAGTTAGTTAAAAGAATAATAAATATGTATAATTAGGTTTTACTATAATCACAACGTGGTTATAAATTTATGGTAATTTTTCTTCACAAGTAATCATTGCATTCGATTCAACTTACAATCCTATCAGCTTTCGATTTTTAGAGTAACATCCCTAGTGTTTAAAAAGAAAAAGGGTTGACTGACGCAACATTGTAACGACGTTCAGTTCTTTAGATCAGAAATTGTTTATTATGTTTAGAATGGTTTATTAGTGAAAGCAAATCGTAAAATTACTCGTATCGGTCATTATTACAATAAATATGTAAACGTAATTGAAAAAAGTTAAGCAATTGTGCAGTTCTTATTTTATGCCCGCCGTTACAAGGTCACGTTGTTGAATTTTGATGAAATGTCAAAAGTGACCTATTATCTTGTCCCTACTATAATTCCTAAATTAAATTTCACTATTGCGCCATGTGGATTATCTATTTCGTCGAAATATTAATGAGATATTAAAGTTTATCAACGCTCTCGAGTTTTAAGCGGTTATGAGTATTCCAACTGATATCGAGTGTTGTGGAATATTACTCGAAAACAAAACAAAGTATGCACACAGCGATATCAGTACTATTCAGTACGTATGTAGCTAAACCTACTGGAACAATCCATTTCAGTACACTCGTTGTCCGTATGAGTGAACGTGATAGCACAATATGCAGTATCATCCAGATTCTTTGCGTAACATAATAATCTAGTTAAAGGAAGTTTCCTCGGTCCCGATGTTAGTTAATGCAAAGGTATAAGTAATAGTGGAGCGACGCGAGCAGGAGTCAGGGGGGACGGGAAACTTAGTTGCAAAAGATTTAATGGAAGTTAGTATCTCTTTGTTCTCAGTTTGGCACTCGTCTGCCCGCCGCCGCGCGCCGCCCGCCGGCTCCCGTTTCATAACTTTACGCGGCTAGGGCTGTGACCCGACCTATACTCGCTACACCAACACAACTAATGCACTTCACTACTGTAACCTTTTTAAGATGCTTTACCTACTTATTCTTAGGTAGATAAGTAAATGAAAGAAAGAGGCTGAGAATGATAAGGTTATTTATTAAAAGAAATAGTTTTCTAGGTGTCACAGAGCCGGAAGGGCTTTTATATTGAAAACAGAGAACAGGATAGGTACATTACAGTTTTATAATAGATAGTCTAAACAGGTTATTTCTTAAGGATACTTTGTAGGAGATAGGTAAAATACAATATAATAAACGCAGTGCCTGAAGGGCTAAATAAACTTACAGGATGTAGATTTTAGTACCATAAATGGGCGCCTTAGTTACTGAATGCCAGCTAGATCAGCAGTAGAAGCTATTCAGGGTGTGTTTCGAGCCTACATCACTAGTTTTGCAACCATATTTCAATTAAAATGTTAATGGACAATACAATAAATTTTGAATGTGGGTAGGCTCGGCCTACCCACGGTTACCCTGAGATACAGATGGCCCGGAGCCAGGTGCTGCTGCAGCGGCGCAGGGGGTTGTTTAGGCAACCCTCAGGCTGCGGAGCTGACCAGCAGACCGTCGGGTGTAGTGTAGTGTAGCGAAGGTGGAGGCACCCTCACTTGAGTTTCAGAGGTAGTATAAAAAACCCTGTGAGCAAGGAATAAATCACTGATCACAGTTTTTCAGGTGAGCTATAGATAAATTGAAGGTTTATGGTACAAGTTACTTACCCGAGACGGGGTTGTACAGAAGTTCTGTAGGTAGATCAAAAATATGTGACTATGCAGATTAGAGGCTTTCGGCAGCCAGCTGGAACAAGGTACCGTCGACACAAAGACCCTGTGAGCAAGGAGAACAACTGATCACGGTGTGCACTGATGAACAAAGGGGAAAGATGTAAGCCTACGGATGGTAGACTTACCGGCAGAGGGTTTCAAAGATCGCGCACTTCTATATGTAAATTTTACTATCAGCACTTGGGGTTAAGTCTCCCCGGCGAGTCAAACGAGTAAGGAAGGACAAGCGACTGGTCTCCAGCGAATCTTCTTAGCCAAGAAAGAACTGGAAGCCCCGCCGGCTGGTGCCGGCGGGCTCTTCCCCCTCCGAACCAAGGCCTTCCAGCACCTTCCGTACCGGAGTTGCCGCATCTCAACTAAATCTCCCTTAGTGTGACTCAAATAGGGGTAAACGAAGTTTCCCTTAGACTCTAAAATATGTCAACTTCTACTCTATACCTTTGCTATTTAAGTATGCGACCTTGTTCTCAATCCAGAAGAGCCACAATTATGAAAATGTTAAACGAAACTGAACTTTAAGGAGTACTAATAAAGAAATCGATTAAGATTTGATTTACGATGAGTTTAGATATTTTACAATAGACTATTACTATTTTTATGAAACCAATTATAACAAATTATAATAATGAACTAGATCAAATAATAGCCTAGGTTCCTTTAATTTCGGGATTTAGTTAAGCTGGCCACACTATCTGCAATGACCATGCCGAATCGACTTGGCCCAGAAGGTGACAATGACAGCTAACTGACATTAGGATTGTGTTTGACTTTTTACATTTTCTGGCATCGCACGACTTACGTATTAAGCCAGAAAATGAAAAAACCAAAGGATGCAGAATCCAACGGTTACACTACACTAATAAATTACCACATATAGATAGATAGATTAACTCTTTATTGTTGACACATATTAAAAAAACAGTACATAGAACAAATTGCACCTTAACTAGTGCCACAAGCGGCGGCCTTATCGCTGAAAGCGATCTCTTCCAGGCAACCTTCAGCTGGAGAGAAATAAGCAAAAGAAAAAAAAGAAGAATGTGGTGTACAACAAAAAGGAAAAAAGAAATTTTACTAATATATATACATATATATATATATAAATACGCAATACACATACTTAATATAATAAAATTAATGTTTATATACAAATACATATAATACACAACAAAATATTTAAAGGTGATAGTAGTAGAAATAATAACAGCAATTTTCACTGAAGGGAAGCGAGATAAAATTCCTTTACTTGTTTTTTAAAGGAGTTTTTTAATCACATGTTTGAGATATTCGAAAACGAATAAGACACCTTTTATGGGACAGATTCCGGCAGCGAGACTGAAGCCGAGCAGACCGTTCAAATCGTGCGGAGTCGATTATGCGGGTCCTATAAAAGTCAGATTTTCTCCCGGTCGAGGATCAAAAGCCTATAAAGGATATATATGCGTATTTGTGTGTATGGTCACTCATGCCATACACTTGGAGGTAGTGTCGGACCTCACATCGCAAGGCTTTCTAGCAGCATTCAAGCGTATGACGGCAAGGAGAGGACACTGTCAAGATTTGTACAGTGATAACGGAACTAATTTCACAGGAGCGAGCAGAGAACTGAGAGATATGTTCGACGCGGCAAAATCCAATTTGACTGATGAGATAACAAAACTATTGGCGCTTGAGAGTACAAATTGGCATTTTATACCCCCTGCAGCACCAAATTTTGGAGGTTTGTGGGAGGCAGGAGTACGTTCAGTGAAAAATCATCTTCGGAAAGTCATTGGCGAGAGCACGCTTACATATGAGGAGCTATCAACAGTGCTGGTACAAGTAGAAGCATGTGTTAACTCGCGCCCATTAACAGTCATCAGTGACTGTCCTGATGACCCACTGCCACTGACACCCGGTCACTTTCTGATTGGCGAACCACTGTTAAATGTAGCGAATGAGGAAGTGGTTACTCATAATATAAATTTGCTTGAAAGGTGGAAACTGACCACAAAAATGATTAGAGATTTCTGGTGTAGATGGAGCGCAGAATACATGGTAATGTTAAGTAACCGCTACAAATGGGTGACTCAGCAGGAGGAGGCTAAAATTGGTGATGTTGTCATAATAAAAGAACCCAACTTGCCTCCTGCTCAGTGGCTCATGGGCAAAATTATAGAAACCCATCCGGGCAAGGACTTGATTACGCGCGTAGTTACAATTAAAACGAAAAATGGTGTATGTAAACGCCCGTGTAGCAAGTTATGTATTTTGCCACGTACAAACACTGTAAATTAGTTAAAAAATACTTCTAGATTATTGTGTATACAGTTTTAGTTAGAGTTATAAATAAGTTTCAAAGTAGAAGTTACTTTCAGTTTCATTTTGTATAGTATGAGTTTTTCACGGTGGGCGGTTTAACTTGTTTTCATATGTTTAAAGTTAAACTATATTCTTATTTGTTTTGTATGAGGTTTTCACTGTGGGAAGTTTAGCTCATTTTCAATTGTTTAGAGTTGATTCAAATATGTTTTATGTTTCTATCAAATAAGAGTTTAGTTGCAAATTGAAGTAGTATTAATTAAACATTGGAATGACATGAAACTCATTGGAAACATTCCAATGAGTTTCTGAAATACTCACCATGATGGACTATGAGCAGTGGGGACATGTTACAACAACTATGAACCCGTCAGACTGTGCATCACGAGGTTTAAGACCTAGTGATATAGCCGAACACTCCTTGTGGTGGCACGGACCTACTTGGCTGAACGAAAACTCACTGAAAAAAGAAAAAGTTGAGATACAAGATACAAACGAAGAAGAAAGAGTAGTAACGTTATGTACAACACAACAACCATTTGAAGAAGAGCCGTGGGAAAGATTTTCATCACTGACAAAGATGCTAAAGGTTTTGTCATACTGCAGAAGAATCATGAACTTCAAATCATCAAAGCTGGAACGAAAGAAAATGAAAGAGTTTGTGACTGCAGAAGAAATGAATCAAACATTGAAGAAGGTCATAAAGCAAGTTCAAGAGCGAGAGTTCGAAGAAGAAATCAGAAGTTTAAAGAAGAAAGGTTGTGTCCCGAAGAAGAGCGCTTTGCACCCTCTTTGCCCAATTGTTGATGAGCAAGGGATTTTAAGAGTTGGAGGACGCATTGATTTGTCTGAAGCTAGCTACGATAAACGGCATCCAATAATTATGCCTAGTAAGAATCATCTCACCAAGTTATTAATAGCGGATGCGCACAACAAAACAATGCATGGTGGACCACAACTTATGCTTAATCACCTCCGAGGAACTTATTGGATTATACGAGCTCGCGAACAAGTGAAGAAGCATTACAGAGAATGCGTCACATGTTTGAGATATTCGAAAACGAATAAGACACCTTTTATGGGACAGATTCCGGCAGCGAGACTGAAGCCGAGCAGACCGTTCAAATCGTGCGGAGTCGATTATGCGGGTCCTATAAAAGTCAGATTTTCTCCCGGTCGAGGATCAAAAGCCTATAAAGGATATATATGCGTATTTGTGTGTATGGTCACTCATGCCATACACTTGGAGGTAGTGTCGGACCTCACATCGCAAGGCTTTCTAGCAGCATTCAAGCGTATGACGGCAAGGAGAGGACACTGTCAAGATTTGTACAGTGATAACGGAACTAATTTCACAGGAGCGAGCAGAGAACTGAGAGATATGTTCGACGCGGCAAAATCCAATTTGACTGATGAGATAACAAAACTATTGGCGCTTGAGAGTACAAATTGGCATTTTATACCCCCTGCAGCACCAAATTTTGGAGGTTTGTGGGAGGCAGGAGTACGTTCAGTGAAAAATCATCTTCGGAAAGTCATTGGCGAGAGCACGCTTACATATGAGGAGCTATCAACAGTGCTGGTACAAGTAGAAGCATGTGTTAACTCGCGCCCATTAACAGTCATCAGTGACTGTCCTGATGACCCACTGCCACTGACACCCGGTCACTTTCTGATTGGCGAACCACTGTTAAATGTAGCGAATGAGGAAGTGGTTACTCATAATATAAATTTGCTTGAAAGGTGGAAACTGACCACAAAAATGATTAGAGATTTCTGGTGTAGATGGAGCGCAGAATACATGGTAATGTTAAGTAACCGCTACAAATGGGTGACTCAGCAGGAGGAGGCTAAAATTGGTGATGTTGTCATAATAAAAGAACCCAACTTGCCTCCTGCTCAGTGGCTCATGGGCAAAATTATAGAAACCCATCCGGGCAAGGACTTGATTACGCGCGTAGTTACAATTAAAACGAAAAATGGTGTATGTAAACGCCCGTGTAGCAAGTTATGTATTTTGCCACGTACAAACACTGTAAATTAGTTAAAAAATACTTCTAGATTATTGTGTATACAGTTTTAGTTAGAGTTATAAATAAGTTTCAAAGTAGAAGTTACTTTCAGTTTCATTTTGTATAGTATGAGTTTTTCACGGTGGGCGGTTTAACTTGTTTTCATATGTTTAAAGTTAAACTGTATTCTTATTTGTTTTGTATGAGGTTTTCACTGTGGGAAGTTTAGCTCATTTTCAATTGTTTAGAGTTGATTCAAATATGTTTTATGTTTCTATCAAATAAGAGTTTATTTAAGGTGTTTTGTATTGTGTAAGAACAAGTTCTTGGTGGGCGGTATGTTTGAGCAGATTTGTGGTTTGTAAAAATTCCGATAGATGTCGCTGTACAGTCTTAAAACGCGCAAACTCGCCGCTTGCCATTTCATGTAAGAAAATCAGACAGAGTAAATAAAGTTGAGTTTAGTTGCAAATTGAAGTAGTATTATTTAAACATATATATTACATACTTTCTTTCCAAAAAGTGTTAAAGCCATACACATACCATTATTACTGCGCTAAGTAAATATTTTAAAGATCCTTGTTAACGAGGTTTTGGTGGTTCAGATTATGATTTGTATTAGCAGCACTAGCTTACATGGAAACCTTTAGCATTACAAAGGATGTAATGTTATTTGACGAATGCAAGTAAATTAATTATTGTAATTAAGTAACATTACCATTACTCCTGTTTAGAATTCATAAGCTGATTAGTGCGCCTGTGTTTAGCGGAATGATTGCTGTGCTGTTGCTCGTATAACACACCTCTAATTGTTACAATAACTACCATACGTGTAAACTGCGAAGGCTCATCGCAGTAATTATGCGAGAATTTCTATCAAACGCGAGATAACCCTACACCCAAATGTATATCTAGGGGTTAGTCAAAAGGGAAGTTTTATTGCTCGTGAATTTCATTATAACTTTGCGAGGCTCTCTCTTGCCTTTAAACGAGGATTGTTGTCTAATTTGTACGAATTATGTCGAAATTTCGCTCACGGGAGTATAACTTAGGGCGCGCTGTTGTGAGTCTGGATGTGTAGTTAGTTCTCTTATGGAATTAATGTTATGAGAGAAGGGGTGTGTTATTTGCATACTTCAATGTCAGGGTCTTCGAAGGGGATGGTGATGTATAGCTGCGTCTCATGAAACTAGTTTAGATGGCGACTTTTTTGTCGCATTCGTGAAAGTGTACCCATTTTGTAAAAACACAAGAATAGGGATTTTTTTTGTAGATTTTTATAAATACATGGTGTGTATTTACTTGAACCTCGATATAGCATCACATCTCTACAGCTAGAAGATATTACCTACATGTTATAGGTAGCGGTAAAGTCACGGTTAGCTAAGCACGGAGCACGTACTAACACATACGTTGAAAGTAAATCTACTGCACAGCGAACTGAACAGCAGATTTATCGAGTGCGTTCAAGGCACAGCGAGTATCTCAGTGATTTACTATACAAAGTAGTGCTATTGGATTACACGTTAATATAGACTACAAATAGAGCTGCAATACTTAATATTGTTATGTTAGATGATGCGCCATTTGTCATTGTTTGATGTTTGTGTACGTAGCTCGGTCGTTTAATGTATCTGCCCGCTGTAGCGAAAAAGTCAGCGAAGTGTGGGTGGATAATATCGCATCGGACGTCTCAAGGAGCGCCTCCGAGTAACCAATCAACCGCGTCTTATTTCGTCCTCCGCTCAATGTCGCCGGGTTTTATCCTAGAGGTTTCTGGTTTACGACTTTTCTCCTCGCAAATGCTTTTATCAATCCCAAATAGCCAATTTGCTGTGACAAGTCGACATTTTTTCGCAAAATTGCCTCCGATATTCGTTTGGCTTTGTTTCGTGTTGTTATTTTTATGACTGACTGGGTTTCGTTGTTTTTCGGTGAGCAGCGGTTTCATTGCAGTGCTAAGATTATGGCTGGTCACAAGTTGGGGAAAGTTCCCCGTGTCTGGGTGAGTCGGTCCCCCGCTACTCCCCTCGTGGCAGGCTACAGTTGGCAAGTTTGTCTCTCACTCGGCACTACAACAACTGTATGGGTGTGATGAGAACGGTTCAATATTGAACGATACTCTTGTTTACCCAGCATATTGAAAAAACTTAGTCATTGTGATGTCAATCTATTTTGTACATAATGTTAATGAATGTATGCTAAATTCTTTGTATTAAAAGATGTATACTAGTTTTATTTAGTGTTAAATTCGATATTTGAATCCCAAAAGTTTGTTACCAAGTGCCCATAAATGAGAATAGTTACGGATTCTCTTTAAAGATAATATTGTGATTGTAGCAGCCCTGCTGAGTGCAAGTTAGTCGGTCGTCGGCTGTGTAACTATCGAAGTTGCACACTTTGTTTCCAGTTCGCTTCTAAAGCGAATGCTAAATGTAAAAGAGAAATAACGTTATCGTTCCCAATGTCGACACGGCGACTGCCAACTTTAAACTCCACCAAACTGTCGTCCAGAATGTTTCTCTATTCATTCTCGATGTAAACAAAAACTTGTGTTCAATTCAAATAGGATGCATCGCTTACACTTCCAGACAAGCTATGCATGCCTCGTCAAATCTGATCTAACCATTACAGTAAATGGCATTGTAAGTTATGTGTGACAAGTTATAGTTTAGTGAGATGCATGCGACGAGGCTAGCAGCTAACGAGGGGCTTGTCTAAGTATGGTGTGTACTGGTGTACGCTTGCAAAGCTGGCAAACTACACGAAATTGGGCGTCTACAATCCGGAGGCAAGTTAACGCTCAAGTTTGCCAGTTTGCCTGTATCTTTGATATAACTATGGCTACAAACTCTCCGCCATCAAACTCGGAGCACCAATGAATATTCAGCTTGATCAAATTGCATTTCAACTAACTTCAAAACTTGTTATTGGAATTATTTACCGTCCTGATGTGTATCGCATGATAATGTATCTATTTGTAACTTGTAAATACTCAACTGGAATGACACACAATTAGTTTTATATCTTATCCAAGTGATATATAGACTGCAGAGATAATTTATCGTACCTAAGCTTTTCCAATGGCAGAAAATGGAAAACTTAAAATATTACAGGACCTTATCGGAGCATAAATCAATTTAGTGTAATAAGATCCATTTAACTGAAGACGTTATCACGAGCGCCGGGCCGCCTGTGATTTATTGAATGCCTTGGCTCAGAGATCTAATTAGACCGATTCTAATTGCCCATTGTCTGTGTATCTGCGAGGGATCGGCGGAGCAATCAATACGGAGGCCGGCGCAAAGGGCCCCCTTGTCACTCAAACATTATTGCCGGTGGTGAATTACCGTGTTTACCTTGCGAGCCTCCGCGCTCCCGCCTCCCGTCGATATCTATAATTAAACGACGGGCTCGTGCCCGATCTATTATGTAGCGAGCCGGTCAACCGCGGACAGACCCAGTCTAAACTACCTACCGCGGGCCCTTTCTCTTTGAACAAAGAAACTTGACGCACACTTTCCCAACTACTAGAACGACTTGTACAGTTGTACTGCCAACCGAGGCAGACTTTTGCTCCGTTTGAAAACGGTCAATTTAGTCTGTGTGGCGGTGATTGAACAAGGCGACCCGATTCGTCCCGCTGACTAGCGCGGCCCAAATCTTAATTAAACATCGGCTCCCGTCCGCATCGATCCCACGAACATCACTAATCAATTTCCAACACGAGGAAAGACTCAATTTAGAAAGCGGAAGTCTAGACGCTGGACTGGACTAGACTAGAAGCTATTTCCCGTACCTAACTTAGTTTGAGATTACATTCATTCTTGTCAGATGGCTATTTTATCAAGATGCTGCATTATTATTGTACCTGAGGCACGACGCAGAACGAGCGCACAACACGATAGCTGTCAATTAATTATTCTGAGGTATCCTTACAAAGTACAGCTCGAGTCTTTAATCCGATGCTATCACCATTCATGATCATTCAAATGAAACAGGTTGTACCGCCCTTGCACAGCCCGTCTCCAGCTCGCTAGTGGTCGAACAAAACGAATACACATATCATGTTTATAGACCTTTCATCGAAGTGAGATGACATAGTGCGTGTTTTGTACAAGGAAGAAATGAATTACCACCTGCATTGTTGTAGAATTTTCAAGTGTTGTTTTGCGTTCTTTGAAATTTTTTTATACAAGAATTAAACAAGATATTTATATATATTCAATTTGATAAGAAAGTCGGTCAATAACTGTAAAATTCACAACTTCCACCAATGCCTTACTTTTTCAAACACTGGCTGCCGCTTTCAAAACTAAGAATATCAGTTGAGCGCAGTCCCCACAAGCTAGTTGGAGCACACGAGTGAGTCCGCTGGTAGTTAACCAATCGATAGTTCAACGACCACAGCTAGCACACTCTGGACACATTCTGCGGACCATTGCACTGCACTACTAGGCATCGTTGGAAAACCTCTTTAGGATACTGTTGGCTAATCTGTGACGTAATACGTAAAACTGTTGATTGATAAATTAATTATTTCTAAATGACAAGACGACGAAATCATATTACAGCGTGCGTTTTATGAGTTCGTCTTTGATTTAGACACTTTGAGAAGACATCAAGCGAAAGCCAGTAGGTAAATAAAATAAAAATAAAAGTTTCAGCTTTTACCGTGAGCTTAACGATGAGATCATCCCCCGTACACAGCTATATGTTAGAGCGGACTCCCAGGGGTCTGTGTGCCAGTTAACCAATCGATAGTACGACCACCCCGGGAGGTGGCGATTCCTCGTTTTGTTGCGAACATCGCATCGCCGACCCTCTATCGCTACCAGATAAGAAAACGCTTCCGGAACGTTAATTAAACCGATACCTTACCGGCACACTATACGTACTTATACAGCTTTATTATACCGAGCGAGAATCTACGCTGGGATGCTGGTATTTACTCGTAACGTGCCTTGTTCACGTAAATAATGTATGTGGTATTTTGTACGAGATTTCACTTGCTCTGTATGTATAGTATATGTATATATGGGGTGGATGTTTTAGTCATTTTGAGATTTTACAGTACCTTGCATGCTTTCGTTAAAGTGCACTCAACTCACGATTGTGGTATACAGTTTTGGGTATTGTTACCCAAAACTGTATACCATTTATTAACTGTATACCATATATTTTAAAATTAATTATTATATACCTATATAGATTGGAATTTATCTCATCGATCTCAGTTGATATCGGAGATTACGATCTAAAAATAGGCCAGGTAGTAATTAACTGGTAGATTTAGATCCATAACAGTAAATTTCGGTTCTATTTCAAGTGAACTGTGAACCATATATCGAAAGCTTTTAATGCAATTAACAGTTATTGATCATTAATTGAGTGGCATGATGAAGCATGAATTTGTTTCGATAAATGTACTATCGAAATTTGAGTTCTAAGCTTTCCAGAATATCAAGCGAATGCCAAAAGAAATATACAAGATAAAATGGTCACGTACCGACTGGTTCGAAAAAGCTCGTATTTTTGCAGAAAGAACCGGTCCTTTCAGAGACAGGCTGGGCGGGCGCAGGACAGGGCAGGAATTCCGAAATTCCGATGCGAAGCCGACGGAAATTAGAAATGTGTACGATCTGCCTTTAATTACGCCAAAACCTCTCTCGACCGACGAGTTTCTTTTTCCATTTCCTCGTGAACAGAATCCCCGTTTCCCTCACAAGGAAAGACGGCGTGTGTTTTTGTAACTTCTCTTGTACGCACGCGAGTAAAGTACGGCAGACATGTACGATTTGCAACTAGGTGCTGAGTGAGGCTTAGCTAATAACGGTTTGATTTGCATTTTACCAATGTTACAATTGACAACATTTCATATTTTTTACACTATGATTTTATTTATTTTCCTGAAAGAATACTGCAAAATAAGATATGCGTCTTTTTTATTTTTCCCCTAAGAGCTATATTTTTTTGGATTTTTTTTTTTATTAAAAAGTAGCTTATTCTATAAGGTCGTAAGTGCCAGAGTTAGGTTTCATGAACAAGAATACCAAAGCCATATTCCAGAAAAAAGTGTCTGTCAAAGACAGCGACTGGCGTAACTTTTAATTTAATCTACTTTGGGTAGATTACGGCTGTCAGCCATTGTAAATCCATCTGTTATTTTCATTTTGTTTAAGTAGGTACGTGTTGAAATTGATGAATTAATTTTAGCTGAAAATCGTGGTGAATTATACTCAATCAAAAAGTGAGGTTATTTCAGTTGTATTATTCTTGATGACAAACGGAAGATTGGTCACTATGTCACTGTCAACTTTTATTTTTAATAGAAATAGCTTCGAAAATGTTGTTATTTATACGAACTCTGTTTGGTTGAGAGAAATTAAATAGTAGATATCTATCTAACCACTGATTAAAAAAATTTGAAAAAATATTGATAATGATCAGCGTCTCAATATCTCGAAATGGTTTTCGAATTTCTATGCCTTCTTATGATATGAAATTAATGAAATGTTGTCAATTGAACTTCTCAAGAGTCTCAACGTGACTGTTAAGAGCGTTGATGTCTGTATATTCCAGCTAGTTAATGATTTGACAACAAGTTTAAAACTGCGCCAACCACTCGCGTTGCTGACAATCCAACGTCGCTAACGGCAGTTGACTTGTAATTGAGAGAACGGCTGTACAGTTACATTTTACAACAGTTTAATGGCACAATCGCACTCAACATCACGGAACGGTTTGTAATAGCTGTTTGGTGCTCACAGTCGCAGGGTTGCCATTGTCGCCCGCACAGCCATCCGTCACCGGGCGGCCTCTGGCGTGAGAAACACACGGGGTAATGAGCCGTGGGTTATGCTTTCTACACAAATACATAAAAATTACTCAAATGCATTCTTGCCACGCAACCTAAATATATTCTAGCCTAGGATCATAAAATTTTAAGATCTGCAGGGCAAGCACGGCATGAGGACTAAAAGTCTTTCCACCATTTTATCCACCTGTCACCTGTCTCCCACAATACAAGAAGTGGATAAAAAGGTGAAAAGACTATTAGTCCTTGTGCTGTGCTTGCCCTGCTGGGACGATGTCTTGGTGACTGGTTTATTCATTCACTTACTCTTTATTTATCTGCTCAAACAAAGTTTTGTTGTACATTTGGTTTGGGCGCACATCTATAAAAGGTTACACAGTAGTGGTCTCGCTTCGCACATGAAATAAAACGGTTTCGTTTATTCTCGCATGGTGGCAATTTGATACAATTAAGGCAAGTCGGTCCGGGCGGTAGCCCTACAATCTCATTCCGGATGCGATCAATGGGGCTTTCAATTAAAAGTTTCTCTCGGGCTCAGTTTGCGCCGCATTGTTCGCCGAGTTGTCCGATTGAGCCGCGTGGAAATGGACACAGACGCACAGCTCTACCAGCTGAATTACATAAACAAATTGACTAGCATTGTTGCCTTTCCAACTTATTGTACTTTTAAATATTTTAACTGACTGAAGACATAAAGCACACACACACACGCTATAGCACACATACTGTCACTATATGCACCTACTTTTTATTATAATCCATGTTTAATGTAAAATGTAAGATGATAAATAATGGCCAATCCCAAGTTTGTAACAAGTCAAGCAAGTTAGCTTTATTAGTATGGCAACAATGAAACAAGGCACTGCTAAGTCTGCTATAATTCAGTGACCGAGTTGGCCTCCCCTCGCTGGAGACGGAGCGGAGGGTTTTTACGTAAATTACGAGCGCAACCACACTTGACAACAGCGCTCGTGCCGTCCGCCGCCCGCCCGCCGCCCGCCCGGTGAAATGTTGCTTTTAGTTTTTGTACAGACGAGCGGGCCACTTGGCACGGTCTACCGGCACTCTTTGTTTTTCTACCTTCGCTTCTCTTCATGGCTGTCGTCGCTGAACAATTAACTACCGACAACTCTTCAATCGAAGATCGCAGATAGAATCGACACAAAATGGACCGCGCATACTCACACACCACAAACTTTATCATAAAATCTAGCATGCAAATGTACAATGAACACATATTTGGTACAAAGTGGGCACACTTGCTCAAACGTAGTAACACAAACCCGAAGTGCTTTGTTCACTGGAACTCGGAAATATACCTAGAGGTAGTTACGTGCGAACCCATAAGTTTGTAAGGAAACAATGCAGGTATTCCTCTCCGCTATAAATTGTACATTGTAGCCGCGTGCTAGTTTATGGCCCGTAAAATATTACGTCTATCTAGGGATACTTTATTGCACCTTACACACAAATAACGAGCGTGTCTACCGCTGCCCACTCGACATATTATGACGACATAGTGTAATTTATTACAAACCTCGCATCTCCGTGCACTCTGCAAATTACGTGATATCTGCAGTGGCATAATCCGGCAATTTTATTTCATTGCGTCTCGGAATAGACTCCCATAGTTATCTGTCTAGTCTCAAGACCTCAAAGTGCTTCGATCAATCAGAGTCCGTGCCGAAGCTTAACAAAGTGTGCGTTGTATTGTTGCAGGTGCAGTTTGTGCGTCGGCGGGAGAGTGCAGTGTGAGTGCAGTGAAGTGACACAGTGTAGTGAGTGGTAGTGACAGTGCGGCAGAGTGCGTCCGCGGTGGCGCCCACGCACCGTCAACTCAATGCCGGTGCGCCGATGGAGCGGTGATCGCGGATTCAACGCTTCTCAACAGCAGCGCTGGTGAGTTACACTTTACATAATTCTTCCATACAACCTACCTTACACTCGTACTTACACTACTACTACTACACACACACAGACTACAGGTCTACAGTTGATATGAGCACAGTACTTTTCAGTATCGAATGAAGAATTGTTCTATTGGTCTGCGATCTCATGTGCTGTCTTTTATTACTGATTGTTTAACGACATCACACAAAGTGTTGAGTACATAATTCCGTGTATCTGGTTATTTAAATCAACAAGGTCGATTGGAGAAAACAAAGGCTTTCATAGTAGGAATCGATACTCTTACGCACTCACAAATCCAGGAATCATACATATACTTGCATGAATCATCGTGTGTATGAGTCTTAGACGAGTTTTAAGTCGTAAAGAACCTCCATTGACGTAATATATCCGACAGATTTATGCAATTGTTTTGATGGAGATATGATTGTGAGCTAAGGATTCCCATCGGTCAACACCATACAATAGACGGAAGTAATTCCTATATCATTTATCACTCGAATGCAGCTCAGTTATGTTATTGGACGTGTTATTGTTGTACGCGTAATGTAAACATTAACGTAAAGTCCCCATTATCTATTTTACAAACGAAACTTAACATATCTAATAGGTGTTCGTAGGAACGCAAGGGTGACTAATCAAACAAGCATCAATAAAATAAATACTACATTAATAAATAATCTGACGATGATTCATTGATCATCCTTCCACTACATGTTCACGATATCGATTACACGATGCAAAAGTGGGTATGTGTACTATGAAAGTATGTATTTCCATTTCATATCATTTAACTCACTTATGGCTTGTTTTTAGCGATTTTGACCTTGTTGTCAATGATTGAACATCCTTAAAGCAATCTTGTATTAAAGTTTAGTTGGTATCTGTTTAATCATTATTTTATTAAACGCATGAAATAACGAAAATTAGGTAATTGCAAGTGTGTAGTTATAATATTAAGAAATTAATTTATTATCACTTTGTTAACCGCTAGATAAATTTGGATAGGAGTTATACGATGATAAGTTAAACGTTTTTACAAATATTACCTTCATATTCTATCACGTCGACTTTGAAAATATGTAGGTAAGCAAATATTATGCATTCTCTTGTAAAATGCATAATACTATTTGTTGGTCACTTTGATCACGTTCGCTGCCTCGGCACGTGGGCACGCTGCGTTATCAGCAACACAGCGGTTCATGGAGTTGGTTACGCGACCTGACGCAAGCACTTCGTCAAGGTTGATTATACTGGACACGTGCAAGGACTCAACACGTCAGCTTATGTTTGAAAATATTCTGGGTATTTTCGATCAGCAACGTAGAATACATTGAAACTAGCCTAAGCGCACCATTTTCAATTGTTGCTGCAGTTTCTAATAAACTGAGCCGTAACAAACTAACGTGCTGTATTCGATGCTGCTTTCTGATAATGCAACTGTGTAGCCTTATTTGTGGGAAATTGAGTAAATGTATGTATTGAGACTTATTTTAGACAATTTTTCGTCGTATTGCATACTTGCACTCAACCACTATAAGTATAACCTATACCTGATATGCACGAAGAACCACAGTACCTACTTACAAACACATTAATTCATAAACTTCCGCCTGTATGGCATTTGTAGCCCTTAAGTTGTTACCATTGGTGTGTATGTTTAATATTAAATAAATCAGGATTGTTTAAAATCGTACATGGACGTTTCTTTTGCTAAATATCCCGAAACGCTGATTCGCGTCTGGACTTGCGTGCCTTTCAATATAAATGGCAACAGCAAACATTATATAGCTGGCATTTAACATACAATGTCCTGTTTGTCACCTGCACATTGTTTTATGTAAACTTAAAGAAATAAAGATTTTTGTTGTTGTTGTTGTTGTTGTTAACTCTGCTGTACTGCAGCAAGGACAGGGGTTGAAGGCTTTCAACTAACGTAATCTATTTATTGGACAGTTAATATTGTGAGAATTGTCGTATATCAATTTCCCATTGTAAACTGGTTAGTTTAGTCACATGGTAAGTAGGGACAAATAAAAGTAACACTCTGTTTTATTGGATAGAATCCTACTTAAGTACCTACATGTATTCTGTAATACATTATTCCTCAGTTAACCTTGACCTTCTAAGCAAAACCGTCGCAAATTAGGACTGTTTATCCTTTGTGCCTCTAAACAGATATTAATGTTATACCTAGTCAGTGAACAGAACTGATTAAGTAATTAATTTATGAATTATTTATAGCACCATGACCGGCGCTATGAATAATTAGCTTGGCATTATTGTAACAAACGAATTTGAATTTAAATGGCTGAAATAGGTTCATAATTAGAATGGTGGGAACTTGTGAGATTACATTGTAAAAACTGTTGTTTTTGCCGTAGGTGAATATGCGACACAAGAGCTTCAAGAGCGGATGCCATCACCAACGCTAATGAACTTGCCATTGTGAGTAGCCAATGTACGATATACACTACATAACACCCACCTCTTCTAACTTGAGTGTATCTGCCACAGAGCTACGTTACTGGGGAAACATAGTGTATTGGACTCAAAATTTGAAGCTTAACAGTAAACCCTATAGAAACAATCGGTGCACTTAGTATTACTGTTGATTAAATATGCATAGGCGAGTTCTAAAGCAAATCGATCTTTTCTAATTGTATTCAACTTGTTTCAAAAGAATCTAAATAATGAAGTGTGTTGAGCTGTAGGAAGTGAGATGTGTTTGTTTGAGTGACATATATTTGTATTGTTCCAGCTGACGCGCTGCGGAGCGGTGGATAAAGCGGCTCTGCCGCTTTAAATGGACAAACGCAAGATGCTGCCAAAGAGAGCTCGTATGGACAACAGCATGCGGGGTCCAATCTCCAACGGACCCTTGCAATCCAGGTGAGATATCCTATCCGAGTACATCTGCGAGTGAACATGCCAGGCTTAGTTATGTCGTAATAGGATGGAAGCGGATGTTTCCGCTCGTCCATATTCCCTAAATATTTTATCATCGGCTAGGTATTTCCGTCGGAATTGTCCAAGCGAACTTGGGGTTTATTTACGCGGCTTCTCATTTAATTCAATTACAAATTCACAACGAGAAAGTCAAACAGTTTAGCAAAGATCGAGCGAGCCCCGAAGTCGGCGCACAGTTAGTAATTCGAGTTTGTGTCGAATGGAAGTCCGTGAAACGCGACCGGCAAGTCAACAAAGCGACGTCCGATAGACCTCACTCCACTTATTCTTTTCTCGCGATAATCCTATTTGGTTTCCATCAAAACTTGCCCGAAGGGGTTGTCCCGGCCGGGAGGGAGGCCGCCCCGAGCCATCTTTGTTTGCCACCAAATCTGTTTTCGTCTGCGCCTGCCCTCTGCGAGAAACTTTGTTGAAATTCCGAAAACTCTTCGTCCCCGCGCGCTCGGAATTACTTTCCAGTTTGGGAACTTTCCTCGCCAATAATAATAATTCCGCTTCGCTATGACGAAAGTTTAAATTATTAGTTTAATCGTACTGGGCGTGCTTTAATTATTCCTGGGGAGAGAGGCGCGGGGTGCGGCGTGTCCCCGTCTGCTGATTAGCTAACTTGCCCCGGCTTGTACTCCCTAACTCCGGCCCACTTTACAATATTTGTTCTCTAATTTCATCAGACCATCCATTTGGATTTGCTGTCTGTTCCAACTGGCTATTTGTCTGCGTATTCAGACTTATAGATTAAGCCTTCTAGGAAACTTTTCACTGAAATAACAACTAGATATTCATTAGGTCACACTTCGTATGCCTAGTATTGCCTGGCATGTAAAACATGTAAATTGTACGTAGGAGGTAGCGCTCGCAGGTGGGATGCATACGTGAGTGGGGTTTAAACGTTATCGGCGTGGAATTTACGGCGGAGATCGCCATTGACGTTATCACCGACACGCAGCGAACATTGTGCTCTCGATTCACGGCGGCGTTACGTTATGTCACGGCTATGTGTGTGACACGCCTGGTAACTTGTACCTCTTGCTGATACATGGACATTATGTAGTTAATACTCAGGTAGTATGCGTAACGGTGACCTAGGTATAATTTGATTTGGGTCTGATACTATGCAATACAGTGTATGTGTTACGTGATGTTCAGATTTGTATCCTGAATTCAAATATAGCCCTGCAATAAAATGCAATATTATTACACGTTCAGTGATCAAAGGCAAACTTACAAAATGAAACTTTATTAGTGAACCGACGGCATTTTATTTATATTCCACTTTTGATCGCTCATTTATTCAGTCGGATTATTCATGTCGAGGCGGTCCAACCATGAACAGGTTTTATTCTTAGGCTTTCATTCTCATTCAAGAATAGCAAACAGAACTGGTTCTGTGCACTCGAAAGTTTGTGAATCAAGGTCATAACAGAACACATCTTATAAACGAGCTCCGACACCACAACACGACACAAACATTTATAAAAACTAGACAGGATTGTTATCTACTGTAACTATCAGGATGTGGTAGAAATGGCGACGTCTTTATTTAGTAGATAACATTCTATAGTAATCAATATTAATACACCAATAATTAATATCGTAAACATTAAGAAAAGTGATAACAGTGACGATAAACCATTTTAAAAGCCTGACACGTACGGCTTAGCTAGTCCCAAAATACGTAGTTACATATTCTGGTAATGCTCATACATTATCTTGAAACATATCCCATTTAGTGATAACGCGTTGGTTTCGCACCTGATGGCTGATAGAGTCATCGTTATCGCGTCGTTACGCGCCCGATACAACGCCGCTATGTGCCTTGTTTATGTAACGCACGACGTCACTCCTATTATATTATGTTTGTAAATGTGTGTTTTATGTGTTTACGCGAACGCAACGCTCTCGACCAAGACAGACAGACACAAGATAATGATTGAATTGAAAACATTCCCCTGTTTGTAAATTCTTTTATCTACGTAAAAAGGGGTTTGATGATATGTCGCCGTAAAAAACCTAGGAGTATAATGTTACAGCATTAGGGGGATCGGACTGAAATAGTAAAATTTTAATTAAGTAGTTAGTTACCTATACATTTGTTCTAGGTTTTGGACAGAGCCATGGGAATATACTCCTTTTTTATAAATACACTAGCTGACCCGGCGAACTCTGTTCCGCCTCAGAGGCAATAAATAAACATACCTATTATGGATTTTATTCAATTCAATTTAAAAAAAACAGGATTAAAAGTATCCTATGTCCGTCTCTTGGTTCTAAGCTACCTCCCCACCAATTTTCAGCTAAATCCGTTCAACCGTTCTTGAGTTATAAATGGTGTAATTAACACCACTTTGTTTTATATTATATATATATATATATATATATATATATATATATGTTTGTTATTTTTTTAAAGTTTCAAATCGAGGATAATTTCAATATACATCCGAATGACCTGTGTGTATCTACCACATGTACCTAGTATTTTCTTAACGTTTGATACCTAGTCAGATTAGCACTTATTGGAAAATTTAATATTGATCATATTGCGTGTTGACTTTATTAAGTACATATTGAAAGCAAATAACCCTTGTAACTAAGTATAGAAACCTAGTATATAAATACTATTTAAGTAAATCAACTATAAGCTAATCTATACTATCTTTACTAATATTATAAAGCTGAAGAGTTTGTTTGAACGCGCTAATCTCAGGAACTACTGGTGCGAATTGAAAAATTATTTTTATGTTGTATAGACCATTTATCGAGGAAGGCTTTAACATCACGCTGCAACTAATAGGAGCGAAGAAACAATGGAAAATGTGGAAAAAACGGGGAAAATTATTCATCTTTGAGGGCTTCCGTTGCGTGCGCTGCGAAAACGGTTCAAGTCGTGGGTAACAGCTATAATTTATTAAGCTGAAGAGGTTGTTTGCAAAAATAAATATGATGCCCAAAATAAGTATTCCGCGCGGACGAAGTCGCAGACACAGCTAGTATTGAATAAGTCGGAGCAATATATCGCGTAGGAGTAGTATAAATAAGCCTTTATTTATACTACTAGCTTGTACACTATTTGTGTTTCTATTCATATGTGTATTTTATTTACAGTGACTTGAATTATATTCAGAATTAATTATGTAACTAAGTATAATTATGTAACTAATAACTTCTTTCATTTTAGGATCAGTTCTAATATTCTAATCTCCAGTACTGGCATGAACATAGATCGGCCATTATAATTACCTGTTTCTGTTATTGCTGGTTGGTTGGTTGGTGTATATGTATTTGGGCAACCGTTTGGTCAATTGGCGGAATTGTAGGTACTTCTCTTCTGTAATATATCACAAATAAACACACTTGGTCATATCGGTACTGTTACTGTCATTGCCATTTAGTTGTATACTAATGTATAGTTTAGTTAACTTTCGTCTGATTTGTCACGTTGTTACGTTTCAGGCCGCTGGTGGCGCTGCTGGACGGGCGGGACTGCACGGTGGAGATGCCCATCTTGAAGGACGTGGCGACGGTGGCGTTCTGCGACGCGCAGTCCACCTCCGAGATCCACGAGAAGGTGCTCAACGAGGCGGTGGGCGCGCTCATGTGGCACACCATCATCCTCACCAAGGAGGACCTGGAGAAGTTCAAGGCGCTGCGCATCATCGTGCGCATCGGCTCCGGCGTCGACAACATCGATGTCAAGGCCGCCGGGGAGTTAGGTAAGCTTACATACATACACAGATACTATACAAACATTTAACGACTTATCTTAATCTGGGTGTACCTCAAGAGTTCTCTATGCATGTCAGAGTCCTATCGCACTGCCCTAGTAATGGCTATCAAAATGCCCAGATCATAATTCCATTTTTCACTCACCACTGAAGTAGGGCAAGCACAGCATGGGGACAAATAGTCTTTCCACTATTTTATCCACCTGTCACCTGTCAGTCACAATACAAATAATGGATAAAAAGGTGGGATTTGCATAGTGACTGACAAGTGAAAAGTGAATAATGTGGTGGAAACACTATTTGTCCCCATGCCGTGCTTGCCCTGCTTCAGTGGTACTAGTTCTACTAGGTAATTAGAGAACTACTATGGTTGGCTACTACATATAGATTGAATTGATCTATAGACATATTTGTTTCTACAAAGACATTACTAAATAACTCTAATAGTGATATCTTTTACGCTGACAGATACTAGGTAAACAATAGTAATTAATTACTAATGATCACTACTCTGTATTTTGTGTCACTGCCAGAATGATACTATCAGGGTGTATAGAGACAAAACTGCATGTTACTTTTCTATAAATCCTGACTAAGAACAATTTTCTACAAATAGTGAATGTGGTGGATTTGGTTTTAACAAGTACTTTGTATAATTTCCAGGCATAGCAGTATGTAATGTGCCGGGATATGGCGTGGAAGAGGTAGCCGACACGACCATGTGTCTCATATTGAATTTATACCGACGGACGTACTGGCTGGCAAACCTGGTTCGAGAAGGAAAGAAATTCACAGGTATACACTTACACACACTCGTACAATGAATAACATACATACTTCAAAAGCATATAAAACAAAACAAATTTCGTTATGTCTCACTCAACCAAAGGCTAAACTCATCTCAAGAGATCGAAAATGTTGTTTCTAGACAAGGACAACTATCAATGATAATAATCAGCTCGTAAAAATGAATAACATAAAAAAATACATTGAGAAACTCGATAACGGCCCGGCCGTTATCAATTATTATGTTTTTAGGAGATGACCTTGAACTTTTCAGACAGCACATAGAAATGAAATCTAGCTTTATCTGTATGATTAGTCCGTTAATGATTTATTGCTGAATGCTCCATCGTTTCAAGGTGATCACTCTCTTTGGCAAACCTTGAGAAAAAAAAACACCTTATCTAGGGCCTAACTGTAGGGTCAAGAGCTTTCAAACCAGTTTAGCAAGCCTCTCATTTTGCTGAATGACTGCAGCAGTACAGTGCAGTATTGTAGGTCTCTTGGCTGTTCATCGTAACAGCTGAGATCTACAGTTATCTGACTAACTACTAGGCGCGCTATATAACGTGTACATGAAATAGATAATATTATAAACTAGTGGGTGCTTTGCGGCTTCGCTCACATTAAGAAGTAAAACTTGCATCCTCTATTTCACCCCTTTGTAGAGGCCTTTCCAAAAATCCTTTCTTAGCTGACGCCTACGTCATAACATCTACCTGCAGCCAAATTTCAGCCCGATCCGTCCATTGGTTTGGCTGTGCGTTGATAAATCGCTATGTCAGTCAGTCAGTCACCTTTAGATGAATGATTGTATAATGACGAAATACAATTTCTGTTACATTTAGTTCTTAAGTTAGCATTTCAATTTATCAATAAATTATTATCTATCTATCTATATTGTTGCAGGTCCCGAGCAGGTCCGCGAGGCTGCGACGGGGTGCGCGCGCATCCGCGGCGACACGCTGGGCATCGTGGGGCTGGGCCGCATCGGCTCGGCCGTGGCGCTGCGAGCCAAGGCGTTCGGCTTCAATGTCATCTTCTACGACCCCTACCTGCCCGACGGCATCGAGAAGTCGCTCGGACTCACCAGAGTCTATACGCTGCAGGTACCCACATGTTTTGTACATTGGCATTGGAACTAGATGAAGCAAGGTAGAGAGGAGTTAAACTTCCTTTTAGTATCTTGTAACTTAGATAGTTTTAATCTATTGATTGAGCTATTTATTTATTGTTTCTTGTGAAGTCCAGAACGAGTAGCCAAAATTCACCACAACACAACACAGGTTCGCCTAAAGTGTGGCGTATCTGTATAAACATGTATTTTTGTTTTGGAAAAATAAAGGAAATTATGAAATTAAGTGTAATTTACTCTTATGGCCGTAGTCATTAGCGCTTTTGATGATGATATATTTACAAAGACTACAAAATTTGCATTGTCTTACTGTTGAATGATAGAAATCCCTCGAGTTACTCTAATGTTTGCAATGTATGTGTGTTCCAGGACCTCCTATTCCAGAGTGATTGTGTATCATTGCACTGCAGCTTGAACGAGCACAATCACCACCTCATCAACGAGTTCACTATCAAACAAATGCGTCCCGGTATGTTGTTTACTTTCTACCACCACTCCACACCAATATATTGGGCAATTTTGGATGCTTTATACTATTCAATACATAGCTGTTTCATAATCTCGTTTTGAAACAGCTATGTAATGCTATGTAATCTCGTTAGGGGCACTAAGTAATGTAAATTTAAGCCATTTACCTATAATGGGCACATAATCAGCACAATCCATCACAGAAGGCAGTAAGTTAGACCTTTTTAATAAGAATCCATTTGTTTTTAAAGTGGCATACACAAATAGACATTTTAACCGGTAGGATGCGCAAGCTAATCTATGTATTTAAGATGCTTAGAGCATCGGCCGATTTAGAGACCCTTAAATTGGTATATTTTTCACTGGGCGAATCTATTCTACGCTACTGCGTGACAGTCTGGGGAGGAGCTCTTAAGACGAAAATGATGCAACTTGAGGTTTCACAACGCGTAGTTTTGAAAGTCATGACTAAGAAACATTTTCGGTTTCCGACCGACCAACTGTATAAAGAATGTCAGGTTCTAAGTGTCCGTAAAATCTTCATATTGCAAACAATCTTGAGAGCACATTCTTTGACAGTATACGACGCCAAACGATATGATGATAGAAGATCTGATCGAATATTTAAAGTGACTAAACATAACACAGCTTTTTTCAAGCGTTTTTATCCTTTTTTAGGCCCTTTTCTTTACAATACAGTGAATAAACAAATTCACATATATCCCTTGTCCAAACACAAATGCAAGGAAACGATTAAAAAATACCTCATTAAACTAAATTATTCATCGACCGAAAAAATGTTCCAATTAGTAAAATAAGAAGAAACAGGTTAAAAGTATTTATACATTTTTAACATCTCACAATGACTAACTGAGATAAAGTTTATGTACTGTTTTCCATATCCCTTCATTCAAACATGTCACCTTTCAGACACAATACTCACACATTCATTTACAGTCACGCACACACACACACAAACTAGATTCAAACCGCGCTTGCGCGATTATTTTTAGCTGCTATTTGTATTATGTATTCTGTGCTGCTATCGAATATAGAACTTTGGTTATGTATACATGTAAAACTGTTTAATTTTGTTGCTTAATAACTGTTTACTTGTTATGTCTGTTTTTTATTTTTCTATAAGTACTTAACTAAAAGATGTAATCATAAAAGCTAGTAATTGATATGAATAGTTTGTAATAGATAGGTATAACATGTAAGTTCACTCCGACCAAACCTAATTTCATATATAATTTTAGATTTAAGAAGCTAACCGACATTCAATGATAGGTAACTTAACCTTTTAGAATGTCGTATACTTGCGTAGGTAATATTTCCAAATGTAGTGCATTGCAGGCTCATTGCTTTCGCGAGAAGTCCCCGTGGCTAGAAATACAAGCAGTTTGCTTAGTTCTGCCGCGGTGGCTGATTGGGGGAGTGGTGCGACTGTAGGTACTACAATGGCCTACCCATTTTAAAATAATTTTTGTTTTTTATTATTAGCGTTATGCCTACCTTCTAGAATCGTTTGCTGGGATTTGTTCTTGTCGTGGAATGGATGTGTATGTATGTATATATATATGTTTATATATGTATGTATGTGTGTCTATTCTATGATTGGGGCAGGACTTGGCGGGTGGTTTTGGAGGGTGGGTATAACGTAGATACTTAGATATAGGTAGATTATTAATTATTCGTTTAAATGTTTTTGTTTATACGCCTACAATTAAGTCTCGATTTATCAATAAATAATTTTCTTTCTTTCTTTCTTTCTTTCTTTTTCACTCATAATTTTACATTGTTTTAGATGAATTCCATTTATTAACATAATTACTTTTCAACACTAAAATTAAATAATCAGTACAGACATGCTCACCTTGAAGCACAGTGTTTTCACTTGTATGGATAACGCTTCAGGTGAAGTAATGGTCAAATGCCTGACTGTGAAGTGTAAAGAAGTAATGTAAATGTAAATGTGTGTGTGGTGTGGCTGCAGGCGCGTTCCTGGTGAACACGGCGCGCGGCGGGCTGGTGGACGACGAGGGGCTGGCGGGCGCGCTCAAGCAGGGCCGCATCCGCGCCGCCGCGCTCGACGTGCACGAGAACGAGCCCTTCAACGTGTTCCAGGTATACACTATTACATAATATATCGGAACTACAATGCGCAGATATATATATATTTTTTTTTTCTCATCTGTTTTCTATCTACAATCAGTGTTTTCACTATAAGCAGATCTGTTGAGTGATTCTGTCATGTAAGTGAGCTCTCCATTGAGTGCTTCTCCTTTTATTTTAAAGTGGCAGGACAGGGCCTTTCACTGGTTTCAGTCGCTGGGTATTACTGCTTTCCGTTTAAGCCTGGGCTCATACTGTCTGGTTGTCAGATTCGCTGCGAGGATGTTGGGATGTCTTGCCAAGCGGGTGGTGTAAGTATTTGTGATTGCCCCAACTTCTTCAATCACGGTGTTCATGTTTAAGTTTTCGTGGATCTCAGCGTTCGTTGTGTACCATGATACTCCACTGATTGTTTTGAGTATAGTATTTTGCATCCTTTGGATAATACTTATGTTGGTCTTCGAAGCGGTTCCCCACAATTGGATTCCATACGTCCAGATTGGTTTTAGCACACTCTTTTAAATCAGGAGTTTGTTATCTGTTGATAACTTGCTGTTACGACCAAGAAGCCAAGAGTAACCTTGGTATCTTATTTTCAGTTCATCTCTCTTTGCTGCAATGTGGTCTCTCCAGGTTAACCGTCGATCCAGGTGCATACCTAGGTATTTTACCTTTTCTTTGTGAGGTAGCGTTGTGCCTTCTAGTTGTACAGGCGGACAGTTTTCTTTTCGGAGTGTGAAGGTTACTTGTACAGATTTGGATGCGCTCGCCTTTATGCGCCATTTACTTAACCAACCGGTTATCTGGTCTAGGCCATTTTGTAGATTTAGGGATGCCTGTTGTGGACATGTGTGATTTGCCAGGATTGCGGTATCATCGGCGAAAGTGGCTATGGTGACGTCATCGACGTGGGGGAGGTCAGCTGTGTAGATGGTATAGAGCACAGGGCCCAGTACAGATCCCTGCGGAACTCCTGCTTTGATGTCGTAGAATTGTGATGTAGCGTTCATTTCTCGTACTTGAAATAGTCTGTCGGACAGATAAGACTGCAGAAGAAGAAAGTAGCTATGCGGTATATTTGTTTTTATTTTGCATAGCAGCCCTCTGTGCCAGACTTTGTCAAAAGCTTGTTGGATATCGAGGAATGCGGAAGAGCAATATTTTTTTTGTTCGTTAGTTAGAGATATATTTAACTCGCCTGTGTTGTATAAGAGGTTTTAGCAACATATTTTTTAATAATTAATAACTTAATTATGGAAACTTACTATGAGTGGAAATTTGCAAATAACCTTTTTGACTGCCCTGTTAGCTTAGTTGCTAGTGGTTCTGCCTTCTAATCTAGAGGTGCGGGTTCGATTCCCGCATAACACAAGTTATTATGCATATTAAACATTTGTAACATATTAAACTTGTGTTGAGTCTGGTCGTTTCTATGTCTAATAAGTATGTATTTACAAAAAAAAAGTATTTGATGTGTATTATATCCGATGGTGCTGTGTGATATGTCCTGAAATATTTATTTATTTAGTTAGTTATGTTTCTCTTTATATACCTCACTGACACTAGCCAGTGCTGTGCTTGGGGCCGCTCGCGCTTCGCCAGCCACCAGCATGCGGCTTGTTCCTTTCACGGCTGGCGAGGTCTATCGAATTATCAACCGAATACCTTGCAAACCTACTAAGGATATCTATGATATATCGATGGAGCTCGTAAGCCTAATGAAGGTACAGCTAGCACCGCTGCTGGCTGAACTTTACAACAGGTGTATGCGTGCTGGTGTATACCCGAGTGCGATGAAGTTGAGCAAGATTTCACCTTTATTTAAAGGGAAGGGAAAACGTGAAGATCCAGACTCGTATAGACCAGTGTCTATAATTCCAGCCATCGCAAAAATATTTGAAAATGGTTTGAGCTCGCGTCTATCAGCATACCTCGCATCTACCGAAGCACTTTCCGGAAGGCAGTTCGCTTACCGCGCGGGCCGCTCGACTACGGAACTTGCGCGGGAAGTAGTTAAGAGCGTGCTGGGTGCTTGCGACCGGAAGCTGCGAGTCGCTGTGCTGTGCTGCGATTTATCTCGCGCGTTCGACGTCGCAGATCGCAGCGTACTCGCAGCTAAACTGGCGCATTACGGTATAAACGGCCCCGCGCATGCTTTGTTTACGAGCTTATTGCGCGATAGGTCACAAATTGTTGTAGGCGACGGTGGTGAGACGCGATCGGACGCGATGGAGACCGATATGGGTGTGGCACAAGGATCATCGGTGTCTAATATTCTCTTTTCCCTATTACTGAATGATTTGCCGGACTGCATCGCATCCGGGGGCGCATATATGTATGCAGATGATGTAGCCTGTATAGTGACCGGGAAGTCTTCCTCTGAATTGCAAGATTGCCTAAATAAGACAGCGAGTGAACTGGCGAAGTGGTTTAACCATAACAGCCTTGTGCTGAACCTAAAAAAGACCCATTTCATTTACTTTTCTGTATCAGGGCGATCTCAGGATAATCTGAAGGTGGTCATAGAAGGAAACAAGATAGACGAAGTAGACTCTACAACCTTTTTAGGTTTTGAATTAGATCGCGGGCTTACGTGGTCGTCGCACATTGATAAGCTCTGTGCTAAGCTAGGCAGCGCCTGTTTCGCGTTGGGAAGACTTTCTAAAGTGGTTTCTGCCGATGTGGTTCGTACTTGCTATTTTGCTAAAGTGCATTCTGTCTTGCAATACGGGACAGAACTCTGGGGGCACGCGGCCGACAGACTGCGTGCTTTCAGAATGCAGAAGCGGGCGATACGCGCAATATCGCAAGTGTCGCGTCGCACGTCGGCGAGACCACTTTTCAAGTCATTAGGTATTATGACTTTACCATCGATGGTAGTATATCAATGGGCCCTATATGTTAGGCTTAATTTAAACTTGTTTAAGACGCGTGGAGACCAGTACTCAGGTACCATGGATCTCCGCTGCGCAGACAAGCTGGCCACGCCGCATGTGCGCCTCGCTCGCGCCGGGAATTGCCTTCCGGCTGAGATCACTAACACCAGCAGTGACAGCATATTTAAAAATAAGTTAAAGAACTGGCTCGTTTTACAATCTTTTTACACGATTGACGAATTTTTAAATACCAATAAAAGAAGCTACCTGAACATTAATGGTAGAATATGTGTGAAATAAGTGATATTATTATATTTTAAATCACAATAATTATAATTATTTTAAATTGACATGTAATTGTACAAATTATTAATAAATTGTTTATCTTGTTTATAAGTTCGTTGTAAGACTCCCTAAAAAAAAAAAAGAAAAAATATTCCTTATAAAACAACATCGTCACCCACTTGCTCGACATATCATTATTTTACTCTCACACTCTGAATGCGTTAAAGAATTGTAGTTATTCACATTTTCTTCAAGATGCCCGAGGATTCGTCCGCGTTGTTTCGGTGAAAAAAAAATAGTATAACACTCGGAATCGAGATCACAATACATATCCCTATTTAAGTTCATGATCATCGCTCACTGCTTTGCCTATGTTCATTTACTCAAAATTTACATGAAACTTATTCGCGATAGCCAATTTGGTATTGGCCGATATTTTTCTGATGATATTTTATTGTTGAAATACCAACAAAAATTTGAAGTATTCAAGAAGGAGAAGAACAAGATTCGAGAGTCAATTTCAATTCAATTTCAAAATATCTTTATTACGTGGTAACTTATAGTAGATAACATGGCCAGTGTATATAATTGTCCTAGCAGTTATACAGTAACAAATTAAAATCGTTTTTCAACTATAATGTTATATAAAACTTTCAGCTTATTAATTAGAAATCATTAAACACATAACTTATTACCGTAACAAATCTTGTGATCTTTGTGTTTGCTTTGACACCAGCAATACACTTTTAACCGTACACAAACATAAATTGCGGGTAGAAACATATTATATTTTAAGATTCGAGAGTAAAATTTGACCAGTATTTAGTTATCCTACATATTGTTTATTTAATTTTTATTTCACTAGTAAAAGTTCTTAGAGAAGCAACTGGTAACAAGCGTGTAACGTGCATTGCAGGGTCCCCTGAAGGATGCGCCGAACCTGATGTGCACGCCGCACGCGGCGTTCTTCAGCGACGCGTCCGCGCAGGAGCTGCGCGAGATGGCGGCGTCGGAGATCCGGCGCGCCATCGTGGGCCGCATCCCTGACTGCCTGCGCAACTGCGTCAACAAGGACTACTTCCTGCCGGGCGCGCAGCCCGCGCCGCTGCCGCCCGCGCCGCTGCCCCCCGCGCCGCAGCCCCCGCCCACCACCTACACGGAAGGTGAACACATTCTTTCACATTTCTTTCAATCCAAAGTATCCAAACATGCTCTGTGTCAATCTACTTACCAACGTTGACCTAAACGATTATAACCATATGCAATTGCAAATAGTTGCAGCCTTTTTCCATTGTTTTTAACCACTCACCTTTTATTTATTTCTGAATACATGGATGTGAATTTTCTGTGGATCTATGCTGTGGCTACACGGTTTCCAAATTGACCATCTGTTTGGGAGCTAATAGAAATATGATAGTGAGAAATAATGCTTTTCGACCTAGTTTATTGTCTTTGAAACCTAAATGGTATCGAAAGTATCGTATTTCAATTTGTTTGAAAAAACTAGCTTTATGTCTAAAGTGTACTTTTAACACGTGATATCGTTCCTCAGGTATGAATGGCGGGTACTACGGCGGCGGCGCGCAGGCGGCGCACAGCACGACGGCGGTGCACGAGCCGCCCGCGCTGGCCCCGCAGCCCGCGCCCGCGCAGCCGCCGCAGCAGCCGCCCATCTCCCTGGTACGTACACACGATAATCTTAATATAGCCTTATGAATAAGTTCGCTCTCACATTTTGTACTAGCGAGTAGTCAACTATCAATAACTAAGTATAAATAGAAGCAAACATGTTGCTGATTCCTTGTGTTAGCAAAATTAGTCCAAGAAATATAACCAAACCTATTACTGCTAAAATAAGCACGTGCAACCCTCATGTCTCATGTCTGTTGAATAATAATAGTTTAAAAATTAATATTGAAAAGACTAACTTAATGTATTTTAGAAATAGACATAATGACAAATTAAATTTCGATATTCTACATAACAGTAAAAAAGTAAATGAGGTAGACACCACACGTTTTCTAGGACTGACAGTAGATAACAAGTTGACATGGGAATCCCATATAAATATTTTATGTAAAAGACTGCATCAATTTGCTTATGCACTGTATCAACTACGGAAGGTTGCCAGTGAGAACACATTGTTAACAGCTTATCATGGTCATGCAGCTTCAATATTAAGATATGGAGTAATGTTTTGGGGTGATGCCACCAATAGTATACAAGCATTCCGAGCGCAAAAACGATGTGTAAGAGCTATCTGCGGACTAAGCCGAAGGGCCTCGTGTAAGAAACATTTTAAGCGGCTAAAGATATTAACTTTACCATGTATTCAAATATATGAAATTTCAACTTTTATTAAAATGAATCCTGAACATTTTACAATGTGGCCAGCTCACAGTAGGCATGCAGGGAAAATACGAAACATACCTACCAATACTGCATACCTCAATAAAAGTGTATTTGGGATGGCTCCGAGGATATACAACCACATTCCCAAGAGTATTAGATGTAAAGATGACCTTAAAATGTATGCTAAATGAACTATTATGTAAAAAGCTTACTACAGTGTTGATTTGTTTTTCAAAGATAAGTTTAAATAAGAATGTATTCTAAATCAAATTATGTAACTTTATATTATTAGTTGTAAAGTCTGTAAGCCTTTCAGGTGGAAACTAGTGACACAATACGCTATAAATGTTTGTCTAGTTAAGCAACATATTATATACTGTAACACCTTAGCACCTAGTTTCACAGACCAATAAATCATTCATTCATTCATTCATTCATTCATTCATTCTGTTTTTATCTTAACTTTATCACTAAGCTTGGTAGTCTGTATTTAAGACCCACATGATTTTATAAAGGGATGTACCCATTTCAAGTGATCTACTTGTATTCATATAGTTCTGTGAGTTTACTGACATGTTACTGTGTGGTTGCAGCCCATGAACGCGACGGACCCTGCGAACCACCAGCTGGAAGACCGGAAGAACTCTGACGTGCACTAAAGGCCCACACACGTCGCATCGCCGCCGGACCATGTACACAGTATCATAACAGTGTGACAAGTGAATTTGTGTAAAAATATGTGTAAGACAGATATCGAGCGTCTCGTGTTGGAGAATAGTTGATTCCGTGTTTGTATTTCGTAAGTTGGGACAGCTATTTACGTTTAATGTACTGTTCTGGCGCGAGACGGCGCCGCCACGGACCTCGCGGAGTGAATGTTACTTGTGCGCGTGTCGCGGGCCGAGTGACGCGGGCCGGGACACAGGACACACACACACACACACATATACAATACTTTTTTTTAATTAATCCGATCTTTTAGTGAAATGTATCTGAGCGGTAAAAGTGTTTTTTGAGCCGTATCGAGTCTGCTCTAACTGAGCCCATGCATACAGTCGATAACACTAATAAGGGTTTATTGTTGAACCCGATTCCAAAATAATGTGCATAACGCACTCGTGCGTTATTATTTTCTCGTGCTTTCTATATTGCCTTGTGTTATTGGTGATCCTATTGTTGAGATTACGTGTCCCACGTCGGGCCCCCGTGTGTCCCCGGCCCGCGTGTGTGTGTGCTGCATTGACCACATGTGGAGCCCGCGCCCTCCGGTACTCGGTACTCGCCGAGCAAGCATCGAACTGTTTATTTTTAAGTAAACAAATGGACTGTAGAATTCTATCATCACACTAATAACGAGATAAACGGAAGAACTTCGTACGTCTACTATATTTTTTTTTTATATTGAAATGTACAAAATCTGCTTTCATTTGATTACGTTTTTTTTCTAAATAGATTTAAGCGATACATTTGTACATGATGGAACACCACTTTAGACCGTATCGTAGGGCGACTACCCTCGCAATCCACCCCCTTTCGAAATTGTGAGAATTGGTATTTAAAATTAGTATTTACTTACAGTTTAGTTTAATGGCAAAAACAATGTGTATATTTTATGAGAAAGTGAAAAGTTCTTAAATAAAACTATTGTTTTCGGATTAATTACTTGGTAGTTTTATTTATATTCACATACAACCCTGGCTCAGTCTTGATTACTTTACAAGGATGCACTTTACTACCAGCATATTAATGTATAACACTAATTACAAATATATTAACATTTGATTGTATAAACTTACAGATTTATAATAAAATTTGTGTATAGATTGAGGCATGTTGGTAAATTCTTTGGCTTATTTGATACAAACAAAAACAGCATAATAACATATCAAAATTCGTAACAAGTTGTCATATAGGTACAATATAAATTTAACGTAAAACAATGATCCACAACATTCATAAACTAATCACAGTATACCCGTGCTCAATACCATTCCTATGTTACATTTCATTTTAGTTTCTTTTTTATCAATTAATATCGGGCAGTTCTTGCCTTTTCTGGTTACATGTTTGAGAACAGTTCCTACATGCATTCACTAGGAAGTCAACCTAACTCAGGAATGGAATCTACGTACATTATTCTTTACAGGCCTGACTACTAGCGAGGTGTCTGCCTGGAGATACACAACCACTTCTTGAAGTTTAGCAAATAAAATGGTAACAGAAAATACCAAATATGATAACTAGTCGACGTTCGCAGCTTTGCTCTCATTATTTCAAAATAAAAAGTAGCTTATGACACTCCTCAAACCTCATACTACTTACATACCAAAAATCATGATCAGCTGTTTTTGCGTGATGAGCGTTTAAATAAACAGAGACGCAGATAAACAGACAAAAACGTGTTTTATTTTTTTTGTGTACCCAAACATTTTTTCTCATATCTTCTATGGGCAGTCTTTCGACCCTCTTTAGCTTTATTATATGAAGAAATGTCCTAGTCTTTCTCAGTCATGTTTTACAGAGCTACCTGCAGGGCAAGCACGGCATGGGGACTAAATAGTCTTTCTATCCCACGATTTTATCTACTCGTTGTATGGTGACAGGCGGAAGAAGTGGTGGATAGACTAGTACAGGTGCCGTGCTTGCCTTGCTTTGGCAAATAGTTACCATCTCTAATACTAGCGGCATTACTCAACCTTGCTCACAAATAATTCTACTGTGCGTTAGGTGTAACGTTCCCGCTAGTGTTGGGCGTGGGCACCCGCAGCCGCCTCGCCTCGTCGGCGTCCAGAGCTCGCTTCATCTCGTAGTAGCGTTGCTTGAAGGCGAGCAGGTCTGCGTTGGCGCGCTCCAGCTCTAGGCGCAGGTCGGAGATCTGGCGCTCGCGCATACTTAGCTCTGGAGATATGAGAGAAAATATTCAGTAGAATTTGTCAAATAATAGGTCTTTACCTATGTTTTTTTCTTACATTTTAATCTGTTTGTAACTTTTACGTACAGCTATATTTTTTCCAAATACAATTTTTATTGTATCAATTGTTGAATTATGTACCTTTTAGATAAAAAAATGTATTACTAGTGCATATTACTTATAGGGAAGTCATTGAAAACACCTCTTTAAATGTGTCGTCGGTTTCACTACTTTAACTAGGTATATTTGTATCATTTACTCTGTTTTTGAGAAATTGATATACGCAGTGCATACCTTTTTTTTCATCTAACTATAGTTATCAATTGCATCTAAATCTGTTCAGACATTTCCATACAAACATTAAAAATGTTTGTATGGAAATATCATTTTTCTCAATTTCGTCATACAAATCGGCAATTTCATAGGTAAAGACCTAATATATCAAAGTGGAATAGTGAAACAAAAGTAGTTATACAATCTATACAAATAATAAATCTGAAGAGGGTCAATAATCTGAGCATTAGAAGAAATTAGAAAAACAATTAGGTATACTTTAAATTCATAACAGAACACGTTTTAGCAGTTTTTAGATTTTTTGTCTGTTTATTTATTTCACGCAAGATCGGCTGAACGGATCATCATGATTGTTGGTATGCATGTAGTATGAGGTCATAGGCTACTTCTTATCTCAAAATAATGCGAGTGAAGCCGCGGGCGTCCACTAGATATCGAAATAAATAAATAGAAAATTGTTATACCTACTTGATATTGAAGTTCTAAAACCGCCTTTATGAGTTGCCAAAAGCCCTGTTTGGGTTTTTTCACATTCAGTACTTAGTTGGTAAATGGGTATAAATAGGGCTGATCTCGGATGTGGCATGTAGGATTTATTAGAGACAAATTCCTAACAAGGCAGTTATTGAATGAGAGTGGCCAACTCTGGTGTCGAGAGGTAATCAAGCCGCCCGCGCCCTGAGGGCGTCTGATGTGGCTTAACTATATTAATTGTAACAAGGCCGTGAAACAGCTGCTGAAGAAAAAAGAGGGAAGCTTACCAGCTATCAAGCATTTCATTTTCGTAGTTCTTTGGGCGAGCGCACGTTGTGTGCGGTTTAGCGTTTGCTGAAATAAAGAATAGGTACCTCTTAGTACATGTGACCAAAAAGTATTGAATGCGAGTATAATGGAGGCGCCACTAGTACTTTTCAGACTTTTCTAGATAATGTTAGATATAGTTGTGTAATTTAGACGTACACACTTCAAATTAACTTATATAGTAATAGATTAATTTAAATTTTGTATTGAATTGAAATCATGGAGTTAATAATAAACTTTCTGTGTTTTTTATTTAAGTCTCGTGACATACATACATTTACACATGCTTACCAACAGACCTAATGTAACTTACGTTAAATCTTAGCTTCAGCTAAGATTCCTATAAGACTAACTCTCTAATCTAGTGTTTCAAAAACTAGATAAGAGAGTTAGTCTTGTAGGACCTAAGGTCAAGCGGGGCTATTCCGTCAGAAAAAAATACGCCAAAATTTCACAAACCCATAAAATTGTCCGTTGCAAAGTTACAGTAAAATAAAATTATCCTTATAATAAAGTCATTATCCCTCTTTCTGTTCATCATACATTTGTAGCGAAAAACTCGTTTCTTAACTCTCAAAAAGGAAAAGATCTTATGAAGATACCATATTGACTTAATAACCCCGCTGCGGGGCTATTACATCAGTTTGCAATATATCCGCCATCTATGAATGTTACGACGTTAAAATTCAAAGCTAGAAAATCTTTACGTTGCTAAGAATGCGAAATTGAGCTTTATGACCAGGTAGAAAGTACCAATTTGTAGAAAACATGCTTTAATTTTTTTGTGGGGTAATTCCGTCTAAATCCTGTCAAACTAGGGTTGGGATGCATGAAAGTCGATAAACGGTACCTAGCTATAATTCATCGAAAATAAGGCAACTACGTTATTTGTGATTTTATAGTTGGGATTAAACTCTATAACAAGTATAAATAAATGAAACCATAAATTTTCATAGTATTTTATTTTGCTAAAATTATCATAAAAAAAAAACAATTAAGAACTTAAGTACCTCATAACATAAATTTACACGAATTATAGTAGGTAACATTTGAATTTAATAGTAATAATAAAGTCTTTTAGTGGTTTTTCTTGGGCTGTGCTCGATGCGATCTCGAGAAAGTGTTACTTCTTCAGGGCATTTTTTTTGCGTGGCGGACGCAATGGCCGCTATCCACGAATGTCCATTTTTATTCATTTTTACAAAAAAATAATGTTTAAGTATGACTAACAACACTGTATGACTTAACAGCTGCATCATGAGGCAAAATCAGTCTCAAAAAAATATTTAAGTCTTATTTTTTTTTAACCCTGTAGAAATAACTTAGGCGTTAAAATTCAGTCCAATGATCGCATAGCATAGAAAGGACGTGAAATTATTATTTGCCAGGAATATCATCTTTAAAGGGTGTTGTCATTCCATTTCGGCGAACGTATTCCGAAATCAAAACCGATGCTTCCTTTCTACTTAACGGAAAACCATGTTTTTCCATGATATGAAGATTCTCCGCCATTCGTTTTTCGAAGTCAGCAGAAAACACAGTTGGTCTGCCAACTGTATCATGCACACATTGAAGCCTAGTGTTGATTGTAGTTCTTGGTATTCCATAAGCCAGTGCCGCTTGGCTGCTGCTCATTCCGTTATTTTTCACATCATCAATAGCTTTCTGAAGATCTAAGTCTGTGTATGCTTTTTCTTTTTACCTAATATAATGCCGGACCATCTACAAGAATGTAAGATATAGTTAATAAAATTCTTAAAACTTTATACCTAACGCATAGCCAAACCCAGGTGATGTATAAGCAAAAAGTTCTTAAAATTACTAAAATGAACATATAATAAGATTGTAAAAAGCTGTTTCATACGGGGCTTGAATAATAAATAAAATGTTTATTTGGAAGTTTGTAATTATTCGGACACAACACAAGGCTAGACTATATTTAGTTTAGTAACAAAAATTGCGCTTATACTAGCGAGCAACAGTCGATTTCTATGCCAAATTTTAAGCGAATGGCTTCAGTAGTTTACACGTGACTCGCGTCACTACTCACAAAAAATTAACATGGTCATTGACAATAATGTCGACACTATGGACATCACTAGCATTTTGCTCATTCATACAAAAACGGTGGGGCAATTCCGTCAGTGTTTTTCGACTTAATTGCCCCCCGTTAAAATTTTGGCGGGTTATAACGTCAAGTTCAATAGTGCAATAATAACCAAGTATAGGATCAAACGAATTAGCAGAAAAGAATCTACAGTTTTTAATTTCACTACTTACCTTGATTAAAACACCAAAAACTCACAACAATCACTTGAAAATTTATTATTTTTGCGGAGCGTCTGTATTCATGTCCTTCAAGAAAATGGCGACTTGTCAAAATTGGCTGTCAGTCAAACAGTTTACGTGCGACTGGCGCCATCTATATTTTATGGAACACATCTGCTCTTCCTTTATCGGCAAAAGATGTCACTATAGACCAAAAGCTTAAAGTTCGGGAGTTATTGCCATTTGATTTAATTACCCCGCCGACGTAATAACCCCGCTCGACCTTATAGTGGGTACTTAGGTACCCACGGGACACGCTGCTATTAGGTAAATATAATGAATAATTGAGCACCTGTATCTCCGGGCTGGGTTGCAGCGCCAGCATGTCCTTTACAGCGCTGTACAGGTTGCGCGTCTCTTTCAGCTCGCGCTCCTTCAGTACCAGCATCTCACTCTGCGCCAGCACTTTCCTGGGGAACATACAATGGCTAACTCTGACCCAATTTTGTCTATATAATTACATATGTAGTTATATACAAACAAAAACAAACCCATCATCATTGTGTTGAGTCTGGTCGTTTGTGTGCATAATAAGTATGCATTTACAAAAGAAAAGTACCTAACGTTATTCCCCGCTCACTTTTAGTCATTGCAGAATTTCCCTGTTTACAACCAATACGTCAGAAATTAACCTCGATAGTCGTTTACCTGCTACCTTTCACACCTAACTTCCGAACTAAGTATATTGACAAAGAAAATTGTACCTATACAGATACATATACAGATAAAAACTGTCAAAGTATGAGATACACACACACAGGGTTCCATACAATTTATGTAATGGGTTAATTTACTTCCTAAATAAGAACTTTCTTCAGTACCTATCACTATGAATCAAGGTGTTAAGTTCGATTGATCGATTGACGCTAAGCATATTATACATACTTAATGTAAACATAGATAAAACGAGACTATTGGACTATTCACAAGTTTTTCTTCTACGATTTTTACGCATCTAGGTCTTTTACATTAATAGTACACCCATCCGAGTATTTAGTTCAGTTAAAGTTGTATGGGAACACAAGGAGGATGCCTATATTTACCCCCATTTGGGTGCCTAGTTAAAAATGTTTTATATTATAAAGTTAGATACTAAATATTAGGCAAATAAAGACTATAAAGTTTATGTACAGCAAGGAGACATACATACACAAAACAGACAAGTGAATCTTACAGGATTTATATTTTTGTTTCATTGACATGGAACCCTAAAAAATCAGGCCGAGATTTCATCATGACGCAAGTATCTCATTCATAGCACCGGTATTTGGCCAAGTAAATACAACAAAAGTAAATAAACTTTTGTTCTTGGAACCCAGTGAACGTCAGTTAAGAATAACACACTTTGAAGGTAACATGGCTTGCTGGCGATTAGGAGTCGTAAAAAATCTAGACTCCCTTTCTAAAGTGTCGCAAATTCAGGCCACATTTAGGATTACAAAGTTAGACTTGGAATTAATTGCCTTTGTCAGTTTACATTGTAATTATAGTTAAAGTAGGTGACTAAAATTAAGATGTGGTCATTCTAAGAGCAGTCAGTCTCAAAGTATTTTTAACTTGATGCCGCTGAGCTACCGTTGACGCTTGATACTTATGTCAGCGCTCATTGCTGTACATAGTCTTCACTTCTTGACTCATTATACTCCGGTCTAGCACTATCGATTTACGCAAGCAAAACACGTTCAGCAACTTGCTTCATAAATTCTAACGGTCTTATTTATAAAAAGTTATAGAAGACTTAAAGTGTTCTATAACATCACTATAAAAAAAATGACCATAATCGGTATTTATAAACGCACTATAGCGCTAAACAGTTCTATAAGTCTATTATAAAGTTATAGTAGCGAGGACCCTACTATAACCTTACTATAGCGGTGCTATAAGATCTAAGATGGCCGACTATCCTGTCATCTGTCAGCTGATTTGCTGTCTTTGAAGTAAAAACAAACAATCAAATTTTGTAATATAAATTAATTTTTTGATGATTTGGGGTTTTATAACAGCGTTTTCAGTGCCTTTTGTTTGGAATGACTTGCAAATTGGAGAATGTAAAGCCTACAATAATAGCACTTGCAGTATTACATAATATTGCCATTGACCAGGGGGATGCTGTGCTTACAAGTAACTCAGATGCTCACCAGGCAAATCCAGTAGTACAAGAGGAGCCAGGAGAAGTTGCAAGTGGACGCTCAAACACCATCTTGCAATCATTTATTAGGTCACATTTTAGTGAGTAAGTAGTTAATATTTGTGATACTGTGGTTGAAGTTGGCATATAACTGTACTGTAATGGAACTGGCTCTCAGAGGAGGCTGCAAGAACATACTGCTAGGTGCTTGGTGACACATTTACATATATGTAGGTACATAGAAGTGATAATCTTTATGAACATAGCATGAAAGAAAGTTATGCTTTGGAGCATGTACCTACTATGATTTTACTGTTAAGCCAAAACTAAAACAAGGAAAAATGTGGATCCAAGATCCGGTGACATTATTATATATAAAAGAATATATAAAAAGAAAATTATATATAAAAAGATTAGCCCTTATTGTACACAATGACACTGTTGCTCTTGTAATAATTAATTAATAGTAGGTACAGACATGTGATAATGCTAAATGAAAGTATCTTAGTATGTGTGATTAGTGATAAACATGTTAATAAAAGTCTTTCTATGTATTTCATTCTGTTTTACTTTTATAATAAATTATTTTTAATTTTAAAGCTCTTTTAATTTTTCAATTTTTATTGCTCGTTGGCCATTTGGGCCTCATGTAGCTCTCGTCGGCAGGCTATTTCAGCATCATCGCAAATCCTCTGGGCAGCAGGAGTTTATAATAAATTATTTTTAATTTCAAAAGCTCTTTTAATTTTTCAATTTTTATTGCTCGTTGGCCATCTGGGCCTTATGTAGCTCTCGTTGGCAGGCTATTCCAGCATCGCAAATCCTCTGGGCAGCAGGAGTTTATAATAAATTATTTTAATTTCAAAAGCTCTTCTTTTAATTTTTCAATTTTTGTTGCTCGTTGGCCATTTGGGCCTCATGTAGCTCCCGTCGGCAGGCTATTTCAGCATCGCAAATCCTCTGGGCAGCAGGAATGATGCTATTTACTTATTTTTATTTAAACTTTTGATATTTGCGCGTCTGAATATCAACAACTTTGACGTTTCTTTGTGTCTGAGTATAGACAAAATTTTGTGTTTTATGACAATGTTAGCATATATTTGGCACTAAGATACGTATTATCTGTGGTAAATTTCGTTCTTCTTTGATTTTTTCTTTATACTGGCAATGATTTGGCTTATTGTCGGTACCACGTGGGTACTATAGTTATAGAAGGCTTATAGAACGTTTATAAATAGTAAACTTTATAGAACACTTTAAATGCTTATTGAACACTTTAACTATAGTATGCTTATAGCAAACTATAGGCATTTTTATAAATAAGACCGTAATAGTTTTCATTCGAAAATGGATACTTACTTAAAAAAGTACACATGTAAAACTTTTATCACAAGGCACTTAGGTACTTCTGCGTATCGTATTCGTATCCGCATCTAGGTAAGCGAAGTGTAGGAAGACTTGTGCAACGGTGGCTGGATGATATTAGAAAGTTAGAAGGAAACATCTGGGCCAGAACAGCGCAAGACAGGGAGTATTGGCATAAGAGGGCGGAGGCCTATACCCTGCAGTGGGTCTCATTAGGCTGATGATGACTTACTTCTGCGTCAGCCTGAGTTTCTGTGTGAGCCGCACCGCCTCCGGGTCAGTTCCCTGCAGCTTGCGCCAGCGGTGCACATTGAGGGGTGTCTCCAGAGCCTCTTCCAAAGCACGCACGCGCAACCTCTCGCGGCCTAACTCTCGCTCTAGGTTGAACACCTGTTGAAAAATTATGTCACTGTAACAATTCTACGAAGTTTTCCCTTCTTCAGAGACAAGAAGTGAACGAGACAAATAAGACAAAATTAAGTTTCGAAGCATCTATATCAAGCCGTCAGTCAATAGTAACACACCATTTAATATGTATTGGGTACCTTACAAATCGCGTTAGAAAAAAAACCTGAAATGAGTCACTTCTTCAGGCAAAATAAGTGAATCGATATGGCATGACAATAGATTAGATTGATCATGAGTCGATCGATTGAGCGTTTTTATATTCAATGCATGCAATGTCTGCAGTAGGTAAGACATGTGGCTTTGTTTGTAACCAATAACTGTATTGTCACTTGTATGTTTGCTGTGCTGTCTAGTTTACAGACCTAAATAAAAAAATAAACAATTTTTACCGTGAAATCGTTACCAATTAGAAATGTATCACTAAGTTAAAAGATAAAACCATAAGTCATTGTCATGGGAGGTATACCTCGAGCCTCAAGTCAGTCATGTTCTCGATGCCCTTAGAGAGCAGGTTCTTCTCCTTGCGCAGGCGCAGGATCTCCAGCCGCAGCAGCCGGATGTCCTCCACGCGCTGCTCGTACTGACGCTCGCCTGGAAGATACACGAGAACATTATACACAATTAAGGTAAAAAATCATTCGAGATGAATAGAGCACATTTCCTTTTTTTGAAGTCGAACGAAAATAATTTCATATCAACTATACTAGGAGTCTCTAACATGGCCAATGATTGTACTATGATGACCAAAACCAATGTAACAAGTTGTCTTACATGGTGGGCTAGAAGTGTTACTTTTATCTATGACTAGCTGTGCCCGCGACTTCGTCCGCGTGGAATACCTAGTTATCTTGGGCATCGTATTTATTTATGCAAACTACCGCTTCAGCTTTATAAATTATAGCTGTTACCCACGACTTGAACCGTTTTCGCAGCTCACGCAACGGAAGCCCTCAAAGATGAATAATTTTCCCCGTTTTTTCCACATTTTCCATTGTTTCTTCGCTCCTATTATTTGCAGCGTGATGTAATATAGCATAAAGCCTTCCTCGATAAATGGTCTATTCAACACAAAAATAATTTTTCAATTTACACCAGTAGTAGTTCCTGAGATTAGCGCGTTCAATCAAACAAACAAACTCTTCAGCTTTATAGTATTAGTATAGATGACTAACCAGAAGCGCGTTTCTCCTTTTCACTAACGATCGTAAATGAAAAGTTCTTTGCGATAGCCCATAAAAAATCTATTTAAATATAACAGGCAGTTCAGGACCGGCGAAGATAGCATTTTTTTAACCTGGAAACCAAGACAACTTTGTGTCGCTGCACCACAGAAGTAAGTAAGTAGGTACCTCTATGCAGCGTGACCTCCAGTATCCTGATCTTCTCGTAGAGCAGGGAGATCTCGTCGTTCCTCCTCACCAGCTGGGCTCCCACCACGTCTCGCTCGTTCATCAGCCCCTCCAGCTCCTTGGACAACTTGGCGCGAGCTGCGTCGCCTTCCTGGGAACGGGGATAAAAAGCATTTTTTATAATATTTTATTTTGATGATGGAACTCTGACGCCAGGAAACCCATTCAGGACCTCAGGCGCCGCGTGCAGGATAGAGGGCAGGATCCACGTTCGGCATCTTACTTGGCACAACGCGTTTTCTTTAAGGGGGGATACGAAGCGAATGACGTTTGAGCGTTTCGCGGCGACACACGCGCCATCTATCGAAAATATCGTGCGTTAGCTCGTACGAGTGCGCTAGTCGTAGTAACCTTTAACTAATCTGTGGCGCTAGCTCGATTGCAGAGTAGTGAAAAACAGAGAGCACACCATTTACTTCTAAAGTATGTTTATTTGTTGGAATAGACATGAATTCGTTAAAAACATTTTCTTTATATTATTAGTATAGATTATTATAAGTTTTGCAAAGGAATAGGAAAAAAGAAAATAATGTAAATTCCTATGAAAATTTCCACATAATCACAAAAAAACATACTTTGTAAAATTATTTTTAAATTTATTTTAAATAAATGAGAGGTAAAAATAATGCGAATTTATATTATTATGGATGTAATTGAAAAAAAAACGATTTGAATTCTTACTTGTTACAATGTTAATTCATAGCCACAAATAACTGAATGATAAATAAATAAAAAAACTACATCACGTGGGCAATTTATTAAATGAACAAGTTATTACGTCGTACATTTTTATAATTTTGTTTTCTTAGCTTCTAAAACAATTGGCTCTGCTTTTCGTTTTTTTTCCTGTTTTTCATTTTTCGCCTTGATTGCGTCTGTTATATATTTTGGGTCCCTAATAGGCATTTTTCTTGGGAACCTAGGATCTATTAGCTCCGGAAGTAAGCAATCTAAATAAAAATCTTTTAGTTTTTTTTCCATTTTTTTGGACCAAAACAGGTCATCTCTTTCAATGATTTCCGTTTTAACTGGAAAATTTTCGCCTGACCAAATTGCAAAAAGGCATCTCTTTTTTCTTGTGACATGTAGCTGTCCTTGCACTTGATAGTACCATTGATGTTCTTGGTTTATTTTAAGATTTCCATCGCAATCTTTTTTATAAAATTTTATCTTTTTATTATCGACCGCTGCCTCTAAACCGAAATTAAACGAAGTTTTAGGGCATTTTATTTCCACTAAAATTCCTTCGTCGGTTATTCCATCCGGTGATGCTCCAAAATATGGAACATCTGGATCAATGTACAATCCACATGGTAATATTTTAACATCTTCTTGTGCCGATAATTGCTCCAGTGCCAACCTTTCACTATCTTTTCCGTGTTTAATTGATGGAACATGTTCGATGGACCTTTTGTACAAAATATCCTTAACAATATTTTGACATCTTGTGTCTAATCGTCTTTTTATAACGCGCCCAAAATTAGACGCAGTTAATATATTACGACGTAATTCCAGCCACTCGCTAGATCCACTTTGTAGAACAGTTTCCCGAGCTATTCTTTCTCTTTCTTCGAGACTCTTTTGCAAATTTTGCAAAAACGCTTCTTTTGACTTTAACATCATGTCTTCATCTATATCTGGTCTACTACAGTCTTCTCCATAATTTCTGGAATCATATTTTTCAAAATTTATCTTTTTCTTTATGTGCCTTTTGGCAGACTTTAATTTTTTGGCTTTCCATTCTTCATATTTGCTTATATTATTTCGTGGACTTCGACCTACGATTGATTTATGAAGAACTGATAACGGTTTTCGGGTGTTGAACGAAATTGCGGCAGAATTGCAACGCAGCTTATATTGATATTTTTGGCTGAAGTTTATTCTTTTGCCACCAACAAATTTGGCTACGATACTATGATATCTCTCCACAGAATTACTGTCTACGTCCTTGATAAGGCTTCGAGAATGGGCTGCCAGTTGACCAATTATTAATTTTATTCGAAGCCAAATGCTGTTGGAAAACAAGTCTACATCAATATTTTTGTCGTCTTCATTTTTTAAACAATAATAGTTTTTGCATTTGCTGTGTCGACCAAACGCATGTTCGGCAGCATTTGTGATGTCTTGATGGAGACTTGATACGTTTCCAGTTTCTTTGTTGGTTTTTATTGCTTGAACAACCACTTTTCTCATAGACAAAATCCTTTTTTTCGTAATATAATTTCTAAATTTTATTGGAAATTTTGTGTATGTGGTGATAGCCACTAATTTGTTACAAAAATTTCTGAGCAGATGGTTTCGGCATTCCACTTTCTCAACCGTGAAGTTGTCATATGGTCTCGCTTGGAGTATTTTTGAGTAGGTGTTTGCGTCGCCATCTGAGATTAATCTTCCATAGATTAAGTTATGCATCTCTAAGCTCCTTTTAAAACCCTCCACTAATATTTCTGACTCCATTCCAGTAGATGGACCTGAAAATAATTATAAACAATAATACAAAACCCATAATATTATTGTCATAAAAAGAGAAATGAGAGACCTCCTACGGTGGCAGTAAGATAAAACAGGTTAAGAATGTTATGAAATGAACGTCCAATTAGTATAATAAGAAAATTTATGTATGTACATATCTAAAAACTATAAATGAGTACATTTTATACAACAATTAATGATACCTAACATACCTGTAGAGAAGAGGAACTAAAAATAGAAATCAACAAAGAAATAAGTAAACCTATTCTCAGTTAATAAAAAAGTTACATAAAACAAATATGATACATGTCTCCGAACAAATCCTTATATAAACAAATAATTTAAAAAATGCCTGAAATATTACTCTCAAGAATTGCTATAACCACTGAGATTGGACAGCTACAATCAGAAGGAAAATTGGAGGAGGCTTTTCCCGCCACAAGCGGACCTAACACCATGAAAGACACAACTCAACTAACCAATAATTTAATAAAAGTAAATCTTAAACAAATTAACTAACACAAATGTAAATACTCTGTTTGAAATTCGGATGTTAAGGAACTAAAAGCTTTTTTATTTTATTTCTTAACATACCTGTATAATTTTTGTAACAAACATGATCTTTCGTCTCTACTCCTTTACTTTGTGACACCGCACAAAAATGGCAATATTTATTTTTGATTCCTAAAAATAATATTTTATTTGTTCTTCTCCCAATAATGGCAGCGGCTCCGGACAGCGAAGAATAGTTTTTTTTGTAGGATCTTTTGCCATAACATCCATCTGCAATAACGTCAATAACCGGAATTCCGTCAGAGTTGACCCTCCCTTCTTTGTCTGCCATATCATGCTCTTCTTTAGCTGCTTCGCCCAAAGATTTCTTTAGTTCTTCTTCCCATTTCTTGTTTACAAGGTCCATTTTTGTGGTATATAATTTATCGCTCATAGGAGCGAGACCAATAGCACAAGTTAATTCTTTCAATTGCGAATGTCCACAACCAATGGTTATAGAACCAGCAACTGCGCTGGTGTTGATATCCATTTCATCTCTGGGATTATCAGTTGCTATAATGAAGGTCATATTGCACATCATGCATTTTAATTTAAGTTTGGAAATAAGGCCAACACGAACTTCTGACACAATTTTTACTGGTGTTAAGCCACAATTTAGAGGACCGTGAGCAGATATTTCTTGAAGCTTTTCAAAAAATTGTGTTACATGAGTAATCCGTCTACCAACTTGTTTTTCTTCGCATATTTCACTGTAACAATGTAGATAATAGAGTGTGCAAAGTTATCATAAGTGCAGTTGGAACCATTGAAATTACGATCAGCTGCATAATTATATAAATAACTTTTATACAACTTCATTAAAATATTTGAAACCACCAAATCGATTTTTGACGACTACTTGGACAACACATGATTAAAAAATACACACGGTTTGTGAAATATAGCATATTTGTCTTTATGTTCTTTGTTTTGTACAGTTACAATTAATGTAGGTTTACATAATATACATATTTATGTTTATTGCAACCTCATTGTAAGTCAGTCGGAACATGTGTACATCGTTAATATGCCAACTCACCTTGTACTTTCTGGCACTACATTGAATTCTACATTATTTATTATATCTGTGCCCGAAAAACTTAGGTCGTCAATATTTGACTCCAAATTGACATCTGATTTTTCAGAATCTCTCACCTCACTGAAACCATATAAATAAAATTAGTTTCATTTAATAACCGGTAAAACAAATATTTTTAGTGATTCATTAGTTTTTTAATACGACGTTATCTTTATAAATAACATGAATAAAAAATGGTCTGATATGCTTAATATCATAAGCGTGTCAGACCATAATTGATATATGAATGATAATTTAGACATAATATACAAATCTGCGTAAAATCAATAAATAAACTTAAAAAAATGATAAAAAAAGATAATGAAAGATGAAGTGTTGTAGTAAACTAACTAAACGAGTAGTTTTGAGTTAACCCAAAATTAAAATTTCTGTTGTTTACTTACCCCGTACTATCGGACAATACATTGACTGAATTATCATTTGCGGTCTCTGTACTTGCACTACTCTGTGCATTAGTGTTTGCCGACTCAGTCGTATTTGCTTTTTTGGAGTTTATCACTTGCCTAGAAATATATAAATTACGATGAGTATGGCAAATAATGTAAACTAGCAGCACCCCGCGGTTTCACCCGCGTTAATTCTGGATTAAAATAGCTCATATTTATTCATCAGAAATAATGTAGGATTTCAATGGCAAAAGAATTTTTAAATCGACACAAAGACACGAAACAAATAAAAATCATCCTCTTTATAATATTATTACTGTAGATTAGTAAAATGCAGGCTATTATTAGCAGCTTCCCAACAAAAAATACCTTACATATCAAAATAAGTAACCTAACAATGGAACTTACCACATTCTCCCAGCATTTTTGCGATACTGTCTTTTTGTTTTACCACTTCGGTAATATTTATTCCTTTTACTACCCATCCGTCACTGTTATATAGTCTCTTAAACACAAAATAATCGATTTTAAATATTATTAACACCACTGACTGTTGTCACCTCACGATAAACCACAGACTGTCGAAGTGCCTGATTATTTATACATAGCAAACGTTGTATCTGCAATACTAAATATTGGTAGGCGTTTACTAAAAAAAACGATTTATCTCTACAATAGTATTGTTGTATCTAAAACGAAGAAGGGCGGTACTTTCGAATTCATAATACGAATATCTTTGATCAAACATATTTTCTCTTAAACTTATATTTGCAGACTTATGGAAGAAAAATGTTTTGCTTTGTTGTTATTTCCTAATATTTTTTTTAACGTTCTATTAATTTAGTTTAGAATTCAAATAAAGGGGGCACCTTGTTAAAGAACTGAATAAACCTAAAAAAAATGTTTTAACACTTAGAATCATGTCAGGTCAACGTTCTAGTGATCAGAACTACATGAAATTTAGACTGTTCTCTTCGTATGGCGCCTTAACTGAGGACATTCAGTTTCCCGCGCGGGAAGTAGTGTTTTGTTCGTTAATCTGTCTGTTTGTTTGTGTATTTGATTTTTATTTTGACTCTTAATTAATTTGTCATAAATGTAAATGATGTTTGACATATTGATGATATTAGAAAGTTTGAAGAAAACATCTGGGCAAGAACAGCACAAGACAGGGAGTATTGGCGTACTATAAGAGGAAGTCTATATCCGGCAGTGAGTCTCATTAGGCTGATGACGGTATTGTGTTGATTTGTTGGTAGGTGACGCGTAATGAAGTAGTTACAGATAAGTAAAAATTTTAACATTATAAATGGAATCGCCTAAATATCACAAAATACAAAAAAAATGCGGCGATTGTTCTAAAACGGTACTAAAGGGACAAACGTTTGATTGGATTTTGCTTATTTAAGACGGTTTTGATGAGTTATATATTACACCGATCATTCGCTAATTTGTGCATAGAAAATTATACATTTTATCAATTTACATATATATTACTTAGTAATTTAGTGATATTATGTATTCCATCTTGTATAAACATAAGAAACCAGTTTATATTTATGACCTGATAACGTGTAAAAAGCATAAATGAACCAAATCGAATAATACTCTTCCGGTACATTATACATGGTATTAACTTACAATTACAAGTTATATAAGGTGTGTACATACTTATTATGTATTCTAGTTAAATGTACTTACGCTACTTCATCTAATTGAACTTCCTAAATAAATACCACTTTTTTGTGAAAATCAGGAAGAGATTTTAATATGATCTTGTAAATAACATATTCCAAGGTTGACTTCTTATGTTTATATAACAAAAGAGACACATTCCTTTACATATTAGTTTCGTCGTGTGGTTTTATATACATATACTCAGGTAAATATGAATGTTACCAAAACTCGTAAGGCATTTTTAAACGGTCTTATTTTAAAATTTTATTGATACTATGACAAAGCTCTTTAGAGAGAAAATTTACAACTGAATTCTATATTATTTGTTTTTTACATAACGTTAAGCAGGTAAACTAATTTAAATACAGGTTGTAAATAAAATATTACGAGTTTGTATCCACATAACATAATGTTTAGATTTTCTTCTTATCGAATGAGAGTGGCCAACTCTGGTGTCAAGAGTTTATCAAGCCGCCCTAGAAAATATTATTTGTATACCTATGTGTATATTAATATATGTGACAAAATTTAATTATAATAGACACGACTAACCAAAATACTGAACCGATGTTTAGCAATTTCTAAAAAAGTATTGTTTTATCTATGCGCACAGAACTAACAATGAGTGTAAGCTTCTTGTTGAAATACGAAAAGCTTTAGAGAATTCAAACTTTACAGTACCAAAATCTTAGACTAAAATTATTCCGAGTACTACCGCGTGACACAATTAGGTCTGCCGTAAAACCTCATGCGGAACCACGTGTTATGTAAAAAAACTGATTACAATTTACAATTATTATCACAGACATTTTCGGATTAAGTTATTTATAAAACCTTGATTTATGTGTTTTGAATAAAACGCTACTCATTTAATTTCATTGAAAACTATTCAGGAAATGTAGACGAACAATTAAGATAGAGCCAGTCGATAAAATCTGTCTGGCAGCTAGTACCTATACTAATTTACACTAGATTTTTCCTTTATTAAGAGGACACCCTGAGAGTTTGGTAGCAAGAATACGTATTTTACTCAACATGGACAAAAGAAACGAAACTAAAATTTTATGTTCAAGATTCATAATTTCAGTGACTATATTTTGCGAATAGCATGACACCAACGGCCAATTTTTATAACACGAAATAATTAATCAAAAATATCTCTATAAAATTGGGGATATCGATTTTATCGGCGTTGGTTTTGGATTGGAGCATTACAATTTTCCACATATATTATGTTAATTAACACATTTACTTTGGTTTGTGAATATATTATTTGAAACGAATTCGTAGTTTTTAAAATAAACGAAACCATTTTGTCGCTTACGCCCTTTCAGAATAAGTGGAAATCGGAATAACCTACAATTTCAGATTTATAATTCGCCACTGCGTCGTCTTAAGCTATCTTGTATGAATAAAGTTTAAATAATTTAGCATTTTGTCGCGTACTTAGTAGTCATCAAACTTGAGTTCGTTTCATCATAGCTACGTCTAATGAACAAATATTATAACAAATATTTAATCAAACAAAATAAATACGGTTAATTCTACTTAATCAACTTATATTGCGTTGATATGCCTATAATTTGTCGGTCTTCAAGTCGAGAGTAAACCGGTTTCTTCTAGGCAAGCGCGCTAGATCGTAGATTACAACGTTGCTTAACATCAGACAAGTTGTAGTCAAGCGTGAGCCTATCTAATGTAAAAAAAACTTTTGCTTGAAAAGTTTTTTGTTTTTTTTTTTTTAATTTGCATATAGATATAACGTAATACTTGTATTTGTGTATTATGTGGTACAAGAAATAATCCCAGAACAAGACAACACAAACCTGCACAATCCTATTAAGCCTGGCCTCCTCCTGCCTGAGGGCCGCTATATCTGCCTTCGCGTCCGACAGTCTCGCCAGCCCCGCCTGCACCTCGGTCCGGAGGTTCTCAGCTCGAGCCTTGCACTTGGTCAGGGCTCCCTCGCAGGTCTTGAGGCCGACCTCCTTGGCTGTGATGTCCTCTTTCAGCTGTTCTATTTGGTACGCCAGCATCTGCGGAGAGAGAATTAGTTAGCTGGGTTTTTAAGTAGTTCCGATTTGCACTAGACTATTCGCAAGTTTGCACTATCGCGATTTGCACTAGACTAGGTCGCATTATGTTAGGTATTGCTGCAGCCTATGTGGTGTACAACCGGACTTTGGTTGTAACTTTTATGCTAGGCCTGGGGAGGTACAACCAAATGTTTATTTATTAGGTTATTCATAGTAGTTTTTTAAGTCAGTATAAGTATATTTTCAGTTTTGTAAACTTTAAGAATAAATAAGGCGCCTAACCTATTTTTACCAGTTGTTCAGCTGTTTGATTATATTAGTACATATATCCATGAAAGGACTTGGGCGATCTAACATTTACATTGACCCATAACAATTTATCTGCCCAATAGAACTATCCTAATTAATAACTTCTCAGTCCAGACCTCTCGGACTCAGAACCCTCAAAGGAGGAATAAGATTCAAGGCAGTCCTGTCTCTTGTGCTGGACCGTCCAAAGTACTGACTCAAACTTCGCCTGTTATTAAAAGGAATTCTTCAGCTGTGTATTATACCTTCAATTTCTGCCTAATATCCTGTATCTCGTCGAGTGCCTCCGTGTAGTTCTTGTGCAGCATGTTCCTCTCGGCGCGCGTGGTGTCCATCAGCACGGCCTGCTTGCGCGCCTTGATGGCTTCTTCACGGAGCGCCTTCTTCAGGTCCAAGATGTCTGCCGTGCGGAGGCGCACCTCCTCTGGAACATGATTAGTAAAATACAGGTGGCAGGACATTGACAGTCAAATTTAAATTCTTTGTAAACACCCTTTGAGGTTACATTGTTCTACATACATATACCAATTCATGCATAATATCTGCAATATAATATAATAATAATATTAATATTTTGTTTAGTTAATATTATTATTATACATAATAATATTAACTAATCTGTTTTCACTCACGTGTAAGTCGCGTAAGCTGTTTACGCGTTTCGGATGTTATGACATCCATCTTCAGAACGTATGTTCTGGGACCGCGAACATACATGGGTCCCAGAACGATTTACACGTGAGTGAAAACCGTTTAGTTAATATATTGATAAAATGTCTCACGAAAGTTTTAATATTAAAATAACATAATAATGTAATTGAAAACAATAATACAATAAACGATTTGACTTTGACTGTCTTCAGTAAGATATAGTTTACCTGTACAATCGTCGATCTTTTCATTGAGTGCTATGGTTTCCTCCAGCATCCTGGAAAAAAATTCAATAAAATTCAGTCAGTCGATAACAAGAACTAAGCAATATCAGCATTTCATTGATAAATCTTCATATTTTATTTGGAGAAAAGGGGAAAGTAGGGTCCAACAAAAAACCGTGATAACCCAAAATCAAAACCATAATCTAACATTATAATAAGTAATCAGTTATACAATATAATATAATATGATATAATTTAGCAAATAAGTTTGGAATCTAAGAATGTTATGTAAATAGTTGTGTTCATTTGTAAAAAATGCTACTTAGACATTCGGTGTCTGTATTTGAATAACGATGCTCACATAAATGATAAGATAAAGATAAAGAATCTTTATTGATAATGTAAAGTTGTAACATACATAGGTATAAGTACTAATATCATAGAATATGCTACACAAATTTTCTGTCTTCTGTGCATGGCGTATCTCAACTTTGTTCATCTATTTTGAAATCATCGTCAGTTGAGATAAATTGTGCGGCAGAGGCAGTGAGAGAGTGGACATCTCTCTGTACCAATGTTGACATCCCTAAGGAACCATTCTGCCAAAAACTTTGGGATGCTCCATTGGTACAGAAGCAATTTAACTCTTTAAAACAAAATTTAATAGGTGACAACGATCGCGCAAGGCTTCAAGCAGTGTCTCAACACGAATCTGGCCAATGGCTACATGCCCTCCCTTCTGCCAACCTCGGTACACTTTTCGACAATGGCAGTTTCAGAATCGCTATCGGCTTGCGAATTGGAGCTGCTATTGTCGAACAACACAGTTGCACATGTGGTAGCGATGTCGATAGGAAGGGCCTCCACGGACTTTCATGCCTTCGCAGTGCGACAGATTCTCCCGCCACGGCTCGCTGAATGATATAGTGAGACGGGCACTTGCCACTGTCAACGTACCATCAGTTCTTGAACCGATTGGCATGGTCCGTGACGATGGTAAGCGCCCCGATGGCCTCACACTGATTCCCTGGGAGCGGGGAAAAGCTCTTGTATGGGACGCAACTTGCGTCGATACACTAGCTCCTTCTCGCCTCAGTGGAACAGTACAAGCGGCAGGAGCCGCGGCGGACGCAGCAGAAGAAGCCAAGCGGCGAAAATATACATCATTATCGACTGATTATATTTTCGTACCGCTTGGCTTCGAAAATTTTGGTCCGTGGGGTAAAAGCACGAAGTCTTTTATAAAAAAATTAAATAAAATGTTGATTGACATCACTAGAGACAAGAACGCTGGCTGGTTCCTTGCGCAAAGGATTTCTATAGCAATCCAGCGTGGGAATGCAGCCAGCGTTCTTGGCTCCATACCACATGTAGATTGTTTAAATTTAGTTTAGATGTAAATACTCTTTTTTAGTTGTATTCGTTTTAATATGTGTAAATATTGTTTCTTATTATTTTAATAAATTTTATCAGACAATAATTATATCATCACTCTCTTGTCTATTTTATTGTCGAAAATTGATGTGACACAAATTACAATATCTCGTCAAATTTAATAACAGTTAGTTTTAATAAAATTTTAGAAGTTACAATGTCTAATTTTTTTAATAATATAATGAAAATTTTTGTTATTAAAATCATGTCAAACATAATAATAGGTATGTAATCATACAATATGTCCACTTAAATAAATCTAGGTACTGTCACTTTAGCTGTATAGGGCATGTGAGCATTGTGGGTCTAGCATAGCAAAGTTGTGTTCTCTCGGGAACACAACTGTGTTTACGCATAACAATGACTTCACCATATGATGGAGGACGACATACAAAAAAAGGAACCAGTGAAGTAAGTATGAATTTAGGATACCTTCCTCTTTCACATTTCTCGTCCTACTTACTTATTTTGAAGAATATATCCCTGCCAGACTGGTTGCCTGGAAGAGATCGCTCTTAGCGATAAGGCCGCCAATTAAAACGCAAATTTTATATTCTATGTTTTTTGTATTGTTTTTTATATTATGTGGTGTTTTAATAAAGAATTTATCTATCTATCATGTCTGTATCCACTGCTCACCTGTCCTTATCCTTCTCCAGCTGCCTGATGATGAGCCGCTGCTTGTTGATCTGAGTGCCGTTCAGGTCGATCTCATGCTCCAGCTGCTTGCGACGCTGTTCCTGCAGGTTCAGCATCTGCAGGTTCTCTGCGGCTTCGTCTGGGGATAAAATAATAATTATAAGTTACAGCCTTAAGCACAGAAGAAGTAGTGCATCCAAGAATCAGAAAACCTCCAATGCACAAAATCTAATCTTAAAGTGGTCTGCTTTCGTCATATATCTCATTAATCTGTAAAATTTTGATATAATAAATAATTTTGGTATTAAATATTTCGTCAGTCTTTTGTTATTATTGCACAATGATTGTTCAGAAATCAAGTAAAAAAAACAAAACACTGATCACTTTAGATTTGTAAATAAAAAACAATTTAAAAAGACCTAAAGCTGAGTCTAAGTAGCAAAGTTGATATACCTATCTAGGTGATATAAAATTACTGAGCCTATTTATTTAATGTCTTATATTGGTACACATAGAGCTCGGTGAACGCCCGGGGTGTAAGGGCAAAGCCCTAACCTGCTTCCAGTGGTCGACCTTCACCAGGCACGGCTTTGCCCGAGTGACATTTACAACGAGCTTTTGCGAAGCGAAGAAAATAATGGCATACCTATATACAAAACAATATGTGAGATTGCAAGTTGGCCTAAACTTACTGCCTTAGCTCTAAAAATAATAATATCATTGAATGAAAAACGAATTATCAAACATCAATGATTCTACAAATGATTAGTTCTACCGTACATTGTTGAACTACTATAACTGGTTTCTCCTTTGTTATATTTGAATGACCTGTTAGCTTAGTTGGTAGTGGCTCTGCCTTCTAATCTAGGGGTTGCAGGTTCGATTCCCGCGTGACACAAGTATTTATGCATTTTAAAAATTTATAATTACTTGTGTCGAGTCTGGTCGTTTGTATGTATAATAAATATGTATTAACAAAAGAAAAGTATATAAGTATTATATCCGTTACCTAGTACCCACGACACAAGCGTTTGCTTAGTGTGGGGCTAGATGGCGCTGTGTGCAATGTCCCGGAATATTTATTTAATGACTGAAAACATTTTTACGATGTTTTAACTAGTATTATGTAGAAGTTCTTATAGTAGGTAGTTATTACTTGTATGATTTATTTTATGATAGATTAAATGTTACAAAGCCTGATTTGTCAGTATACAAACGTCATCACCCGGTAGGACATTACTACTGTTTTCGATTCCTACTCAATAAAAGGTAAATGCCGCCGCATGACCTTGGATCTTCAATAAGTACTGTACGTAAAGACTGTTTGTAATGCAAGCTAAGTTGCATCTATAAATTTAATTTACGAATACATGAATAATTGTTATTAATAACTTTGTCTGATCGTAGTGAAATTTGGGCTTAAAAAGGTTATGAGTTGCCAAAATAACTTCTGGAATAACTGCTGCGATAACCGACATGTGACACACAGTGTGCAAATAGACAGTACAACGCATTTGGCCTATGAAAACGTCTTCTGATTCCGGCTTAGGTTTAATGGTTACTGAAAGTATCACACTTGCGGGAAAAACACTCAAGAAAATGCTTGTTTATAAACATAACAATACCAAAAAGTAGATTTGAAACATATTAATATAAAATGAGGGCTCATTCCAAAGGCAGATTTGCAAAGAATTAAGATTCGTTGGGGTAAATTTAATTCATGTAATTTGTAATCAATATTCTGGTATATTTCTTGTGTAAGTTTGGCCTTACAATCTTTCTTTCATAATTATCTCATTAAAAAATCAAACACCTAATTTACCAGCTAAGTGGGAGCCGGTCATAAGGATGCACATAAAAGCATTCAGGTACATTGCCAGTACGCTGGCTTATCGCCCAAGGTCTTCGGATCTGGTTTCCGGATTGCAGACCCAATATGCTAATTAAATAACTGGATCCAGTTGCAGCTTGTAAAAAGTTATGTTTACAATATTTCTATATGTATGACTGCTCCGTTAGCTTAGTTGGTAGTGGCTCTGCCTTCTAATCTAGAGGTGCCGTTTCGATTCCCGCATAACACAAGTAATTATGAATATTAAAATTTGTAATTACGTGTGTTGAGTCTGGTCGTTTGTTTGTATAATAAGTATGTATTTACAGAAGAAAAGTATATAAGTATTATATCCGTTATCTAGTACCCATGATACAAGCGTAAGCTTAGTATGGGGCTAGATGGCGCTGTGTGATATGTCCTGAAATATTTATTTATTGTTTATATATGTACCTAATATAGGCGTATATGTAGCAAAGAACTACCTACTTACGTACATACTACGTACTTACAGTAAGTATAAATACCTAATACTCGCAAATTGATTGTAAACATATCAGTATTGACTCATCATCGTGGGAGTATGATTGCTTTCAAGTAAATTGATATGAATGTAACAAACCAATGTTAAGAACTTGCAAACTGCCTCAGGAGTCTATCACGCGTTTTATGTCTAATCAACAGCAGGCGTCCAGGCCAATTTTAGTCAAAGAAGGAATCTTTATTCCCCTTGAACTATAATTTATCGGTCTTCAAGTCGAGAGTAAACCGGTTTCTTCTAGGCAAGCGCGCTAGATCGTAGACTATAACGTTGCTTACCATCAGGCAAGTTGTAGTCAAGCGTAAGCCTATATCATGTAAAAAAAAATAAAAAAATACGTAAAATCTATTATCTCTCTCATTTTTTCAGACTAGCCAAAGAAAATGTTCGTGAAACGAGGCTTTGCTGCTCGAAAATAACAAATTTGTTTCGAAAACGCTAATCAAATACCATAAACTTCTTTGTTGAGCGTTTCGTTTTCGACATATTTTAAGTAATCGCGGAGGTTCCAAGGGATTCTACGACTGTGCTGTTTTTTTTCGAATAAAGATTCTCAGAATTTTTGTGACATCTGCTGGGTCACCGAAAAAGAATAAACTACTAAAAAAACCTTTCACTTTCTGTACCTCGTTGTTCTTTACTATTTTTTTCTTGTGGTTGGGGGCTCACCACTTTTCTTAGTACCAGTGACTCTAGTACTTACTACATATTTTATTTAAAGATTCTCTTTTGAGTGTAAGAAGTAAGTAGAACACGCACTCACTCTGTATCTTCTGCATATTCTTGTTAAGTATCTCCTTCTCTCGGTTGAGGTTCTCTATCTCCCGCCGGTCTGCCTCCGCCTGCTTGTTGGACAACATGATCTCGCGCTCCATCACGCTCACCTGCTGCCGGAGACGGTCGCTGGAACCAAGGTAAGATAAGATAAAATACAACCAGAACGTTGAAATACTCTTTATACACTTCTGTATTCTGTGTTTATATCTTCTAGGTGACAACAGCAAAGCCTAATCATCAACAGCAAAACATAATTAGCAGCATCAAGAGGGCTGTAATTATAAGGAAATTATGGCAATATACGAGAAGGAAAGCGTGTTTGTTAATTTGTTTGTTCCTCTTTCGCTTCAAAGTGATTACCTAGTAAATTTTGATATACCTAGTGATAGTACTGACTGAGTCCTAAAAGTGACGTAAGCTACTGGAGATCATTATGTGCAATATAATGCATAGGCATCCCTTGTCTCAAATGTCATCATTCTATTCTGCCCTGTTAGCTCTGTTAGCTTAGTTGGTAGTGGCTCTGCCTTCTATTCTAGGGGTGCGGGTTGGATTCCCGCATAACAAAAGTACCTAATTATGCATATTACAATTTGTAATTACCTACTTGTGTTGAGTCTGGTCGTTTATATGTATAATAAGTATGTATTTACAAAAAAAGTATATGTGTATTATAACCGTTATCTATCATGATACTTGTACAAGCGTAAGCTTAGTATGGGTAGTTATAGATGGCGCTGTGTGATATGTCCTAAAAAATATTTAATTATTTATTCTATTCACTTCGAAAAAGTGCTAATATATAAATAGTGCTCTTACCGCTCGCTCTCCACAGTAGCCTTGGCTCCCTCGAGCAGCTGGTACCGCTTGGTCTGCTGGATGGCGTTCTTGTGCATCTTGTTCTGCTCCATACGCAGCTTGTTGCTGTCGTCTATAGTGTTCTGGAGGTAAAGGAACAATTTTAGTCGTGTGTAGTATCTACAAACCAAGTATGAAAAAAAATCCTAGTTCTAAATTTAGAACTGCAATATACCTAGGAATTATTCATGGTAGGAGTTGAGAAAACAGCTAAAAGGTCACAACTCTAGAGCCACCGCCGAACGCCGAGTGGTCAAAGAGACGTCGACTTCGCTTGGTCCACGAATTTTCGAGTAATCGTTTTCGCGCCGGTTTAAGAACAGGCAGACGACCAGATAAGTCTAGTTTTTCTAGTCTAGTAGCTTTGTGACATGTCATAGTAATAATTATACATATTAATAATTCCATTATGTCAAAGCCTAAACTGTGTTAGTAGTTGGTTGGTTTGTTCCGCTTTCGCGGCGAAACGATGAGACTTATAATCGTCGTTCTTTCGACTTATAATCAAGGTTCTTATATAAGGTAGGCGACATTTTGACTAGTTACAACGCGAGATACACCACGGGAATTTACTAGTAATATTATAGCATAATGTAATTGTAATAAACCATTTTGTCATCACTAGTGTGGCAGAGAACAGACTCTCAACCTGCCATAAGCAACCCACACCCACCTTCAGCTCCTTAGTAGCGTGGTTAGGCGCTGTCTTGGCCTTGTCAAAGTCCATATTGGTCTGGTTTAGCTGATGCATCAGCTGCGACACCATGTTGGTGACAGCTTCAGATTCAGAAGCAGCACTCTCTAGTTTTTCTAATTATTATAATAATCAAACGTTTATGGCGTCGTCATTGGTTTCATCAACGTTTCTCGACGACCTGCCGTAGGCAACGTACAATAGACAAACCTCCTCTACCTACTAACCTGTATTCAAAACCCACCTTCAGCTCCTTAGTAGCATGATTAAGCGCTGTCTTGGCCTTGTCAAAGTCTATATTGGTCTGGTCCAGCTGCAGCCTCAATTGCGACGCCTTGTTGGTGGCAGCCTCCGTCTCCGCAGCAGCACTCTCCAACTTCACGTTGATGTCTCGCAGCTGGCGGTCACGTCGTTCGATCGTCTTTTCCGCTTTTCTTAACTGGAAATTTCGATAAAATTAAGTTCTGATACATGTTTGTTAAGTATGTTTTCACTAGTAGGTTTAAATATTTGTTTGATTTATTAGTAACTTGAGTTGGTCCTATTGAGACGAGATATTATAATATATTATTTTGACACTTACTAGACCATAGGCTAAGCGGGAGTGTGTTAGTATTGAGCATATTTTTTGAGCAGCAGGATTGAGACAGTGTAATACCAAATACTGAAGCTTTCGTCAGACAAATAGATAAACATAGGTATACAATTTGGAAAAAATAATAACTTACCTTTTCAGTGAGGTCACGAATGTTGTTCCCTCTTTCTTCCACGGCGTTCTTAAGACTTGCGGATTCATTCTTCAAGTGATCCACCAGCCGGTTCTGACGCACGGCGTTGTTGTCTGCTTCCTGTAAAATGATTATTTACTATAAGTTGATGAATTGGAGAAGAACTTTACATACCATTATGCGAAAATTTTCATTTGTACTCGTAACATCCCAGCTTGATTATAGGTATTAAATTATGAAGATGACGGTAGTCAGTGTGTGTTTATCTTTTTTCAGACTCACACCAACAAAAGAACTCACAACCAATCTGAATCCCGTTATGGCTGTAAATTAGTGTAGAAGATACATTTAACACGTAATCTTTGATTGCTATCACGGATTTCCGCGGGTACTACTATACATGCTACTAGTTGACATGGTATCTACCAAGGCAGTATCTTATGATCGCTACTATTTATCATATATGCCAATGACCTCTAGTTGTTCCTCCAGCTTGGCGATGGTATCATCGTTGGTGCTGTTCTTGTTCTCCAACTCCTCGATGTAGGCGAGTGAGTTGGTGAGTCTTAGCTTCATGGACTCGATCTCTCCTTGCAGACGCGCCTTTTCTTTCTCGAATTTCTCCTTCTCTTTGACTGCGTTTGTTGCTCCGCTGGAATATAGTAAAGAAAACATGTAATATAGAGATAAAGCACTTGTTTATTTACTTTCGGCGTAGTTTTGACATTGATATACTTTTCCTCTCTCTTTATAGCTTCATATTTGCTACAAAAGATTACATCACTAGTAACGGTCGAGAAATGGTAGTGGTTAAGCTTCGATTTTACTTCGGCTGAAGTTTGAACCTTAGCGCAATACCGATTTAAGCAAAGTTGATACAGAGTTGGAGCATAACGATAAAGTAACCAAAACTGGACCACAAACGTTCGATGTTGTTTAATATTAGCGCGATCGGCCTGCTGATAATATCTGCTATAACATCGCATGTCCGCGGTATGTCTGAAGTGAGTACTACAGTACCTACTATTATCGCACGGAAACCAGCGGACAATTTAGAGAAGTTCATAGTGATCGGAAAAATGACAGGGATGAGATCCACAGGTCGAAACCCTACAAGATGGTCCGGGTGGCTGTACACATTGGCGCCAAAGCAAGTGCTGCCAGACACGAAGCTACCGATCATAAAATATGGCGTGTAATAGTCCACAATTTTAGTCGGGGTCATCACGACGCTCAGCATTGAGCTATTGCCTAAAAGAGGAGGAAGATACCCATTATGCAAGGGCATAATGGGTATCTTCCATGGGTATATGGGTATTTGTATGTAGCCATTTTTTGTCATAAAGATTATACGTGCTTGCTAAGGAGCAAGCACGTATAATCTTTATGACAAAAAATGGCTACATACAAATACGAATGTTTTGTTTTGTATTTGTCAGTTATTTGTTATACTTTCCCTGAATATATCATACAGTCCAATATCCACTACGCTGTAAAACCACCTTTTAAGTAGGTATCCCACCACAGATACAAATGAATCACCTAATTATACCTTCTTACCTATTCTGATTTTATTATAGGGGTGCTAGAATAAGTTTTTTTTCCTTGCAATGGGTTTCCGAACCGATTCACTCTCGCTTTGGAGATCGCTAGATTATAGTCCAGGCAGGTCTCATGAATGCAAAATTTTAGTAATAATAAATTTGGAAATTAGCATGTGATCAGCATATTTCACTAGTTATTGACTAGTATGCGTATGTGTCGGTCCTATAACGAACTTGAGAGTTGTAACGCCTCGGATAACAATGATGAAGATCTAGACATATTCGGAATTAGTCTCAGTTCTTTTAGAAATAATTTATTTAAGGTGTTTTAATATAATAATAATAATGTTGTATTTCACATTGTTTTGTTTTGATTGCTACACAAATTCCTGTTGTACCTTAGCCGTGTTTTTATATATATATTTTTTTTATAATTTTGTTTAATATTTACAATTAACTGTAACTTCCATAAGTATCGTTATATATGAATTATTTTAATTGTTTTAGTTTAGTTTAGTTAACTTACTGAACTTTGTCACTGTTTATAATCATGTTGTGCACACATGTGTTTGATGCACAGAATAGATCATTACCTTTTATGTGTTTTGTTGTTAATCATGTATTTTCTGTGTATTGTGTTGTGTGCCTAATAAATAAATAAATAAATACGATCCCAAAATATTAAGAAGCAATAGCCCCATCGATTTTGAATCAGGACACACTCAAATGAAAACTATAAGAAAACTACAGTACCTACTTACAATTGAGGTATCCCTATCAATTTTTACTCATTACTTTTTTGTAACATGGAATATGCTTACGTGTGACTACAGCCTGCCTGATGTTGAACACCACTGTAGTCCAAAATTTAGCACGCATGCCCAGAAGAAACCTATTTACTCTGGATTTGAAGAACCCCGGGCCCTGACGGATTAAGTATGCGATATGGACAAGCAACATCAGGCAAGATGTAGTCAAGCGTGAGCCTATCTAATGTAAAAAAAAAGGAAACTACAATACCTATTATTATATCAAAACCATAATAGTTTACAACTTACTCATATGAGAACTTATTAGTATTCTTTGAACCAGATCACAGGTACTTCGAGTGACGCAGGAAAATAGTCAGTCTGACAAGAATGTGCTCTAATGACTACATAAGTAACAAATTATATGGGACCGGGGTTTCTCCATAGCAAAACTTGAGGTATCCTTCCTCATACGAAAAGTCACCTTTCCTTATCAATTTGAAGGTGATGGGAAATAAATTAATCATCTTCAGTTATTAAAAAAATAAACAAATTATTTTCCTCTTGAGATATTATGGGACATAGAATTTGAATTTCTATGTTTCGTAAATGCATTCCTTCTGGGCCCTTAATATTATCTAGATAAATTAATAAATGAAAATTAAAATATTTTATACACAAAGCATACACGCTTTGTGTGCTTTGTGTATATGACTGTTTATTAAGCTAAGCGACGGATCATCGTGATTTTTGGTATCGTGATAGTATAGAATCATGGGAGTAGGTAGTAGATAGTAGTAGATCACATAGTAGTAGTATCATCATCATCATCATCAGTACTGCAAGCGGAGCCACAAGCGTCTTCTATCATGATACATTTACTGTTTCTACAGGTTACTATCATTGATAAGTACTTGGAAATAGCTTTGAAATTTTTTATAAGAACTGGTTAATGACGATTATCTCGCAAGGAAGTTTTGTGTTACTAACTCCGAATGCCACACCAATTTGTCTAGAGTAAAATGGAAAAGAAAAAAGACAAGTTTATTGTTTCATTATGTCCACGAATCTAAACAAGAAACAACCTCTAGCCTTGGACAAGTTTCAACTAATTCAGACACTCAGCACGGCATGGATATAATTAATTAAGAGTTTTAATCGAGACTGCTAGCGCGCCGTGGGTTTACTCGTAATACGTAAAAAAAACTAGATTATGAATTTACCATGTGCCATATTACAATAGTAATCTCTCTAACAATTCTGCGGGAGAATTACAACCCTCAGTAAAACAGAATACGAGCCGAGGTAGAAGAGGAAATTCGTACGAGGGTGATCTAATGGTGATTCAAAAATTTATTCTTGACTAATTGTTTTTAGTGACCTGTTTTCTTGTAGTGCTAAGCTTTTTAATATTACAGTAACTAGTTGTTAATTAAATAGATTAACAACTTGACGAAAGGAATTTGTGATTTACTTATAAAAACATTATTTTCAGTGATTTATTTTAATTTGCGGCCATCATGCAATTTCTAGAGAATTTGGGAGTGATGAAATTATTATGTTTTGTACAGATTTTGTACTCTGCAATCCTTATAATTTTTGTACAAAACACCATAATTATTGGTAATTTTATTAGATTTTCTTCTAAGCATGTTATAATTTGTTTCTTTTTATAATGATCATGAGTTTAAAAAACTACTCTAAATAGATTAATTGATGTAAATAGACAGTAACAGCCCGGTCGCTAACTAGCTACTACCCGCCGGGACACAGGTGCGCCGAGTGCAGAGGGTAGGGTTACAATTAAGTAAAAAACACTGTATATTCTACAAAAATAAGATTATTTTTAAGATATCCTTATAACGACTTCCAACTATAATTTATGTTTTCCCACAATATTATTAATAACTGGTAAGTACATATGTGCAATAAATGCATACGTGTTGCGTTGCATCATGCAAACAATTTATCAAAACAAGGAAAACATTTGTCTATACTAGAGTAATTGATATAATGCTTACATTAATTTATCCCTAGCTTTCCATATTTGAGTATGTACGATAATATATCAGATTATTAGAAGAATTCTAATACAGAGTTGTTTGCTGTTACACTGCAGATTAATATCATCTGTTCTGGATGTGCACATGTGCTCCGGGACGACTAAGGGCGGGTTATTTAGTTAATATCATCTGTTCTGGATGTGCACATGTGCTCCGGGACGACTAAGGGCGGGTTATTTAGTTAATATCATCTGTTCTGGATGTGCACATGTGCTCCGGGACGACTAAGGGCGGGTTATTTAGTTAATATCATCTGTTCTGGATGTGCACATGTGCTCCGGGACGACTAAGGGCGGGTTATTTAGTTAATATCATCTGTTCTGGATGTGCACATGTGCTCCGGGACGACTAAGGGCGGGTTATTTAGTTAATATCATCTGTTCTGGATGTGCACATGTGCTCCGGGACGACTAAGGGCGGGTTATTTAGTTAATATCATCTGTTCTGGATGTGCACATGTGCTCCGGGACGACTAAGGGCGGGTTATTTAGTTAATATCATCTGTTCTGGATGTGCACATGTGCTCCGGGGACGACTAAGGGCGGGTTATTTAGTTAATATCATCTGTTCTGGATGTGCACATGTGCTCCGGGACGACTAAGGGCGGGTTATTTAGTTAATATCATCTGTTCTGGATGTGCACATGTGCTCCGGGACGACTAAGGGCGGGTTATTTAGTTAATATCATCTGTTCTGGATGTGCACATGTGCTCCGGGACGACTAAGGGCGGGTTATTTAGTTAATATCATCTGTTCTGGATGTGCACATGTGCTCCGGGACGACTAAGGGCGGGTTATTTAGTTAATATCATCTGTTCTGGATGTGCACATGTGCTCCGGGACGACTAAGGGCGGGTTATTTAGTTAATATCATCTGTTCTGGATGTGCACATGTGCTCCGGGGACGACTAAGGGCGGGTTATTTAGTTAATATCATCTGTTCTGGATGTGCACATGTGCTCCGGGACGACTAAGGGCGGGTTATTTAGTTAATATCATCTGTTCTGGATGTGCACATGTGCTCCGGGACGACTAAGGGCGGGTTATTTAGTTAATATCATCTGTTCTGGATGTGCACATGTGCTCCGGGACGACTAAGGGCGGGTTATTTAGTTAATATCATCTGTTCTGGATGTGCACATGTGCTCCGGGACGACTAAGGGCGGGTTATTTAGTTAATATCATCTGTTCTGGATGTGCACATGTGCTCCGGGACGACTAAGGGCGGGTTATTTAGTTAATATCATCTGTTCAGGATGTGCACATGTGCTCCGGGACGACTAAGGGCGGGTTATTTAGTTAATATCATCTGTTCTGGATGTGCACATGTGCTCCGGGACGACTAAGGGCGGGTTATTTAGTTAATATCATCTGTTCTGGATGTGCACATGTGCTCCGGGACGACTAAGGGCGGGTTATTTAGTTAATATCATCTGTTCTGGATGTGCACATGTGCTCCGGGACGACTAAGGGCGGGTTATTTAGTTAATATCATCTGTTCAGGATGTGCACATGTGCTCCGGGACGACTAAGGGCGGGTTATTTAGTTAATATCATCTGTTCTGGATGTGCACATGTGCTCCGGGACGACTAAGGGCGGGTTATTTAGTTAATATCATCTGTTCTGGATGTGCACATGTGCTCCGGGACGACTAAGGGCGGGTTATTTAGTTAATATCATCTGTTCTGGATGTGCACATGTGCTCCGGGACGACTAAGGGCGGGTTATTTAGTTAATATCATCTGTTCTGGATGTGCACATGTGCTCCGGGACGACTAAGGGCGGGTTATTTAGTTAATATCATCTGTTCTGGATGTGCACATGTGCTCCGGGACGACTAAGGGCGGATTATTTAGTTAATATCATCTGTTCTGGATGTGCACATGTGCTCCGGGACGACTAAGGGCGGGTTATTTAGTTAATATCATATGTTCTGGATGTGCACATGTGCTCCGGGACGACTAAGGGCGGGTTATTTAGTTAATATCATCTGTTCTGGATGTGCACATGTGCTCCGGGACGACTAAGGGCGGGTTATTTAGTTAATATCATCTGTTCTGGATGTGCACATGTGCTCCGGGACGACTAAGGGCGGGTTATTTAGTTAATATCATCTGTTCTGGATGTGCACATGTGCTCCGGGACGACTAAGGGCGGGTTATTTAGTTAATATCATCTGTTCAGGATGTGCACATGTGCTCCGGGACGACTAAGGGCGGGTTATTTAGTTAATATCATCTGTTCTGGATGTGCACATGTGCTCCGGGACGACTAAGGGCGGGTTATTTAGTTAATATCATCTGTTCTGGATGTGCACATGTGCTCCGGGACGACTAAGGGCGGGTTATTTAGTTAATATCATCTGTTCTGGATGTGCACATGTGCTCCGGGACGACTAAGGGCGGGTTATTTAGTTAATATCATCTGTTCTGGATGTGCACATGTGCTCCGGGACGACTAAGGGCGGGTTATTTAGTTAATATCATCTGTTATGGATGTGCACATGTGCTCCGGGACGACTAAGGGCGGGTTATTTAGTTAATATCATCTGTTCTGGATGTGCACATGTGCTCCGGGACGACTAAGGGCGGGTTATTTAGTTAATATCATCTGTTCTGGATGTGCACATGTGCTCCGGGGACGACTAAGGGCGGGTTATTTAGTTAATTTGACATTTAGTTATTATTTGACAGAAAAAATGTATATGACATACAATCAATAAAAATATCCTTAACAAAAAGAAAAAATCCTATTCTTATTCACATAATTTATGTGCATTAAATGTTATTGCAAAATTAGACAAGAAATCATGGAGGTTGTTTCAGATTCACGAAAAAATAAACACTCGTAAACGAATCACCAATCGTACAACTCCCTGGGACATATTATTTAATAAATTTTGAGAGGCCGTCATCTCACTGCTTGAACCTACTGGTGAGACTAACGGAAACAGATTCCCATTCCGTCCTCTAGAGATTGATAAAAGTAAGAAAATAATATCTTAATGTTTAAAACGTGTGCCATAAGCTAAGTAAATAATAAATATAATTAATATAATATAAAATAGTTAGTAAATTAATAAAAAGATGAATGATGAATACTTCTGATATATCAAGGTTATAAGGTTCTAAAACTAAACGCAACAAAGCGTTCATTAACATATTGTGTTTTGTGTAATACAAACTTAATTAAAATATTGTTAGTTTTAGCAGGAAGTTGTCAAGGTTGTCTTCATAGACTTTTATTCTAGATCATCACTAGGTCATTCGTAGGTCGCTAGGCTATGAAACGGATTAATGATTTCAGTGTTTAATTCACAGAATTCTTTAGCAAAATTACTGTGGTTTAATGAGAATTGTGTAATAGTTATTTGTTATACAAGAGTGCAAAGTTGCTTTTTAACCGCGTGCTCAATTTTGATGACCGAGCAAGCGAAGGATTCTAAAATTGAATCACGAGCGCAGCGAGTGATTCATAATTAGAATCCTGAGCGTTAGCGAGCGAATCAAAAGAGCACGAGGTGAAAAATCTTTGCACTCGAGTGCAACACGTAACTTTTCATTCCACCTCAGCGAGGAAATGACTAAAAGCCCGCGTACAAAGCAAATTGAAAAAAAAGAACACCAAGAAGGTTCCGAGTCTGAGTTTTTAACAAATTTAAAAAAAGTTGTATGATATATTCGGAGGTAGCAGTAAATAGGTTTAATGTTTTTTTAAATTCAAATACTTAGTGCACACGATGTTCTAAATTCAATTTACTTTATCCTCTAGATAATAAAAACGGCTTTTGCACTCAGATATTGAAGAGTAAAAATACTGTTTCCGAGATGGTGGGATGAAAAGATATTTTAATACTATCGGAAGCGTCCGTAGCTCAGCTAGCAGCGGTAATCGTATGCGATTACGCGAACGTATAGGTTGACGCGGTCAGCCCTTGGATGTCCAAACTGGCCAAAATGTGGCATTCCATTTTGGGCGCTTCCGTGAGTCAAATGTCACATTCAATTGTAGATCCCGGCTGTTAGTTATAATCTGGCTGTTTGTCATGTCAGAGGCCCATAGGGCGGCTTGATAAACTCTCGATACCAGAGTCGACCACTCTCATTCGATAAGAAGAAGAATACTATACTAAAATATTATAATAAGCGTTCACAATTCCAGGTCGTAAGAAAAAGACATCACCACATTTTGGTCATAGCACAGTACTCATAGCATGAGAGTTTCTTGTCTATCTCAATCTATGAATGAAGTTAGGAATAAGGTACGTTCCTATAAGAGTGGCCTATTACCAACATGTTTGAGGACTAGAAATTACGAGACCATGAATCTTCCGTGGAAGGACCTGGGCGCCCACTACGATGTATCTGCCCAAGAGAGCTTAAGAACTAATTCTGCAGAGCTGACACGACCCTTAGTTATAATTACTAGCTGTGCCAGAGACTTCGTCCGCGTGGAATAGTTATTTTGGGCATCATATTTATTTTTGCAAACCACCTCTCAGCAGTATAAATTATAGCTGTTACCCACGACTTAAACCGTTTTTGCAGCGCACGCAACGGAAACCCTTAAAGATGAATAATTTTCCCCGTTTTTTCCACATTTTCCATTGTTTCTTCGCTCCTATTAGTTGCAGCGTGATGTTATATAGCCTAAAGCCTTTCTGGATAAATGGTCTATTCAACACAAAAATATTTTTTCTATTCGCACCAGTAGTTCCTGAGATTATCGCGTTCAAACAAACAAACAAACTCTTTAGCTTTATAATATTAGTATAGGTTTAGGTTTAGGTTTAAAGAACTTTATTTCACACTAAGATAGGTACATTTATCACTTACGCGTGAAACATAACTTAAATTATAAACATATATTACGTTCGTCGTCAAGTAAAAATTTTTTTTGTGACTACCCTACAGACAAGTATGACGCTGTCCGTCCACCGCATTCATAGCAGTGAGGTGTCTCAGGTGTTGATAAAGCCTATTTTTGAATGCGATATAGATGATCCTACTCAAAGAGAGAACAAGTAGAACTCCTCGAACAAATTAATTCTGCGGGGGAGTCTCGACTCTCAGTCATGAGGATCTTGCTCAAAGACAAAAGAAGAAGAACTCCTTGAACCAATTAATTCTGCGGGGGAGTCTCGACTCTCAGTAATGAGGATCTTGCTCAAAGACAGAAGAAGAAGAACTCCTTGAACAGATTAATTCTGCGGGGGAGTCTCGACTCTCAGTCATGAGGAAATACGATTCAAATGGGACGAAGGCCGTAGTACTCACGCATCATCGTCCCCCGCCCGCTTTCTCTGGTCGAGCTCCTTCTCCAGGCGCGCCACGGTGCGCTTCATGGTCTCCAGGCTCTCCACGGAGGCCAGCTCGCGCGCGTGCATGGCGTCTGCCAGCGCACGCGCCTCGTCTGACAAAATACATCACATGTTAGTCCTGGACTCAGAAGCATGGAACGTAGGAGGCAAGAAGAAAAAGTAGTATTGACGAAGCGCACAGATCCTTCCAAAATTATAGATTATATGGCCTTCGAACTCATACTTGAGAATCATTTTATACAAGGACATTTTGAGTTTCCCTGACGACGTTATCCTCGACTCGTAACTTAAATAACAATAAAAAAGTTTAGGGCTCAGATCAAATCGGCACTCGCTTACGATATCTATAATAATGAGTAGATAGGAATACATACCAACATCAGCGCGTAGATGTTCGATGGTCTTATTGCCGTCAGCGATCTCGTGTAGGTAATCCGATACGGTTTCATCGAAACGATTCAGTCTGTTCTGTGAAATAATAGAAACAAATCAATTTATGGTTTTTATGGACATAAAGAAAGGTGTTATACATATGACGTGTTTAAATATCTATATCAGAAAAACAAACTCATTTTACATGAGATAAATAATCGTTCATGATATCGTTTAGCAAATGAACGGTGTGATAAGATCTTAAGTTTTAAAAAAAATAACTGGTTTGCACTTGGCCATAATTTGCCTGATAGTAAGCAAAGTTTATTGCTGATAATTTCAAGATTTCTGCGCTTACATTGCAAACGCTGGCTGAACTCTACGAGATAGATCAAAATAATGTAGGTACTAAGTATTGAAATCTTAAAAAGGTCGACCAAAAAGTCCGCGATGGTATATATGACCGTACGAAGCCGGGCAGGGCCGCTAGTAAACAAATAGAACAACTCACTCTCAGAGAAGCGATCTCGTTCTGATGTTCAGTGTCAGTCTCCTTCATCTTGTAATAGGAGTCGTAGAGCTTGGTGTACACGTCCGCGTACAACTTGAGCCCTTCCGCGTCTCGCATCTCCTCCAACACCTGGAGATACATTTAGGATGCATAAGTTTTAAGGATATACATCACAACATTGACGTAGTTATGGCACCAGGCTTATATTAATACTAATGGAACAATGGAAATGAAAATGGGCCAAAAAAGTAAGTAAGCTGTACAACTTGGCTAACTCTGGTGTCGAGAGTTTTCAAACCATTAAAAGGCCTCTGTGGCTTAACGACTGTTGACTGTAAGCTGTAAGCATAAGAGTATGAGTATTTATGTATGCATACTTTCAGTTTCAAATAGAATTTATCATCAAGAAATAAATCAAATGACCTTCGGTTTAAAGGCCTAGGAAAAAAATATTTTTAATCGCATCGCTTTTGGCAATTTTTTACACCACGAATTGTTCATTTTAATAAAGTATACTTAGTATACTGGTATCATAATCATCATCAGCATCATCCACTAACCATTGCTAGGTATAGGCCGCTCTTTGCTTGTGCCAGCGGCGTTGATCTTGTGCAAAGCTTTATCACAATGTACACGCAACGTCTTATACATTACATATGTACGTAGGTCGCTTGACATAATCGAAGGGAAGAACTACATTAGTTAGTAGGTAAGTACATAAATAAATAAATAGTATATACCCTTTCAAATTCCTTCTCGGCCTCCGTAGTTTCTGAGCCGATGGCCATGGCTCCGGCAAAGGGATCCTCGTCTTCATCCATCTTGGTAAACTATTCTAAAACTACCACAAAAACTACGTAAAAAACTATACAAAACGATTAGAAACTAAACACACAAATCAGGCTATAATGCAAGGAAATGTTAGCGGTTGCCATGGAGACGGCGTCTACAGGAATGTCAATATTGAATAAGTCATGTTGAAGGTTGCAGTCCGTTGCTAAGGAGGTTGTACTTTGCGTTTTTTTATCAACTTGTTGCAATGAGCCCTGATAGGTCGTTGACCTTTTTAGCTGGGTCGTATTGTCAAGGACGGTTGGATGTCAATACATCATACTATAGCGGAGTAAATAAGTTTATACACATCCGCTCTCAAAAACTTTAGCTCTTATAACACTAACTAGTGGATGCTCGCGGCTTCGCTCGCATTAAGAAGTAAAACTTGCATCCCCTATTTCACCACTTTAAAAGCGGCTTTTCCTAAAATATTTTCTTAGCGGATGCCTACGTTATAACATCTACCTGCATGCCAAATTTCAGCCCGATCCGTCCAGTGGTTTGGGCTGTGCGTTGATAGATCATGCTATATCAGTCAGCCAGTCAATCAGTCAGTCAGTCCTTACCTACCTTACCTTACCTTACCTTACCTTAGTTTTAGTACCTTTGAGTTTTATATATTTAGATATGATTGAACGTAGGTACTTGTTATCTACTTTAAGTTTTACATATAGTGCAAAACACCAGGCCTTTTCTAGATTAAATCATTTAAGCTTCTAAAACTCTACATAAATCTCTAAAATGGATTGCCTAAATTATTACCTACTTATAAATATTGTACTCGTTGATAAATGACAACCCTATTCATGGATATTTAAATCAATCGATCTAGCTTTATAGTTTATAGAAAACAAAAATACTTAACAATTTACAGAAATATTACTTAACCTAGGTACATTGGGAGGCCTTATCGCGTAGAGCGATCTCTTCCAGGCAATTTGAAATATAAGTTTTTTTTACACGAAATAGGCTTACGTTTGACTATAGCCTGCCTGATGTAAAGCACCGTTATAGTCTAAGATGTAGCACGCTTGCCTAGAATAAACCTATTTACTCTAGATTTGAAGACCCCTGTAGTCTAAAAAATGTGCATGAATGGCACCTTCCCATCTCCTTTGTATGGGAGTGGTCAATCCTAGTGTCGACAGTTTTCAAATCGCCCTAGTGGAAAGTAACCAACATTTTGGTCATCCTCCAAGCAATCAGAGACGTAGCAAATTAATCAATTGAGTCGATTTATTCAAGGGCCTCTAATTGGCCCTGTAATGAGGAAGTGAACCATTTCTATGGAAATAGCCTCTAGGAGGGGTCCCAGTCTGCTGTGTTCGTCTAAACCTGGCTAATCTAATGTTGGAAACATGACTGTAGTCTGTTAGTTGTTCCACTTCTCCATATTCAGAATATTCCTGGAATTTTTATAGCTTATTTCATTTAAATTTCGGAATCCTTTAAGATGAAATTGCTAAAGTAGACAAACATAATAAAATCGATATTTGATAAAAGAAAAAACTGCCTAATAATATAGTCACTTATAATGTAGCCATTATTATGATGCCGTAAATTTTGTATTGAAATTGATAAGATACCCATTGCTTTTTTTCCGTTACAGAAAGCATCTGATTTCACTAATCACAACCCTCAGTATGAAGGAACCAAACAAACTAAAGGGAATCAAACATTGTGCGTGCTTACAATAGATTTAAATTAAAAAATATATTTATTCTATTTTATACTAAGCGGGTAAAATTACGTGTAACAGACCAAAAGGAATACCAACGTATAGGATTGACATAAAAATTCCCCCCCGCGGAGCACATCGTTATGTCAATCCCATACATAGATAGATAAACTCTTTGACAAAAAAAAAGACAAACAGAAACACAAAAGACTTAAAAAATAGTGCCACAACTGGCGGCCTTATCGCTAATAGCGATTTCTTCCAGGCAACCGTAGGATGGTCAGGAGTTGAAAGAAATATAACGTATGGGATGTTCAAAAAAGAGATAATATATACAAACAACAAAATATTCAATATTATATATATATATGTATAATAACACATATTACCTATAAGTGCAAATAACTATAAATATATAACACATAAGTATACATATTATACCTACATACTATAACGACAGAAGGAGACAACCCATACATTGGTATTTCTATTCCATAAGTATGCGTGAGTACGCTTACTAAAATACGCGTCTTGTCTAAGGGGGGCAGCTGTTTCTATACACCAGTTCCTCGTAGCGTCACAACACTGATTGCGGTTGTTATATTGTTTCAGACAATTTGGCTAGCAATAAAAACATCCTGCCAAATAGAGATCAAAAAAGAGCCGACATGTATGACACCAATAATACGCAGTGTTTCAACCGCTATGTAAACCTACAGTCTTCTTTTTCTTATAGTATGAGAGTGGGTAAAAAGCCACACTGGCTTAGCGGTTCCAGAGTCTGCTTTTCATCCAGACGCACCCTGGTTCGAATCCGGTCCTACACCAATGACTTGTATTTTCAAGTTATGCGTTGATTTGCACTCGCTTAGCGGTGAAGGAAAACATCGGGGAAATCGATATGTTTGAGGACCACAATATCCAAGCGCATGTGTCTTCCGTGGAAGGTCCTGGGCGCCCGCCACGATGTATCTGCCCAAGAGAGCTCCCCTAACGAGTTAATTCTGCGGGGGAGTCACGACCCTCAGTCATGAGGAATACGACTCAAGAGAGATGAGAGTGGGTAACATAAGTGTCGACTATCTTTTTATTTGTCGCCTACCTATCGACGTATGTAATTCCATGCAGTTAGATCAATTTAAAGTCGTTCAAGTTGAAGCTAAACATCTAGGCAACTAACTAAAAAACTTTTGAACTACGTGTACATTTAAATGGTATTCAATATATTATATTAAATATTTTCAACTGTAGGTATTTTTTTCAAAGTCCTTTGTGTTAAATGGAGTAATAGGCAATGTTTTGATTAACATTCTGTTTCTTTTTAAAGAAAAAACAGGTTTGACTTACACAAAGCACAGTTTTATTTATTTTATTTACAAAAACCGAGGGTGTTAAGAACTGAATAGAACTATCTAGATCAATCTAGCCTAGACTACAAATGAGGTTTGCTAGACTTATTGCGATTACTATAATTTAGTATCAATATTAACAAAATATTGCAATAAACATAGATTAATATTTTTAGACCTTCAACTGTCGTATTGTGTTTAATAACCTGAAATAATTTGATATTTTATATTTTTAAGTTTACATTATTTTTATATTTTTTTCTGAATCCTACATTTGATCTACACATACAACCAGAAATTATTATGATTGGTTTTTTTTAATTCACTTTTAATAATATAAATTCATGTACAACTGAAAATTCATTTATTCAAGTTTTTTGGTACAGCTTATTACATTTTATATTATTCAATCAAATGTTTATAGTTTGGTTTTTTTTTCCATGATATAGGCTTACGCTTGACTACAACTTGCCTGATGGTAAGCAATGTTATAGTCTACGATGTAGCGCGCTTGCCTAGAAGAAACCGGTTTACTCTCGACTTGAAGACCGACAAATTATAGTTCAAGGGGAATAGAGATTCGGGCAAAGAGTTTTTTTTTTTTTTTTTTTTTTTTTTTTTTATAAAAAAAAGTTGCAAAAAGGCAGACGATCTGCCTGATGGTAAGCAATCATCGTCGCCTATGGACACTTGCAACTCCAGAGGTGCTGCAGGACTTTGCCAGCTTAGAGAGGTGTTTGTGAATACCCTTTTTAAATCTCCCCATATTGTAGCTCCGTGGAAAGACCTCAGGGGGTAGATCGTTCCACATCTTGCAAGTTCGCGGAAGAAACGAGCGCATGAAACGGACTGTGTGGGAGCTCCAATTTTGCAAGATGTGAGGATGAGCTCTTTCACGGTGCCGAGCAGTCCGGTGATGAAAATGATTTGCCGGAATTAAATTAAAAAGCTCTTTAGAACACTCCCCAAAAAAGAGCCTATAAAAGATACAGAGGGATCCCACATCCCTACGGAGACTCAACGGCTCCAACTTTTTTGTCAGCTTGGGATCATGGACAATTCGGACGGCTCTCCGCTGCATAGAATCTAGGGGATCTAGTTGATATTTCGGTGCACCATTCCACAAGTGCGAACAGTACTCCACGTGAGGGCGCACTTGTGCTTTATAAAGTAGAAGCCGTTGACCCGACGTGAAGTAACGTTTCGCCTTGTTAAGTACACCGAGTTTTTTAGAGGCTAATTTTGCCTTAGCCTCGATGTGTCCCCTAAATTGGACCTCGCTCGATATATCCATCCCAAGGATTTCCAAGTTCTTGGATACCGTGAGGGAAACACCTTGAAAACGTGGCGCTACAACAAAAGGTGTTTTCTTAGCGGTGAATGCACACACTTGTGTCTTAGATGGGTTAAAATTGACTAAGTTTATATCACCCCAGTGAGAGACTTTCTCCAGGGATGACTCAATGTCAGACACAAGCTTGCATCTGCTCTCTTCAACCTCTGAGCGCTTGTGGTTTACACGTCCACGGTAACATGCGTCACCCGTACTATCATCTGCATAACAATGAATATTACTAATCTGCAACATGTCATTGATATGCAGAATGAATAGCGTAGGAGACAGCACGGAACCCTGCGGGACCCCAGCATTGATCGGCTTAGCTTCGGAACGTGATCCGTCGACTACAACACTAATAGTACGACCAGATAGGAAGCTTGACACCCACGTGCACAGGCCGTTAGGTAGTCCGTACGAGGGAAGTTTGGCTAGAAGTGCTTTGTGCCACACCCTATCAAAAGCTTTCGCGATGTCTAAACTAATGGCCAGTGCTTCACCCCTACTCTCAATTGCCTCTGCCCATCGATGCGTTAGGTAAACTAGAAGATCACCAGCTGAGCGTCCATGACGGAAGCCGTATTGATGGTCACTAATCAGCTGGTGCTCCTCTAGATATCCAAGCAACTGCGAATTGACAATCCTTTCCATTACTTTGGAGAGAAGGGATGTAATAGCTATAGGGCGATAGTTAGACGGATTCGTACGATCACCTTTTTTAGGGATAGGGTGGACAAGTGCAACTTTCCAGGCCGATGGAACAAGGCCCGTGGCGTAAGAGAGACGAAATAGACGCGTTAAGACTGGAGCTAACTCTGGACAGCACTTCTTGAGGACGATAGCCGGAATTCCATCTGGCCCACTCGATTTACGCACATCGAGGGAAAACAGCTCCTTGCGTACCGCACATTGAGTTATGCGTACATCAGGCATGGAACTTTCACAACGCGGCAGTACGGGTGGCGTTGAGTTTCCATCTTCAAGTGTCGAGTTGGAGGCGAACAAGGAACCAAGGAGATCTGCCTTCTCCTTCGCACTGTGGGCCAAACTATCATCCGGCTTACGAAGCGCTGGTAAGGATGATCTGCAGAAATTTCCCTCAGCTGCTTTTGCAAGGGACCAGAACGCTCTACTGCCAGATGGGTATCCGGCTAGCTGATCACCAATTTTACTAATGTGTACATACCTCGCACTAGCAAATACCCTCTTGCTGGATCGGGAAGCAGCATTATATTTCTTCTTGAGTGCACTACACTCTGGACTTTTCGACGTCTGTGCATCCGACCAGGCTTCGAAGGCTTTTTGTTTTGCCTTAACAGCTGTGGCACATGATTTGTTAAACCATGGTCTACTGCGCCCACCTATACGTACTTGGGAATTAGGAATAAAACATTCCATTCCTTGGAGCACAACGTCAGCCACAGATTCAGCACATACGTCTAGATCGTCTGACGAGAAACACAATTGCTTCCACGGGTAAGAAGAGTAGAATTCACGAAGGCCATCCCAGTCTGCAGCTGAGTAGTGCCAGACCAAGCGTTTCCCGGAGGGACGGTTAGGTTGGTCTATTGTTGGAACCTCGGAGCGAATCAGACAGTGATCAGATTTCCCAATGGGAGCTTCTACTCTGATAGAATATTGCTCCGGATGAGATGTCATTATGAGATCCAACAGAGCTGGGGTGTGGCCATCGATATCAGGAACTCTGGTATGGCTATCCACCAGCTGGGTAAGGCCATGAACCAGGGCAAAGTCATAAGCTGTACGACCCGCATGATCGGTCTTATTCGACCCGAGCCATTCCACATGATGACCGTTGCAGTCACCAAGTACAATTAGCTCTGCGGAAGTATACAGCTGCGACACTTGGTCCGCAGCTGAGGAGATAAGATCAAATAGTCGAGTAGTTTCCGCGTCACCGCTAAAAGACCTATAAAGACAAGCGTAGATGCGTGTCTGACCACCATAATCTACACGAGTCCAAAGTAAGGACAGGTTAGGTATTTCCAAACTATGGAGACGTCGACAACAAATATCCTCCCGCACATACAAGCACACTCCTGCCCGAGGCAGGAACGAATGTTCAAGACTGTATCCGGGGTATGAGAGGTAAGATGTGTCCGCAGGAGTAGATATTTGAGTCTCAGTCAGAAAAAATAATGCTGGCTTAGCCGTTTCAAGATGATGATGGACGGCGTTAAGATTTGAATGCAAACCTCTGATATTGCAATAGTCCACAATAAAAGTGGAAGTTTTAGCCGCTGAAGAACGTTTACTATTATTAGACTTGACCATGGAGATTATAAAGGGTAGTAAAAAAAGGGACTGTTACCACTCACACCACCTCAGTTCTTAGGCAAAGATAAATGAAAAATAGAGCTCCACAGACGAACGGAGTGGTGATTAACTGGCGCAGAGAACGGAAGGGCCCCCGGTCCCCCCTGCGAGTGACGGGCGGGTTCCACTCCGGTCTCCTACTCCGGCACGACAGCCACTCAACAGGATTATGCGCCGGTTGGCGAGACAGCCTCCCGGGGCGGAGTTTAAAGGTGATCCCCGGGTTCGGGTCTCCTACTGACCAGCGGGCGGCCAGCGGTCAGCCGTTTCACCGAGTCTCCCTGGTCTCTGCGACAACCCTTCACATTCGTCCAGGATGAAAGAGCTTGACATTCACAAAACGGCCCAAGAAAAGCTAGCGGTGTAAGTGACAAGGAAAAGGGGGGGGGAGGCTGGTTCACTCGCAAGATTGACGGAACATGATATCACCTGAACAATATCATTTAGCGTCAGACTAAGGCGGGTGGGTGGTAACTCTCCAGGCAGACCCCAAGAGGCCCTACCACCACGGATAATTCGAATGGAGTTGCAACCCCCGAAAGGGTTGGCAGGATATACCATGCCAACCCTTTCGAGGATTGGCGAGGGATGCGGCGGGCACGCCTCCACGCTTATCCCTCACGTTCGCACGATGAAAGTCGAAGTAAACCGCTTGGTGCGAGTCTTTGGAACCTCAACTGTATAACGGTGCCTCCTTGCCGAACCCCTACTCGTACGATGGTGAAATGGGGCTGCAGGAATTAAATTATGCAATGGTGGTGGTGAAGAAGATTTTTTTACTTTGCAAAATCGTTACCTGAAGCAATGTGGAGCTTACGTGTATTGGACAGTTACTTTTTTTATTGAGGCAGTGGAGGCATGGTTGCTTTAACTTTTTTATCGTTATATTGTATGGGCTCTCTAGCAGCAAAATTTTCTTTTTTTTTTACTTGCTGGTAATGCCTTAGTAAAATAGCTAAATGTGTTTAAAAGTCTATGTGCAAGTTTCTTATATTATCATCAACACAACACTGAAAGTGAGTGTTTACTAAAGTAGTGACAACTTATACTGATTCCTATTTCCTTTCGGTTTGCAATCCGCATATAAATAAATAAATTAATAAATAATTCCAAAAATAATAGTTTTACGATCATTCAAATTAATATAAAACTGTGACATTTCGGCCAGATTTACTACGTACTCTAAAGTAATTTGAACACAACAAAATCGATAAAAAGGCAGAGTTACTAAATTTACAAATATTCGACATTCCATTCTACACAAGTCCATGAGTAATAGTTCTCAATATTCATCGCTAGGGGTGCTAGAGAAGTATGAGGTCTTTGAATTGTCAATGTTCCAATAAGTTTTAGTTCAGTTGTAGTGTTGTTCCCTAAAATATCCCTGTTGTTACCTTTCAAATATCGAAATACAGTAGAACCGTTATCTAAACCTTTGTCAAAACAATTAAATTTAGGAGTGGGTGTCATGTTTATATTTGACCCTGTGTTTCTCGAAAAATATTGCATTGAATTTTGAAACAGATAATTTGCATAAGACCTATTCCGCTTGATTGAGTTTTGTCTTTATGCCAACTTTATTAATAAAATCAATCGTTAAATAAACATAGAACTGGTTTGCTTCGGTTCAAAGCTTACACGTGTAAGATTAATCTTAAATTCAGTTAAACTTTGCACTTCCTAGGTGGTTATAATAAAAAAATATTTTAACTATAATGTTTTAGATATTGCAACAGAAATACATTTTGTTCCATATAACTACGTAGTTTATCTATACTAATATTATAAAGCTGAAGAGTTTGTTTGTTTGTTTGTTTGAACGCGCTAATCTCAGGAACTACTGGTGCGAATTTAAAAATTCTTTTTGTGTTGAACAGACCATTTATCGAGGAAGATTTAGGCTATATAGCATTACGCTGCAACTAATAAGAGTGAAGAAACAATGGAAAAATGGTAAAAACGGGGAAAATTATTCATCTTTGAGGGCTTCCGTTGCGTGCGCTGCGAATACGGTTCAAAATTCAAAGAATTAATGCCCAAAATAACTATTCCACGCGGACGAAGTCGCAGGCACAGCTAGTGACGTATAAAAGTTATTTTAACGTGATTTATTTAATATTTTAGTAATGTATAATATGTAGTTACTGAAACTGTGAACCTACTTATCTATCTATCTGAAGAAAACTGAAAAAATACATTATTAAAAATGATTCAGACCGAAAACAACAAAGCTTCAAACATAGACTAAAAGATTGGCTTCTCAAGCAGACCTTCTACTCATATGAAATGTTCTTAAAAGTTGATGGCAGAATTCGAGGAAAATGACTTAATGTGTAATTGGATTATATCATAATTTAAAATATTATTATGTAGTTACTTAAGTGTATACATACATACTATATGGTATATGAATATTATTTTTGATTTTGACATGTAAACTCTGTTTATGAATAAATTACTATCAACTATGAACTACTAAGTATTTCATTTTCTTTACGCACTTTCAAAATATACACATAACAATATTAGCAGAAAAAATAAAAATCTATTAACCTTATACGCGGCCAATGATCTCTATCCATAAAAACAACCGGATCAAAATCTATAATTAGCTTTATAATCACCGTTATATCAAAAAATAGATTCAAAATATTTTGAAAAATTACCTGTTTGATAGACCAGCCATAATCTCTATCTAATATACATAAAAAACTAGTTGCACGGATTGACCGGCCTGTAGGCTGTATAATTTACAGCTAGTGGTTTCTCTCGGCTTTGCCCTATTTTTTTTAATAAAGAATGAATACATTGATTATAATCAATGATTATAAATGATTCTTGCCCTTAGGGCGGTTTTTTTTAATTTATTAGAGGTTTTGTCGAGGAGCGACGAAAATAAAACTTATAAACACTATAACTAGTACAATCACATTATTTTACTGTATGGAAGAATTAAGTATTAATCTGATCCCTGATTAACTCTGGACACCAGAGTTGGCCACTTTCATTCGACAAGAAAAAGATATAATTGCATGATCCATACCACGGTTTGATAGCAAACAAATATTGTGATGTAAGATCAATCGTGCTTTCCCCGTAAAAACGATTCTCTTTTTCCGCTGTTTGAGCGAGAAATAACAAACGCACGCAATACGCACTAACATAATGTATACGCCTTTATAATGTGAGTAAGATTATAGTAGTTTATGCAACTGCATACACTACTTTATCTTCACCAATGCATTGATAATTTATTAAATTAAATTCACGCGTACGTGTATTGTCACAGTGATTTTGCCGCCATTAAAATCTAACCAACGAGAGTGCAGCGCGACCAACCTGATTGGCCCTGCAATCAGGTTGGTCACGCTTTTTCGATGTTATAATGAGCTATTACGATATCGATATGGATATTATAACATCATGTGAAATTGCTTAAATTGAGTGTTTTGTTGTCTGTGCTATAACAGTAGTAATTATAAGTCAAGTATTGGAAACATAAGTAGAATGTTACAACATTAGTGTAGATAAAATATATAAACAAATTTGTAGAACTCTCTGATCCCCACGAACTATTAAATAAATACAATACAATTCTTTATTGTCAGACACATAATCTATACAATACGGACAAATTAACCACACAAGCTTAAATTAGCTTATTACACACAATAAATACACTAGAAATATATACCAGGGCTCTTTGCACAGATAGAATAAAATATTAATAAATAATTGACATGACTTATACAGAGTGTAACTATTATTCATCTATCCTTTAATTTCGCATTTCGCAACGGTCGTGAGTGGACGCGCGCCGCTCATCGAGTTTATCTACCTCCTTTTATTTTTGTGATCGCGAGTCGCAGATAGGGAGTTTACTGTTTTACAGCTATTTATTTCACAATTGTACGTCGCATTATATCAAGTAAGAAGTATACAAGCCCGGATTGTGATTGTGCTTCATAAACAAATCTTCGATTAGATAATAAATTCTTCCGTGCAAAATAAGTCGCTGCTGGTGTGTTGTGTGTCAACATGCCCCTTCAGCACTCACCCCCGCCTTCGGTAGCAATGCTCGCGTCAGATGAATGCCTTTCGCGCACTCTTTCGGACTCCAATTTACATCTAATGGCACAAGAAGAAAAGAAGAGAAAAGTTCCCAAACGTAAAATGCGGCACCAACCGAAAGTACCGTCCGAACTCAGCGGCGATGACCTTCAGGAGCATTTTAGTGACATGAAAGAACTTATTATGTCTCTTAGACAAGACCAGTCGGCTGCACTTCTTACCTTAACTAAGGATGTACAAGAAATCAAGGCCGCTAAACAGGAGCACTCTGAGATTTTAAGTAAGTTAGCTTCGGACGTCCAGGAAGTTAAATTGCAAAATAGCATAATAAAAACAACCAACGAGGAACTCCAAGTAACTATGTCCAAAGTATCGGCAAGCTGTGAGGATATGAAGGTGAAAATAGAAGTCCTACAAAGGGAAAAGGACGAATGTGTCCAAAAGATTCAAGTTCTAGAGGACGCCCTCCAGGACCTCGCGCGTTCTTCCCGCCCTTCCACTATTGAAATTAAAAATGTTCCCGCCTCAACAGATGAATGCACAAATACCTTGATTGAAATAGTGATTAAGATCGGCAAGCTGACTCATATCGACATCAAGCCATCAGATATTCGTGACGCGTACCGTCTTCCAGGAAAACCTGGATCTGTTCGACCAATTATTATAGACCTCTGCTCCGTTTTACTAAAGAAACAATTTCTCACTGCTGTCAAAACTTTTAATAAACTCAAACCTACCCAGGAAAAATTAAACTCAGGGCACCTAAACCATAAAGGTAAACATGAACCTATCTATGTAACCGAGTATCTGCCCGGGTCGGCAAGGAGGCTTTTCTTCCTTGCACGGGAATATTCTAAGTTGAACAATTTTAAATTTTGCTGGGTAAAAGAAGGTAGAATTTTGCTTCAAAAATCAGAGGATTCAAAGGCGATTATTATTCGTGACGAAAACATGTTGAAACATATTAAACAGGACTGACTATATGAATATCTAATTAATACTTCATATTGTATTAAAATAAGCCTGCAGCTACAATATAAATATTTCATATTTACACAAACCACACAATCATTCACACCGCCAAAATTCACACACAGTATACTTTACAAAACAGTACATTGGCTACATCGCTACGCGTCAATACATTGCATCGTAAATATCATCATAAATAAAACAACTTTTTATCCCGCGTTGGAGTATATTGCTCACGGGGATTTAAACATGAAAACTGATTTTGGATGATGATGACTGATATCGATAATATTGGTAATGATATTGACGCAATCGGTGTATCTTCTTCTCAGGTATGTTTTCCGGAGGAATGTTTTCAGTACATTAACTTGGATAGAAAATCTTTAAAGGTGTTTCATTTAAACATTCGTAGTATTATAGCTAACTTCAAATATCTGGAACCTTTATTATCATCTCTTAAATTTTCATGTGATATAATTGCTTTATCGGAATGCTACTTGCAAAGTGCTCCCGCACTGCCAAACATAGAAGGGTATGTACCTTACAAAACAAACAAACTATACAACAGAAACGACGGAGTGGTTATTTATATTAAGGAAGACATACAGTGCACGGTTTTGGAACCAAATCTCAACGAAGGTACTGGTTTAGTATGTCAAATTGGGAAACATATAGCCGTGATTGCTATTTATAGGCCTTGCTGTTTTGACAATGCTACAATATTTCTAGATAGTTTTGATCTATTGTTGAAATCATTAGCTTCTTTTCAGAACATATGTGTTGTAGGTGATGTTAATATTGACATAAAGCCCGGAAACATAAGTAGATTCTCTGACGATTACCTAATGATTAATTCAACTCATGGATTACTACCTGCTTACTATTTACCTACTAGAGAAAAAAACTGCCTAGATCATATTTTGTTAAAAACCAAACACGAAGCAGTGACTTCGGTCATCAAAACTATTATCACCGAACATTTTCCAGCAGTTTTATGTTTGTACGGCAACCATGGAGGACAATTAAAATTAAATAAAATCCGAACACACATAGACTATAACATGGTCGTGACAGAACTTAATAAAATAGATTTGACTGATATCATGACATATTCTAATGCAAACTACGCAATGTCCTATTTAATTAATATTATTAGAGAATTAGTAACCAAATATACCAAAATTGCTCATATAAAAAATAAAACTAGGATTCTGAAGCCTTGGATCACAAACGGCTTACTACGCTGCATACGAAACCGCGATCGCTTACATATGAAAGCCCGCCAAGATCCAGACAACTTAATAACAAAGATCACATATTCTAGGTATAGAAACTTCCTTACTAACCTGACTCGAAAATTAAAACAAGAATATGAACAGGGGGAGTTTCGTAAAGCAAAAAATAACCCGAAAAATACCTGGAAGGTAATACGTAACATAACCCACTTAAAACAGACTAAACAACAACCTAACGAGCTTCTCTCAAATAAATCCACCCCAGTGAGATCTGCTGACTATGTAAATCAATTCTTTGCAAATGTAGGCCAAAATTATGCTAGAAAGATTATTAAGCCAAATTACATAGTCAATTATAAAAAGTCAGTAAATAGGACACCTAAAAACTCTTTTGTCTTACTAGAAACCGATGAATCCGAGGTTGAAAACTTGATCTTAGGACTGCGCGATGATTGTGCCGTAGGATGGGATGGTATATCTGCCAAGATATTAAAGCTAGCCCGTCACAAACTGATCCCTGTCCTAGTATATATTTTCAATCTCTCCTTATCAACTGGAGTTTTCCCTAAAGTACTTAAAAAGGCGCTTGTACATCCAATTCACAAATCAGGAGACAAAAACGATGTTAACAACTATCGTCCCATATCTGTCCTACCATCTTTGTCAAAAATCTTGGAGAATATACTAAATAAAAGACTAGTAAAATATCTGGAAATAAATAATATTATTGCTGATAATCAGTACGGTTTCCGTAAGAGCAAATCGACCGAAGATGCGGTAAACGCATTGATTAATATTTTAGTAGAAAAACTAGATAAAAAAAACAAAAGTTTGGCAATTTTCTTAGATATGTCAAAAGCTTTTGACACCGTTTCAATATGTCAGCTACTATCTAAGATGGAGAATTTGGGCGTAAGAGGCATAGCATTAAACATTTTTCAAGATTATCTTGCAGATCGAACGCAAGTTGTCAAAATTGGATCTGTTTTAAGTCAAGAAGAGTCTCTTAATTACGGAGTACCCCAGGGAAGTATTTTAGGCCCTACTCTTTTCCAAATCTATATAAATGAGCTCTGTGACCTCTCACTTCAAAATTGCTTTATTTCCTGTTATTGTGACGACACAGCCTTACTTATACACGGCTCAACATGGTCAGAGGTCAAAAAATATGCTGAAATTAATATGAGGGTAGTTATGGCGTGGCTAGCAGACAATCTTTTAACTCTTAATATTGTTAAGACTAAATATGTTACTTTTTCGCTCGTTTCCGAAACCCAGCCGTCGCAAACCTTTAACATCAAAGCCCACATGTGCTCAGACTTAGGCACTGTTTGCGCCTGCTCGGAACTAACTAAAACAAATACCTTTAAATACCTAGGCGTCCATATCGACGATCTACTAAAGTGGCATACACAAATAGACATTTTAACCGGTAGGATGCGCAAGCTAATCTATGTATTTAAGATGCTTAGAGCATCGGCCGATTTAGAGACCCTTAAATTGGTATATTTTTCACTGGGCGAATCTATTCTACGCTACTGCGTGACAGTCTGGGGAGGAGCTCTTAAGACGAAAATGATGCAACTTGAGGTTTCACAACGCGTAGTTTTGAAAGTCATGACTAAGAAACATTTTCGGTTTCCGACCGACCAACTGTATAAAGAATGTCAGGTTCTAAGTGTCCGTAAAATCTTCATATTGCAAACAATCTTGAGAGCACATTCTTTGACAGTATACGACGCCAAACGATATGATGATAGAAGATCTGATCGAATATTTAAAGTGACTAAACATAACACAGCTTTTTTCAAGCGTTTTTATCCTTTTTTAGGCCCTTTTCTTTACAATACAGTGAATAAACAAATTCACATATATCCCTTGTCCAAACACAAATGCAAGGAAACGATTAAAAAATACCTCATTAAACTAAATTATTCATCGACCGAAAAAATGTTCCAATTAGTAAAATAAGAAGAAACAGGTTAAAAGTATTTATACATTTTTAACATCTCACAATGACTAACTGAGATAAAGTTTATGTACTGTTTTCCATATCCCTTCATTCAAACATGTCACCTTTCAGACACAATACTCACACATTCATTTACAGTCACGCACACACACACACAAACTAGATTCAAACCGCGCTTGCGCGATTATTTTTAGCTGCTATTTGTATTATGTATTCTGTGCTGCTATCGAATATAGAACTTTGGTTATGTATACATGTAAAACTGTTTAATTTTGTTGCTTAATAACTGTTTACTTGTTATGTCTGTTTTTTATTTTTCTATAAGTACTTAACTAAAAGATGTAATCATAAAAGCTAGTAATTGATAAGAATAGTTTGTAATAGATAGGTATAACATGTAAGTTCACTCCGACCAAACCTAATTTCATATATAATTTTAGATTTAAGAAGCTAACCGACATTCAATGATAGGTAACTTAACCTTTTAGAATGTCGTATACTTGCGTAGGTAATATTTCCAAATGTAGTGCATTGCAGGCTCATTGCTTTCGCGAGAAGTCCCCGTGGCTAGAAATACAAGCAGTTTGCTTAGTTCTGCCGCGGTGGCTGATTGGGGAAGTGGTGCGACTGTAGGTACTACAATGGCCTACCCATTTTAAAATAATTTTTGTTTTTTATTATTAGCGTTATGCCTACCTTCTAGAATCGTTTGCTGGGATTTGTTCTTGTCGTGGAATGGATGTGTATGTATGTATATATATATGTTTATATATGTATGTATGTGTGTCTATTCTATGATTGGGGCAGGACTTGGCGGGTGGTTTTGGAGGGTGGGTATAACGTAGATACTTAGATATAGGTAGATTATTAATTATTCGTTTAAATGTTTTTGTTTATACGCCTACAATTAAGTCTCGATTTATCAATAAATAATTTTCTTTCTTTCTTTCTTTCTTTCTATCCTCAAAGCGAGCTTGAACCGGTTCTTATTGGGTACGATCCATATTAGGCCAATAGGCCATAGCTATTGCTTACCATCAGGCTAACTATGTTCAAGTGCAAACCCGTTTTGGTTACAAAAAAAACCTACAAATGTACAAACTCACTTTCGCTTGTATATATAATACAGTCGTATAATATAGGCTGTATAATTAGCGGGGCAGCCTTGCCCGGTCAGACAGAAGGTCAATACTCTCGTGCTAAAATTGTTATTGAGGTGATTATTATGTGTCGTTATATCGATGAATGAAGTTTTAACAGAAGTATTTCAAAGGGGAAGTTTGTAAGTATATGTACATTTACATACTCACAATCTACCCCTTTGTGAGTATATAAATATTATATTACAAACTTTACTTTTACCACCTTTTACTTTACTTTGGTTTTAAGTTGTATTTACCGGAAGCTGTGTTTCTTGCGAACTAAAATACAGGGTCTTCAAATCTAGAAGTAATAGGTATCTTCTAGGCAAGCGTGATACACCCTAGACTGCAGCATATGAAATATTCTAGTTGCTGGTAACTTATTTACATATTGTAGGTAGGTACTTTATCATACTTTATTTTTTTATTCAAATTCTGAATAGAAGTTCTAAATAGTTATATGTACCTATATAAGATCTGAAAATAACCACATCATAAGCGAAAAAAATTATAGACTTTGTTTTTGATGTATTTTTTAATTTTAGTAACCACTCAAAGAAAATTGGTCCGATTTTTAACTCCAAGGTGTGATTTCGGAGCCTCGAGGAAGTGTTAAATATTAAATTCGGGCTTAAATCGATTAAAGCGATTATTCTGTCGGAAAAAACTGTCGCTCAAATAAATAATAATTTATAAATAAATAGTTAATTAAGAACCATGTAATAAAGTCATTATATTCCATAGACATATGTAAGTCATTTTTAAATAATAATAATTATTTTTTCATTTTCATATAATAATTGTGATATTACGTGCAGCGCAATCTTGCTCTCCTATACTCATGGGCCTAAGTAAGTGTTTACATAAGAGTGGTCAAACCTGGTGTCAAGAATTTACACAGCAAAGAGTCACAAGCCTAGCCAGGGTGAGCGACTAGCATTACGTACTACAAATAATAACACATATTTTGACTTATCTAGAACTTACTGTTCGAAACCACAGTGGGCCTCCACGGGTTTGACAGATAACATTGAAATGTCAAAAAGCTAAACCTTAATTACTGGTCCTAATTCTGAAATGATTTCTTTAACAGGCGTCAAAATAGTTTTTGTCAAAGGTTATACAGTGTTAGTTGGTATTAGGCTGCCTAGACTTGATAGGTCAAAATAATCACTATACTGTTTAGTTATTAACAAATTATATTCTTAAATATTTACAAAGAAGCTTCCAGCCAGCCAGCGATCTTCAGAGCGAGAGTGAATCGGTTCTTATCGGGTAAGCACGCTCCATCTTAGGCCATAGCCTTTGCTTGCTATCAGGTAAACTATGGTCAAGTGCAAACACGTTCAAGTTAAAAAAAAAAACTTGGTACAACGTAAAATATATATTTTTTGTCGTAAACACAACATAAAATAATGAAATAGTTTGATATTTTTCACTACACACTACATTTCTGTAGTAAATTAAATTATGAGTTTGTATAAAACAATTATTTGAGAAATAATTTACATAATTTGTTCCTTTACTGCATTTTATTACATAAGGTCAAAAAGTGTTGCAATTGTCGTAACTGCATTTTACCTAATTGGGTTGCTAGGTATGCATTACTTACTTCCGAGTACCTTGGTATTTCGCTTTTTTATAATGTCAGCAATTATTTGGATAAAAAGTGTATTTGAATCCTGAGTGAATAAGTTTTTCTAAGCAAGCGACATCTTAGATTCAATAGCTTAACATTAGGCAAGCTGTGGTCAATCAAGCGCAAGTCATTTGCGGAAATGAAATCTATTCTAATCATCATATAAAATATCATCATCGCCAGCCTGTTATAGCCTACTGCTGAGCATAAGCCTCTCTTCTAGTACGCCACTCGTCCGGTCTTGTCAGAATGAATCCAGGTGCACCTGTGGATAAAAATAAAATTACATACTAATTATTTAAAAAAAAAACTAAGTAAGTAAAATCTTTATTAACCGATGCCTTCAAAAAAAGGAGGTTTGCACTTTGTCCCATATGGTTGTAATGTTCTCAGAATGAGATAAAGCTGAGTATTGTCGTCGTTTACCTTAGGCCTCTTGTTTCTAGACTGGTGTCAAAAAAGTTATAAATAGAAGCAAAAATAGTCAACAGCTTTTTAAAAAACGAGACCTCAAAATCATATACTGTGATGTCTTGAAATATCGATCTATCTATCTAAAATATTTGTTGTGAAAGGCAGTTGAAGATTCAAGAAACGAGTAACATTTTCAACGTAATCTGAGAATTCGAGACTACTAAGTTTATAATTGACTAGTAACCAGGCCCGGCTTCACGCGGATGTATGATTTTTACATAAAAATCTTCTTTTAAAAACAATCTATCTGTTACAAAATAGCATTTATTCATAACTTATGAAACATAAAATAACTGACTAATATTTACAAGTCCTAAACATAATATTAAAATATATAATATACCTAAAATAAAATATGAAGTAAAATAAAACAAACAAAAATTAATCAAAGAGCCCACCCCGGATCGCTCCCGGCGCAAAGGTTCCCATTACGCTCGCCGCGTTGCCACGTTGAATCGCGATGGCTAACCTTTGCACCAAAAATGATCCAGAGCGGGTGTCTCCCGTCTTCTCATTAATTCTTCGGCCTAACTCCCTGACGAAATCTTTTGCGTCACCACTCCAACTGCCCATGGTCTCTACGGCAACAGGAACAAAATGATGGAGCGTTTCCAAGGCAGTATATTTCTGCTTTTTGCTTCTGCAGGCGTCCTCGGCAGCAGCTGACGGTGAGTGAATGGTACGACTCAGGTGACTGGCGGCAAAAGTGCAGACACAAGTTGCGTCCCAAATTAGGCACTTGCCGTTCTTCCAGGGCACCAGAGTCAGCCCGTCCGGTCTCTTGCCATCAGATCTGCTCAGCCCCACAGGCTAAAAAAATTATTACATTATTACAAAATTACATCAACATCCGTTTCCTAGTTTCAAAGATGCATACAAAGTGACAGACAGCGGCAATGGACTTTGTTTTATAGTTATAACTATTTATGTTTTTTTTATTAGTATGCAGGAAATCAGTACCTCCCATTCCTAAATATATCTTTATTAATCATTATCAATGAATTGGTTCTAATAATACAGCGTTACTGGAATCTGTAAAGACGATATCAGCACATCATTAGTAATTAATTAATTCTTATTGAATGAGAGTGGCCAACTCTGGTGTCGAGAGTTTATCAAGCCGCCCTAAGGGCCTCTGACTTGGCTTAACGACTGCCGTACTAGACAAACAGCCTACAATTTAACGTGTCATCCGACCCACGGAAGCGCCCAAAATGGAATGCCACTTTTCAGTCATCCATCCAAGTAACGAACGACTATTATTAAATGTTTTAGCTTTGTATTTTTCTTAATGATAGGTACAGCTCTTTTGTACGTAGCTTTGAACTACGATATTAAAAAGCTCGTTTTACATTTTGAACGATATTTAAAATAATATTAATAAAACATTTTATTTGAACCTTCACAAGGTCCAGTAAAGTAAAACGTGCATTGTAAATTATGCTATAACCTTGGGCTTATATGTTACTAAACAATATCAGGTGAACTCTGAACGACAAACTAAGTCAGTCCTGTGTGATACCGTCCAGTTTTTCATATTTAGGTAACAAAATAAAGTACATAAATGACTTTGTTGAAGAAAAAAAGAAATTATACACATAAATTGACTAGCCATACAACTGACATTTTGTACGCCTATCGGCAGAATATTTGATACAACAAATTTATGTGACAACTACTATGTAAGACAATATTCGTGCAAATAAATGAATTATGATTTTAAAACATAGCTAGAAATAGTGTAGTAATAACTACGAGGAAAGTTGTGGAGTTGAGAGTTCATTGTAGAACAAACTTTGCACGTCCAGTAGGTAAATAATATTTCTTTACCTATGAAATTGCCGTTTTTTTCTTACATTTTAATCTGTTTGTAACTTTTACGTACAGCTATATTTTTTCCAAATACAATTTTTATTGTATCAATTGTTGAATTATGTACCTTTTAGATAAAAAAATGTATTACTAGTGCATATCACTTATAGGGAAGTCAATGAAAACACCTCTTTCAATGTGTAGTCGGTTTCACTAGGTACTTTAACTAGGTTTATTTTTATCATATACTCTGTTTTTGAGAAATTGATATACGCAGTGCAAAGCTTTTTTTCCATCTTACTATAGTTATCAATAGCATCTAAATCTGTTCAGACATTTCCATACAAACATTAAAAAAGTTTGTATGGATATATCATTTTTTTTATTTCGTCTATAAATCGGCAATTTCATAGGTAAAGACCTTAAAACGTTTCTAACACTAACAGATGATTGTAAGCTTAAATAAGTAAGTACGTGTAGGGTAATGATTAGGAAAAAATAAAATGATTAGGATGTTTACAACACAGAAGTATAACTACTATAGTTGTTGTTAATATTTATGTATGCAACGACTACTTTTTAAACTTTTATATACATTACTAATAACTCTGTATAGTTAGCTAATTTTCGTTTTATAAATAGATGGCCTCGCATTTTCAATTTGGTAGCAAAAATAACTCAATGTTTACTTAGTAAAAAGCAAGTTAACGCAATTAACAACGATGTATGTTTAAATCCTTGATTTATGAAAGTATTTGTTAATATATCTGCCTACGCCAGATTTAATATCGAAATACGGAAGTTAAGGCAAAAAAACGCTCAGATATTAAAGGTACTCGGAATTTTAGTAGGCTTTATATAGCACTTGTGGAAGTATTTTTTCTTTGTTTGGCTTAAACTTGGTAGTTAAAACGAGCTTTACGTGCAAATATAGCAGATGTGCAAAAAGCGAGTGTGGCTTAGCGGTTCCAGAGACTGCTTTTCATCCAGACGCACCCTGGTTCGAATCCAGCTTCTACACCAATGACTTGTATTTTCAAAGCACTCGCTTAACGGTGAAGGAAAACATCATGAGGAAACCGACATGTTCAAGGATCACAATATACGAAGACATGAGTCTTCCGTGGAAGGACCTGGGCGCCCACCACGATGTATCAGATCTGCCCAAGAGAACTCCCCTAACGAATTAATTCTGCGGGGGAGTCAGGACCCTCAGTCATGAGGAAATACGACTCATATACATATATAGCTAAATCAACGTAAGTTTGCATGAAACAACGCGCGGCCGACTGCACGGTAAACATATTTTTTCCAATCACGCACAGAATTGTCTTATGCAAAGACGATTCTACAGTAGTCATTGACCAAATAACAGTCAATGTGGCCTTAACCCTCAAGCTCATTGTCCGAAACGGCGGCCTCAGAGAGTATGCCAAGAGCAAGCACAGCACATGACTGCGTTATATAATTCCACTTTGATTACATTACTTACTGTAATAAAAAGTAAATAGATCTATCAATGTATCTATTACTCTATTAGGTACAAAATGGCAGTAAGAGAGAAATAAATCGTTAGAGTAGAGTAGTTAAATAATAATTAAAATAAAATCAATATTCCGGGACATTGCACACAGCGCCATCTAGCCCCACAATAAGCAAACGCTTGTGTCGTGGGTACTCGATAACGGATATAATACATATATACTTTTTTTTGTTGTAAATACATACTTATTATACATAGAAACGATCAGACTCAACACAAGTAATTACAAATTTTAATATGCATAATTACTTGTGTCATGCGGGAATCGAACCCGCACCCCTAGATTAGAAGGCAGAGCCACTACCAACTAAGCTAACAGGGCAGTTTTTTTATGTGATTGACAGCTATGATTGAAGGATACACTTATTTTTTAACAGTATTTTCTTTAGTCCTTTGCGGGAGGTCACTTTTTAGATGGAATCTTTTGTTTTATCAATCCATTAAAATGAATAGCCATCGTTGATTACACTATGACAATCAGTAAGGCTCTGTGACAAATCGCCTTAGAATAAATAGGACTGGCCTTAGGTCCCTTGTTCACGAACGTTTTTTCGGTGTGACGTTCTACAGTCAATTCGCCGTGTCTACGTATGGTTTTCATTGAAATATGTGACTTTGGCTGATTTGTGCAAAAATTGAAATAAACTTACCTACAACAAACATATAGGTACATTGCTTTGCACACCCGTCATTCAACATTGCTAATGTACCTACTTAACAACGTTGAGTACCAAAATGAAGTAGTGACAGTGGCCCGCGATCCTTAAATATGTGGCCAAAAGTAAGTTAAATTCTAATTCCCGGCTGTTTGTATATTAAGAGCCTAAGGGCCTCTCAAAACCTCACGACTCCAGTTTTGGCTACTATTACGCTTATTTTTTTTAGCAATTTATGGGTTTGCACTTTACCGTAATTTGCCTGATGGTAGGCAAACATTTTGATCTTGGATGGAGCGTGCTTACCTAGTAAGAACCGACTAGGTACTAACAGTGTTGACTTTTTTTTTAAAGGAAGTACATAGAAAACCAATAACCATAGTGCACCGACCCACAATTCAAACTAGACACGACTATCATGAAGATAACCGACTAAGAAGAGAAGAGATTGGCAAGACGTGTCCATTATTATGGATGGAAATACTATGTCAGTCCTGCGACGCGAGCATCCTAAGTAATTATAAACAGATTTAGCCGCGATTACGTTGCGTTGACTTAAACGCAGCCTTTGTTTAAACTTCACGATTGTTTACGTTTACAGGCTGTTCTGGAAGTTTGTTTACTTAATTTGGTAATGTATTTTTCGGATTTTAATGTACCACGTGAAATAAAACAGGAAAACTTGTTTATTTTAATTTGTTGCACAAACAAACAACTAAATAACAAAATTAGGAACACAAAAAGTTTCATAAAGCCATAAACATAATCACTTATAAAAATATTGTATGTTGAAATTGTAAGGAAAGTGAATTTAAATACAAAATGAACTAGGTATTTCTTATTTTATTATTGTAAATAAAGCTTTGAAAAAGGCATATTCTTTCACATTTCTTACATATTAATTTATTTAAAGACGTTGTCTTTATGTAGGAAAACTGGTGGAAACCGTGGCATAGGATTAATATGATAAGTTTATAAAGGTGCACTATTTCCGGTCCTCACGCTAAAACGACTGAACTAATATTAATGAATATGGGTACAGAGATAGATCCGTGTTACTTGCGCAGAAATAGAGCGGTGTAACATCACTTAAAAAAACAATATACCTACTAAACTTTTTATTTAGATATCTACAATTAGAGGTACATGCAATAATGAAGTGTTCCAACAGCCTCGTTTGAGAGCTAATTTCATTTTAAAACGAGCATTTTGTTACCCTACAATGTCGCTTGTGTCAACGACTAGTAGTGATCACTTTATTGTCAAAGCTAAACAATAATCGCTACAGCCTGTATAAAGTGGCAAAAAATATGTGTCAATGTAATTCTCTGTTTTGTCAATCTTCAAAGTAGCGGTCAAACTAATCATCGAGACGGCATGGCTGTAGCCAAAGATGTAGGTTTAGGCATAGATGGAGAATGAGCAACGATTTGAATGAGGTTGGAGAACGTTTCTGTTTTTTTGACAGCAAATTAACAGATTTTTTATATATTTCATTTTTGTTAAATTTATGTTGTTTCATATTTTATTTTAGGTATACCTATATTGTATATTTGTAGATATCTATGGTTTAATATTATGTTTAAGACTTGTAAACAAATATTTGATGTTTATATTATATTTAGATAGTTATCACTAATCAGTGTGTTAACAATTTGTGTTATGTTGTTTGTTGCTAAAGACAGTTTAAATAAATTAACTTTACAATGAGCAAGTTTCAATTGTCTAATTAAAAAAATAGTACATAAACCTTCGATAAACAATAATAATTGTGCCACTGGTGCTCTCCAGCACCGGAGTCATCCCAACACACCTGCTCCACTACCTGAAACAAATAGACCTAGACATAAACATTTACATGACGATGCAAAAAGCAGCAGTGCTGAATACTTGCAGGATCGTGAGGAAGTTCTTGCAGGACGATGCTTATGAAAATAACACTCAAAGTGATCTCCACTTGGCCTAGGCCCGTGGTTTTCATTTAAATGACCGAAATTCTTAAAATTTCGAGAAAAACAAACGTTTTTAATAATAATAATAATAATAATAAATGTTAATAATAATTAATTAATGTAACCGCAGGGGCGACTTCATGGCGAGTCGTCGGTGAGTAGCGTCACCGCGGACCCCGATTCCCTGGGGGCTAAATGAGACCCCCTGCCTCCCGGCTTGCCTTGATTGGCCGTCCGGGAGTGGCAGACGCAAGAGCTCAGTACCTAAGCTCCAGGGTGGAAGTGTTAAAGGGCATAACGCCGCTAGTACCGCTCAGAGAACGCGCAGCACACCTCTCGACACCCTAAGCCACTCACACCAATGTTGCCCTTCCGGCGTCATCTTAGGCTGCCTTTTGTGGAGGGCCCATTTAGTGAGTGGCAAGTCATCACCCGCTATAATTTTTATGAATGAGGCATAACTGGCGGGTGCCGTTCCTCGTACAATAGACCAGTTTAATTAAGTCAATGAACAACTCAACACAATAGCCTGTAATATTAATACCATGTCTGCAATAGTTACTTTATATACCTAACATCCTCTATCTGTAATTTTTACTTAATTTTAAGTACCTATAATATTGTAAAAGGCCTCTCAGTGTTGGCTACGGCCCCACTGATGCCTTAAAAATACCGGGCGTAAGGCCCGAGAATCTGTGAAGATAATAAATGTTACTAGAACTCCCAAGAAGTTTGAAAAACAAGTCAACTCCAGTTACCATGCGAATAAAATTTGTTACGAATTTGTCACGAAAACGGTTGTTGAAGTCAAGAATTTATTTAAATCATCTACGCAATAATGTTACACTATATTTTATGTGACATATTTTATAAGTACTTATGTAACTTGCACTTGCTATTTGATTAATATTTAAGTATTTCTTTACTTGTTTTGTTTCAAATTTTATTTTGTGTGTATATTGTATATTTGTAGATATCTATGGATTTATTAATATAATCACAATCATCATATATTCATAAAGCCATTTTATACGTCGTGTATTGAAGTATATACTAGAAAATAATTAAAGTACTATTAAATCTATGTAAATTTACAAGTCATAATATATTATGTACACTAGCTGGTGCGCGCGACTTCGTCCGCGTGGAATAGTTATTACCATAAAAACGGTTTTAGTGAGTTAACCTTAAAAGATAGATTTATACTGTTGCGGACATTTTGTTAGATCATTTTAAAAGGAATAATTCTTTCATACACATTTTTTTGATATCTTTAACGTTTTCGCAGCGCACGCAACGGAAGCCCTCAGAGATGAATATTTTCCCCCGTTTTTTCTACATTTCTATTGTTTCTTCGCTCCTATTAGTTACATCGTGATGTTATATAGCCTAAAGCCTTCTCAATAAATGGTCTCTTCAACACAAAAATAATTTTTCAAATCGGACCAGTAGTTCCTGAGATTAGCGCGTTCAAACAAACAAACAAACTCTCCAGCTTTATAATATTAGTATAGATATAAGACTTATGTAATGTTTTTACATACATTATCTATTTGTATTATAACATTGTCCTATCGTAATTTACGTCAATATTTTTATTGTTCTACTCTCTATTACTTAAATCTGTGGTCGTAACTTTTTGCCAACTATAAATAATGCCTCTAAACGTCTAAATTACCGCCATTGTAGTACTTTCTTTGGTTTCAAGCAAGAAATGGAGTGATCATTTATAATTAATAGCCTATTAGTTCCAGATAAAACATGCTAACGATAATTTATATAATTATAATAAAAATTTAATGGTGCGAGCTTGTTTTTACTTTTTAAACTTATTTATTTACTATCTAGCTTTGGTTTCCTAGGACAGCGGTGCCTTCATATAGCGGCTGTAATATTACGGACGCAAAAATAATTAAAGTAAATTACGGTGCAAGTTACCGCTCTCTAGGAAACCGCGCCATTACGTTTACATAGACAACGTTCATTCACCGCTGTATTACGGCCGCTATATGTCGGAACCGCTTTCCTAGGAAATCCAAGCTACGATATTTATTTTACGTTACGGTATCGCACCATATACATACTTAGCACTACAAGCATAAAATTTCATTTTTATTTCTTAAAATTACATTCTCTCTCTCTCTCTCTCTTGACTCGTATTTCCTCATGACTGAGGGTCGTGACTCCCCCGTAGGATTAATTCGTTAGGGGAGTCCTCTTGGGCAGATACATCGTGGTGGGCGCCCAGGTCCTTCCACGGAAGACACATACATGTCTTCGGATATTGTGGATACACGTCCGAGGCTGTTTGAAATTATCCGCACTCCTTAAAGTCTGACGACAGGGTTCGCCACTCTTATACCAATTGAATTCTTTTTATTTCAACGTCATACTTTAAAAAAATACGCTTTGTTGTTTATCTTATTTCAATACAAAAGGATAATTAAATGATCATCGGATAGGAAATTGGAAAAGGTTGTTTTTTTTGCCTTTGGAAGATTGAGGTCACATAGATTACCTAATGGAAATTTATCCAAAGGATTGCCTGTCAGTTGCATTCTGTAGTTTTTGTGCTGTCAGTCAGATTTTTAACCCACTCAATGAAAGAAGGTTCTTCTGAAAGATTTTTAAAACTTTTTTAAAAAGTTTGAAAGAATATATTCTGCTAGTTGTGTTTTTCTTTTTGATTTGTTTATCTTATCAATTAAATATGATAAGAATAAAAATAAATATTTACCCGTGACATATATGTCTATAAATAAAAAAAATTACGGCCATAAAGTACAAGATCTAACCTGATCGAATTTCCTAGAAGCCCTGATTAAAACCCTAGGTGATTACGAATTAATAGGTTTCTTTAATTATAAATTCTTATCGTAGCCACATATTTATGTTGAATTAATTCACATCGTCAATGGAGGCCACAGTTTCTTACATTTGATGCTTTATTTTGACTTGATAATACTGATATTTTATGTTCATTAAGTCATCTTCTTCTACTTGTCGAATGAGAGTGGGCAACTCTAGTGTCGTGAGTTTTCAAACCGCCGGCCTCTGACATGGCTTAACGACTGCCGTACTAGACAAACAGCCGGGACCTAGAATTGAACGTGTCATCCGACCCACGGAAACGCCCAAAAAGAAAAGTTCTAAGTCATAAGAAATATACCAACTCAGTGCTTCCTCAATATAATAACTTGGAGTTATTTTGGAACCAGAGACTGCAAAACATGTATTGTTACTGTATATTTGTGTCAATTGAAAATCATTATTTATTCGAAGTAATTACAATTAACTTTTATACATGAGAGATTTTCTATCTCAGATTAAAAAAAAACTGTGTGTTAGCAAAACTTCCGCACAAGTTATTATAATGTAATATTAATAAAATGCTTTATTAAATATTTTAGATATCATCTTAAGATTACATTTTGGAATTTTAATTAAAGTGCATAATAATATTTATATTGCATAAAGTTATATATGCATTAAGTATTATGTATGTATGTATGTAAATAAATAAAGAACATCCGACTAGGATATTTCCTCTCCATTAACTGCTATTTATATCGAAATCCAAATTTTTATTGGCATTTTTGAGCAAGATATCTAAAAATAGTTTACAACGAATTATTCAATAGGTTAATGCAGATGCATATCGTGATCAAATTTACTATTTTAGTTTTAGAGGACGTTTCAATTTGGATTTTATTGATGAATATTTTTGTTTATGAGAGCATAAATTGAGATAACCTTAATTCATATAGTTTGCAATTTTAAATATGTATAGGTATATGTATAAAATTAAAGAAATTAAATAAAGTACCTAGGTACTCTAATGTTCCTTTTTCGACATTTTTTATGGGAAATGTTGCTATTGCATTTCAAGTAGCCTGATCAAATCCATATCTAATCCATAAAGTAATATAATATACCAGGAATAGAGAGTCATCTAGTGCACTTTTAATGCCAATCAAATTAAAGCACTCTCTGGAAATCTGAACTCTAAACTGAGAGTGTGCGGATCAATTGCATAATTTAATTCCTGCAGCCCCATTTAACCATCGTACGAGTAGAGATACGGCAAGAAGGCACCGTTATACAGTTGAGGTTCCAAAGACTCGCACCAAGCGGTTAGCTTCGACTTTCATCGTGCGAACAGCCAAACTGTGAAACTCCTTGCCCAAATCTCTATTCCCCTTGAACTATAATTTGTCGGTCTTCAAGTCGAGAGTAAACCGGTTTCTTCTAGGCAAGCGCGCTAGATCGTAGATTATAACGTTGCTTAAAATCAGGCAAGTTGTAGTCAAGCGTGAGCCTATCTCATGTAAAAAAAAATCAATACACTATTACGTACCTACGTATTCACGTTATTGCCTCAAATATTAATATGACGGCGCAGCCGCGTAGATGAAAATAGTAAACTGATAAAGCCAAGATACAGGCTAACGCCTAGTTTGGGGTCTACTGTTAACACTATTATTGTATTGTATTGTAAATATAGTAGATAAATACAATTCCCTACGTAAGTTAAAATAGGACGCAGAATGTTATTTCACTATTTTGTAATATTTGTGACTGTTAAATATTAATTTTAGACCGACATTTTGATTGCAATCTTCACCGTCCCTTACTGTATGTTGCCGGCTAACATTGGACACCAACTGTATATTATCACAATAAAAGATACCGTAGTGCACTAATTGTTGATATGAGTGTGTAGAAGTCACAAAATAAAACATAAACAAATTCGCACGAGGTCTTGGATTTTTCTACTAAAGTTTTGAAAATTTACCAGAGTCACTGTTAATTGATGTTTTTTCTTTAATAAATTGACATCTTCTTGCAAATTTTGCCATTTCAACGAAAAAAAGAAACACACACACTCACACACTCATTAATTGTATTCTAATTACGATGTATATTTTTGAAACTAACCTGATTTGAATATCTTCATGTACATGTATAGTTAAAAATATTTGTATACTTACCTTCACTTACTTTTTTGCCATGTAGGTAAAAGTGTTACAACCCTATGCAGAAGCAGGTTGTAGTCAAACGCGAACTTGGTCCATATAAAAAAAACCGGCCAAGTGCGAGTCGGACTCGCGCACCGAGGGTTCCGTACAAACCTGCAAGGTTAAATATTTTGTGATGTAACTAAAAATTTATGGTTTTCGTAATTTTTCCTTTATCTATGCTATAAGACGTTGCTTCGTACCAAATTTCAAGATTCTGAGTTCACGGGAAGCACCCTGTAGGTTTTAATTCCCTTGCAAGTGTTGAAAATTTGCGGCATAAATGGCTGTATCTTTTGATTGCGTTGGCTTAGAAGTTTGATTTTTTCACAGCTTCAAGGGACAGTAGACCTGAGTAATTGATATAAATTTCAGCTTCATACCTTTACGCGTTCCTGAGAAAAAGGGTCTTGACAGACGGACGGACGGACGGACAGACGGACAACAAAGTGATCCTATAAGGGTTCCGTTTTTTCCTTTTGAGGTACGGAACCCTAAAAATATTTTAAGCATGTTTTTTCTATTTGATTAATGGGCGATCAGCAAATTGCTGATGTACCCATATCACACTGTATCAAAATTGTTTTGTATACTTAGGCCACACAAAGCTCACAATTATAAAACGATTAATAAAGCGACATAACGGCAACAGTTTTCGAAACTAATATATCGAGGAATAATTAAAAGCGCCTTCAAAAAATGTTACGCCACAAAAATTACGTAGACGGAAGTGATTCGTAGCAATTTTTGAGTGCTACGGTTTTTGATGCTACGTTAGTTTTCTATTGCTACATCGTTTTGGATGTCTTAGCATTGGACAATTTTTTCATCAAATCAAATCATGAAAAAATTAATTTAATTTAAATCTTTATTGTGATTTTGGTAAATATATTATTTTTTTAAAATTTGACTTGGTATTATTCGTTGGAAATTATTAAAAATAGTAATGTATTGTAATTTTCTTAATTGGCTGAAACGATCTGAGTGATATACTGCATAGAAAGAATCTGGTTAGTTACATAGTCTCTCGGAGGAAGGACAAGCCCTTCCTCCGAGCATAGTCTAGTCTCAGAAATTCTATTCTATTTCAAAGCGGGTACTTCGTAGAAAGTGGCAATGACAAGCGGAATCCAAAGACTTGGGTAAACAGGAAGCCATGTACTTTTAACCGTTTATTAAATAAAATAATAACATCAGTCTTTTTGCCTAGGTAAAAATATCGTGGTGGCGCCCAGGTCCTCGCACGGAGACTGTGTTTATATGTATTTATTTTTAAGCCTCGTGTCCTTTGATTTTGACTGATTATTCAACTAAATCCTTAATTGCCTTAATTTATTTAAAATGACTTTACATAAATCATAACCAATTTAAATCAGGCTTGCAAGAATATAATAAGTCGTTTTGTGAATTAATTTCACTAGGCCTATGTCTTTATTTTTTAGCATAATATAATAATTGAATTTGTTGTTAGAATGATTTTTTTATACGTAGGTATATTTATTTCATTTTATATACGAACTATTTTTTATATATTATAAAATAACAATTTAATAACAAAGTAATGCTCATTTGTAAGTTATACATAAGAGTACATAATTATAAGTAAACAGAAATTATAACGTAAAAAATATTTACGTAGATCTTGGATGGGTGACCAAAAAGAGGCATTCTATGTGGATACTTCCGTGATTCGATTGATTAGTCAAATAATAGGTCCCGACTGTAGTCATAATGCGGCTGTCGTTAAGCCATATCAGAGGCACTATAAGCTGTTTGAAAACTCTAAATTAGAATTAGCTTAGATTAGGAAAAAATAATCAATATTTTTCAAACATTTTATACCTAAATTGAAATTTATGAAAATATTGATTTACAATAATAATTCATAAACACAAGAGAAAAAAACTAAATATACTTAGGTACTACTTCTAACAACAACAAATAAAGGGGGCACTCAGAAAATCTTTAGAATAACCTACAGATAGCCTAAGTGCTCCAGCCCACTGCCAGAGGGCGGCAGCATGCCCAGCATACTGTCTGCATTACCACGCTGATTAAATGTCTTAAATGTGTAAAATACATAAGCGTATAATCTCGTTACAATACCTATTGCGCCTTGATCTAGTGTTTTATTAAAGAATTACGAAATTACTGACAAATTGCAGTGGCCGAGTTCTTGACAGGAAACAACCAATAATTTAAATCTAATCCAAGTGGGCCAAAGTACATAATGTACATACATAGCTAATAAATAGATTTGTTTTGATATCTACTAGATGTAAAACCTTTCATATATAAACATACAAAAACCTAAGCAAGATTTTATATAATTTAACGAATATGAGTCCATAGATATAGAAAACCTTAGTAAAACTTAGAAATTAATATGAAATGTAAAATTATATATCTCATGCATCTCTTAAATAAATTAGACGCATAATTTCGTATATATAAAAATAAGACAGCTTCAAAAATGCTAAAATGAAATGCATAAATTTGCATGCAAGAAATAATATAGGTATTTAGATTGTACCTACTTATATCAAGGCAAAAAGTACCTAATAATATTATATAAATAATACATTTAATAAAGTTTTAATTACGATTATGAGAAATTCTGATTTTTTTCTTAATTAGTAGCTAAGTGACTTATGGAAATAAATTATACGGCAACAACTTCGAAAATCGGTTAATGTAAAACCTATGGGCAAGTGCTATAACAACGCTTACGCGAACATATACAAACATTCAAGTAAGTATACCCACAGAACCTTCTTCGTAAACCTCTATTATCATATATTACTTTACGTTTACTTGTCCATGAAAAGCGGTTAGTTTTAACGCAAGTTTGACCAGTTAAGTTTTTAGCTGAAGTCAAACAGTCTAGCTCAAAAACAAGTGCAAGTTACACGCGCCCCTATTACAAACGGAGAAACAACAAGGACTATATATAAATTGCTAGTGGTCAGGCCACCGCTCAGTCGCCATCGTCCCTCTGTGCAATCTATTGCAATAAAAATATTGCCGGCAAATATCCACGCGTCATTTGCCAGCGGAATTAAAAAGTTACTCCCGAATATTTGGAACGCGGGAAATTTGGCGTGTGTGATTTTGAGTTTGTGAAAGTGATTTCGAATTTTCTTTTTTTGGAAACTCGGTGCGCAGAGATTTGTAAGTTGTTTTTTTTAATTTATTGGTGTTTTTTATTATATTTATTCATGATTATTTAATGCATACGTTAAATTGACTTTGATTAAATTATGGAACGTAGTTATTAAATTAATTTTCATGAGCTCTCTCGTGAGATGAATCTCGTAGGCAAAAAAAATAAAATTACGTTGATTTCTGTTATCTTCATAAGTTATAAACTAGAATAGTAACCAAGCCTTTAGTTAAAATTTAATTTTAACATATATTTATGTCCAAATACATACCTTACTTTACTAAGATAGGCCTAAATTTAAATTAAAACTTCGAGACTTTTCCCATGAAGTACTCTAGAATCTAAAACTTTTTGCTACATTTAAAAAAGGCATAACTTTTTTAAAAACAATCTTTTGTTACAAACTCAGTACATTGTTAACAAAAGACTAACATCATGCACCTACATATTATATGTATCTATTAACTTAACAAGCCAATGAAGTCTTATTCAAATAGGTAATTATTGACTTAATTAACATAAGCAGTTTTTATCTGTCTGCAGCTTTTAATTTTGTATTAAACTTGAATGTATAGAACTGCTGTCAAATGTAATTTATAACGATGTTTATATCGAGGAAGTTAATCTTTACTCCTAGACTAGATGCGGTTTAGAGAACTTTAAAAACTTTAATTATATATATGTGACATATAATTAAGTATGTAACTTACACTAATATTTATTTAATGTATGATTAATTTGGACAATTCAGATTTTTTTAAGTTATTATCGAGCTTTGTCTTAGGTAAAATTGGACTGAGCCCGATTAACAGAACGTCATAGATAAAATAATAAAACCTAACAATTAATAAACTTTTAAAAAGATTTTAGAAATAACATTTCTGCTATTGTTTACTAATTGTGTTGTTTCTGATATTGTACACTATAGTTGCTATGCTTAATGTGTATAAAAAAGAACCAATTAAATAATATACATCATTATCGACTGATTATATTTTCGTACCGCTTGGCTTCGAAACTTTTGGTCCGTGGGGTAAAAGCACGAAGTCTTTTATAAAAAAATTAAATAAAATGTTGATTGACATCACTAGAGACAAGAACGCTGGCTGGTTCCTTGCGCAAAGGATTTCTATAGCAATCCAGCGTGGGAATGCAGCCAGCGTTCTTGGCTCCATACCACATGTAGATTGTTTAAATTTAGTTTAGATGTAAATACTCTTTTTTAGTTCTATTAGTGTTAATATGTGTAAATATTGTTTCTTATTATTGAATAAATTCGTTAAATAAAATTAACGTGCATACATACTACACTCATAAAAAAAACTAATTGTTCGAGGTCCCTGACGCATAATATAGCTAAATAAATAGCTTACTTATATATAACTTAGCAACTTAACTTACATTTACTTAGCCGTGAAATAACCGATTACTTATTGAGTATTGACATTGACATATTTGTGGTCGGTCATTAAAAATATAACAATTAAAAATGTATTGTGATTGTACTCGTGAAAAAAAACGGCAATTTGTAGGCCAGTTATAAAGAAAGAGTCGTAATTAGATAATTAATTGAATTAGGACTTAGTTAAATGCCTAACAATAGTACTTTTTATGGGCATCAAAAAGTGAAAAGGAAAAATGTTGTTTTTGGTAGGCATTATTCGTAAAAGGTTTTGCGTAGGTATTCAAGGTACCAGTCATTTTATAGAATGAATTTCACAAAATCTTGTTGAGCCGAATAAAAAAAAACATTCAGAAATTTTAAGTACCTATATTTAACTACCAAAAAATAATATGGAATTGAATAACTTTTATTAAAACACACAAAATTAAACTATACAATAAAAACTTAAACTACTTCTAAAACTAAAATAATTAATCTAAAATGCCTGTAGTAGAAGGAAAGGTCCCCAAAATGCTGGCGGCATTTCCGCGTTGTATAGCAATGCTCACCTTTTGAGCAAAGTAGCAGCCAGCATTCTGGAGACCTGTCACTTCCACCAAACGCTAATCCAACGCAGCTGGACCATAAATTTCCAACTTTTTTCTTGTGTGGACACTATGGCACCGTCTGACCTTCCTTCCACCTGTGCTCAGGCTGGCGCCGCGGCTGCCCAAGCCGAGAACCTCAAAGGGCATAAATATTCAAAACTCGATCGCGTTTATATGTTTGTGCCGTTTGCGGTGGAGACATTGGGGCCGTAGGGTCCAGCTGCGTTGGATTTGTATCGGGACCTGGCCAAGCGTTTGGTAAAAGTGACAGGTCTCCAGAATGCTGGCTGCTACTTTGCTCAAAAATAATATGTAAGTTAATAATTTCTAATTCAAACCAGGAAAATTGTTTTCTACATTATTTTGCAAGAGTAAAATCACTAAAACCAATAGAAAACATTTTATAGACTCAGGGAATACCTAACAGAAATCTAGAGTGACTAGGTTAAGTCAATAACAAATTACCTATGGTTATGTGTAATCGCTTGCGTATTTGAAAATATACGCTGTTTGTTATTTAGTTAATTATTTACTCATGCTTGGTTTTCTATGGGATTTACCGTATCACTATTAATTGTATGTGTTACCGTCAATCTGTATAATCCCGCATTGTATACAATGCCTAGGCAATGTATACAATGCCTAAAACGCGTAGGCAATGTATGAAATATTATTTATCTACACTAATGTTGTAACATTCTACTTATGTTTCTAATACTTGACTTATAATTACTACTGTTATAGCACAGACAACAAAACACTCAATTTAAGCAATTTCACATGATGGTATAATATCCACATCGATATCGTAATAGCTCATTATAACATCGATAAAGCGCGACTAACCTGATTGCAAGGCCTGAATCAGGTAGGTCGCGCTTTATTGATGCGCGCAGCTGCGCTCTCTTTGGTTAGATTTTAATGGCGGCAACTATTGTCAGCTTTTACTCTTGTTGTTTGATTAATTGCATTAGTGAAGATAAAGTAGTGTATGCAACTGCATATAACACGGGTATTAAAACACGAGTGTGAGTTTATGAAACGAGCGCAGCGAGTTTCATAATAGTAACGAGTGTAGTGTACATAAAGTACTATTATTTCAAACTTTGCCTATACCTTATGCGCAGCAGGCAATGCGCGTAATATTAAAAGACGATAGCAAGGAACGCAGGCAGGCAATAAACGTGTTGCGACTTGTTTACATGCTTGCATTTTATTCCCAGGGAGGGCAAGTGCAGTGAGGAGCAGGTGAAATAGGTAGGTATAACTTGGGGGGCGTTACCAACAACGAGCGAACAAATTAACTGTGCCAGATGAATGTTTTCTTCTTTATGGTGTTTTTAAATGTACTTGGTTTATTCTATTATAAGTAAAAGTATCGTGAGACCTTCTTATCAATAAGTATGTAACTATCACTTGTTTTTACTCACCTAAAACCATTTTTAGCCTACTACAAAAAGGAGGTTATCAAGTTTTCTGAAAGTTTTTTTAAGAATGCGATTTTTTTGTAAGTATCATTTTTTTATTTTGGATAAAAAATAATTATTATAATAACGTTGATTTCAAGTAACAACACATATTTAATTTGCCGTGCTTTTACATCAATAACCTAAGCATCTATACATATAATAAAGCTGAAGAGGGTCGAAAGTCTGAACATTGAAGATATTTAAAAAAAAATTGGAAATACTTCGAATTGATAGCAGAACACGTTCCAACAATTTCTAGAAATTTTGTCTGTTTATTTGTTTATGTGTATCTTTTTATCTGTTTATTTCCTAATTTGTTTTCATTACCGTCCATAATTATTACAGAAAATTATACAACATTTTTTTTTTATTTAAACGCTCATCTCGCAAAAACGACTAAACGGATCATCATGTTTTTTTATATATACATATGAGGTCTTTTAAGTGTCATATGTTTTTTATCCTGAAATAATGCGCGCGAAGCCGCGGACGGCCACTATTTTTATAATAAAAGAACGTAATGAATTGTCTGTCGTTTATTGACTTGATTCAATATATATGTCACATCGGTTATAAATAATGATAGGAAGAGGTTACCAGGAATTCATTTTGTTTATGACATGAGAGAGATATTGTTATATAGTATTATATACAGAGTATTGCTATATATTTATACAAGATAAGGAGAAACAAGAAACTTATATACATATTCGTATATAATATTAGTGGAGAAATCTTCTTCTTATCGAATGAGAGTGGCCAACTCTGGTGTCGAGAGTTTATCAAGCCGCCCTAAGGGCCTCTGACATGGCTCTAAACTTTATCAAAACATATAGATTTATACACTTAATTTCATAAGCAGGCTTCAACTTAACTGGAATGTAAGTTTTGAATTAGACACATAGTTCTTATCTCTCTCTCTTTGAGTCGTATTTCCTCATGACTGAGGGTCGTGACTCCCCCGCAGAACTAATTCGTTAGGGGAGTTCTCTTGGGCAGATACATCGTGGTGGGCGCCCAGGTCCTTCCACGGAAGACACATGTCCTCGGATATTGTGGTCCTCAAACATGTCGGTTTCCTCACGATGTTTTCCTTCACCGTTAAGCGCGTGCAAATCCACACATAACTTGAAAATACAAGTCATTGGTGTAGGGCCGGATTCGAACCAGGTTGCGTCTGGTTGAAAAGCAGACACTGGAACCGCTGAGACACACTCGCTTACAGTTCTTATAATACACCAATAAAACCTTTATCAGAAAACACATCACCTGTGACGTATTTTCCTTATTAGTTGATTGGAATTTTCCTTTTGACAAATTTTACTGCACTCTGTGAAGTATAAGTATCAAGCAAAAGCTAGCCATTATAAGTATGACGTGATTATGTAACTAACGAAATCATTCTTCAATTGTTTTGGTGAAATAAGTAAAATATATGTAAGTACAATAATGCACTTTTAAGACAGTTTAGTAAAGGTCGACTCGGTCAGTTCTTGGATGGGTGACCGAAAAGTGCCATTCCATTTTGGGCGCTTCCATGGGTCGGATGACACGTTAAGCAAGACACGTCGTAAAGCCATGTCAAAGGCCCTTAGGGCGGCTTGATAAACTTCCGACACCAGAGTTGGCCACTCTCATTCGATAAGAAGAATAATGCACATATTTATGCTAATATACATAGTTTCTTGCAGGGCACAAAGAGTTGTATAAAAATTACAGTTCGATAGAATTAAAGACTACATCATATGTAAAAAATATATATAGTGGGTGCTCGCGGCTTCGCTCGCATTAAGAAGTAAAACTTGCATCCCCTATTTCACCCCTTTAAAAGTGGCATTTCAAAAATCCTTTCTTAGCGGATGCCTACGTCATAACAACTACCTGTTTGCCAAATTTCAGCCCGATCCGTCCAGTGATTTGGGCTGTGCGTTGATAGATCACTATATCAGTCAGTCAATCACCTTTGAGTTTTATATATATAGATTATACGAAAAATAAAATTTGTACCTACATGTGTCTTGTAGTATAGTAGTAGTATAGTATTTTCTTAATGATGGCATGAAAGAGGATCAACAAATACACAAACGTAACACATTTACACTGAGCGACTGTACCTACCTATTATAAAGGTGCATCAATACCAATGTTGTACAGTAGTTAAAAAAAAATATTGCTTTGTCCTTGTAGTAAATGATCCTTTTGGCGCGATTTTCAAAAATCAGCCCAAAAGTTGGCTGTACCGTGTGACCGGAGTATTTAATTATTATTATTAAGAGCCTGTATGTCCCATTGTTGGGCAAAGGCCTCCCTAATCTCTTTCCATTTATTTCTATCTAGTGCTATTGTATTCCAGCCTGGTTGGTGTTTATCCAGGTCGTCCCTCCACCGCTTGCTGGGTCTGCCGCGAGGTCTTTTGTCTTTGTCGATAGGAGTTATAAACTAAATCAGCCAATCCAATCACAACTATTTTAGGCTGCTGAAGTAAACGTTAAATCCTTGCCTTCACTTCCGAGCTATCTAGTAGTGACTGATGTTTAAACTGTGGCGCCAAGGTGACGTATTGTTTTGGTAGAGTAACCAGCTGTTACTTTATTAACGGGAAAATTCATATCCAGACTGATATAGACAGAAACAAAGAAGAAAGAAAGAAGAAATCATTATTTGTTTTACAAATTAAATACACACAAAGATAAACAAATATAAAAAGGGCGCTGCTAAATTCAAATTGGCTATTTTAAACCTCGTTGAGTATAATGGATGGACTTCTGCAAGTTATCAAAACTCTCAGTAAAATGTTCTATCTTCTAAAATATAAAAATGAATCGCAAAATGGGTTGGTAAGCGCATAACTCAACAACGCCAGTACCAATTACGCCAATTTTTTTTTAGAATGTTCGTTGAAGTTCAAGGATGGTTTTGACGGGAGAAAAAATCGAATAAATGCCGGAAAAAACCTTAAAAACAGCTCTTTTCTTTTTCGTATACAATGGTTTTGTAACTAAAACGTAGAGTAAAAAAATCCAATAGACAGGACAGACGAAGTCTGTCGGGTCCGCTAGTTTTGGATAAAATAGTCATGTTGTTTATTTTCATACCTCTCTGTTTGTTCTTAATTTTACCAATACAATACAAATATAATTCATAGCGTGCATTTTAGGTAACTCGTGATATCAAATGCCAAATCCTATTTTGGAAAAATCCGATAAAATCAAAAGTATTTGTCACAGTCGTAAGGAACCGAATCACAGGTGCATTTGAGCCCTTTCAATAGTTCACAATAGGCTCAATCAAGTTACGAAGGGCAGGGAAAGTTCCGGCTTCGGTACATAAAAGATTTGAGAATCGTGACAAAGGGCTTTAGTTTAAAGGGTTTCTAAAGATGTTAGTGTTTTTATTTTGGAGGAGTTAGAAGTACTATAATAGGTCTTTACCTATGTAATTGCCGTTTTTTTTACATTTTAATCTATTTGTAACTTTAACGTACATCTATATTTTTTTCCAAATACATTTTTTATTGTTTTAATTGTTGAATTATGAACCTTTTAGATAAAAAAAAATGTATTACTAGTGCATATTACTTATAGGGAACTCATTGAAAACACCTCTTTCAATGTGTCGTCGGTTTCACTACTTTAACTAGGTATATTTTTATCATATACTCTGTTTTTGAGAAATTGATATACGCAGTGCAAAGCTTTATTTCCATCTAACTATAGTTATCACTTTCAACTAAATCTGTTCAGACGATAATATCATTTTTCTCAATTTCGTCACACAAATCGGCAATTTCATAGGTAATGACCTAATGTTTAATTTTCCCTTGTTTTTCTTTAATACTTACCCTAATTTGTCGACTCAGAAGGCTGTTATTTTTATGTGTGATATAGTAGTATACTAACTATTGGGTTATAATTGCTTCGCTCGCATAAGAAGTAAAACTTTCATCCCGCATTTTTAAAAATCCTTTCTTAGCGGATACCTATGTCAAAACATCTATATACTCGTACCTACACGCTAGATGTCAGCCCGATCCATCCAATGGTTTTACACGCTAGATGTTAGCCCGATCCATCCAGTTGTTTTACACGCTAGATGTTAGCCCGATCCATCCAGTTGTTTTACACGCTAGATGTCAGCCCGATCCATCCAGTGGTTTTACACGCTAGATGTTAGCCCGATCCATCCAGTTGTTTTACACGCTAGATGTTAGCCCGATCCATCCAGTGGTTTTACACGCTAGATGTTAGCCCGATCCAACCAGTGGTTTTACACGCTAGATGTCAGCCCGATCCATCCAGTGGTTTTCGCTGTGCGTGGATAGATAACTACATACAAATGTACTTCTTTGAGATAGTAATTCTCTTTGTTTACATATTTTTGGTATTGTTTATAATTATATAGGTATTATTTTGATTAGGAACATATTTGAATAAAAAATCGTTACTTATATTTGTAATTAGTACATCTCTGACCCTGTTTATCTCTACTTGTCGTGTCCATCCAAAGGTTGCCTGGAAGAAATCGCTTAAGGTGATAAAGCCGCCCATTTGTACGTTATTATTTGTTCATATTTTTCTTTGTACTATATACTTGTGTTGTGTGCAATAAAGACATATATTATTGTTATATGTCAGCCAGTTAAAGTATAAAACTGCGTAGTGATTTACCTTTATATGGTGGTGTTTTAATGAAGTGTGGTGTTACTTACATATGTATCTATGTACAAAAGTGTCAACCTGCATGACCCTACTCGAATAAGGTATGTTCTTTTCTGCTTAATCTTGCAAGGAAATCTGTCAAAATACAATTGTCAGTTTTAACACGATGTTTTTAGATAACTCCAATGGCAGTCACGAATATTTAACACGTATAGGGCACGTACTAAAATGTGTTCAAAGTAAAATATATAATATATAACTCATAACCTTTTAACCAGGCAGGCGACAAAAAAATAAATTGATTCCCCTTCACATACAACAAAATGGCTACGATATGTAGCATTCAGAGTACAACCCTCAGGGAATGCAAGCGTCTCGTAACCCAGTACTTGTGCACTCTATCATATGAGGACACGGAAGATTTGCTTAAAATCCTTATATAAGTAAAAGTACCTATATTTACTCACACGCACACACAGACACACCTCACACACACACACCACACAATCACACACACTCACACACACACACCACACAAACACACACACTCACACACACACACAAACACACACGTCGTCCGTTGTTTTTAGTTTAAATCTATTTTTGTAAAATTATTCAACTATTATGAACCAAAACCGTAGCTGCATATTAAAATCATACCGTTTAAAAGCACCTGTGGCTGCTGCGATACAGGGGTACCTAGTGCAGTAGCCACTGGTAACTCTACATTAAGGTCAATTTAAATAAAATTTAAAACTCTGTTAATTAAGTTATCTTTAAGGTAAGAAATAAATAAATTCTATTCTATTCTAAATAAATGTTTCAGAACACAGCGCCATCTAGCTCCATACTTAACTAACACTTGTATCATAACGGATGTAATACATAAATATGTAGGTACTTTGAACCCCTCATGATGATATGATATGAAGTTCAAAAGCCTTTGTTTGGCTTTCGGATTTTCCCAAAAAAAAAACAGCCATTCGGAAAAAAAGGTCACCGCTACTTAAAAATATTTAGAAAAATATTTATTTTTAACTTTAGGTGCAGTTGCGAAAACCTGTTTTATATAAGTACAAAATAAATGTTTTTTTGTACTACTTTGTGAACTAATGAAATAACCGGTTTTACTTTATATAATATTATTTCCTAACAGAAATCAAACGTGAATTTATAATCGTTTAAGAAAATGCCACAACCTTTTTCAAATAACAGGTGTTATTTTTGAAAAGTAAAATAGGTATATGGAAATAGCAAAACCTAATTGTAGTATCTAAGAATGGAATAAGAATTAAAAAACATTTATTTTCACCCGAAACATTAAACTAAAACAGCAATATCTCAACTCATTACAGTTAAATAGGTATACTGTGTTACTGCAAGATTACATCGTTGCTTAACATCAGGCGAGTTGTAGTCAGTCGTGAGCCTATCTAGTTTAAAAAACCCTAACACACAAACCTTTTAAGGACGGCTTTTTTACGTCAAAACAAAACCAACTTTTGTACAACGACTTTAAGAAACACACGTATATACAATAAATTCGTATGAGAGTAGCCCACTCTGGTGTTCAGAGTTTTTGAATCGCCCTAGGGCCCCTGCCTGCCCCTGACGTGACAAACAGCCAAGACTTACAATTAATGATTAGATATTATGACGATAATGATATTTACTGTTTTATTATTTTATACCGTTAAGACACGAACAAAATAGCAGACATTTACTTATATGTCTGATAAAATAAAAATAAATAAATATTCCAGGGCATTGCACACAGCGCCATCTAGCCCCGCAAATAATAATAAGACTAATGATTAGTTTATACCACTAATTAATGTATAACATGCAACCGTAAACAAGTAAACGAAACCGGCTTGTGCGTAAAATAGGAAGAGATCTGTTTTTACTTCCGTACTAGTTGTCGACCAATCCATCAAGCGCAAATTTCTCTGTCCGGCCCTACGGGTCCGTATTACCTTGATTTTGATTAAACAAGGTTAAATGATAACAAGTCTCTTACATACTCTTTGAATGCGATTGTCAACATTATTTGACGTCTGTAGGCTTTGAATCCGTCGTGTTTTGTTTGTTTTTTTACATGATATGGGTTTGCACTTGACCATAATTCGCCTGATGGAAAGCAATCATTACGGTCTAGGACTGAACGTGCTTACCCAGTAAGAACCGATTCACTCTCGCTTTGAAGATCGCAAGGTTATAACCCTCTTCTTTTTGCTCTGTACCATAGTGTGATGAGTGAAGTGTGCGATTTATAGTAAAGTTGGTTGATTTCGTTAATATAACACTAAGCTCTAGCAACTTCTATGTAATAACAAGTGCAATAAAATACTAATTCAGGGTTATTTTTCACAGCGCGATCGATCTATTTGTGTACAGTGTAAACCCAGTATGTTGGTTTAATTAAAAAAACTTGCGTTTTACACAATACTTTCAGGGTTTTGAAATAAATAACTTGAGCGGACATTTCAACGATTTTTTTTTACATTAGATAGGCTAACGCTTGACTACAACTCGCCTGATGTTAAGCAACGATATTATCTACGATCTAGCGCGCTTGCCTAGAAGAAACCGGTTTACTCGCGAAATAAAGTATCTGATTCATAATTTTCACTACTTCTTATAATTATTTCAATAAAATCGATCATATCAAATATGTTTATTTAATATAACTCAGCCTAATTACAGAAAACTAGGTACTATCTCTATTAACTATATATTACTATAATCTTTTATTCTTTCACCTTAACCTCAAAGCGATTCTCTATCGTTTCTATGCAAGTCTTGAATCTAGTTTAGTTTACTTTATAGTCACCTTGCATAGTCTATCTAAATTCCTCCATCGTACCTGTTAGTGGCCGAGTGTTTCACAACCACGAAAAACTGTATCAAAATGACGGTAATTTGATAAATTTCTGGTAAATTGCAGTAGAATATTTATGAATAAATGCAGTTTAGGTATTCGTCTGACTGAAACTCGTCGACTTGGGTCCAACGTGGTCTGGGTCTGCAACGAATTAATTGCAATGAACATATAATGGGAGGCCTATACCCAGTAGTGAGACAAAAAAAGAGTTAAATCGTCGACTCTACCGGCGCTTCCCATCAGGCGAGAAGCTATCAAAAGTGTAAAAATAATAATGGGCTAAATCTATACTAATATTATAAAGCTGAAGAGTTTGTTTGTTTGTTTATTTGTTTGAACGCGCTAATCTCAGGAACTACTGGTGCGAATTGAAAAAATATTTTTATGTTTAATAGACCATTTATCGAGGAAGGCTTTAGGCTATATAACATCACGCTGCAACTAATAGGAGCGAAGAAATGTGGAAAAAAAGGGGAAAATTATTCATCTTTGAGGGCTTCCGTTGCGTGCGCTGCGAAAATGGTTCAAGATATCAAAAAAAATATGTATGAAAGAATTATTCCTCTTAAAGTGATCTAACAAAATGTCTGCAATAGGTATGTGTCTATCTTTTAAGATTAACTCACTAGAACCGTTTTTATGGTAATAACTATTCCACGCGGACGAAGTCGCGCGCACCAGCTAGTAATAATAATAAGTTCGGTGTTATAAGTACACGTTGTGAAACATAGTGTTACGTTAATTTAGGTAATTATACATTTTATTAATCTGCCGGATACATTGTTCGCCGGAGCGCAGTAAAACGGTCAAGTTCGTTTACTGCTTGTTATAAGATAGGAATCGTGATTGTCTTAATTTCTAGCTGTTTTTAAACATATTTTAAGTTCTCTAATGTTATTGGTTAGTAGTGTACGCCTGTGGCTTCTCTCGCATTATTTAGAGATAAAAGATAGCCTATGACACTTCTAAAACCTCATACTGCCTACATACGAAAAATCATGATGATCCGTTCAGCCGTTTTTGCGTTATGACCGTTTAAAAAAACATACCTACAAACCGATGAACAAACATACAGATAAACAGACAAAAATTCTAAAAAGTTACAATAATTTGCAACGTTAAATAAGAACAAATTAATACAATCATTTTTATTGAATAGTCAGTTAACATGGTAAAAAACTACGCAGGTAAATTCGCGGACATAAAACTAGTCACTAAATCAGACGTCCTTGACGTATTCACGTTTGCGTATATTACGAGTATTTTACCTCAGTCGATTAAATCATTACGTGTCAGTAACAGTATAGTATAATAATAATAATACGCAGCCACGGCCGGTGTTAGGCAAGCGGTTACTGACCTAGGGCAACGCACGGGGAATGCTAGGAGTCGACCTTGGTGCGTTTTGGTTTTGAGTTTCGGTTTTTGATTGTGTTTTTTTTTCATTTCTATGAATGTCTAATTGCACTATGAATACTCGTTTTCCAATACTGTGGTTCGAGTTAAAAATAAAGTACCTTAAATTTTTTGTAAGCCAGTCGGAAATTATTTTCTTTTGTAATTAGGTATGTATGTATATGAAAAACAAAAATGAACGTCAGTCGTCAATGATTCATTGTGACAAAAAATACTGTTGTAACGTAAAAATAAAATATCTGACTGATCTTTAGATTAATAATTCCAGTAGATTGATAGAATTTCCAGGAAATTTGGGAACAATTATTAAATGCAATCGAACACGATATTATAATAATCATCATGTTCAGTATTGTTCAGCAATGCCCTTTACCATCGACATCTTAGACCGATAGACTCCATATTATTAGAAAGAGATTTTATGATATTGTTATAGTGATATATATAGGTACATATATAAAAAAACCTAAAAATTGTTTATTTTGCATTTTATACATGCAAACTTATTTTACTTATACTTTATTTATTATGACCCCACGATCATACCGTTCTTAAAAAGATCAAAGAAGATAAAGAAGAAAGAAAAAAGAAGAGAAATCTTTGTCATTGTATCAAAAAACGAGCCAAAACCTTTCTAATATTATAAAGCAGAATGAATGATAACTACACAATGAAAAAAAAAAACCTATATCAGTTCCCTTTCTTGCTGTCTATTTAATTAAAGACAATTGACATAAGGGCGGGAAACGTTCATAACGAAATCTGATGACATTGTCACCCATGGAAGGTTCTGCCCAATTTCTATTGGGACTCTCCCGCAGAATTCATTTATTGGTGAAATTCTTATAAATGAATTCTGCGGGAGAGTCTCTTCTATCCTCAGTAATAAAAAATCTATTTCAGAAGGAGGACGTATATGTAGAAGTCTCTAGTTAATTTTCTCGATGTTCTATACAGTGTTCGGCAATTAATTAACTCTAAATGGGTCAAGACTACCTCAAGACAACATTAGTTACGTGATGCTAATTATACAGATATTCGCGGGTTTTTATAGCACTCACAAGCTGCGGGGTTTATTCATTTTTGCTCGTTTGAATGAAAATAGGATAAAATTTAAAAGTACAATAGAATGTTGTATTTAGCTGGGAATGTACTAGGCAAGGCTTTGTTTTTTTTCATATTTGGCAATTACCATTTAACCATTTGAAGTTTGTTATCAGTTATCATTTTAACGCCATCACAGTCATGCTAAACATCAGGAAAGCTGTAAAAAAAAACAGTCGGCACTAGGTGCTTGGCGGTTGATTAAATTTTGAATGGAAGTAATAAGTGTATATTTTTGTCTGACTACATTGGGACATATTTTATTACATATTACGAAAATAAATACCAACCACTATTATTTAAATGTTAAGTGTCATTTGTAAAATGTCAAAACTTTATGGCAATTGTTAATTTTAAATTAACATATTTGGTGTTCAATTTTACTTTAGTTTACTTGACATTTGACAAAAGATACTAAAAATAACTATTGGTTAGACATTAATAAAGTCTGTAAGCTTAATGCATAGCTTTACATTTAATGGATTGCCTGACGTCAAGAAATGATCTAATACCTACTTTGATGTAACAAAATTACCAAGAACAATATATTTACAGAGTAAAAATACAGTATAAAATTTACCGAATTAAAACAAAGAATAAATAAAAATTAAGAGAGTTGTGAATTGTGGTGTACCTAAAGTTGTGAATTTTCTAAGCATTCTGTGAATAATATAAACAATAATAAAAGCCAGGAAAAGATCTACAATTCGATTTGTTATCCACGGAATCACATTGTATAAAATATCACTTTTGTTAGTTTTTTCTCGTATCAAAAAATGCGTTATGATCATGCACCTAAACCTGTTTGTTTTCAAAACAATCAAACTTAATATACTTAGAATTGAATAGACTAAATCAACTAAATTAACAACTTTATAATCTAAAAAATATATACAACCTTAGAAAAAAATACTAAACTTAAACAATTAAAATATTTAATGTATTTCGATCAACTCCACACTTTTCCCTGTTCCGCAACAGGTTTTTTTATAGCGTTCTTTATGTTTGTCTCCAAAACACTTGAATGGGTTTACGTCGGCCATATTACCTAACAAGGTCAGGTTTGGTTTTTTTTTCTCACTGCAAGGAGGCTAAGGTCTTAGGTTCAAATAACATAGATACATTTATAAAATAGGTGTAAAGATTTACCGCTATTAGACCTGTTTTGTTGAGTTATAAGAGTTTTGTATAACTGTGTTTACTACAATGATGTTCTATATAAACTTACTATCGTTATATGAAAATCTATTATCCCAAACAATTACCCGTATTATATTAAATAAAATAATATTCAAAATATACATCCATATTATAAACCCCATAGACATTTATCCAATGTCTATGATAAACCCATGCAGCAGTTTAAAATAGTTCTTGCTTTTTTATACGAATCTACTAAGTACCTATCATGTATATTTATGTAAAAAAGTCAAATTCTTTTATGATGGATACAGGATTTTTTGTCTACATTTTTAGATCATGCGTAATTACTTATTAAAATCATTATATGTTGGTATTTTTACTTATCTGAGATATTAGTATTGTGCCTGCACCTTAACAATTAATTCATCCATTGTCCACTGTTGCTTGATCGGAAGATAAATTATGATTAAATTGACTTTTGGATCTTATTTTGGATAAATTTGCGTTTTGAACTACTTAAATATCTTTATCTTTGTCTTTATTCATTTATATTTTATAAATACACACAATAAAAGTAGAAGTAAATCGCTTTGTGCGGTTCTTTAGAATAAATAACGGTGACGTCTTTAAACACATTTTGAAACCCCGCATTTTTCACGAAAGAAGAAAATAAATGAAATCAGCGTTACTGTTATTTTAAACTGCTACAGATTACAATATAAAGTGATTGGTTTAATTCTTGCTCTAGTACATTCTTATTCCTCAAGGCTCTTCAGTGTTTTGACCTGACCGGAAACAACGTTCACCGAAAATATGTTAAAAACATTGTGCTGACAAGCACTTCCGGTCACAAAAAATGCTGCATGAATTGTTTTTCACATGTCAATTATTTTTAAGTAAAGTATTGTAGTAATTATTGTTAGTCACGGCTTGGTCACATGTTTTGTATGTATGTGAACTTGAAAATTGTGCTGCGGTGGTTTTTTCTGAAACCTTGCTTTACAGGACCGCTTCGGTACCTAGTGCAAGTGTTCAGGGTTTCCTCGCGTACCGGATACTTCACCGCACCTGTAAGAAGAATGTACTTATTGTTTATTTAATATATTTACAAAAGAACATTTGTAAATAAATAAACAATTTGAATTAGAATTTTCAATTAGTAGTTCCATGGTACTTAGCAATAGTCAATGTAAACAGTAATAAGATTAAAAGAAAATCAAGTTGAAAATTATTATACATAAATTAATAATCGTATATTCTCTTCTACTTAAATAAAAACAGTACCTATTTCAGCAAGCATAAGACCCACGAAAGTGCCTAAAATGGAATGTCACTTTTCGGTCACCCATCCAAGGACTGACCGCGTCAACCTTTGCATTGGTACTCGCATGCGATTGCTTTTTAATAGTGTTGAAAATAAAGCTTAATTGTGTCCTATACAGCTAAATGGAGCCTCATTTTACAGAAAAAATAAAGGTTCCGTAATTTTTACTTATCTGTGTTTTTTTTCTTAGTCTGTATTAATTTTAGCATAGGTACAGCTACAATGAGTCGAAACTGGTTTTCAAAGTTTGCATAAGAGATGTGAACTTTGCGTTTTTAAAAAAAGCCATTACATCGATCTGCTACGATATTTCCTATCATACTTTTTATCACCCTCCGAAGTACAAAAAGTGAAACTTACATTACATTAAAACCAGGAAGCATAAACCTGTTTCATATCTACCTGTAGTATTAATAGTAATATCATATTGTATGATGTTTTGTACTTTAAAGTTGCATCATCGGTAGGTATGTGTCAGGTTTGTACATTCAACTCATTAAATAAGTACTAATAATATCACTATAGTGACTATATTGTAGTACAAATCAATATTAATCTAGAATACATTAAATATTGATTTACATAAAAAGCAAGGGAAGAAAAACTAAACATACTACTTCAAACTACAACATAAAAAGGGGTACTTAGAAAATCTTTAGAAAAGCCTAAAGATAATCTAAGTGCTCCAGCCCACTACCAGAGGGCAGCGTGCCCAGCATACTGGCCGAATTACCACGTTGGATGGCGATGATACGTTGAGCCAGAAAAAAAGCAAACATCTAGAATTAACATGAACATTTTAAACTAGAGGCGCCCACACTGCCTGTATTCATCCGGGACAAAGTGTAGCCTATGTATTAAAACAGAGTCTATTCTAGGTAAATACTAAATTTTATCCAAATCGGTTCAGCCGTTTGAGCGACAAGAAGTAACAAAAATACACATTCACACATGCGCTTTGAAATCTCTCGCTAATAACTTTTGTTTACCGTTACATTTTGCCGCTAGACGGCATCTTTTTTGTTTTGAAATTAGAATTATGTAATTTAAAGTGCGCAAAAACAAGACATTTATAAAGAGCTCTGATTTTGAGTAATTATTAGATTCACTGATCAAAAAAAGGAATAATAGTCTACTATATAAAAATAAGTCGGGTTTTCCTTCCTGACGCAAGAACGCACGAACCGATTTCCACGGTTTTGCATTCGTTGGAAAGGTCTCGGGCTCCGTGAGGTTTATAAAAAAAATTAAGCCATCTGGTGGCAAAACGGAGTTCGTGGGGTTTGAAAAGATTTGCAATTTAGATCGTCGGTCAACAATGCTTAACATCAGACGAGTTCTGGTTAAGCGTGAGACTTACATATATCACAGTCTAAAAAACCATACTTATATGAAGCGCCCGTAGCTCAGCTAGCGGAGGCAATCGCATGCGATTACCAATGTTAAGCAAAGGTCGACGCGGTCAGTACGCGGATGGGTGGCCGAAAAGTTGATTTCATTTTGGGCGCTTCCGTGAGTCTGATGACACGTGACTGTAGATCCCGGCTGTTTGTCTAATACGGCAGTCAGAGGTCCTTAGCGCGGCTTGAAAATTCTCGACACCAGAGTAGGCCACTCTCATTCGACGAGGAGAAAAAGACTAAAGAAAAGGATGCATAGTCAATTAACCAATAGTAACTATTTTGATCGATCTAATTTATATCGCAGAATATTATAATAATTATGCTAAACAATTGATATTAACATCCTAATGGCTTGTAAAGTTTGTTTTAAATGAACAAGAATACCTCTAGATGGTAAAACAGTTAATATAAATCGGGGTCAAAAGGCTAATTTGGTGTTGATGCCTAGTTAACACCGAAATTATAATCCATTTGTGCTTTATCAAGCATTATTTTTAATGTCTTCTAATTTTATTATGTCTTGAGCTTTTAACCTTAGGCTTCAGCGTATTTTCACACAAGTTACAAGCTTTCGTTTATAAGTAACTTCGAAGAAAAAGCTGCGAAATATTTAGTTCTAGGAAAATAATATACCATTGTCTTATAGGGAAAGTAACCCATGTCAGAGGCCCTTAGGGCGGCTTGATAAACTCTCGACACCAGAATTGGCCACTCTCATTCGATAAGAAGAAGTGAGTTTGTTGATCCTTCGTGCTGCAGCGGAACGACGCATCCTCATTATTTTTGCTATGGAGGTAGCACAGTATAGTCAAAGTGATATAATATGCTATTTTATCCTATACGTTTTATAGTACGCGAGCAAACATCACCCACTAGCTATATAATCTACATCGAGTTCTATATTTGTCAATTTTCGAAATATAACCTTGCGATCTTCAAAGCGAGAGTGAATCGGTTCTTACTGGGTAAGCACGTTCCATCCTAGACCGTAATGATTGCTTACCATCAGGCGAATTACGGTCAAATTCAAACCCATTCCTTGTGAAAAAAGGGTCTTTTTATGGATATTTGGTAGTTTTTACTTAATATCTATTGTAAAGTTATCTTAACAAATAACTCGGCTCCGGACAACAAAAAAAAATGAAAATTATTTTTTTATTTATTTTTCAACAACTATACAAACAAGTTTCATAGCTTTGTATTTTGCAAAATTTATTTGACCCCCTTAGTATCTTATTATCCCAATAGCCAACTACATTATAAAAACATAATAGTACCTAAGTACATATTATTATTATCATTATTTTAGCACCAAAGCTACTGAAGTAATGACAAGTAATTGAATGCTTTTAACAGTCGACATGGTATCGTAAAGGACATACCCTGACATGACTAACACAATCTAAAAAATAACAACTTACGTCTTCTGAGCGAGTTCGGTTTCGATCAAAACAATAGAACGTGTGAACTCGCTTAAAAGTTATTGGAAATTATCAAAATGGCCCATAATTTTATCCATCCAAAATAAATATTGCCTTGCATTTTCAGAACAGATATTAATTGAACTATATCTTGACAAAGCAATACTTCATGATCTATACATAAATGATAAAGCTGAAGAGGGTAAAAAATCTGAACAGAGAAGAAATAAAAAAAATTGAGTACACTATAACAGAAACGTTAGATAAGATATTGAATAAAATAATTACTTCCGGTACCCAAAGTCCTTACCCTTTGATAGGGATAGGTCGCGGGACTGGCCGGTGAATTGAGTAGCGCGCGCCAGGACAGGTTAAAAAAAACAGAAAACGTTTCAGCAGCTTTTAGAATTCTTGACTGTTTATTTGTTAGTCTGCTTATCTGTTTTTTAAGCGCTCATAACGCAAAAACGGCTAAACTGATCAGATTTCTCTAAAAGGCTAAAGTTTTCAAATAATCATAAATAGGTACGATAAGGTTTTCTACTACTTGCACAGCTTTAGTTATTTTTTTAAACCGAGTGTTCCGTGCGCTTTCAAACCACACTTAAGACAGTTCATTTCTGTTGTATGTCGGTGTTTTAAAGTTGTTATGTTGGGTCCTGTCTATAAATGTGTAGAAGCGGTCAAGGATGCGCTGACTATTAATTTGAGCGCGAATAACTTAACGCGCACGATGTTGCAATGCCATTGTTAAAAATATATAGGTATAAATGAATGTGCAGTGTTTTATTGTATTGTAAAAAGTCTCATTATTATGCAAGTTGTTTTAGCTACTGATTAAATTAATGTAGGTAGGTAGGTACGTCCATCTTGAGTCGTATTCCTCATGACTGAGGGTCGTGACTCCCCCGCAGTATTAATTCGTTAGGGGAGTTTTCTTGGACAGATACATCGTGGTAGGCGCCCAGGTCCTTCCACGGAAGACACATGTCCTCGGATATTGAGGTCCTCAAACATGTCGGTTTCCTCACGATGTTTCGCTTCACCCTTAAGTGAGTGCAAATCCATACATATGTATCTTGAAGTTACAAGTCATTGGTGTAGGGCCGGATTCGAACCAGGGTACGTCTATGAAAAGCAGACACTGGAACCGCTAAGCCACACTCGCTTTTTTGTAGGTAGGTATGTAGGTGATCGGAAAAACATCGATGTAAAGCACGTAGATACGTCTATATTTTTATTGTATTCGCTATATTTTTTAACCGACTTCAAGAAAAGGAGGTTATCAGACTTCTGTAACTTTTTTTATTGTGTCTACTTTTTTATTGTGCGCCTTCAAGAAACTTGTTCTAAGGTTGAAACATACCTAGTCTATATAAAAAATCGATATGGCTTATGGTTTATGAGACATTCATGTACAAACATCAAACACTTATAAAATTGGAACACTCGTTTGGAAGCGCAAAAATATTACAATTATTCTGAAATAAAAATGACAACAATGACACATAAAAACAATAAGCTTACTTATAGCTACTCTGTCTTCGTCTTCTTCGTATAAGAGTGACCAACTCTGGAGTCGAGAGTTTTCAACAGCCCTAAGGGCCTCTGACATGGCTTCACGACTGTCTTAATAAGGATTTCTGATAAACGATAAATCTAATAAGCAATCCAATTCCTAACAGCAATAAGCAACGCGACCTAACGTCCGCGGTGTCCAGTGTCCAATTGTAATAGGATTGGAATTGTCGGACAATTGTGCAATTGCTCAATCCAGTCCACTAACAAGGATGTTAGACCATGTTACCTACATGTCGCAGATTTCATCGAGTGGCGGATTGTGACGTTATGACTTCCTGCTGTGGAAGTTTAATAATGTTACAAATGTGCAAGTTTAGAACGTCAGAATTAGCTGCCGTGTAAGTCTAAATCTATACATATAAAACTCAAAGGTGACTGACTGACTGATATAGTGATCTATATACGCACAGCCCAAGCCACAGGACGGATTGGGCTGAAATTTGGAATGAAGGTAGATGTTAAGACGTAAGCATCCGCTAAGAAATGATTTCTGGAAATGCCACTTTTAAAGGGGTGAAATAGGGGATGCAAGTTTTACTTCTTAATGCGAGCGAAGCCGCGAGCACAAAACAATGATGAAACAATGTTTAGCATCAAGCGGATTGTAGTCAAACGTGAACCTATCTACGCATTAAAACGAGGAAGTCGTCTCTTAAACGTTTTGTATTTCTTTTTTCATTGTTGTGCATAATTGCACATCACAGGTTTTATAAAATCTTTGTTTACAGTTCTTTAAGTGAAACTAGTGGGTGCTCGCGGCTTTATTCGCATTAAGAAGTAAAACTTGTATCCCCTATTTCACCCCTTTAAAAGTGGCATTTCCAAAAATCCTTTCTTAGCGGATGCCTACATCTTAAAATCTACCTTCATTCCAAATTTCAGCCCAATCCGTCCAGTGGTTTGGGCTGTGCGTTGATAGATCACTATATCAGTCAGTCAGTCAGTCACCTTTGAGTTTTATATATATAGATTTAGATAATCTGATTTAATATTCTTATCTATACATATACCTAAGTATTGCATGTTTTTGTCCGCAGGTAAGGCATGGGTTCCCTGCCGCGGCAGTCGGTGGCGCTGGGAGCGCGGCGGGCCGTGCCGGCGGCGCCGCTGGTCAGACATCTCGCGCCGCTGTCTGACAGCGAGCGGACTGCGCTTGTGTACTCAGGTAGTAGTAGTAGTAGGTACTATTGTAGTTCCTTGCCACGGCAGTCGATGTCGATGGCGCTGGCTGCCCAAGCTTCTCGCTCGCTTTTGGGACATGGGATGCAATCTCACACCTACTAGCAGGGATAAGGGCCTCCTGGGAGTCGATGCCCGGATGTCCCTGGGCACCGCTTATGTAGCTAGAGCAGTCTGCAGTCTGGACTGGGATTGCAGAGTATGAATCGCGGCAACTAACTCTAGCGGTGACCGTTATTGCGCAGAAGTACAAAATAAGGTACCTGATGGGGGCTAGCGGGATAAAGGGCGAGCGTGCGGAGCGCTGATTGGCTCTCCAGTCGCATGCCGTTCCCCGCGTACATACACCACCCCGCGCACATCCCGTGGTACAGTCGCGTTATTAATTTTATTGTTATTGCTGTTATTTTTTGGTGTTTTTTGTTAAGTTTGAATTTATTTGTTAAATTTAGACTTTTCAGTTTGTTTGTGACTAAAGTAACAATGCCTAAAACAAATAAATAAATTAAATAAATATTTCAAGACATCATGTCCCATACTAAGCTTACTCTTGCATCATGGGTACCTACTCGATAACGGATATAATACATATATACTTTTTTGTATTGTACTTATTATACATAGAAACGACCAGACTCAACACAAGTAATTACAAATTTTAATATGCATAATTACTTGAGTTATGCGGGAATCGAACCCACACCCCTAGATTAGAAGACAGTCTGGACTGGGACTTTATATAATCACTTGCCCGATAATATCAAGAATGCAGCTTCCTTCAATATATTCAAAACAAAATTGAAATTGTTACTATTAAGTAACACTATCTACTCAGTAGATGAGTTTTTAAAGTGTAAATATTAATTATACAAATTTATATAACATTGACTTGTAAATTGACATTTTATTAATAAATTATTTGTATTTGAAGAACAAATACTGTTCTGAAAAGACGTGAATTGTTTTTCAAATAAGGAATATAACGAATTAATTGATTCTATGAAACAAATCAAAAGTGAGATTGACGAAGCTACAAATACTTTACTCAGTCATTCGGACAGCACTGTACATTTGAGTTTTTGATTAAAAGTTTATTTTTTATTTATTTTGCATAATTCTATTTAACAAAAAAATATTGGAGTCCAAAATAATAGTTACATATAATTTATTGTGTGTGCGACAGTACACATAATAATATAATAATATTTATTCAGAATCAAAAACCTTATAGCTAATTTACAACATTTGTTTGTTAGTACTATGTTAGGATTGGTTTCAAATGATGTGTTCTATGTTCCCCACACTAGGTACCCCTGTGTCGTGGGGAACGCGCTCTTCCTTCTGGATTGCAAATTACTATATCTATGTACATTTAAAGTATATACTATATACTATGACTAAAGTAAATACTAGAAAAATCAGTTTCCAATACATGTGGTGAATTGGTGAAGATACTTGCACTTACATGCGCAGCAATCCCCTCCACGTATCCTCCACCGCTAGAGTTATGTGCCGACTGCTATATTGTTCGCTTGCCCGTGAAACCCGTCCTTACCGGGACGAAGGGATATCGTGGTAGATTTTAGTCGTTAGTAGAGTCTTATTAGCTCCGGGCCAAATATACCGCAAGAAGCATTTTCTACAGCATTTTATTCAAACAAAAATAAACATTCACCGCGGGTGGTCCACATAATGTAATTGAGGAAATCTATCAACCTGCATATCAATAGACACAGATAACAAACGCTTCGACACATTAATAAGCGTTTAATCCCAGCTTTAACACGAAAGGTCAATGTATGCCGCGCGAAATAGTTTCCTTAAACCAATTAAACTGTCGAGTGTTAATACAGGGTTCACTGTAAATAGAAATAAAACTGTAGTGTAAATGGAAATTATTTAAGAAAAGCAATTAGATTTATATTAGCACTTTATGCTTTTCAAAAAAAATTCTAAGGGCCCCTTTTTATGTTGTAGTTAGAAGTAGTATGTTTTGTGTTTCTTCCCTTGTTTTTATGTTTTATTATTGTCAATAAAGACCATTTTTCCTTTTTTAAGAAAAGCGCAAAGATTGTACAAGGGATTCAGCGGACATTCTTGAGTTTTTATTATAATTAAGTTCAAATGAAACATGAGGTTAATCAAATCGCTGTCATTGTCTAAAATAATAACAATTTTATCAAAGTCAAGGCAAGGCGCGGATTGATTTTACTGGCATTAAATTGCTGACAGTATGTTTGTAAATTACAAAACATTCAGTCAGTCAGTCATAATGATATATAGATAGGTCCTAAGGTAGTTGGAAAATTAGACATTAGAGTAGGCCACTCTGTTACGGCAAGAAGAAGATTTAACATTCTTAAGTCTATAATCATGTGCTGGGTACCACTAACCCTGAATAAGTATTATAGTGTAAAATATACGTATTATATGTCAAGAATTAATTAGGATTAATTAGTTTATCATATCTGTTATTCCTGGTATACCTGCTTGTTATCTCAAATACAGCTACCGAGTGAAGGCTGAATAGTATATGTGTTGACCTAAAGTACGCTCGTAGAAGTGGGTAACTCTGGTGTCATGATTTGACTGGCCTGTTAGCTTAGTTGGTAGTGGCTCTGCCTTAAAATCTAGGGGTTGCGGGTTTGATTCCCGCGTGACACTAGTATTTATGAATTTTAAAATTTATAATTACTTGTGTTGAGTAGTGTCGTTTGTATGTAAAATAAGTATGTATTTACAAAAGAAAATTTAAGTATCATATACGTTATCTAGTACCCACGACACAAGCGTTTGCTTAGTGTTGTGCTAGGTGGCGATGTGTGCAATAATAAATAAATAAATAAATAAATATTTATTTATTTACTTTTCGAACCACCCTAGGGGCTTGTTTTGGTTAACGTTTGGCGACCTAACAACTAACAGCTGTGAAGTTTATTCGTTGTATTTTTAAGTAAGGTAATTATTCTTCACGTTGCAATTAAATGGGCTAATTAATATTAAAATGTATCGGAGAACACGAACACCTAACGAAGACTTATATTTATGAATTATTAATCCAAATAATCATGGAATACAATTTATAACTGGGCGTGACATAATATTTACCTTAATAATTAATGAACAGCGTAATAAACCTATTAAATTACTTAATATACGCCCCAATTGTCTTTTCTACGTAAAATACTAGTTTTTCAATTGATGAAATATATCATCGAAATGTAACTTTATAATTAAATTCTGATTTATTGAAATGTTGTGAGAATTTTCTTTAGCGAATAAATTTATTCAAGAAAATTTGCTCAAACAGGTCATTGTAATGTCGTTTTGATTTGGTAGTTTTTTAAGTTTTAAAAATAGATGTTCTTAGCCATTTTCCCAATTTCATGGGTCAGCTATCTACCTACCTACCTGATTTAGTAGAATATCGGTTTTTACATAAAGCTACCATCAGACTACCGCAACGCCGAGAGAATAACCAATTTTGGATGGTAAAACCGGGTGTCAGAATATTTGGGCGCTATAAGAAGAATAAGAAGAGTATTTTTGGGGCTGACTTCCAAAAACAACTGTCAAAAGTGATACAGTCTGTGCACATTTGTAAACACTTGACACTAGAGTTTGCCATTCTTAACCAGACTTCGATAACTTGGCTGACTCTTCAATTCAGTCGCAATAACTTCTGACCACATATATTATTTTTTAGATAAAAAAAAACAAGATAGTTAAATGCTCTGGAAGAGATTATTCCAAGTGATAAAGCCGCCCTCTGTCCCAATCTTATACACATTGTTTCCTTGTATTTGTATTCTATATAATTGGTTTGTAATAAAGATTAGGTAGGGGCAAGTGCGGAACATGTGGACACTTTCCAGAATTTAGAATAAAACATTTTTTTTGTATGAATCAGTCAACATATTTTTATTTTAAACATATCACATGTCATAAGGGATAATCAGTCTTTCTTAAACAAAAATTCTAGTCCTAGTAGCACTTTTACTTAGAAAAATAATCGACTTTTTTCAAAAACACCATATTTGTCCACAGGTGTAACAGCAGATTGTACCTATGGACAGTAAAATTGTACCTGAGGACAGTGTTTTACTTAAGGACGGTTTACATTAATTAAAGAATAACAAAAGAAATACAATCATAAACTTCTAAAATCAATCTTACAACAACTACTTTACTCAATTGTAAACATTACGACAGTCTTCATACAAGTTTTGAACAAATTCATCACTATCGTCATCATTGTCTAATATGAAGCATGCCTCGCAGACAAAAACTTCGTCCTCATCATCAGACTCAAAGTTTTCCCTGTGTGACTGCGGAACACAACGCATATGATAGCTATGATTGCAATAACTACATTTGAGCATTTGGCTTCTGTCTTTGGAATAAGTTTTACACTTCATACATCTAATAAACGATAACTTCTCTTGTTGAAGTATTTTAATGTTTTTTACGCCTTGTTTCTCAGTCTTTTCAATTAAAAACGCGTTGGAAGGACCAGGTTCAGATAGATTACTATCCAGCAATGGAATCGGATCACTTTTGGAGTAATTAGCATTAACTTTAGAGGAATCAGATTGTGAAAAACCTTTGGTAGTAGTTTTTTTTTTAGTTACTTTTGGAATTTTCTTTTTCTCTGCTTTGTAACTTGCCGTTTTCTTTTTTTCAGCTTTTTTCATTGCTTCATCTAAAATTTCATCCTTTTCTGGTGTGTCAGTCAAAACTCTGGTTCTTCCAGGCTTCCTTCCTCGTTGAATAACCTTTCGGGGACCAGCTGTTTCAAATGGGCGGATGGTTTCTGGTGTAACATGTCGATTTATAATCTTCTGTGGTGTTCGAAGTACAAGTTGTTCTGGTTTCATCTGATAATTATCCTGGATTGGTGAAATTGGTTTGGGGGTGACCTGAATATCAGAATCTCTAAATATTTTGTTTTGATCCAAGCAATCTGGGTTCCCTTGGATGGAAATCTGGTCAGCCGGTTGTTGTAAATCCAAACTAACGATTGGTGTTTTTGGCGCAGTGTCAGTGTGTTCATTAACAGGTGGTTCTTGGTTTTTGGCGAGGTTACAAGTTATATATTTGCTGGGATCTGGTCGATCAGTTACATATGAACATAAGAAATCTTCGTCAGAAAAAATGTTCCTATTGTATGGGTAAATTCCTGAAACCTTAAAGCCTTTTATGATGTTTCTTGGCGTAAACGAGATACCATACGCTTCTCCAGCTATTTCTGCTACATCGTAAATGGTAATAGGTTTACCAGGATGATTGAGCATCCATCTGTCTGCTGCTTGGCTATATTGGCTTTTAAATGGTCCAAAAACTGTTCGATCAAGTGGTTGCAAATGATTCGATGTATGTGGAGGCAAAGTCAATAAGATGATTCCATTCTCTCTGGCTTTGTCAATTATCTCAATGGAGATGTGAGTTTCATGATTATCCATTGTTAGAAGAACTGGATTTTCTCTTGTTGGTTTGGCGAACTCAATAAAATGATCCAAGAACTGTTTAAAAATCGGTTCTGTTGACCACCCTGATTGATTTGCCACACCCAAAGAACCTGGTGGAGCTCCTTTCAACATGTTATCTTTGTAGAACACCCTAGGGAATATGAAAACAGGAGGCACGGCGTTTCCTGCAGCATTTATGCAGCCTATCATTGTGGTGTTCACTCCTCGTTCCCCTGAAGTCATCTTCCCTAGCTGGCGAATCTCTTTGGGAGCCAATACTTTCCCTGGTTTGTGAACAGTAGAGATCCCAGTCTCATCAACATTGTAAATTGATCCTGGTGGGAAGTAATGGCGTTTCATGACCGACTCCAAATTGTTGTAGAAATTATCTACATTTGTCTTATTGAAGCTAGTAGCTCTTGCTAAGCTTGTGGCTTCCGGTTTTCGAAGAGATAATTCCGGGAAACGAAGACGGAAATGACGAAGCCAACCGATTCCTGCCATTTTGTGCTTTTGCCAGTTAGGTGGCAAATTTTTTTTTTGTTTAGAAACCGCATATTGGTATGCCAGTTCTCTACATTGTTTTGTATTTAAGCCCATGTGTAGAAGTGCTGCTTTTCTTAAATATTTGCACAGCAAATTTTCTTCATCCGGGTCAAATACCTTCCTTATATCATTTTTTAATAGCTGTATATTATTTTTTAAGTCATTGTCTTCATGTAATTTCAAGTATTTAAAAATGGTTGATTTGGCAATTTTATACTTTTCAGCTGCTTTTCTTACTGAACTGCCACTTCTCACTTCTTTAACCGCTTCTGTGAGAGTATCTGGGCATATAAAATTTCTTTTTAAACCAGTCTTACTGCGAGGCACTGAAAAGAATTAACAAATCATCTAATTACAATTTGAATGAAAATATTATAACACTCTCGTACCTGTGGACAGTCCACAGGTACACTCATATTTTTGTCCACAGGTACAAATTCAAGCATAAAATTTAAAAGTGACTCCACTCTGTATATAAAAAAACTTACAGACACAACAATAAGCACGAACTAAGCAATAAACAACATAGATCATATAGCAAAGACAGTCAAACCGATATTTTAAGTATTTTCACAGTAAAACTCATTGAAAATAAGCAGAATTACTTACTTTTTGGTGCAAAAAACTTCCGCTGCCATTCCAACAACAACCACGCAGAAAACAAAGATGGCGTCACGTCAAATCCATCAACCATAGACAAAGCTATACGGGCGCGTTCAAATTAAAATTTTAGAGTTGCCAGATTTTTCGGAATCGATTGTGTCCACAGGTACAAGCGTCCATAGGAACAGCACTTGCCCCTATATTGATTTGAAAGAAAATTGATAGATATGATTTAAAATTAAACTAAACATTCTAACAAAAGACACAACACAATGTCTTCGACACAAGCGTTTGCTTAGTGTGGTGCTAGATGGCGCTATGTGCAATATCACTAAATATTTATTTATTTATTATTTCTAGATGAGACCGGAACATCTCGAGTGAGCTATGCAGAGTTGTCAGCGCGCACCAATGCCCTAGCTAAGGCTATATCTACACGCGCGAGACCTGCCGGCGCCAACAGGGACGGCGACTTCGTGGTGGCTGTGTGCATGCAGCCTACACATCAGTAAGTATATTTAAAATACTATAACACTACTAATATAATATATGATCTTATTACAAAACGTAGTTTAATATTAGTCCAGAATTTAAAAAAAAAACAGTCCGTTATAAATAATAAAATTTATTAAAATAATAAGAAACAATATTTACACATATTAACACTAATAGAACTAAAAAAGAGTATTTACATCTAAACTAAATTTAAACAATCTACATGTGGTATGGAGCCAAGAACGCTGGCTGCATTCCCACGCTGGATTGCTATAGAAATCCTTTGCGCAAGGAACCAGCCAGCGTTCTTGTCTCTAGTGATGTCAATCAACATTTTATTTAATTTTTTTATAAAAGACTTCGTGCTTTTTCCCCACGGACCAAAAGTTTCGAAGCCAAGCGGTACGAAAATATAATCAGTCGATAATGATGTATATTTTCGCCGCTTGGCTTCTTCTGCTGCGTCCGCCGCGGCTCCTGCCGCTTGTACTGTTCCACTGAGGCGAGAAGGAGCTAGTGTATCGACGCAAGTTGCGTCCCATACAAGAGCTTTTCCCCGCTCCCAGGGAATCAGTGTGAGGCCATCGGGGCGCTTACCATCGTCACGGACCATGCCAATCGGTTCAAGAACTGATGGTACGTTGACAGTGGCAAGTGCCCGTCTCACTATATCATTCAGCGAGCCGTGGCGGGAGAATCTGCCTGCACTGCGAAGGCATGAAAGTCCGTGGAGGCCCTTCCTATCGACATCGCTACCACATGTGCAACTGTGTTGTTCGACAATAGCAGCTCCAATTCGCAAGCCGATAGCGATTCTGAAACTGCCATTGTCGAAAAGTGTACCGAGGTTGGCAGAAGGGAGGGCATGTAGCCATTGGCCAGATTCGTGTTGAGACACTGCTTGAAGCCTTGCGCGATCGTTGTCACCTATTAAATTTTGTTTTAAAGAGTTAAATTGCTTCTGTACCAATGGAGCATCCCAAAGTTTTTGGCAGAATGGTTCCTTAGGGATGTCAACATTGGTACAGAGAGATGTCCACTCTCTCACTGCCTCTGCCGCACAATTTATCTCAACTGACGATGATTTCAAAATAGATGAACAAAGTTGAGATACGCCATGCACAGAAGACAGAAAGGCAGGAAGTGCAACACTAGAAATTTTGCGAATGCCGATACCACCCGTTCTAATAGGTAAAGTTGCTTGTGTCCAAGAGTTCGATGCGAGGTTCAAATTTAGAATTTTTTCCAATGCTGTTTTTAGCGTGGTATCTAAGTCTTGTAAAACATCTAAATGTTTCCAGATTGGGCAAGCTCTTAAAGCGTAAGTAAATTTTGGTACAAAAAGGCAAGATTTAAGTATGGTGTATGCAATGTGTGAATTTAGATAACCCAATCTGTGAATATTTTCCGAAAGCAACTTCAATTTATTTTCTAAAAAGGGCCCGATACTATCCTCGCAAATTGGGGCACCTAGAAGGCAAAGTGATTTGGAATCAAGAATTTGTATATTTGGAGCTATTTTTTGAAAACTTTCAATCAGGTTAGTACGTTCATGATTATTGAATTTTTTTGACAGGTGTAAAATTTATATTTATATTTTTTTTTTTTTGTGTCCGTTATTGTTGTTCAAAATTGGTTTTCTTCTGTCATAATATTCAAATAGTCAAAACGTTTATTCACATAGTCGCTATTCTAAGAGCATCTGCTTCAAACTGTGCTAAGAAATGTAAAAAGTTCCTTAAGAGAGGCAAACAGCTCACAGGTTGGAACAAGCATTGTAAAGAGGCGCATGCGCAGGCTCGACTCAGTTTTCAGGAGTGGGTTAGCAGCGGTATGCCTAAAAATGGCCCAATTTATGTACAAATGTGTGATACGCGGAGAAAATTTAAAAATAAACTGACGTGGTGTAGAAACAATCAAACTCAAATTAAGATGAATATTCTTGCGACGCAGCATGAGACTAAAAATTTTGGAAAATTTTGGAAGGAAACCAGCAAGCTGAATACTAAGCCGAGCCTACCTATAAGTGTCGACGGCCTTAGCGACTCCGACCAAATCGCAAACCGTTTTCGAGAGCATTTCAGAGTCCAATCTCCACTTAGTCAAAGTCATAAGATAGAGACAAATGCAATGCGTGCTGGGGACTGCACTTTTCGAGTCTCGGCAGGGCTGGTAAGAGAGGTGCTGAGGAACATGAAGCGAGGGAAATCCCCTGGGCATGACTCTTTAAGCATAGAGCATTTGCAATATGCAGGAGCTCATCTACCAAGGGTGCTCGCCATGTTCTTCTCCTTCTGTATTAGCCATTTTTACCTGCCTGAGCCCATGTTGAGAACGTTGGTAGTACCGATTATTAAGAATAAAACGGGTGACGCGTCTAGCTTAGGTAACTATAGACCGATATCGCTTGCAACGGTTATAGCCAAAGTGCTGGACGGTGTGATTGATATTCAGTTACGCCAGCATGTGCAACTACATGACGCCCAGTTTGGTTTCAGGCCTGGGCTGTCAACTGAGTCGGCAATACTGAGTCTGAAGCACACTGTCCAGTACTACACTAGTCTACGCCTGCTTTCTAGACCTTTCTAAAGCCTTTGAGCTCGTGGCGTATGACAGGCTGTGGCACAAGTTGTCATGCGATACGTCACTTCCGGTTGAGTGCACATCAAGTTTTGGTACGAAAACCAGAACAATACAGTAAGGTGGTCGGGGTCGTTATCGGACATGTTCAGGCTAGAGTGTGGGGTGCGGCAGGGCGGGTTAACTTCGCTGACCCTTTTCAACCTGTACATTGATCAACTGGTTCATGAGCTCAGCAATGCTGGTGTTGGCTGCTCAGTTGATGGCGTCTTTGTAAACAATATCAGTTATGCAGACGACATGGTATTGCTGAGCCCATCAATCAGAGGCCTTCGTAAGCTCTTGGCCATTTGTGAGCGTTATGCTGAGGCTAATGGACTCATTTATAACACCGTTGAAAGCGAGGTGATGGTGTTTAAAGCGGGCTCTAAAACTTATAAGCTAGTCCCACCGATTCTTTTGAATGATACTCCTTTAAAATTTGTTACAAAATTTAAGTACCTAAGTCACTGGGTCAATGAGACGCTCACAGATGACCTTGATATGGAAAGGGAGCGCAGGGTGTTGTCAGTTAGAGCTATCATGCTGGCCCGTAGGTTTGCACGTTGCACCCCTCAGGTGAAAGCCACGCTCTTCAGAGCATTTTGCCAGTCCCTATACACGTGCAACCTATGGGTAAAGTATACGCAGAAGGCATACATCACCCTGCGTACCCAGTATAATAATGCCTACAGGGCGGTGATGAGGTTGCCGCCGTGGTGTAGCGCATCGGGGATGTTTGCCGAAGCGTATATAGACAGCTTTGCGGCAATAATACGCCGGCGCGTGGCGTCCCTGGTGCGCCGCGTCCGTGCTAGCTCCAACACCTACCTGCACCTGTTTGCCTCGAGGATGGACCTGGACTGCTCGATGATGCAACATTGGACCAAACTACATGTCGAGCACTCTGGCGTCGCCCGCGGATATAGGCTAAGGTGATATTGTATTATATAGTTTGTATCTGATGATAATATGTGACTGATATATGATTATTTAATAAGTTAGCTGCATAAATTTTACTACACTATATTTAAATTTGGACATTTTTGACATTTTAATTTTAATATTGTTTTTATTTTTATTGATTGTGACATGTGACTGTATATAAATTTAATATTTTAAAGTGAATTATAGTATTGTGAATATGGACCAATGTCTGAAATAAATGATTTTGAATTTTGAATTTTGAAAAACGTTACCAATGATAATTCAGTGTTCTACTAAGTGTTCTAATTTAAAGTTGTCATTTTAATTGTATGTGTGTAGGTAATGTTTGAACAACAAGAACCGACTTTTTATATTAAATTACAAATAATTAAGCCGTTTAGGCACCTTGCCCGCAGATTCCGACTTGAGTTTAGTATATTATTTGTAAGGTTGTATATATTCTAGTTTATATAGTTGTTAATTTATAGTATTTTTAGTTTTATTATAAGGTTTAGTTTTTTATTAGTTACGATTATTTCTCTATATGTTTTATAAGTTGTTTTGAATAAAAATTAAGCCGTTTTGTAATAAGACGGATAAAGCTGAAGGATCGACTGAGCCGATTTGGGTGAAATTTGGTATGGAGTCAGATTAGAGCCAAGATTAACACATAGGCTGATTTCGATGCCAGATTAACGCCAGGGGCAAGTTCAAAATTACATTTTATTTCTTAAAATTACATTACACTAACTTAATTCTACTCCATTTACTTAGCACTAAAAGGATTTGATATAATTTAAATTTACGTAGGTATATCTTAAATAAATATATATTTCCTATGTAAATGAAGATTCTGATATTGTGAAAGCAATCAGCGCTAATCTTCCGTTGGGGCTGGCGGTGAAAAGGGCACTCACAACAATCAACAAAACAACATACAAATAAGTATTTACATCAGAGTTCAAATGAATAACATAAGCTTCCAGTGAAACCGAGCTCGTCAATTGTGGTCAGATACGGATTACGGATTTGGCACAAAGATCTCGTCTCTAGTTAACCAAAAGCATGGGTTTTGTAGTTATGAAGTTTTATCAATAAATGTTTTTCTACAAAATATTTTTTCTCGTAATCTACGTAACTTCAAATCCCATGCCTGTGGTTTTCTGGAGACGAGATCTTTGTTTAGATACCAACAATTTGAGATAGTCATAGTCATAGTAATTTATTTATATCAAATATTATGATACACGTCACAGAAATACAAGTAAAAATAATCAATTAAAATAATCATCATCATCATCATCAGCCTAATGGGACCCACTGCAGGGCATAGGCCTCCACCCTCTTACGCCAATACTCCCTGTCTTGCGCTGTTCTTGCCCAGATGTTTCCTTCTAAACCAATTAAAATAATAGTACAATAAAATACAATAATTATTGCAAAACAAAAAATATTAAATTAAATTACTGTACACTTGAATTCTAAAAATTCGTATAAACTATCAGACATCAGTCTAGCTTTCTAGTTTCTGAGTCTACACGACAGTTTGTGTAGCGCACAGACGACTGCACCTTTACTTTAGGGTGCGGGTTAGCCTCAACACCATTCTGGCAATGATTGCCCATAGATTGGATTGTGTACCTATATTAAGGTTGTTTCTATCCAGTCCCCCCCCCCCTTGTGACACTGTGACCGATTAGGCATGAAATAGAAGCCAATTAGGCCATTCCTAACCAGTGACAACCCCTTGTAACATTTAATAGACATGTTACTGTTCCGATGCCAAAAGACAAAATTCGTGACAAAGTAATTTCGTTCTTACTTTATTCTTGTGATTTCTGTTCTTATTTATTGTTTGATGCAAACACCGATATAAGTCTGAGTTACTTGTAATAAAATTATTTCGGTTTGATTTAAGAATTAATTCAGTACTTCCATCCATAACGCTAGATGGCTCTCTATTCCTGGTATATTATATTATACTATATCTCTTCCAGTACAGTAACATGCCTGCTGTCAGTATGGAAGGCAGGTGCTGCCTATGTCCCCATGGAGCCCAGCTTCCCCCAGGCGAGGGTCTCGCACATACTGGCGGACGCGCAACCAGCGCTCGTTGTTTATGATGAAACTGGTGAGTATCTGCTTTTATTGTTGTTGTTTGACATATAATTTAAGCAAGATACATTGTTTCACAGTCATTCTTCGTCTTTTTGCTTGATTAGGTGGTTTAAAGTCAGTTAAAATAGGGTCGAATAGTATTTAAATCTCATAGCATCATAGTTTGCCATGACAATAAGTTGTAGAACTCCCTTCCTCATTTCCTGTACTCCGTTAACTACAATCCAACAATCCTCAAAGTGAGAGTATCATATAAGACCATAGACATTGGATTTATTTTTCCAATGTCTATGTATAAAACATCTTCGGCCATAATTTATTGTTTACCATCAGCCCAATTACTAACCAAGTCACCAATCGAGTTAAAAAGTAACACCGCGTAGACTTGCTATGAATGGAGAACACTTATATTAAAAAGCCAACACAAATCAAACATTGTCTTTCCCTCCAGCAAACCCATCAATGTTCGCCGGCAGTGGCGTCGCATCAGTCTCATTCAACGAGCTAATGCTGGAGGCTGAAGAGCTGAGCGCTGAGGACCCTCGGGAGGAGGAGGTCCTGGCGCCCATGAGGACTGACAGCATCGCCATCGTGCTGTATACGTCTGGAAGTACTGGAGTACCCAAAGGTATGTGGAACAAAGAGTAAAAGAAAATCTGTCATAAAATAGTTTATAAAGAATAAGCATGTCAAACATTATATATTTATAAGTCAAATAAAACAAAACGAAATGTAAAATTAACTAAATAACCCGCCCTTAATCGTTCCCGGTGCAAATGTGCCCATCAAGCTCGCTGCGGTTCCGCGCTTAATGGCAATAGCTAGCCGTTGCACCAGAAACAATCCAGAGCGGGAGTCACCGGTCGTAACTCTAAGATTCTGCACCAAAAAATATTTTTAATTAAAACAAGTTTGCACTTGACCACAGTTTGCCTGATTGCATTTGTAAACATATACTACTCCATAGATGATAAAAAAACAGTGGTAAAATTGTCCAAATATGAAAAAAATAAAAATAAAATATGGAATCTATTCTTAAAGCCAGTTAAATGTTATACAATCATAGAACCTCCTCTTTTTCAAGTTAAAATCTATTCAGAACTGGATTTAATATACGTTTTACTCTAAAAAATATTTTCCAGGTGTCCGTCTAACCTACTCAGCAATCTGCAACCGCCTCTGGTGGCAGTTCCACACCTTCCCTTACTCCGAGACCGAAGCCACCTGCGTGTGGAAGACAGCTCTCACCTTCGTGGACTCTATCTGTGAGATCTGGGGTCCGCTGCTGCATGGAAGGACCTTGTTGATTCTGTCAAGAGAGACCACCAGAGACCCTCAGAAACTGGTCAGGGTGCTGAGTGAGCATCAGGTAAGTTGAAGTTTTAATTTAAACTTTAAAAAGACAGTGCAATATATCTATTGCATGCATTTCGTTAGTAAATCATTGGTTTGTATTTACCATTGACATAATTTTTTACAGTGAAATTCAGGTCATAATAATAGGAAACTTTGACACCAAAAGGCTTATGATATGCAAATGAACATTGAAAATAGAATAAGGTTTACATTGGACTACAGTATATCACCTGTATTAAGCACAACTATAAAGATATAGCCAGCTTGTTTATTTATGACTAGCTGTGCTCGCGACTTCGTCCGCGTTGAATAGTTATTTTGGGCTTCAAATGTATTTTTGCAAACAACCTCTTCAGTTTTATAAATTATAGCTGTTACCCACGACTTGAACCGTTTTCGCAGCGCACGCAACGGAAGCCCTCAAAGATGAATACTTTAACGCGTTTATTCCACATTTTCCATTGTTTCTTCGCTCCTATTAGTTGCAGCTTGATGTTATATAGCCTAAAACCTTCCTCGATAAATGAATTCTATTCAACACAAAAAGAATTTTTCAATTCGGACCAGTAGTTCCTGAGATTAGCGCGTTCAAACAAACAAACAAACTCTTCAGCTTTATAATATTAGTATGGATAAATCATTTTAATTTTAAAAAGGCTTGGGTTGTATCTAAAGTCTTTATCTCCATCCCAGGTGGAGCGCCTAGTCCTGGTTCCGACGTTGCTCCGCTCTATCCTCATGTCCCTCTCCCTGACTCCCGCGCAGCGCCCGCTGCAGAGCCTCAAGCTGTGGGTGTGCTCGGGAGAGACTCTCAGCAAGGTATGGATTAATTCCAAATTTTAATCATCTTCATCCTTAAGTGCCATACTCATATTGAAGTTAAGCAACATGGGATTGCAGCAAAATTTACACCATTAACTTGATATTTTTTCAGGGCTCCCATATTGCTTTCTTTCTTGAAAATTTAATAGGTGTGAAATTATTTTGCGAAAATGTATTGCGCACAGATAGATCACCAAAACTGTTTCCTTCCAATGTTTACCTGGTAACTTGGATCGGTTTTTGTTGTCATTAAACACTGTCTAAAGACGTTTTATTTATAAGCCATTAAACATTCGAAAAGGAATAATATTTGAGCCAACACTAAACTTTTGTCACTTTACCTTTTAAAGTACAATTTATTGCAGGACCTAGCGAACCAGTATTTCGAGTACTTTGGCTCCAGCAACGGTCACAAGCTGGCCAACTTCTACGGCAGCACGGAGGTGATGGGCGACGTCACGTACTATGTGCTGGAGGGACAGGAACAACTCGATGCCTTCCCGACTATACCTATCGGTAAGTTGAAGGGTTGAACACTACCAGAAGCTGTGTTTCCTGCGAACTACAATCCAAGGTTCCACAAATCGAGAGTTAATATGGATCTTCTAGGTAATTGGTTGCACCCTAGGCTGTAGCAATGCAGGCTGTAGTCAAACGTAAACCTAGCCCACGTAAAAAAGGGGGGATTGGATTACTGTGAAAGAGAGAAAAAATACTGATGGCTTGAAAGGAATTAGAAAATGGTAGTTTCATAGCCAAGGCAAATGTCCTAAGATTATATTTTTTATGAATGGGCGATAGGCATTTGATCAGAATCGATTGATTTCATTAATCAAGGTTGTCTTTATAGATTACTAGTAGGTGACTGCGGCTTTATCTGTTTTATATGGGAACGAAAAGTTTGCCAACGGCTTACTCAAACCCCATCATACCAAAAGTCACGATAATGCGTCATTCACTTGGGGCTTGAAAGAAGAACAAAAAACCTAACAAACACTTTCGCTTTCATATAATGTTATGGTTTGCAATTGACCAGATTTGATGGTAGGCAAGACTATCTTATCCCGATGGTCGGATGACATTTCTAAACGAGCAGGTAGGAGATGGATCAGATAGGCTGGCGACCGTACTAAGTGACACATTGGAGAGGAGGCCTATACTCTGCAGTGGGTGAACACGGGCTGACATAATGATGATAACTATATTGGCAATTGTCTGTAAAAATTTAGAACCGAGAGTTATCCAGAAAATGAGAAATAATCTAAATGAAACCATACAAAACGTTATCCACAGGAGCACCGCTAGACAACTGCGCGGTCTACTTGCTAGATGATGACATGAACCCAGCGAGCGAGACTGAACCGGGCCAGGTGTGGGTGGCTGGCGCTAACCTGGCCACGGGGTACGTTGGAGGACAGGGGGCTGCTAGCTTCTGTGACAACCCTCATGCTACACATCCTGGTAAGGATTTCATGAAGTTTTGGATATAGTTTCTGCTAACTTTTATCCGTGACAAAAACAATTATGTATAGAATCAAACTAGTTAAACCCATCAATATGTAACTAAGCGGTTTTCGCTCACGTGTAGTTCGCGTATGTTGTTTATGTTTTTATGTTGAATTACACGTGAGTGAAAACCTTTAAGTGACATATTGATAAAATGTCTCACGAAAGTTTTAATATTAAAATAGTTAAATCCACAATAGCAACATGTTCTAGACCTTTATATTTATAGAAGATGCGAATCTAGTCAGTGAGACTTCTCTGTGTTTTATCTCCACGGGTCTCCGTAAGTCAGGGCTTAATATGAGCGCTGTAGATAATACCGTAGCATTCATACTGAGGTACGAGCATAAGCCATTCCCGAATGCTACAGATTTCTCGTCCCATGTCTTCTTGTACGTGCGTGACGTCACTGCCAGCTCCAACGTAAGACCAGCGCTTATGCTGAGTTGGGGCTGTGTTGTGGCAGATTTTATGATTGTTTATCTTACTCGTGTTTGTTTTATGTTTAATCTGTCACAAAAAATGTTTTCCTTCTTCGTTCTTTCTTTTGCTTAAACTGTATGGTCTTCTTGACACAAGGGATACACCAGTGTATGTGGTTATTTCAAGTTTAATATATGTATCGTCAAAGTCGAGGGTCCAACCTGGATAAGGACTGCACACGATCGACGCAGATGGCACATACAAAGGGAGGCCTATACCCAGCAGTGGATGATGATATGTATCACGCCTCGTTAACTATTTTGCAAGTCCGCTTGTCTTTAAGCGTACGAACAAAAATTTAGCAGTTCTTCTCTCTATCTACCCTCATTTGTTCTAGAGTTCGGCCGCCTGTACCGCACCGGTGACTACGGCACGCTCCAGAAGGGAGTGATCCTGTACGCCGGACGCACAGACTCGCAGGTCAAGATCCGAGGACACAGAGTAGACCTGCAGGAGGTGGACCGCGCCGTCTCCAGGACGCAGGGCGTGGACAAATGTGAGTCTTATTGCGACTAATATTAGGTGTATTCTTCTACTCAATTAAATTTTTCAATTATCTTTATTTATTATCCACAATAGCATATTTCTCTCGAATAATGAATGTACAATGATAATAATTATTATATGGCGTAATGCCGAAATATGAATAGCGAAAGCCACGGGATGTGTAACTTATAAAATTTTCACAATATTAAGCACTTACTTATTTTGAATTAACAAATGTTTTCTTAAGACTTAAAAAAAAACGGCTCTTTTTAATTAAATTTTTTTTAAAAAGTTCTAAAAAAAACATCCCCCTCCTCTTGTAGGTGTTGTGCTCTGCTACGGGCTGGAGCGCGGCAGTCCGGAGATATTGGCGTTCGTGACTATCTCACCTGACGCGAGGGTCGCCGCGCACCACATCGAGGCTAGCTTGAAGAACAGCCTTACTAGCTACATGATTCCTCAGGTTAGGAAAAAGAAAAGAAAAGCAGAATGATCAGTACAGTTCAAGAGATACAATCAACTTTTTGCATTTGTTTCAAGTCTATTATATAGAAGTTTATAACTCGTTAAAAAAAATCAGATTAAAAAATTAGAAATTAGAAATCGAAAAGGCGATAAGGCCGCCCAATGTACAGCTCTTGAATATATTTAAGATTATTTCCTGTTTTGTTATTTATGTTTTACATTGGTGTACATCAAAGATATATTCTATTCTATTCTATTCTAAAATACGTAATAAAAGTTAAAATAGAAGCCTACAACAACAATCTGCAATATTTTTAAATTCTATTGATGAAAACCCGGCTATATGGTATGGTTACTAAACTAATATTACTATGTTGTTACTTGGTGATGATACAAATGTTTTTAATAAAATAATAATAATAAAAAAACAAAATGATTTTTTTAAATTAAAATCATATTGTTTTTTTTATTAGCCCTATTGAATCAATTTAGATAAGTATAAAAAAAATACTTTTTTTACAGGTAATCGAAGTAGAAAATATTCCTCTACTAGTCAACGGCAAAGTGGACAGACAGGCGCTTCTCAAGATGTACGAAAACACTAACAACAACGGTAAGTTGCATTTTTTATGATACATGGGAAATAAATCAGCTTCTTTTGTCATAATGAATATCCTAAGACTTGGTCACCATACGCCTGTAAACACTGATATAGAACTGACCCTCACTTTTCTTCATTTGAGTATCAATTTTAGTGCAGGCATGCTCAATATTTCGTAACTGTACCGCTTGTGCGACTTTTGCTAAAGGTGATTTAGTAGTTAAAAACCAACATTTTTATGTGAATTCTATACTTCATTTTGGTGTACGATAAAGTATATTTGATTTTCACTTTGACACGTACGTAATGATTTGATATTTTCAATTTCCAGACGACTCTGAAATCCCCCTAGACATCGACTACACAGGCGTGGAGCCCGAAGCCCTAGAGACAGCCCGGGTGCTGTTCGAGACGGTGGGCGAAGTCCTGGGCAGGGCCATCAGGGGAGCTCTGTCCGTGCGAGCTGGCTTCTACGAACTGGGAGGAAATTCACTGAATTCTATTATTACTATCACTAAGCTGAGAGAAAAGGGATATTATATTGGTAAGTTGTCGATTTCTTCTAGGCAAGCGCGAGATCGTAGAATGTAACTTGGTAACATATGAATCGCAATAAAACCTTATTTTGTTTTAAATTTCATAGAAGTAAATCTATTGAATATGACATCAACCAGTGATTCTCAAACTTTGGCACCACGACCCATTATCCATGTATCTACCTGTTCTATGATAAGTAGGTATATTAGATCAATATTAATTTTCCACTTTCTTCTGCATTATTGGAAAACATATTGAAGTAGCTAAATATACACAAAAGTATGAGAAGCCATTCATTCAGCTACAAATATGTTATCTATTGCAATGTATTACACTCCTTCCTTTTCATTAGTTAATTCCGTGGGATGACACATTAAATTGTAGGTCCCGGCTGGTTTGTCTAGTACGGCAGTCGTGAAGCCATATCAGAGGCCCTTAGGACGGCTTGATAAACTCTCGACACCAGAGTTGGCCACTCTCATTCGATAAGAAGAAGAATTTTCTAATAAACGTACTTAACTATATTTCACACTATTCACCACTTTAAAAAACGTAATAACGTTTAAAATTTACTGTACGTTCCAGAAATCAGTGACTTCCTCGGAGCCACTTCATTGGGCGAAGTGCTCTCCTGTTTGACAACGAACCCTGACACACACGACACCAAGGTAGCCAAGTTCACACCGGAAGCAATGAGGAATGAACACAAACAACAGGTTATCGAGTGAGTACATTTTTGTTTAATGAACATTTTGAAAAGAAAAGCAAGTATCAGATATAAGAATGAAAGATGCTTTCACAAATTATTATTTTTTGCAATAGAAGCTTGTAATTCATACTTTTTTTGTCGACATTTATTAGATTAAATATGTTCTATTTGATAATATTTTTTATAAGTTGGTAGGAATTCTCCAATTTTCACACCTATGAGTTAAATGTACCCATTTAGCTAATCTTAAAGGCTTAAGTAATCTTTCTTCTTCTAATTCTTAATTTTTCACTTTACTGAGTGTCGACGACTCTCCAACAAATGAATCTACAAACTAAAAGTTGATATACTTACGGTTTCTAGAACGACCCTCAATTTAATTCTCCCATCCAATGATATTCTATATAAACTCTCCCATCGAATCGTTTTCTACGCACTGTTTTTGGCTGAAAATTAGAAACCTACCAAAGACAGTGTGTAGAAATTTAGAATATTTATTTCTTACCTTTAAGATAACTTAATTAACAGAGTTTTAAATTTGATTTAAATTGACCTTATACTAGAGTTACCAGTGGCTAAATTGATCTCATAGAAGAATTAATCTGATTGTCGTATAGAAACCATGGAATAGTGTTGTGGAAAAATTTAAAATATTATCTATTATATCGAATAAAGTGTTAAAAGTGGTTGATAATAATAAGTACTTACTTAAAGATAAATTTATCTTAGCCACTCCCGTATGGCTAGCAGCTAAGTACGGGAGTGGCATAGTCAATGTATGACGAAACTCTTTTTAACAAATATTTTTTTTTTTCTGAAGCTCTAAAATGTGTCTGTGTTCTCCACAGTATGATAGTATCGTCATTCTACGAGAAGGCAGAGTTGGAGCAGTTTGTGCGCAACGAGATAGAGCCGCGAGACTACGCGCACTGCATCCACGCGTGCTGGCCGCCGCTGCTGCACGCGGCGCTGAGCGTAGTCCTCACGGATGGTAAGTGCAATATTAGAAAAAATATCGTATTTTACGCTATTTAAACTCGGTTAACTTTTGCTTAAATATTAAATCTACTATTATGTTCAAAACTTGCTCAAACACCGCTACTAGAGAAAAAATAATTTTCAAAAATCGTATCCACTATTTGAGCCACAAGCGAGCTTGTTGGTATGCTTTATTGGTCTAATTGTTTCTCTGTTATGTCTTATACACGTCGATGAGCAAACGAAATTTGTATGGAAGTATATCTTTGATAGTAGTTGAGTCTGGTCGTTTCTATATAATAAGTATTTATTTACGAAAGAAAAGTATTTATGTATTATATCCGTAACCTAGTACCCTTCATACAAGCGTAAGCTTAGTATGGGGTTAGTTGTCACTGTGTGATATGTCCTGAAATATTTATTTATAATAATATTTTTCCATCCTCCAGCAACTGGTACCCCAGTAGCCGTAGCGCTGAACTTCGACGCCCGCGACGAGCCTGACATCGAGCTGTCTGGAGGACTCGCCAAGATCATGGGCTTCTTGGAGTACATCGAAGGCTCCGTGAGAGACACCATGCTGCCCACTGGGAAAGGTATGCTCATTCTCCATCACTCAGTAGTCGGCACTCAAATCGGTAGTAGTCTACACTTGTTAGAAGCCCTACGGGTGGTTAAAAATCTATCGACACTAATCACTTTCATTCGATAAGAAGAAGTGGCTGTATCGTTGAACTGGTCCTATGATAAGAAGAACGGTAGAGGCATAAAGACTGGGTGATTTGAAAACTCTTTTTACCAGAGTTGATGCCAAAGCTATTCAAATCATTATTGATTGGGTCTTGGGTACTCAATCTTACATAAATTTAATTACTTTTTCTCCAGGCACAATCCTCCACTCATTCATGATGGCAACAGCAGAGAATCTCTCTGCGCGTGACAACGTGACAGCTATCAGAGCGCTCGAGCACGCCACTATGCGAGTGGCGCAGGACAGGCGGTTCCTGGGAGTGTTTACTACCAACACTAGTCCTCTTACACAGGTATTTAAACACCTTCAAAGCGAGAGTGAATCGGTTCTTATCGGGTAAGCACGCTCCATCTTAGGCCATAGCCTTTGCTTGCTATCAGGCAAACTATGGCCAAGTGCAAACCCGTTCAAGTTAAAAATAAATGTCATAATTTTGAACTGGCATTTCGTAGACATATTATCATCCACTAAATATTTATGAACATATCCACGAGGTACGGTAGTGGTACCTAAACGAACCAAAAGATGCGCATGGGCACTACCTATCTGCCTCGAAACGCCTCTTCACTATTGTACCCTCATTTTTATTTGTACGTTATTTGTTTATATTTTACTTTGTCTAACTTGTGTTGGTGTGCTATAAAGACATATATTATTATTTATATTTTACATACCTTTTAGACCTAATATAAATTACTGGGTGAAAAACTGGCTATCGTACACAGTGTTCATGAAATCTCAACTAACATTAACCCTTACCTTAGACCTGATTTTTAAAATCCTTTTCCTTTGAAACGATTGAGAGTGACCATCATGAACATTGAACGTAGCTCATCTTTATCTGTTCAGTCTTATACATTCTTCTTCATTTACATTTTTCTGTGATACAAGTTTCATACTTAGTGCTCACAAGAGCACAATAACCTTTAAAACCATATTATTACGCACAGCAATGTATTATTCTAAGGTTTCATGTATCATTTATGTAAATAAATAATTTGAATTTGAATTAAAGTACCTTTCCTTTCCAGCAACTGGGCACAGACGTGCTAGGCTTCCAGACGCTTCTAGACTACCAAATCAACCAGTACGTGGACCCCAACGGTGAGCGCACCTTCGGAGCGGCGCCGGACGATATGAGAGCCGTCGTGTGTTGGAAACCAGTGGATTAGGTTAGGAGGGTAGATGGATAATATTGCGTTTTTGTCTTTTTATTGTATTGTAGAGTGAGCAAGCTTGTGTTAAACAATAATGTTGCGTTTTTTGTCTTTTATTGTATCGTAAAGTAAAGAAGCTTGTAGTGAACATAATATATGTAACTAGGTAACTCTGCCTCCAGCTAAACTCTAGCTGCTATATCAAAGTAAAATCTGTTGTCAAACGCTGTACGATGAGTTCTGACAGGCTCGTTTGAAAGCGTATTCCAATCTAGTATAGGTATGCTCCACATTAGACCAAACCCTTCGCTTTTTAAAATGTTGCTTCAAGTGACCAATTAGGTACCTGATCTTAATAATAAAATTAAGCCATGCTTGCCTACTTCAGATATCTACATAAGTACCAAACTGTTATAAAACCTACAACAAAACAAAACAGTTTAAATGCCAGTGTAAAATAAAAATGTTAAGTAAAATTTTGTAATCCATTAAAATTTAACATAAGTAAATAATGTATGGAAATCATTAAATGCATATGCTTGCCAATTTTGTAAATTAAAGTAAAAAGAAGTGATTTACGTAGTTAAATACTTACAGTACTATATACAGGTAACTTTGATAGTTAAGGTTTTAGTGTATAACCATTATGTGATTATCTGTAATTGTTATTGGATATTTATTATAGGTATTAATTGTACGTGTTTTTAACAAAAGACGCGTTAAAATGTGTTCATGCAGTAAACAGTTTATGAACTTGAAAACTCTTTTGTAATCTCTAATAAGTTTTAATGTGTACCCATAGGGGTACAAAAAAAGATTGAGATCCGCTGTCTTATATTTTTGCAATAAAGAAATATGTCACAAAGTGAACTTGATGGACGCTCGAAGTATTTACATAAGTAAATAAATTTATGAACAAACAGAAAACTGTGATTAATTAAATCTAGATGTAATTTTTAGTTGATTAAGTTTTTTGTTGTTATTATTTGATTTCAACGGATGCAATCGTGATAGTAGTGCAATGTGAAAAACATTCAGTAGGTATTGTTAAAATTTTATTTTATTCTAGTTTTAAACATTACTGAAATAAACGACAATGAAAATATACTACATGTTGTATCATTATTATATTAACCAAACCAACGTTGTAAGATGGGCGGGCGAGTTCTCCGATGCGTATGGGTTGAAATGTGGAGTAAGGCAGGGGGGTTTGTCCTCGCCACGCCTTTTCAACCTGTACGTGAACGGGCTTATAGAGAAGCTGAGCGCTACCAATGTCGGATGTTCCATTGACGGTACCTTTGTTAATAACATCAGTTATGCCGATGATATGGTGCTGCTGGTGCCCTCTATGAGCGCGCTCAGGAAGCTACTCAACATCTGTGAGGTTTAGGCCGGGGCACATGGCCTCAGGTACAACAATTAAAAAGAGCGAACTCCTCGTGTTTCAGTCGCGCGGTTTTAAAATTTCCTATGTTCCGTCATTGAAACTAAACGGAGTTCCACTGGCGAGAGTGTCGCGTTTTAAGTACCTATCTGGGACACTGGGTTACGGAGAACCTCTCTGATGTTGAGGATATCGAGAGGGAACGTAGGGCGTTGGCTGTCAGGAGCAATATGTTGGCTCGTAGATTTGCACGATGTACGGCAGAAGTAAAGCTAACATTATTCAGAGCATTTTGTCAGTCCTTCTATACGTGCAGTCTGTGGGCCACATTTATACGCTCAAGGCAATCAACGCGCTACAAGTGCAGTACAACAACGTGTTCAGGATGCTGTTGGGGCTGCCGTGGCGCTGCAGTGCGTCGGGGATGTTTGCGGATGCAAGGGTAGATGGTTTCCACGCCGTACTCCGCAAACGGGCCACCTCGATGCTCAGCCGCGTCCGAGGCAGCACTAACAGCATCCTGCGGGTTGTAGCTGCCCGACTTGACTGCCCCATCATCAATCACGCCGCACAGCTACACATGTTTTATGACCCTTTTAATAAAAAAATCTTAGTTGGAAACAAAGTAATTTGATAATATAATTTGGTGTTAAAAATAATTTGATGTTGACATTTATCATCTAATTTTATTTTATTAATTGACATTTTTCTATTATTTGATTTAATTAGTATTGACTTGATTTATAGTTATTTATTAATTTTTCTAATTGCTTCTATTATGTTAAATAATTTTCTGTATGCAAGTTGTGTATGTTTTGTGTATGGACTACAAGTTCGAAATAAATGACATTTATTTATTTTATTTATTTATTATTTATTCTGTGCTACATGTTTGATTTGATTCCACGGAATAGAATTATTAAAAAAACGACTGAATAATATAAAAACTACTTTAATTTGTTATACTTATTAGACAACAATTTTATATATCCTAGTAAATGATAAATGACTAGCAAGTTCAATATTATTGACTTGAACAATAGTTTATGATATGGCAGGTATAATTTACATATATATTTCTACTTAACTCCCTGCCTGGCTCTCTGTTCCCCACGCACTATAATCCAGCGATCTTCAAAGCGAGAGTGAATCGGTTCTTATCGGGTAAGCACGCTCCATCTTAGGCCATAGCCTTTGCATGCTATCAGGTAAACTATGGCCAAGTGCGAACCCGTTCAAGTAAAAAAAAAGTACAGTATTATTATGGCAGGTATAATTTACATAAAATTCTACTTAGATTAACTATATTTTGCTATATCAACTTCTGGCTTTCTATATTTTCTTCCAATATTACTTATATAGAATAGAAACATATTATTGGAAGTCATCTACTATAATTCTATGGTTATTTTATCTGACTTAATTTCACAAATAATTTGGTGCTATAATTTAGATATGTTTTACTAAATTAAATAAAGTAGGTAGGTAAATTTGAATATAAGCAAAATAGATCAAAGTTAGGCTTAAAAAATACTAAGATAATGGAGTAAAACAAATAACTGGATATCGCCCCATGGCTTGGATTATCATCTCGTTTGTTTTTTTGCTTATATAATTAAATAAAGCAAAGACAATATTGTCTACGCTGATGTTACAATTAAGTAAACATTAGTAGATGCCTGGTTTGAACTCATACAACTAATCTGGGACTAGATGGCGCTGTATGACATATCTCGGAATACATATTTATTTATCTGTTATTTGATCTAGTTCTTAACAGAACCAGGTCTTCACTGGCGGTTGTCCGTCCGCCAGAACCTCATGTCAAATGGCTGCCCCAATCCCAAACTTCGCCAAATCTGGTACTTCAATATCATCTAAATCCGCATTCATCGGGACATAACCAGTTCCATCCGGTTTGATCGAGACATAACCAGTTTGTTCCGGCTTGATCGGGACATAATCATCAGATCCATTCGACAGATCTACTATAGGTTCCTTTAGTAAAGGTATATTAAAGTCTGTGCCGTTATCGAGTAGTTTTATGACTGGATTAGATATGTTAGCCTCGTTTAGGAGTTTTAGAGATTCTTCTAGAGCTAGGGTTCTGTGTTCTGGAGTGTGACCGCTGGTTGATGGAGTGGTCTTGTCTATGGTGGATTTGCGGTGGTGGAGAGAGTTGGTGTTAGATCCCATGTAGGGTGGTGGTTGGGGTCGGTTGTAGTTGCCAGCTAGGTTGGTGGTCGATTTGGGGCTGTAGGGCCGGGCCAGGCTGTTGTTTGGGCTGGAAGGGAAAATTGTTTTTTGTTAAATGTAAGCCAGACATAAGCCATATGGTAAGTACCAAACTGGCTTGCCTTAGACGCAGTATTGCTTCATTGTTCTGTCTTTCTTTGACGATAATTGGATTGTATGAGTGGATTTCCAGTGATTAAACCAAATACTTATATAATATCTAATACAGATTAGCATAGGCTTTTGTCATCTCGTGTTTTGTCTTTTAAATATCAATGTCATCGTACAAACCAACCAAGTCGTGCTAAAATGAGACTTTAACATCCCAGTTTAGTTGGTCAATTTATAGCACCCGTAGCTCGGCTAGCGGGGGCAATCGTATGCGATTACCAATATTAAGCAAAAGCCGACGCGGTCAGTCCTGGGATGGGTGACCGAAAAAGTGGCATTCCATTTTAGACACTTCCGTGGGACGGATGACACATTAAATTGTAGTTCCCGGCTGTTTGTCTAGTACAATAGTCGTTAAGCCATGTCAGAGGTCCTTAGGGCGGCTTTATAAACTCTCGGCACCAGAGTTGGCCACTCTCATTCGATAAGAAGAAGAAGTCGGTCAATAAGACGCATACATGATTAGCATTCATACCTGACTCCAACACTCTTGCCACTGGTGTTATCAGCGAGGTGTGTTTGATCTGTGCTCTGCTCCGTGTTATAACGACACAGCTCCACTTTGCCGGATTTATGAGCTCTGCAAATGTAAATTTAAAAATTAAAATTAAAGTGAATGTGGCATAGCGGTTCCAGTGTCTGCTTTTCATCCAGACGCACCCTGGTTAGAATCCGGCTCTACACCAATGACATGTATTTACAAGTTATGTGTGGACGTTACCACGTTGTGTGTCCGTTACTTTACTAAGTTATATTAAAATTGTATGTATCTTTCAAATTTAATCATATCAGCTTTATGTTATTTATTTTGTTTACTCTTCATCTATTTTCTCTTTTTACTTCTTTTTATATTTGTAAACTTTCTTATTTAACTCTTGACCCCGCGCGTCTCAAAGGGCCTTCAAAGGGTTTCATACCTGAAAATCAGCGCTGCAGAGCAATCTGCAGCATTAACGCAGAGGTATGACCTTTTTTGTCGAAATAAATGCTTTGAATTTGAAATTGAAATTTGAATTTGATTTGCACTCGCTTAGCGGTGAAGGAAAACAACGTGAAGAAACCGACATATTTGAGGACTACAATATCCGAGGACTTGCGTGGAAGGAACTGGGCGCCCACCACGATGTATCTGTCCAAGAGACCTCTCCTAACGAATAAATTCTGTGGAGGAGACACGACGCTCAGTCATGAGCAAATACGACATATAAACTAAAATAAAATTTTATTGGGTCTCTAATATCCAAAGAATCTTTAAGGTTTTGACTGCATAGAAATTAAACTTTTAGATATGGTGACTGTGTAAAATCAATCCTTGATCATCTAGAGTGCTAACCATCAGGCGACTTATTACCTAGTGCATACACAATACGTTTAGAAAATATATTTGAGGCTCAGTTATGTACCTAATAATAGAAGAAATAATGTAATGTATTGGTTGCAAGAAAAAAAAACATAAAATGAACGAAAGAATACATTGAAAAGCAAAAAGATAAAACCAAAACGAACCTTCTATTTCTGTAGTCAATACAGATGTGAAATATTTGTTCTAAAAAGTTATCCGACACTGGATCACTTCTGAAATAAAATTAAAATAAATAAAATAGGTATATAATAGTTTGATGAATCGGTTGTAAATAAACTTTTCATCCCACCATCTCGGAAAGAGTATTTTTGCTCTTCAATATCTGAGTGCAAAAGCCGTTTTTATTCTCTAGAGGATAAAGTAAATTGAATTTAGAACATTGTGTGTTACAAGTTTTTGAATTAAAAAAAATAATTAAACCTATTTACTGCTACCTCTATGGTGCCGAATATATCATACAACTTTTTTTAAATTTGTTAAAAACTCAGACTCGGAACCTTCTTGGTGTTCTTTTTTTCAATTGTACGCGGTTCTTTACACGGCATATTTTCACGTCATTGTTAAACCTTATATTAAAAACAAGAAACTTGAAAACCAGTGAAAAAACTAAAATGAGTGATTCTAGCGACGAGGAAGTTTGTTTGACGCCAACAGAATTGACTGAATCTGCTAATAATGCGCAAATGAGCTTTCTCCCTCAACAATCACGCGTTTTGCATTTAGTCATTTCCTCGCTGAGGTGGAATGAAAAGTTACGTGTTGCACTCGAGTGCAAAGGTTTTTTTACCTCGTGCTCTTTTGATTTCCTCGCTAACGCTCAGGGTTCTAATTTTGAATCCTTCGCTTGCTCTGTCATCAAAATTGAGCACGCGGTTAAAAAGCACTTTGCACTCTTGTATAACAAATAACTATTATACCATACCTACTCTGAAAAGCTTATATTAATCACGCAAAACAGTGAATAAAAAGTCTTTTTATTCACTGTTTTGTTTTTATTCACTATTTTGGTGTTTGAATTTGGAACACAAAAATATATTCCGTCTCTATTTCAATGCTTACACAAACTCCTTGCGCTAAGGTTCGAAATTCAAAACTCTTTGGTGCAAATAAATTCTCGAGATTTGATTGGTCGATATTTGCGACAAGGAGTTTGGCATAGATTTATAAATATTGTTTCATAAGTTGACCACCCAGTTAATGATAATAATAAGAAAATTACGCTTAATTTCAGTCACTGCTCTAATTTTAATGTCCATTTCAATTAATGTAAATTCTTATTTTTTGATTAAATTTCTATTTTCTCTTAAATTATGTCTTTTCTCGTAGTCATGGTATAAAGTATAGTATGCAACTCCTGAATAAAGTACGAATTTATATCGAGGGCCATGAATCACTCGCGTCGTTCAGGATTCTAACAGTTGAATCATTAGAATCCTTCACTTGCTCGTGACTCATCTACGGCCCTCGCTTTAAATCCGTCCTTTATTCACTAGTTGCATAAACAACCGATTATTCGAACATGAATGCAAAATGCAAGAAAAAAGTCATGAAAAACCCAGTTATTTTTCTCGCGTTACTGTGGCTAATACCTGGTTGTCTAATAAAAATTAATACTCACATAGCAGCATAATGGAAGCACACCACCGCCGTAAGCGTAGCTATACAAATCAGCAACAAAACTACGGGCACAGCAACAGCTGCTGTCAAAGTCTTCGCCATACTCCGCTGCGGCAGATCATGCCTACTTGGCGCCGTCCAAACATCGCGTGGGTCAAATAGTGGGTCATTTCTTTGACCCTCCCATTTTTCATTGGAATCATCGCAGGAGGTCCAAGGGCAGAGGCGGTCTTGGTCGGATTCTGGCGGTGGGTCAGGGGTCAAGTATTCGACGAGCTGGGTTGAACGGGAGTTGTATATCGTGTTGTACTGGAAATAATAAATTTAATAAATGTATAGGTAAGTATACGTTACTGGGAATTTCGATTGTGTTGTACTGGAAAAATAATATATTATGTACTGGGAAATTCCAAGAGCACTACCTAGCACATAAAACACATGAAACGATTGCCCTCTAAAAAGTTTGAGAACTTCTGGCAGAAAAAAATATTTTGTATATAAAAGTTAAGATAGTGAACAAAACAATGTATTGTAGGTCCATCTTAATACACTCTTACGCGTCAAACTTCGATCAATAATGCACTAGATTTAGCATTGCTTACAAACACGGCTCAAAAAAGTGGCATGAGTTTACTATATACTGTATAGATTACGATTTACACAGAAATACAAAATGTGACTTTGTCACAAAAAATATTTATATGAAAGTCAATCTTACTACTGCATCATAAGGTTGAGTTTCGACTAATGTCGTATACATCATAAGTCATCTTGCTCCGCGATAACAACGAGTGCTCATAAAATATTATGACCATACGCAGTGAGCGTTAGAAAATTCAACCGTATTGCTATAGCGATAACGCTTAAATTCTAACCGTCGTAAGGCCGTGTGACGGTATTTAACTTACCATGATATAATAGAACATAGAATTCATAGAGTCGCTTTGTTAATAAAAAGGTGGATATTTTTTTTACACTTCTACACTAATATCGCCGGTTTGTGGTGGAAGTTCCAAAGACTCGCACTTAAAAAAAAAATAAGAAAGTGGAAAGAATTGATGTTTTGTTTTCCGAATTATATTACATTTACTACTTTATATCCCGGATTAACGCGGGTGAAACTGCAGAGTGCTGCTAGTATAGGTACTACAAACATTTTATTTTTCATATAATACTAAAAAATAAATTTTATTACAGTATTATTTTATTGAAACAGTATTACCTAAATCTTGCATGTTATTTTAACACAATAAATTAAAGATATCAAATATTTTTTATATATTTAAACTATTATATATATTTAAACAACATCCATTCTACAGTCTAAGAAAAATAAAAGAATGCGGCGACTCCATTAGACTTGTTCTAAATCAGGCCTAATTTGTTCCTGTCTCGCGTGTTAAATCTATTATACGTGCGAAAGAGACAACTGCGAAGCAAATACAAAAGGATTTAAATTCTAGTAATACTAATTTGGAGATGATAACTGGACTATTTCGAATATTAATCACTGTAAGTATTTGTAAAAAGTATAAAACTTATCGATAATACGAAATCCCATGTTGTTTTCTCTTTGTAAGCGTGTTATTTTTGCAACTTTTCACAGCACACTTCGGCATTGTTTCACATGACGGTCGGCGCGTCACTGACGGCAAAACAGTGCTTAGTGTAAATTTAAGTACTGTTTAGTTTGGTTACTTTTAGCGCGCTTTCGCGTGATCTAGGTTATATTTGATCGAAGGCGTCAAATATCTTTCTTATCTTCACTTCAACCTGGCATTGAAATCGAGGTCGCCAACCAATGCGGTGGGTTGACGACATTAGAACAACCACAGAGCGCACCTGGATTCAATCTGCGCAGGACCGGGACGAGTGGCGTACAAGAAGAGAGGCCTATATGTTCAGCAGTGGGCGATAGCAGGCTGATGATGATGATGACTCACCAGTTCAAAGCTGCACCAGTCGAGCGTGAGTCCCGCGTCCCTGAACAGTCTCTCCACCGTAGTGCGCTTGTAGTCTCGCGGACAGCGCGGCAGGCGGGACAGGGGGCGCACCTCCTCGCGCAGCCGCAGCAGCTCGCCTGAGAACGGAGAGGCGCTGCCTAGACGGACCACCAGCCTGAAATAAGGAGGAATAAATCATTTATTTAAACACACATTTCATGGACAGAGTACATATTATTCAAAATATGTTACAGTACATATAGGTAGGTATATATCTATTTTTAAATTGAGTTTCTAATCTAGCCCATATACCTACAGCTAAAATAATTATAAGTAAAATTTTATTTTATTTTAATGTAATTTTAATTAGTAAAAAGATATTTTTTTAATTAAAATTATACTTGTATTAATGTTTGACGAGACATGATTCATTAATCTTATTATCTCCAAATCTTATTATTATTGTAATAAGTTTGTTTTAATTCTGTATGTTAATAAATGATATCTATCTATCTATGTCATAATGGTAAGTTCTTATTACAATTTTTACATTTATAAATAAATATAAATAAATATATTAATATTTATTTATAAAATAGAATAATAATAATACAATTCTAATTAAAATGCATAGAATAGTTACATTGTAGGTATGTCCTGCCTTCTGCTGTAGGATTCCCTGTGTTGCAGTAGCCAGGGTTCTTCCGGGGAAACTAATATTATTAGGAGTGTAGATGTATCTACCTATACAACGCAATACAGAATAACATTAGAAAATGTGTTTTAAACGAATAACTGTTGGCTCTAGACAACAGTTCGCATGGTACCTAAGAGATCATTACGGTCTAGGATTGAACGTAGTTAACCACATAAAACATAAAAAGCATTTATTTCTTCATTTATAAGGTGTTTACAGTCAGATATGTAGGTTTAACATGATATTGTATAAACTAGGTTTTTGTGTATTATCTACTGTATACTGATAGGCAAACCCTGGATATCACACTAGGTCTATTCCTGTGTTGTGATATCCAGTTTTTCTTATTTTGGATGCAACATAGCACTTACTTGAGGTACCTATGTATGGTTTTGTATTCCGTGCCGCCAGTAACAACATATTTACTCACGCTCTGCTGATTGCTGGATCACAGTGGCTTGTGCGGAGAACGCTTCAGATGACCTAAGCTAGTATACACTGCAAGCTTTAAGAGCTTCGGGCTCAGATGGTAGTAAGAATTGGACCAAATCCAAGCTTAATTCATTCTATGCTGCATTAAGTACGAGGAATTGCCAGGATACTCGTCTTATTTAGTCTCATGTACTGTCTTTATTATTATCTCTCTCTCTTGAGTCGTATTCCTCATGACTGAGGGTCGTGACTTCCCCGTAGAATTAATTCGTTAGGGAAGTTTTCTTAGGAAGATACATCGTGGTGGACGCCCAGGTCCTTCCACGGAAGACACATGTTCTCGGATATTGTGGTCCCCAAACATGTCGGTTTCCTCACGATGTTTTCCTTCACCACTAAGCGAGTGCAAATCCACACATAACTTGAAAATACAAATCATTGGTGTAGGGCCGGTTTCGAACCAGGGCGCGTCTGGATGAAAAGCAGACACAGGAACCGCTAAGCCACACTCGCTTTTTTAAATATCTACTTATTTTTTATTAAGACAAATGAAATGCTTGACAATGGTATTTACTGTTTATATATTATTGAGTGATTATTCAATTCCATTATTATCTATTGTAATGTTTTTTTATTAGATGTAATAGAAACAAATTGTTATTAATATTGTAATATGACTTATAATTCTTACAAATTATGAATAAAAATGTTTATCTGTTAGTTTTTTTAGCCTTTTATGTAAGTTTACCTACCCTTCCCCGTCCTCAGGTTTGAGCGGCAAGCGTGCTCCCATGTCGATGGCGGAGGCGAGGAATGTGGCGTACAGGTCCTGACTGCTCTCTGTCCACAGCTTGGTGCGGAGGATGTCTTTCAGCCGGGTCATTCTGAAAATACAGACACAAAAGAATATTACGTTCACGTTGAACATATGAGTAAACTTGTAATCAATGCGATTGGGAGTGGTTGGTGGTGTAGGTACCTTATTAAAATTGGATTTGCAACGAACTTAAAAAAATCTCCACTCATTAAACTTTTGATACCTTAAAATAGTTAAACTTGAAATGAAGAATTGAAAAAATATAATTGTACATAAAGCAAGGACTCGTAAACAAACAATCACACACTGCAAAACGTCATTTAAAAGCGTTGTTTCTGAAGACGTGGCCAAACACCTCACTGTCAACTGTAAAACAGTGATGGTAAAAAAAACAGAGTAAAATATACTAGTACAATCTTATCCCAACCGCACGTCGCGTTTACCACAATAGAAAACTCTATTGTTATTGTTCGTGCGGTTGGGATAAGATTGTACTAGTGATGGAGATAGGCAGCTCCCTATTGGTTCATGGTTTTATTGGCAGCTTGAGCCTGAATAGTGATGCCCCATACCTGTGCTCGTCCAACAAGTCCTCAACATTAAGGTTGTCGATCTTGAGTTCGACCTCATGCTTGGCCATACGTTCTTTAGCCAGCACTGTGAGGGTGATCTGCACTCGACGCGTCTCGTAGTCCTGTCGGTTGAGGCCTATGATCTCTAACTGGAATGTAAAGTTATAAATCAGGTAATTGCTCAGCTTTTAAAGCTCCTGGCAGATTTGAAATCTTTCTACAGTAAAATTATATGATTTAAGGTAGATATTTCAGTATTACCAATGCAAGAGCCCAAAATTTACAATTTTATAATATGAACCTAGTTACAATTATTTTTAACCCCTTAGATGCTAGTAAGCTGTCTGCAAGTGAATTATAAATATTAACACTATGTGCGACATTTTGATTTGAGAACGCTTTCACAACGCAAATATTGCAATTTACCGTGATAGGTTGTATGACGCCTCTGGGCGGTGTTCCAAATATAAACCCCGAGTGGTGTCGGCGGCTGTAGATGTACCGCAGCCATGTTGGCAGCTCCGGCTTGCCCACCAAGGAGGCGTGGAATCGGTATTGCTGGTCGAATTCTACAAAATGAGCAAGAAGTTTTAATGTGTTCCAAAATGTTATTGGTACTAAAACTTTTTGGTTTGTTTTCTATTCGTAGCGTAATAATGTGTCGAAACCAAAGCAATAAACCATATGGACCCGTAGTTTTTTTGTGTGTGATTCTTGCATAGGTACCTATAGTGTAGGTTTAACTATGTGTTGGCCAGAGTACAAGAAAACTAAAATTGCTTATTTACAGCAAAAAATAAAGCCTAAAAAATGTATTCATTCGAACAGAATAAATAAAAAATTACATGCTGGTGCCATAGATGCAAAAAAAAGAAATTAGATCGTGTAGGAAACCAGGCAGAACAAAATCAGATACTTCTTAAACAGCACATTAAGTATCTTATAAAACATTGTGACAAATCAATTGAACAATATTAAAAACTAAACTGCAACACAAACAACTCAAGCTACAAAACTAAGCTAAAAATATAACAAAAGAAACAAAAAACCAGTATACCGCTGTTATCTCTGTATCCTACATATCTCTCCGCTGTAAATCGAATTAAATATAGGGTACGGTGGGGCAAAGATCCGCAGTGGGAAATGATCCGCACGGTCAATTTAAAATGATCGCTTAATATTGTCGTGGTTTTAGACACATTTTTATGCTGGCAACATTGATAGAAGACGACTCACAAAAGTTACATGGCGTCCGACCGGCACAACAAAAACAATGAGGTTAGAATTCTTTTTACTTGTTTTGATGTAATAATTCGTAGGTCATCTTCAGTTGAAAATGTAATTTACTATACGCTTTGCTTACTGTTTTACTGGTTCAATTCCATAATTCAGGTTTTGAAAGGCGATCTATGAACAATAATTTGGCCAAATGCGCATTTCTTGTTTTTAGGTTAGTTTGTGATTACAAAATGACAAAATGGGGCAGAGGTCCGCATTTTGCATGGGGCCCCAAGATTTGTATTCATTGTTCTAATTTTTGTTTTTACGTTATAGAAACTACAAACGCAAAACTAATGTGAAGCCGTTCACACCAGAACTGTACTTGCAGGCCCAATTTTAAATTGACCGTGCGGATCATTTCCCACTGCGGATCTTTGCCCCACCGTACCCGTACCGGATTATGAATGGGGATCAGTCGTTTCGAGTATAAAGGAGCCAAAAAAAACTAGCACGACCCGAAATGTTTATTCAGTCAGTGAACTGGAATGGTTTTACTCATAACTGTGAATAAATAAACTGAATAAAGTTAATTTTTCCGTGTATTTCATTTCAATGGGGCAAAGATCCGCAGCTGCGGACAATTGCCCCGAATCTGCGGACGTTTACCCCAAACAGTGGGGCAAAGGTCCGCAAAGGCAAGGTTGTCTACCTTTCCTTTTTTTTCCGAAATGGTGCTTATTTCGCTAGTAATAAAATGGTATATTGTAGCACATAAATTAAGATTTCCAGTGAAGCCAAAACCTGCAGGACCTTTTACTTATTGGGTGAGAAAAAAGGTTGAAACCTAAAATTGCGGATCTTTGCCCCACCCTACCCTATGTTTATAACAGTGAAGATAAATGTCTATAACTCAATATAAATAAAAAAAACAAATAATTATCTTAAATCTTCCTTACCTTGATAAGTCCAATTGAAAAGATTAGGACTTATTGGAATTGAGAACATCTCAGTTTCCACCGCTGTATGAACATGACTTGAAGCCGCCGAAATCAGACACAACACGCCCAAAATCAAGAAATCCATGATTTTCTGAAAATAATACGATAAAAACTCAATAAAATACAAAAAGTTTTTAATCATATCTCTGAAAAAATTACGCCGGCATCCAATAACAAAAAAAAGGAAACCCCATTCTATTTTTAAATTTCACTCTAAACATAAACAAATCCAACTCCTTCCAACATGGTTTACATTTTTTCACCACCAAATTTATCATTTAATCGCTCACCTGTTAAAGTAGGTATATTATCCATATCCATGTGGATTGAATCGACCTCATTTACTGGAATAGAAACAAATCGATTTCTATTTCCATTCGGGCCGTATGGAGAATTGCATGTGCGCCTGTGTAGTAGGAAAACAGGAACGCCCGGAAAATTCACAGGGACGAACTAGGATAGATGTATTCTTGTTCGTTGTAAACTAAAGAGTGGAAAATAATTATAATAAAGCGTTCATAAATAAATAAAAAATAGGTTCTATTTATTCAAAGCACTTTACGTTGTTCAAATTATTATGTTCGTATTTTTATCGTATTGAAAAAAATATCTGAGCAATCAACTCTCATTGCTATATAGAACAGGCTAGGCGTTTCAAATAACACAAGATAAAATTCAAATTTGGCCAGTAATTTCTGTGAGTCAGTCGATTGGTAGGCTGGCATTCCACACGAACTGATCGATTAGTATGTCTCTTTTCGCTGGCTCCATTAAAGTTAACTGTAAAAATATACTTACATAAAAATAAAGTGGGTAGGTAACTAGGTAACTATTCTTCCTATTCCTGTATTGCGTGGACACCTTTCAGCTGAATGCCAAGGCTAGCAATGGCTTACGCATTCACAAAGAATATTTTTACAACCTACGTGTTACACATGCATAAAATAAAATTAAAACATACGTAAATAATTATTTATGCAAATGCAAATACATACACGCAAGTTCGGCCCTGAAAACGGGGCGTGACGTAAATAACGACGTCATTGGTTGGCTAACAAAAAAAAGCTGAAGCAACGTTCCATTTTACGGAAGTTATATCCTCGATACAAAGTAATTTTACTTTTTGTAAGTTCCAAAACTGGAATTTGTGATATTTATTCTGTAATAACGTATAAAAGTAAGCCAGAATAGAAAGTCCCTTAAAAATGAGAATAAAAAAAAAAAAAAAGCCAGAATAGTTCAACAGAGTTCAAATTCAGTGTCTCATCCAGCAGTAGGTATTTTTACTCATTAAACAATTTTACAAAAATATTGATCTTATTCCGTTATATGGAATGGCATTGTTCTATGCCTGCCACACTTGCATAGCAGACCTAAAAAAACAAAACAGTAAATGTCATTCGAAATGTCAAAAAGGGCTGGGGCTATGTGGGTGATTTTACGAAACCGTACGAATTTTATCGTTTTATAACGGGAAACTGTATTATTATCATAATAATGTAATCAGCTGTGGTCGCAGACGGGGCGTACACACGCCATATCATAAAAACAGCGGCGGCTCGCTGCTGCGTTGGTGGTAACCTCGCGTTAAATCACCAAAGTGTTTTCGTGACTAAACTCCCCCGGGATCATGTTGAAATTCAAAAAAATGGGATCAGATAAAGTGCCCCTTCTTCTCATCACCGCCAACGTTGGCTCTATCTTCGAAGAAGTGAGTACCGCCCAGAAACATATAAGTAGCTACGTATACTTGGTGTCAGCATTTAATGATTACATAGTGGCAAAGACATGCTGGTAATTGAATTAAATTGATGCCCGTCAACGCACGCCGATGTCTAGATAAGTGTTCTAATTTGGAAACAATTGGTTCCACACAGTTGATGATGGTTTTGTAATCAGCCAGTGAGATCAGCATGCAGGATTTAACTTATCTTGTAACAAGGTTGTTTGAAGCCACCTACACATGTTATTCACACTGAAATTCAGTTAAACACACTGATATCATAAATTATTTTGTGATGTATCCATATTTATGGTTTTGGGGAATGTTGTGGATTAGAAGTAGGTAATTGAAAGAGAATGCTTACTGTTCTTGCAATAAAAATTTCTTTATATCTGATCATTATTAAAATTGGTTGTGTAGTTCATGTTAATAGAAGATTTATTAATATTGCTGACTCATATATTCTATTTTAAATACATCTAAAACCTAGCAGTAAAACATTTTTTTTATAGGACTGTTAAGTACAAGTGAAAATTTGTTGAAGTAATAAGTTTATGACTTCAACAAATTTTTAGATAGTTGGTACCTAATCAGTTGTCAAATGTACATAGCTTCAATATTTTTTCCTAAATAAGAGCTCAGCTGCCTTTGCCTCAATATATAGCTATATGTACAAGCTAAATTTCATGTAGGTACATTTAATTATAAATTTCTTTTAAACTATGTACCTATACCTACATAAGTCATATCTCTATGATTCTTCTTGCATCATATTAGATATGGTACAAACTAAGCAACAAGTTCTCCACTATAATACACACACAATATTGATAAAATGTAGTGTTTTTAATTTTATGGAGTAAAAATAGTGCTAAGGCATTGTTCTTTACTTTTTTAATTTTTCCAAATTACCTGACAAATTTATAACATAAAATAAAGTAAGTATGGTTCATTGCAAAAAACCCCCTTTGATTATGGCAGACTAGGTACAGGCATCATTATAAAAGTGTTTTACCAAAATCCCTCATTAAAATGTGTACAGCGATATGGGAAAGGTTATTTACATCATTATACCACAAATTCACTATCAGTGGTTGAAATCCAATTATTTTTGTAAAATATAAATAGTTAGGTAGGTACTGCTTTCAATTGTTATTCAGGACTGCCTTGTTAAAATTAAATAGCTAGATAAGACCAACATTATGAAAACCTCCCTATGTTAGCTAATTCAAGTTGTTACCAGGTACTAATTAAATTAGTTACCTATATCTAGACTTTTATTTTATTAACTTAGATAAAAGACTCAGGGGCTTAAGTAACGACAATGTACTAATATCCTCAGTCTTTAAAAATTCTTTTCAATCTAAAACATTGTTCAGTCTTGCTCACAAAGTCGTAAATTTAAAGCATGTTAAGAATCCTTGAAATCTCTTATTGAATTCCCTATGTGAGTTGACTCTCGGTCTATAGCAAAACAAGTGGAAAATAAAAAGTTCCAATCGTCACCACTGGGGACAAACGAAACTTTGTTTTTCCCACTCGTCCCCAGTGGGGACGACAAGGTGGGAACACTCGGGAAACAACCCAGAATACAGCCACACCTGAGTGACAAATCGTTGTGATTTTTGGTACTTATATGATCAGCATAGACCCCAAATGTGACATTGAGAACAAACAAAATATCTACCATAAAAATCCATACCATAATGATCTGTCACTGTGTTGTTTTTTTTAACATGAAATAGGCTTACTTTTGACTATAGCCTGCCTGATGTTAAGCCCCACTAAACCTAGTTGTGGTGCTAAACCAGCATAAACATACCAACAAACACACATTTGCTTTAAGTAATGTAATGGCAAGACAATTAACATCATCTACTATCAACATCTGGCTTTGGCTTTGACTGAAGCCTTTTATTACATCTGTTCAAAGTTATATGGTTGCAGGTCATATGCCTAAATGCTATTTGGTAAACACAATGTACCCTTACAAAGAAGTGTTTGCAAAAGTTACCCAATTTTTCATTTTACAGCCCACCACAATGCTCCCAATCTGGACTTCAGAATTCCTGCAAGCTGTTTCCCGAATGGATCCCAAGTTCATCGCCCTCCATCTCCAGGAAGTTGGTGGAAAGACATATGAGAAGTCCATGCAGTATGTGCAGGACTTTGTGCAACGGCTCTGTGACTGTCCCGAGCTGAGACTCTTTGACAAGATCAGGATATTCATGGATGAGGATTTCAGCTCGCCGGAGAAGTTTACTGTGAGTGTTTTGTTATTTATTGTTTTTTTTTTGTTTATGTACCTGGATTTGGCCGTCTTAGGGTAATAAGTAGCCTATGGCAGTCTGAGGACCATATACTGTTAAGTGCAATACCTAAAATTATGATGATCTATCTGTCCATTGGCCAAGAAAGAAAGATAGAGAGAAAAACATACTAAGAATCACACTTTGCCATTTATTTAATTACTCAATTAACTAATGTATGGTTATTTACTTGCGGGATATAAAACGGGATAAAAAAGCAATGATTTGATCCTATTACAATTTCACTACATGAAACACATACTTTTAGTTCTTACTTGTGTTGAGTCTAGTCGTTTCTATGTATAATTAGTAAGTATGTATTTACAAAAGAAAAGTATATTATATGTATTATATCCGTTATCTAGCACCCATGATACAAGCGTAAGCTTAGTATGGGACTAGATGGCGCTGTGTCGCATGTCCTGAAATATTTATTATTTGTTATTTATTTATTTATTTATCTGATTACAATATGCAGGAACAACTTTATGAATATGAATTTACAAGAACACCTGACACAAACTTATGACAGTTGATAAAGGGTGTTTCCCATAAATGCATTGTCTGCCTTATGAATAGCATGACCCTAGAAGACAAAAGATACCCGTAATAATGTACATATACCAAACATATACACACACATACATATATAGTGTACATGCTTGTATGTAGTATGTTCCACCCTCTAGGGAAATAACCTTTTGTTTTCGGTATGTTTCCTTGACATGTCAGACCTCAACCTAAATTCTTTATAGTATCACTAGTGTATACTTTCGGATTCGGCCGCGGTGTTTTGGGATAAAAAGTAACATTATGTAGCTTGCAGACTCTGTGCTATCATGATATAAAAAATCACGACGATCCGTCACTTCGTTAGGCGTGAAAAGCGGATCGAACAGACCATCAAATAAAAAAAAAAGCTTTTCTACATAATCTTTAAAGCCGTACATACTAAATCTCTCTGTGTGAGTCGTATTTCCTCATGTCTGAGGGTCGTGACTCCCCCGCAGAATAAATTCGTTAGGGGAGTTCTCTTGGGCAGATACATTGTGGAGGGCGCTCAGGTCCTTCCACGGAAAACACATTCTTCTTTATTTCTTTTGCTTATTTCTCTCCAGCTGAAGGTTGCCTGGAAGAGATCGCTTTCAGCGATAAGGCCGCCGCTTGTGGCACTAGTTAATGTGCAATTTGTTCTATGTACTGTTTTTTAATATGTGTCAACAATAAAGAGTTAATCTATCTATCTATCTAACACATGTCCTCGGATATTGTAGTCCTCAAACATGTTGGTTTCCTTACGATGTTTTCCTTCACCGTTAAGCGAGTGCAAATCCACACAGAACTTGAAAATGCAAGTTATTGGTGTAGGGCCGGATTCGAACCAGGGTGCGTCTGGATGAAAAGAAGACACTGGAACCGCTGAGCTACGCTAGCTTAACAATATACTGAATAATTCTGTTATATAAACATCATCAGCTTCTACAGCCTTTAGCAAGGCATAAGCCTTCTCCCTTTTACGCCACTGCTGATTCTAATAACTCAATTTTATACCTTAAAAATGCAAACTAGACAATTTATTATTATTTTGACCCTATTTCCTTCCATATAAAATTCACCATTGCATAAACTGCATCAAAGTATTTATATTTGTTTTAGGTACCTCTTTATGCAAATATTTGGAATTCCTATGTTTGATATTTGAATTTGATTTGGACAATTTAATGAATATGTAGGGAAAACCATTTATACCTACATATAGGACTGGGGGAAACCTAAAGTAAATAGTTATAGATTTTATTATCTATACTAATATTATAAAGCTGAAGAGTTTGTTTGTTTGTTTGTTTGTTTGAACGCGCTAATCCCAGGAACTAAGTACTGGTCCGATTTGAAAAAATCTTTTTGTGTTGAAGAGACCATTTATCGAGGAAGGCTTTATAGGCTATATAACATTACGTTGCAACTAATAGGAGCGAAGAAACAATGGAAAATGTGGAAAAAACGGGGAAAATTATTCATCTTTGAGGCTTCCGTTGCGTGGGCTGCGAAAACGGTTCAAGATATCAAAAAAATATGTATGAAAGAATTATTTCTCTTGAAATGATCTAACAAAATGTCTATCTTTTAAGGTTAACTCAATAAACCCGTTTTTATGGTAATAACTATTCCACGCGGACGAAGTCGCGGGAACCAGCTAGTTCTATGATGAACCTCAGGGAATATCAATAATGTTGCCCATTTATGTAAATAATGACTACTAATAACAGTAATTGTTAAATTTACCTTTTAAGGTGATTTACTTTACGACGAATCTGTAGGGGTTTTCCCATAAAAAGGTAAAATCCCTAAAGATTCATCAGTTTTTCGCAAATCTATGGTGGAAATAAAGGAAGTCCTGATGTGACTTTTTGTTTTTACAAATACATTCGTTATAAGCAAATTATATAAAACAGCAAAATTTTAATACACTACCAGAATTATATATAATAATTATGTGCCTTCTAGGTAAACGCAGTTTTATTTACATAAAAAAATTTAGCAGTCAAACGCAAGTTGCGTTTTTTATATTAATTGTTGGTATCATTAGAACCGAATCTATTCAAAAAACAATAGTGTTTTTTTACCGTTACTTATCTAAATTTATAAAACTCAAAGGTGACTGACTGACTGATATAGTGATCTATCAACGCACAGCCCAAACCACTGGACGGATCGGGCTGAAATTTGGCATGCAGGTAGATGTTATGACGAAAGCATCCGCTAAGAAAGGATTTTTAGAAAAGCCGCTTTTAAAGGGGTGAAATGGGAGATGCAAGTTTTACTTCTTAATGCGAGCGAAGCCGCGAGCATCCACTAGTTATTATTAAAGTAGCCTTTAAAGTTTTATGTACATTTTACCCTGCATAAAAATAGCCCACAAGTTGGGGTTAAATTATTCACAGTGGGGCTAATTTTTAGGTCAAGGGCCATATGTTTATAAAACAGCGGTATTTATTTTATTTATTTATTTATAACGGTACACATAACAGAATGAGTTCATATATAAGCCAAATACACATTCAAAATTGGTTTTGAACCAGAACAAATTCCTCAGGTGAGTGTACACAGCTTGAACAATATGAATTATAATATAAACTTCGATATTTTTTTACCGTATGTATATTATTATGTGTCTATCCTTTGCGGACGGGTTTGTCTTGTCTTATAGAGACAAAAACATTTATGCTAATTTTGAGATTCTATAAAATCTATTTATAATATAGTTATGTAATCACCCTCTGATATCATTAAACACATTTTAAAAACTGATTTAGATAAACTGGAGACCGGTCTGTTTAGCGAGCTAGAGAGGAGGCCTATACTCAGCATGTACAGGCTGAAATGATAATGATGATACATTGACTACACCAAAGAAACGGGCACTGCGATTTATTTACAACTAGTGTACGGCCGCGGCTTCGCTCACATTGTTTGAGATAAAAAGTAGCTTATGTTATGACCTCATACTACCTACATACCATAAATTATGATGTCCGTTCAGCCGTTTTTATTTGATGAGCGTTTAAATAAACAGACAAATAGACAGAGATACAGATAAACGGACAAGATTTCTAGAAATTGTTGGAACGTTTTCTGCTATCAATTCGAAGTACATATATCCAAACATTTTTCTTTTAATATCTTGAATGTTCAGACTTTCGACCATCTTCAGCTTACAACTTAAAAACCAACAAAACTATTTATGCATTTACGAAAGTTACATAATAAGTGTAAGTGATGATATACTTGTATTTCATTAACTCGGGTAAAACAGCGTTGCAAAGCTAGTAATATGAATAAAACCATTCATAGCAGAGATACCACAATCTTCTCGCAAACAATGAAGAATGAGATTATAAAAAAACAATAATAAACTTTCATTCAACATAACAATAAAATTGAAGTACATAGCATGGTGAGCCGCGAGAATTGCCTGCGTTCTTCCTGAATGACGTAAATACTTGTTTATATACTATGTGTTTATATACCTACTGACTGAAACACGCTATTACTAAGCTGGGAACGCATTGACGGGTAAATGAAAGAAAAGAAAGAAAGAAAGAAAACATTTATTGTGACAGATTTTAAAAACACAGGAGTAAAAGTAAAATCATAAATAATGAAATTCATTAATTCATTTAGTTAGTGAAAACTAGGTAAATGAGATCTTAAAGTATAAATAAATAAAATAGTTCCAACGGTTCCTACCCAATGAGGGTTTACTAACATTTCCTAGATATTTAGTACATTACAATTGTCCAAATTATTTAACTAGATTAATCTAAGATAGAGCCTGTCTGGAGGGGATTAAAACTAGATCTCAAACAAAACTGCCTGAACACATTTATTTATTTACTAGCTGCGCTCGCGACTTCGTCCGTGTGGAATAGTTTATTTTAGGCATCATATTTATTTTTGCAAACAACTTCTTCAGCTTTATAAATTATAACTGTTACCCGCGACTTGAACCGTTTTCGAAGCGCACGCCACGGAAGCCCTCAAAGATGAATAATTTTCCCCGTTTTTTCCACATTTTCCATTGTTTCTTCGCTCCTATAAGTTGCCTTCCGCAATAAATGGTCTATTAAACACAAAAATAATTTTTCAATTCGGACCAGTAGTTCCTGAGATTAGCGCGTTCAATCAAACAAACAAACTCTTCAGCTTTATAATATTAGTATAGAAGTATAGATTTATTCATATACACTCACACACACAATTTAAAAAAAATTACATGTGCCTTGAGGTATTAGGGCGTAGCAAGAGACAATTAGGTTTTATTATTTACATTAGTCTGTCTAGCAGATTGTTTTACTGTGATCTTTTAATTATTTAATTGAAATAAAAAAAAACACGACGGGACGTGCATAAACGTTTAGTTAAAAGCTCTTAAATTCCTTTTGAATAAAAAAATATATTCCTGTGCCAAAGAGTCACATTTCGTAATTTTCGAAGAAAAAAACTTGGGCCAAAGTATATTAAACATTTTGTCATATTTTATTAGTGTATCAGCAGCTTTACATTTATCTGCTATTATAGTTTCCTGGCCCCGCACGGCGGGCGCGGTTCATCCCGCCTCAATATAAATAGCTGTTTGTTTGCATTATCGATCTGTGAATGCTAACGGGAGTGGATCATTGCGCTACTTTCGGATATTTTAACTGACTGACTTGACGCTCAACTTTTTTACGTGAAATAGGTTTGCGTGTGACTAAAACCTGAAACTTTTAATTAATTCATATTTTTAGACATTGTAACTTCTAAAATTTTATTAAAACTATATGTTATAATTTCAATTTGACGAGATATTGTAATTTGTGTAGCATATTCTATGATATTAGTACTTATATACATACCTATACCTATGTATGTTACAACTTTACAGTATCAATAAAGATTTTTTATCTTTATCTTATCTTTTAATCTTGAGACGTTCCATGGTCTATGTTGGCCTATGACATATTTCCCATGATCCTGGCCCTGGATCCAAGGTGGTTGGCCACCTTCCAACTCTCACCGCATATTTACGTTTCACGGTATTTTTATGAATGTCGTTATTAAATTTGTCGTATGACTAGTTGGCTAAAATAAAAATACTAGAGGAAGTTTAAAAATATTAATACTTACAAACGAGTACGTCATTTCTATGATTATACTGGGGAAAAACCTGTGTCAAAATGTCGTATGTGTTCAAAACAGACTACAAAGTTGTCTGTATGTATAAAGTGATTTCTACATAAAAGAACATATTTTTCAAATAAAGTATAGCCTAAAGTAATATGTGGTACCTATCAAATAATACGTAGCCATCCACACACATACTTCATTATCCATATAAATTTCATTCAAAATTCAAATTCAAAATTATATATTGATGTAGAATAATGTACATATATGAAATGGCGGCTCTAGACACCAAACTAGGCGTTAGCCTGTATCTTGGTACCTAGTCCTTCCCAGTAGAAACATTGTTTGTGTACATGTTACATAAAATTTATAGTAAAAATTAATTTAGCACAGTCTACAAATTATAAAATTGAATTATTACATTGTTAATATGTGTATAATTGAGTACATAATAGAAGACATTCAAATTGATTCAGTAGCCATGCACTCTAGCAGCCTTGTTCAAGAGCCAGTTTCATTCCAGTAAAGGTGTGCTCTACCACTTTAGATCTGTGTATCTTCACAGACATACAATCAAACATTCGCGTGATATACCAAAGGTCGTAAAACTAAACTTAATGCTTTTAAAGTATTAAGCCTTAAGTATCTAACCCTGTACATGAAAAACTAGCGGTACCCCGCGGTTTCATCCAGTATTAAAGTAGGCTTTGTGTTAATCCAGAATCGTAACACCATATCTCCTTTCCGAATTTCATCCAAATGGGTTCATCCGTTTGTGCACGAGAAAGTAATCAATATATACACAAACTTTCTTCTTTATGAAATAAGCAGGATTAGTATGGTTGTGATAGTCATTTTGATTATTGATTCATTGTTTGACATGCCTGCTATGTAATAATTTTAATTTAATTTTATCAATTTCACTAAATACAATTTTGTTTTGGTATTAAGTGTAAAAGGAAAGTTAAATTTATTAAAATAATAAGAAACAATATTTACACATATTAACACTAATAGAACTAAAAAAGAGTATTTACATCTAAACTAAATTTAAACAATCTACATGTGGTATGGAGCCAAGAACGCTGGCTGCATTCCCACGCTGGAGTTTTTTTTCCCATTAAGTGTTGTTTTGTCATGTTTAATTTTGTTCTGATATAATATTTTGAAATGTGTATGGGCTAAACGTCTGAAATAAATGATATTTATTTATTAAATATACTCTCCCCCAGGCTCTCGGCAACCTCTACTTCGGCCACTCGTCCCTGTCCGAGCTGAAGATGTGGGACTTCGAGGCCAAGAGTTACGTGGAGGTGGTTGGCAAGGAGGTGCACGCTGGGAACATCGAGCAGGTCACCACCAAGGAGAAGGCCAAGTTCCCGCAGCATTTCTTCCCTGAAGTAAGTAGTGGTTGAGATGGCAGTGGATGTAGGTAGCTTTTTTCACAGTTATTGGAATAAAATGTATCGTATGTCACTCTCAGGAACGTAAACTATGTCTGTGCCAAAAATCTTAATGATAGGATGCTACATTTTAGTGTGAATGAAGAACAAACATCAACACACACACACACTAATAAATAAGTAAATTTGAAATTATACTAATTCTACGCGTTTTTTCGAGACAAAATGATGCCTATATCTATTTCTGGACCATAGTTAATGCTACCGACATGTCTAAAATAATAACTCTCTAGATCCATTCCAACACGATGAAAGAAAAAATATCAAGAATTCAAAATAAACTAAAGTTGCAGATCACGTATAATTTAATCCCGTTAGATTGAATTCGTATGTTGACATGCAGCGCCTTATGATGTTTCCCATGTTACTGCAGGATAAAAGTAGCTTTGTATTATATACTAGACTAGTGGACGCCCGCGGCTTCGCTCGCATTATTTTGAGGTTTTTGTGTTCTACTGCATCAATGAAGACCCCTCAACTAGTGATGTAACGAATGTCATATTTTAAACATTCGCGAATGCGAATGCGGATGCGAATATTTATAACCGACATTCGCGAATGCGAATTTTTAGTTTTTGTTTTCAAATTCGGCGCCAATCATCTATAGTTTGATGGCAGTTTGAACGAAGTGCGTTCCGTTTGTAGTTTGTTACGAGAATTTTATTATAGATTATTGTAGGAGAAAAATTTCTTTATCTGATTATCATTTTTAGTTTTGTAGAAGATGATTGATTATATAACATTCAAGTGTTATGTGATAGTAAAAACTGATAAAAAGTTCTAAGAAGAATTTGTTTTTGTTTGTTTACTTATATTGCATTTATAGCATTATACTATATTTTGTCTTATTAATTCCAAAGACAATTTAATTGTTAAGCTTCATTGCCCAAAGTAAAGTAAAATATGTAAATAAGTAATGCCAGGGCAAATAATAAAGTAAAGAGAAGTCTGATAATGTGATTGATTACGAGGTCAATCTACTTTTTCTTGTATTAAAAAACACAAGAAATGAGTGAATTTTAATTTTATTTACCTACTATCATCTTCAACTTGTTTTTTTTTCTTCTAATTTTCATATTCGCAAAACATTCGCAGGAATTTGCGAATGCGAATACGAATGTGCAAAAATATGCGAATATTCGCGAATGCGAATGCGAATATTCGTTACATCACTACCCTCAACTATTTTTTTTTTCAATTACCTATCTTCAATGTACAGACACCGACCGGTTACAGCTTTATTATAATGTATATACATTATAATAAAGCTGTAACCGGTCGTTCTGTTCTAAATAGTTTCACCTGTTTAAGTGTGAAAAAGGAATAAACTTTGGACTATGTATAATATATGTACTTCATATGTTTTTTTCTCTCGTGTTGCAGTGCAAATGGTCGCGCAAGGGCTTCCTGCGCACGCGCTGGCAGGTGCGCGGCACGGCGGTGGAGTTCGTCAACATACATTTATTCCACGACGCCTCCAACCTGCTCGCCATGGAGCCCTTCCCCTCAGTTGGTACAATTTTACAACCCTCACATACATTATCTTGAAAGTTCTCCTACATTTTCATTTTCAAGTTGTAGTCAAGCGTGAGCCTATATCATGTAAAAAAAGGTTTCTAACCGCCTATAAATAAAGAAAAAATATAATCCATTCGGCCCGTATTAATATGTTTATGATATTGTCAGAATTGTATAACATTTTTTTATCTACACTAATGTTGTAACATTCTACTTATGTTTCCAATACTTGACTTATAATTACTACTGTTATAGCACAGACAACAAAACACTCAATTTAACACGCGACCAACCTGATTGCAGGGCCAATCACGTTGGTCGCGCTGCACTCTCGTTGGTTAGATTTTAATGGCGGCAAAATCACTGTGACAATACACGTACGCGTGAATTTAATGTTTCGCAATGTGTTTTGTTTTTTAAATACAAATTAAAAGTTAAAAATGGATAGCGACGATGATTTTGTACGCCTCCGGATATTCTAGAATTGGCAACAAAAGTAACTCACAATCTTTTGCCAGAAAAATCTAGAAAATTATATGAAAAATTAACTATTGTCAGCTTTTACTTTTGTTGTTTGATTAATTGCATTAGTGAAGATAAAGTAGTGTATGCAACTGCATATAACACGGGTATTAAAACACTCGTTACTATTATGAAACTCGCTGCGCTCGTTTCATAAACTCACACTCGTGTTTTAATAACCTTAATTATATGACAGTTGCATAAACTACTATTATCAGTGTGCAATCTATATAAGGTTTTCCAAACACGTGTGTCAAATTGGCTTTGTCCACAGATTTCTTAGGAGCTATTAGTATCTTCACAGACTCTCGGGCCTTACGCCCGGTATTTTTAAGGCATCAGTGGGGCCGGAGCCAACACTGAGAGGCCTTTTACAATATTATACTTAAAATTAAGTAAATATTACAGATAGAGGATGTTAGGTATATAAAGTAACTATTGCAGACATGGTATTAATGTTACAGGCTATTGTGTTGAGTTGTTCATTGACTTAATTAAACTGGTCTATTGTACGAGGAACGGCACCCGCCAGTTATGCCTCATTCATAATAAAATATAGCGGGTGATGACTTGCCACTCACTAAATGGGCCCTCCACAAAAGGCAGCCTAAGATGACGCCGGAAGGGCAACATTGGTGTGAGTGGCTTAGGGTGTCGAGAGGTGTGCTGCGCGTTCTCTGAGCGGTACTAGCGGCGTTATGCCCTTTAACACTTCCACCCTGGAGCTTAGGTACTGAGCTCTTGCGTCTTCCACTCCCGGACGGCCAATCAAGGCAAGCCGGGAGGCAGGGGTCTCATTTAGCCCCCAGGGAATCGGGGTCCGCGGTGACGCTACTCACCGACGACTCGCCATAAAGTCGCCCCTGCGGTTTTATAAATATATATTTTTTTTTTTACTTAGTATCTTTATTATTATATATATTATATAATTACGCTATAATTAAAGAATACAACAAGTACAAGTTCCATCAAACTCGGCCCAGTAGTTTGTGAGAATAGATATCTACGCTTTTCCGAATAGTACCCCAAGGGCCCGTTCACACATGGCAGTCCGTTTTACCGGTACGTTTTTACGGGTACGTCATAAATTTATGCTCTGTTCACACATAGGCACCGTATAACGTACAACGGATCCGTCATTACTGGATGCGATGTTCACACATAGGTACCGTATAACGTATAACGTACACCGCGCACACACCGCCCGTTACGCACACAGTATCTATCCGTTAAAATTCTGCGTATCCGTATATTTTTACCGTTCCGTCGTCCAGTATTCGATGACAAAACGGAACGTCATTTTTTACGAAACGATATTTTTTTTACTGTATACAGAATACCGTGCCATGTGTGAAGTCGCTCATACAACTACATACTCCATCGACGAAAAAATAACGTACACGATAAAACGGAACAGTAAAACGGAGACATGTGTGAACCGGCCGTAACATTTCTAGAATGTATAATCCGCAAATTAAAGGCATTCGTAATGCACTAAGCGAGATCTCGGTTTAATTATTCAAATTGCTTCTTGTATATACTTAGTTAAAGCACAGGATACACATGTATGTTTTAACATGCCATGTGAACTACTCATAGTTATAATTTGTTTTGCAATACTCTAATTAAAAAAGCGAGTGTGGCTCAGCGGTTCTAGTGTCTGCTTTGCATCCAGACGCACCCTGGTTCGAATCCAGCCCTACAGCAATGACTTGTATTTTCAAGTTAAGTGTGGATTTGCACTCGCTTAGCGGTGAAGGAAAACATCGTGAGGAAACCGACTTGTTTGTGGACCACTAAATCTGAGAACATGTGTCCTCCGTGGAAGGACCTGGGCGCCCACCACGATGTTTCTCAAAACTCCCCTAGCGAATTAATTTTGCGGGGGAATCACGACCCTCAGTTATGAAGTCAAAGAGAGAGACTAATTTAAAATATACTTAGTTCTTTTAGTCGTGGTTGCCTATGGTGAATCTCAACCAGCTCTATTAGAAGCCCGTACTTTGTTCACTAAGCCAAACTTTGTATTCTAATATGTATGTTTACATCGCAGGTGTACTGCCGCAGCCGGCGGCGCGCGCTGCGCCACACGTTGCGTCACCTGCACTCGGATGTGAACGCAGCCCCCTACTTCATATTCGGGGACTTAAACTTTAGGACCGACACTGGAGGTGTCGTGAAGGTTAGAGATCATATGCTACTAAAAGACATTTTCACTTTTCTTCATTTCACATTTTTTTTAAATGTAGTCACAACTCATGGCACTGCCAAAAGTTTTGTGTAAAGTTAAATTTCATTACTCTACAAGCTTCTTATTAATTTCAATCGAGATAGCTTCTTTGCTACCATCACTATAATTATATGGTTTGATAACATTTACCAGTCAAAACCTTTTTATTTAACAGGACGACTGTGCTACTGAGCTTACCTAGTAAATAAAGCAATCCGTGTGGTTTTTTACACATTATTAATATTACCAGTTTATGGTCGCGGCTAAGCTCACGTTGCTACGTGAAAAAATATAGTCAGGACTCATTACTTCATTACCACATAAAATCAATCAGAGCGGAGAGAGGATCAAAAAGCGGAATAAACAAACTAACAGACACATTTCCGCTTTCATATAAATAGTCGATTATTGTATTATTTTATTTTCCCAATTTAATTATTCCAGAAAATCACCGAAGACCTTTCGGCGTGTCGCGTCCAGAACAGCGAGAAAGGTGACGCGTGTAAAGTGCAGTTCCGCACGCGGGACTCCAGCAAGCTGGTGCTGAGCGTCGGCAAGAAGGAGTTCAACCACGCGGACCACCAGCAGGTGTTCCGGGAGCCGTGGGTGAGGATGCCAAGATATCATTTTTAGTGCCCGAAAAATCTAGCAATATATTTATGTAGCGACGCTCCGTGGTGTACACGCGTTAATCCTGGATAACATGTAGCTTAAGTGCTAATCTAAGATCTAATCTACCTCCACACCAAGTATTGTCCAATTCGGTCCAGTCGTTTGTGCGTTAATAAGGTACAAACACGCACTAAACAGAGCAGTGAGTGTTCCAGGAGCCCTGGGCAAGGGTTTTTAATACAGGATGCCAAGATATGACTTTTGGTGTCCGAGATATAGAGGAAATGATTTATAACAAAAATCTAGATATGACTTTTGGTGCCCAAGAAATAGAGCAATATATCTTTTCATGGGTGTGCTGTGGTTTTACAAGACTTAAATCGGGATAAAAAGTATCCTAAATGCTAATCCTGGATCTAGTCTAACTCATTACCAAATATCATCGAAATCGGTTCAGCCGATTGGGCGTTAATAAAGAACAAACATATAAACACGCATTAAAACAGAGCAGTGAGAAGGGTGACGTGGGTAAAGTCCTGTTCCTCCTCAAGTCTCGTTCCTCATTAATGAGGGTTGTGACTCCTCCGCGGAATACACAATGCTTTCGGATTTTATGGTATTGAGGTGTTGGAAGTAAAAATAGTCATCTCGAAAAATCGATTATTGTGTCATGATGGTACAACAGAAATCCAAAATTAACAAAATCTATCACGATAACTATCAGTCTGGGCACATTAATAGACCACACTTAGCACTTTAAGTCTGTTCCAGGCGACCGTGGTAAGAAAAGTTGTGAAAGAAATCATATTATACACAATTAAAAGCTAATATAATATCCAGGCTAATCCAGAGCAACGAATTTTAATATAATCTTAATAGAGGCACATACTGAAGAATTAACTGTTTCTGAAGTCAGTTAACAATGTAAATAAATATTTATTGTTTTGTTTGTTTATGTTTTTCAAATTTCTTTAAGCACTTACAAAATATTTGTGGCAATAGTGTATCTATAATACATATATCCTATCACAACAATAACTATATTCACAATTTGTTCTGGATCAAAACCAGTTTTGAATGTATACTTAGCTTTTTTTTTAATCTTTTTTATTTAAGGGGGTTTTTTCAGAGAGAAAATGTCACCCCCGAACGAACTTAATACAGCTTCACCTCCTCTTAATACCTATTATTACAATTTTATAAAGTGCCCTGGCCGCCCGCGACTGCGGGTCGCCCAAAACACTTAGCTTATTTGGGAACACATTCTGTTTTGTGTACCATTATAAATAAATATCATACGCTACAATTTGTTTAAGTGGTTAATTACCTTTTAAAACTTTTCACTGCTGAGTATTATAAACAAGTATATATAATATAATTTTGCTTCCACTTTTATAGTGCGAACTGCTAAATTGTGGAACTCCCTGCCCGACTCCCTGTTCCCCGCGGAATATAACCTTGCGATCTTCAAAGCGAGAGTGAATCGGTTCTTACTGGGTAAGCACGTTCCATCCTAGACCGTAATGATAGCTTTCCATCAGCCGAATTACGGTCAAGTGCAAACCCGTTCCTTGTAAAAAAAAAGTATCTATATAATTATTTATTACTATCCTTTGTATTCCAGTTGCAGCGCTACGATCGCGAGCTGGAAGCGTTGAAGCCACATCTGTACGAGTTTCCGATCAAATTCCCGCCCTCATACCCCTTCGAGGAAGATGTGAATCTACCCACACATTATATGAAGACCAGGTCAGTTGAATGGCTGATTGTATTACCATGTGACATGACACATGTATTTATGAACTGGAAATTTATACCTAATTCCTTGTGTTGAGTCTGGTCGTTTGTATGTATAATAAGTATGTATTTACAAAAGAAAAGTATATAAATATTATTATATTCGTTACCTAGTATCCACGACACAAACGTTTGCTTAGTGTGGGGCTAGATGGCGCTGTGTCAATGTCCCGGAATATTTATTTATATGTAAGCACATAAAAGAATTCACGATTATAAAATTTATAAAATATCCTAACCATGCAACGGTTATACCTGATATAAATAAATAAATATTCCGGATGCAATCATCCAGCGCTCGCAGCGTTAATGCTTTATTGGACACTCAAATAATAATACATAATAAGAGAAAATATATATCTAATGCCACAAATGGCGGCCTTAATCACTGAAAGCCATAAAGGTCTGTCAGTACCCTGACACACACAAACTTAAACTTATTTAGTCACAAAATAAATAATAAATATTCCGGGGCATAGCACACAGCGCCATCTAGCCCACACTAAGCAAACGCTTGTGTCGTGGGTACTAGATAACGGATATAATACTTAGATACTTTTTGTAAATACATACTTATTATACATACAAACGACCAAACTCAACACAAGTAATTATAAATTTTTAATTTCATAAATACTTGTGTCAAGCGGGAATCGAACCCGCAACCCCTAGATTAGAAGGCAGAGCCACTACCAACTAAGCTAACAGGCCAGTCAAATTTACATATTAAGAATGTGATGCCCCAATACAGCTGCAACTCAGCGGCACACACACAGGGGGCCACCAGCGCTGATTCTCTGTTGCGGCCGGCGGTGACGTCACGCACTCCTAGACAAAGAGGCCAATTCGTTTTACTAACCCTGCCATCCTTAAAGGTTATGGGCCTCATTACAAAACGTGGTTTACATATTAGTCTAGACCAAATCCGTTTTAGTTGTTCGAAAATTGTCTGTCTACTGTCATAATTATTAAACTGTCAAATTGTAACCAATCTTAAACCAAAGTTTAATTTGAAGTTGACATTTTGATTGCTTCTATGTGATGTCTGTACAACAAGAACCCACTTTTTAAATTCAAAGCCCTGTACTAATATAATAGGTCTTAACCTATGACATTGCCGATTTGTATGACGAAATTGAGAAAAAATATATTTCCATACAAACATTTTTAATGTTTGAATGGAAATGTCTGAACAAATTTAGATGCAATTAATAACTATAGTTAGATGGAAAAAAAGCTATGCACTGCGTATATCAATTTCTCAAAAACAGAGTATATGATAAAAATATACCTAGTTAAAGTAGTGAAACCGACGACACATTGAAAGAGGTGTTTTCAATGACTTCCCTATAAGTAATATGCACTAGTAATACATTTTTTTTATCTAAAAGGTACATAATTTAACAATTGATGCAATAAAATTTGTATTTGGAAAAAATATAGCTGTACGTAAAAGTTACAAACAGATTAAAATGTAAGAAAAAAACGGCAATTTCATTGGTAAAGTATTATATACGGCGTTTTGTAATAAGACGGTATGAGTTGGTTCAAATACCCTGCATGTAACAATGTAGCTCTAGTGTTATGTCCTTCCACAGGTGTCCCTCCTGGTGCGACCGCGTGCTGCTGTCGCAGTCCGCGCGCCTGCTGGTGCAGGAGCCGCGCGCGCCCGACAACAAGCATCACTCCGCTTCTAGGTTCAAATTCAAATAATTTATTTACATAAACGTTTACATGAAACCTTAGAATAATACATAGCTGTGCGTAATAATAGGGTTTTAAAGGTTAATTTGTGCTCTTGTGAGCCCTGCACTAAGTATGAAACTTGTATCGCAGGCGCCCACATCTAGCATTACTGAAGCGGTGTGAGATTACTTTAAATGTGGTTTCATAACTTGTTGACACATGGTTTCGGGAGTGTATGTATGTGTGTGTAGTGTATCCATGAGTGTAGATGTGTGAGTGTGGATGTGTGAAGGTGTGTGAGTGTAGATGTGTGAAGGTGTGTGAGTGTATGGGATGAGTAAGTGTTAATGTTGCGTTTCTATGTATAAGTAGTTATTTAATGATGTTAAGTAATTGTTCAGTTTCATTGTAAGTGAGTGAAATGAGCTATTTTTGTAAGATATTTTTGCCTATGTGTGGTGGAATAATATTGGGAAATGACCTAAACATACTAAATACATTTATTTTTTATACATTTATCTTAGACTATAGTGGTGCTTAACATCACGCAGGCTGTCAAAGGTAAGCCTATTTAGTTTAAAAAAAAAACAAAGAAACGCGGGCTCTGTGCAACACCGACATCTATAGCTCACAAAAAATAATCATCATCAGCCCGTTATAGCCCACTGCTGAGCGTAGACCTCTCTTCTAGTACGTCACTCGTCCCGGTCCTGCCCCCTTAGACAAGAGGCGTATTTTAGTGAGCGTACTGTCGTATACTTATGAGTACTACTACTTATACTTATAAGTATTTATCTATCTATCTATCTTATGGAGGCTGTGCAGATTGAATCTAGGTGTATGTGGTGATTGAATAACAAAAAAATATAATTTGGAAAAATAAGCCATATCAAAACAATAAACAAATAGCATTCTGTGTTCGAGTGTATGTGTGTTTTTCAGACATGGAAAAAGAGAATAATATATACTGTACTAGGGAGGAAAGGGCATGTACATATTGGTGACCAGGTTTCCCCCTATTACTTTAGTTTGAGTTTAGCAAAATAAATAACTTTATTATGAACTAGTTAAGGCCTCAATTAAGCCTAAACTAATTAAGGGGTTATCTTTGTCGACAAATGTATGTACTTTATACAGTAAAAAATTTGACAGATTTCACTTTCCTTCGCTCTTGTATGGTTTCAGTGCACTCATAAATAACTCATAATATAATAGGTTACCTATGAAATTGCCGTTTTTTTCTTACATTTTAATCTGTTTGTAACTTTTACGTACAGCTATATTCTTTCCAAATACAATTTTTATTGTGTCAATTGTTGAATTATGTACCTTTTAGATAAAAAAATGTATTACTAGTGCATATTACTTATAGGGAAGTCATTGAAAACACCTCTTTCAATGTGTCGTCGGTTTCACTACTTTAACTAGGTATATTTTTATCATATACTCTGTTTTTGAGAAATTGATATACACAGTGAATAGCTTTTTTTCCATCTTACTATAGTTATCAATTGCGTCTAAATCTGTTCAGACATTTCCATACAAACATTAAATTAATTAAAAATGTTTGTATGGAAATATCATTTTTCTCAATTTTGTCATACAAATCGGCAATTTCATAGGTAAAGACCTAATATTATGTGTATTTGCAGAAAGTCAGTGACAGACTCAGAGAGCAGCGGCCGCGTGTCGTCCTCCGACTCCAGCCCCGCGCGCTCCGGCTCGCCCGCGCGACACAACCAGGTCGGTGGGTGGACCTAGTGTTAGGGAATTTACTAAACATATAGTTTTGTACCTTTGAAGATTACAGGAATAAATGTTGTAAAAAACAACAGCTGTTTGTCTAGTACGACACTTGTTTAGCGATGTCAGAGACCCTTAGGGTGACTTGATAAAGCCCCTATACAGCTAAAATAACTATAAGTTTAATTTTATTTTATTGTAATTTTAAATAGTAATTTTTTTTCTGACGAGACGTGACCGATGCCAACACTTATTATCATTGTAATAAGTTAGTTGTAATTCTGTATGTAAATAAAATATATCTATCTATCTAAACTCCCGACACCAGAGTTGGCCACTCTCTTTTGTTGTTTTATTTTTTTACACGGAATAGGCCAACGTTTGACTACAGCCTGCCTGATGTTAAGCACCACTGTAGTCTAAGATGTTGCACGTGTGCCTAGGAGAAACGTACATATTTACAATTTGAAGGTCCCTGGCAGGGGGGGGAAGTTAGAACAAAATGCAAATATAGAAACACAGTGCTGCTAATCTATATTTCTTAACCGCAAACTAAATAGAAGATGGCGTTTTAGTTACTTAATAAATAGAAGATGGCGTTTTAGTTACTTAAAAATACGTCAGTCAACAGTAACATTGGCATTAAATAGCTTGACAGTAATAACGGATACAAAACATGAAAATTTTTCAAAAGATATCTTGAAAGTTTCGCGAATTAGTTGGTGTTCATGAATATTGTGCGTACTTGTTGGTATTCATTTTAATACAAACAATAAATTGGCGTTCTTCAAACGTTGAGTCGAGTAATATTATCCTCCTCCGTTTTGTTATCACTTGAAAGCCTCACGCCCCAAATGTTGAATTGTTATTAGTCCTCCTACGCTGTGTTTTGCTACAATGCCTTATCGCTGTGCATTTGGATGCAGAGATAATAGTAAGTATAGTATGAAGTTAATTAAATCTTCTAGTAAAAAATGAGGGGAAATGTTATTCGCAACTACGTTTAAACTAAGGCAATCTTTCTACTCATAAACTCAAATAGTAATAACATATACTTACCTTAACTTAACTTTATTGATAACTTAACAAATATTTACAGATGTTGTGATGCATGTCTTTCCAAATCCAGCCAAGTTTTCGGAGCGTTTCAAGATTTGGGTTGATTTGGTTGGCGATCTGAGAACTCTGCAAGATGAGGAAATATATCTGAAGAAAAGAATTTGTGACATTCATTTCCTTGATAAAGACAGAAATCGAAATAATCGCCTCAATGCATTAGCAGTGCCTTCACTTTTATTACCCAGTGAGTTTTTAAGATAACAATAAGTTCTACATAATTATTTTACACCGAACTTGTTTGTAGATTATTACTTTTAACCGTAATTTAAGCACTCCCATGGCAGATTTAGATCACTATCATAAAAACCAGTTTGAAAAAAGTGAAGTTTTAAGTATACATAATACATGATTAAATAAAATATTGTCAATATATTTTTCAGAACGTAATGTTCCTGCCTACAAAGAAGTTATTGGCGATCTGTAGTCAACAATTCCAAAACTACCAACAACGAGTTCCACAGAAGCCACCGTCGTTTTGCAATCTATGAAAGAAGCTACTGAAATAGAAATTAAACCGAAATCGACCACAAAAGCTACTGAAATTCTGCAGTTAACGAGTACAAATCAACAAACAGCGAGTCATTGCTCACAGTCTAACACCGGTAATAGTCACAATCAGTCTCTAAAGTACAAATTTAATTCACCAACTAGTTGGTGCTCCCAGGGGTCCGCGAGGTGGAGTGTGATAATAAGGAGGCCCAGATAGTAACCAAAATCCTCCACCTTTCTAACTATTATAGATTCTGAGATCTGCTTGGGTGCTCCAAAATCAGAGGGTCAAGTGATGGTGAAGCTTGGTCGAGTGCGTCGCTTCCCCATCACTTTGAAGTCCCAGGTTCGTCCTTGAGACGGTGCAAGTGCAGATGTCGTTTATTCGGGTTTTAAATGTATGAGATATCTATCGAGTTTTTTGTATGAATGTGTAGCAATTATGTATTTATCTTTCAGATAGCATCCATCACTCAATTACGACAACTTCTGTATTGGCAGACCATAGTTACAGTTTGTTGAGTAAACCTGGACAAAAACCTTCACACAAAGGTAATGAAAAACGTGAAACTTTTTTTATTAAATACAAGCTGAGCCGGCGAACTCTGTTCCGCCTTAGAGGCAATAAATAGGCAGATTTTGGGTTTTATTCAATTCAATTTTAGAAACGGGATAAAAAGTATTCTTGTCCATTTCCTGGTTTTAAGCTACCTCCCCACCAATTTTCAGCTAAATCCGTTCAGCCGTTTCGGAGTTTACATGGTGTAACTAACACCACTTCCTTTTATATATTATATCATATACATAGATGAAAATTTAGATACCTAGAGAAACAAAAGTCTCCTGGTTGCTGTCGTGGCGTCACATCACATCACTACACTAAAAGAAATAGCACTAAAAGTTAACATACAACACTGTAGTTCTATTTTGATATAACTAAAAATATTACTATTTTTTACAAGCACGCGTATAAATTTACTTTCATTATTTCGATGTTTTTGCGTCCTGTATTGAGATGAATAAAACTAAAATCAGATTTAGCTACCTACAATCATACTAGTATATTTAGTCTTATTTTTTCCGATATCGTAAACTAACATCAATCACAGTAATATTTTAATCTGTTTGATCATAAAGTTCTTAAGTTAACAAGTACAAATATATAATGTATTTTTTTGTATGTGTTGCAATATTCGACCAAATAAATGTATTTATTTTGTTTCAGATTTTTCCGCAATAAGACCAAGCAACTATACAGAAATTAAGACGCTCCAATCAAAAATCAAATATTTACGATCGAAAAGAAAAATCATTGGGTTTGTAGATATGCTGGTAAATTGTCCTTTTAAATGCCCAGACCATCAATCGGAGTATAAAAAATTATTTTTATATACAGTTGGTGTCGATCAATAAACAGAATTTTAGCGGGAAAATAACGTATGAAGGTGATGATACAACCAAAATGATGGCGCAAATTTACTGTAATAAACACAAACATTACAAAAATAGAAAATAACATTCCGTGTTTTATTCTAATATTCAAGATTTACATGTACAGAGCAAAGTGATTATAATTTTTTTGTTATACCATATTTTAACGTAGGTACCTAATTTTATTGTATATTTTGGATGTGTGATTGCCCTGCTGCTTGTTTACGGTATCTCTATTTTTGGTGAAAATATTTGCATGTGTGTTTTGCACAAATCTAAAATTATTTTCACCAAAAATAGAGATACCGTAAACAAGCAGCAGGGCAATCACACATGGTAAAAGTAAAAGTAAAAAAGCCTTTATTCAATTACACATATGATATTATATAAATTGCACACATTAATTTCACCACTTTAAATATCTCATGTCAACCACTTATGTATAATATGTCGAGAATGTTAATGTCAGTAGAAAAATTATGTCAAATTATTTATAGTCCATAATATGTCGTATTGATATCCACTTGAGTGTTGTTTAGCGTCATGATATAATTTATTCGTCGTGTGTAATTGTCGCCTCATTGGCGTAGGCCTCCCCCAGCTTAGTCCATAGTTTCCTATCGCGGGCTACCCTTGTCCATGTCTGTCCGTGTCTTTTTGTAAAAGTATCTGCCCATCTTCGGTGCGGTCGTCCTCTGCTTCGCTTGTTGGCTCTTGGTGTCCACTCTATTACTTTCTTTGTCCACCTGTTGTCTGTCATTCGTGCAATGTGTCCGGCCCAATTCCATTTTAGCATGCGTATACTTTGTATAATGTCCCTTACCCTAATCAATCAATCACACATACATAGGCAAAAATAATTTACAACATGTATACGTAGGTATGTATATATACAATATTATTTTTGGTTAAAAAATACAGAGGGCGCTTCAATTTGATTGGCACTAAAATTGCACTAGATGGCTCTCTATTCCTGGTATATTACTCTATGGTCCCTGGGTTATTTTCTGGAAAAGGAGCTCCAGGTAGAAAGTTCCACAGTCTCGCTGTCCTTACTACGAAGGTAGAAGCAAAGCGCTTCGTGCGAGTCTTTAGTACTTTCACCATGAATCGATGACGCCCGCTGACTTTCGGCTTGTTCGACATATTTGATTGTATTTGATAAGAAGAACACATATTTATTGATTGATTGATGAAACTTCACAAATACAAAACCTTTGTTTAGATACCAACAATCTATACTAATATTATAAAGCTGAAGAGTTTATTTGTTTGTTTGTTTGAACGCGCTAATCTCAGGAACTACTGGTGCGAATTGAAAAAATCTTTAATAGGCCATTTTTCGAGGAAGGCTTTAGGCTATATAACATCACGCTGCAACTAATATGAGCTAAGAAACAATGGAAAATGTGGAAAAAACGAAAACTAGTCATCTTTGATGGCTTCCGTTGCGTGCGCTGCGAAAACGGTTCAAATCATGGATAACAGCTATAATTTATAAAGCTGAAGAGGTTGTTTGCAAAAATAAATATGATGCCCAAAATAACTATTCCACTCGGACGAAGTCGCAGGCACAGCTAGTGTGAGATATACATAGACCATCAGTATATCTCTCTTAGTTTATGAGTCTAACAATACAACAGTTTGTATAGAAATTGCGGCCAGGCGACTGCACGTTAACATGTTTATGTTTTTCAGGGTAGTCCCGGCAAATCTCTGGAGAAGAAAAGCAGCGTAGCAGATTTAGACGCGCTCTCTGTGCCCGGCATCAACGTGGCCAGGAAGAGCATCGCCGACCCAACCAGCGTGCAGCACGCGATCAATGCTAGGTGAGTTGGCACATGTGCAAAAATATGAGAGGTTGCGGGATTCGAACCTACGTCTTTCGGATTCTAGGCTTATTTTTTTTTAACAAGAATTACCAAAGGAAATTGACAGACCATACCTCTATATATGTTCAGTTCAATTATCTCTGCAGTAAACTCATTAGTTCCTAATCACAATCCTAGATGGCGCTAGTAGTCGATTTAAATCACGCTAACTTTTCGACCGCAGAAATGTAACCGAATTTCTGATGTTTATTTCAATACAAGACCTTTAAACTGCTATAGATTGTTTTATCATCAACACCCCTCATCGTGAACCCCTTCCCAACCTCTTCGCATTTTATTCAATATACGTACTGTGACTGTTTAGCGGTAAATATGTATTAAGTACTGTAATTTTGTGCTGCTCAGTAGGTAAATATGACATATTGCCGTTACGCTCGATGTTCATCATATATAGATAAACGCTTCACTAAAAAAGCGAGTGTGGCTTAGCGGTTTCAGTGTCTGCTTTTCATCCAGACGCACCCTGGTTCGAAACCGGCCCTACACCGATGACTTGTATTTTCAAGTATGTGTGGATTTGCACTCGCAAACGGTGAAGGAAAACCTTGTGAGGAAACCGACATGTTTGAGGACCACAATATCCGAGGACATGTGTCTTCCGTGGAAGGACAACACTAGCACAAGATAACTCCCCTAACGAATTATTTCTGCGGAGGAGTCACGACCCTCAGTCATGAGGAATTCGACTCAAGAGGGAGAGAGATAAACGCTTACGCAGTACAAAATAAGAAAACACTATAGCAGTATGTTATACATTTCTTTAGAAATAGCATATATATTTGTAACTAGAAACAATAACAAGCAACACTACTATTATATTCTTGTAAATAAAAAATACCTTAAAAACCGCAGAGCCGAGCACGAGCTATCAGCAACAGGCCAGCGCCGCAAGCTGGTCCGCAACCAGTCGGAAGGCTCTCCGAAAGGCGAAACCCTGTCCGCCGAGCTGCGGCGGCTGGTGGACGCGCCCGCGCGCCGCCGGGCCGAGTACGGAGCCCTGGGGGCCAACGCTTGCATGGGGGATCATAAGGTACTCTTGAATATCATGAAAATAGCACAGGCCATATCAATATAGTGTGAAAAGTGATCGGAGATGCAAAGAAGAAAAACATATTATTGCATTGAACAATAGCCATGTGTTTCGATAGTAACTTACGCAAAATCTTTAAAGGGACTTCTTCTTGTATTTGTATTTGTATAAACACACATGTTAAGTTACTATTGTACCTGTTATAAAAGTAGCAACTTAATCTGTCCGTTATCGAGGTTTTAAAGTTTTTTTTTATGTTAAGATGTATTTGAATAAAAAATGAGCAAATCATACTACAATATGGTTGTTTCTGTCCGCAGCCAATCTACCTGCGCGTGTCGCTGGCATCGGACCGAGGTACGCTCCCTTGTTGCTCGCTCCCGTGCTCGCTGTGCGCGCGCGCAGCTCGCATCTCCACCGTGGCGCCCCCCGCGCGCCTGCGCCGCTCCCCCACTGACCCCGACCTCACCACCAAACAGAAACTACCCTACCTCTCGTACAGCTACGCTCACGAGCTAGAGAAATTCGAAAAAGACCTTGACACTCATAATCTGTCGCTTGACCCACGTAACAGATCGCTTGACCCACAAAATAGGTCGCTTGACCCCCAAACACGACATTTCGCGCACCACTACTCAAATCAAAACAGAACTGCTTCTCCGAACCTTAATTTGATCAGAACGCGAACGGGTAGTCTAAACGAAACAATATTCCGCCAACGAATACCTCAAGTAGAGATCACGACAGCTGACTATTCAAGCTACGACGGTCTTTACTTCAATGACGTTGACAGAACGCTGTTGACAGTTCGTCCGTGTCTCGACCCGTATACGCCAGAAAGTATTGACAGCCACAGTCCGAATGTCGAAGCGTCCTCGGGGAGCGAAGATTTGAACGAACTAAACGATATCCTAGGCGAAGCAACCATTGATATTAAATCGAAGAAATTGAACCGCGATCGAAGCGTCTCCCCTACTCAGTTGAAAAATAGGCTGGACAAGTTGTTGGAAAATCAGTCGGTGCCAGAATTGCAAAGATTGAATAGTCGAGAATCTTGCAAGTCAGAGAGTAGTCGAGGTTTTAGTTGTTTCGCGTTGAAATGTGTCGGGTTTTGTCGGAGGAAGGCGAGGCGGGTGAAGTGCGGGCGCGGGGGGTTCAGTTGTTGCACCTCTTGACGCTTTGTTTGTAGTTTGATGTAGTGACAGATTTGGCATGTCAGTCGACTGAGGGTTAACAATTATGAGATGTAAAATGTGGCCTTTTGAAAATTAGGGGTATATAAAACTAAAAAGTGGTATTTTTAGACACTTGTATTATTATTTAATTTTTTATATACTAATGTTGCAATTTCAATATGTAATATTAAATTACACTAGAATTGCAAATAATGATACAGTTTATGACTTGACGAAAAATTTGTTCATTTTTATGAGCATATAAATTTGCATTTTTTTTTAATTTAATTGAAATTGCATATAATGATACAATATTTATGACTACACAATAAGTTTTTTCAATTTGACTTTGCATTTGAATTATATTGCATGATTTTACATAGGTACATATTTGACGCTGAAAAAAATATAGTAAATACGTGAAAGTGAAAGTGTTAAAATTACATTTCTATGTTTATTCTACGAATAAATATACATAACAATTTAATAAATGCTATTTCATATACTTTTCACAAATATATGAGAAATCTTAACAAGCTTTGAGTCGATTGACAGTTCCAAATCTTTTTTAATTTTATTTGACGTTTGTGAATGTTTTAGCAAAGTTGTAGCTTTATATAATATGTTTTGTTGAAAATTCCTTTTGTGTGTATTCGACGTCTTAGTATTTTTTTTTAAATTTAAATGTTAACCGGACAGTATAACGAACAATGCAAAATTGTTGAAGTTTTTAAATTGTTTGTTTTTTTAATGTTATATATTCAAGGTTATTTAGAAAATTCACTACCAAAGCTGTGTTTCTAAATATACACATACTGACAAACGAAAGTATAAAAAACTGCGAAAAAGACGAGTTTTCAAATAACCCTGAATAGCATTAGTTAGCATAGTAGTAGTTTTGCATGATAATTTTGAATGCATATCGCTCGCATTTTATTTTAGCGTAACATTAAATCGTCCATTTTGTTTTTGACTTGTAAATATTTTTTTTGTATATGTTGTTAATCGTATGCTTAACTAATTATATTGTAAAGTATGTATATGTTTATACATGTATATTCAGATTAGATACATACAACATTATATAATAGTCGGTTCACTGAAAGAAAAACGGTATAAAAATAAGTATAATATTATTCAATATTTTTTAGCAGATTCGTTACATTATTAGTTGACAATATTGTCGGTATTTACGCTTTTAGTTGAACATAGTATAAACTATATGGAATCAATTGCTTTTATTAATGATTTCAGTGGATATAACAAAAAATATATACTTATATGGTCAGTTACCAGTCACTGGTAAAAAAACTATAAGATAGTTATAGTTTTTTTAGAATAGAAACTATAAGATAGTTATAGTATTTTTAGATAGTTTGAAAAGTTTTCTAAACATACAACTGTGATGAGAGAAATAAATAATTATATCTCGTTATAAAATATAAAACTTTTATTTTACTCGAATGAAAATTCCATTCTGGATTTTTTTCAAAGAATCTTTACTGTATTCGTTTGAATTATACTGTTTACTATTTTTAAAATAAAATATCTTAATAAGGCCAGTAGCTACATTTAAATATCTTAATAAGGCCAGTAGCTACATTTAACTATCTTAGTAAGGCCAGTAGCTACATTTAAATATCTTAATAAGGCTAGTAGCTACATTTAAATATCTTAATAGGGCCAGTAGCTACATTTAACTATCTTAGTAAGGCCAGTAGCTACATTTAAATATCTTAATAAAGCCAGTAGCTACATTTAAATATCTTAATAAAGCCAGTAGCTACACTTAAATATCCTAATAAGGCCAGTAGCTACATTTAAATATCCTAATAAGGCCAGTAGCTACATTTAAATACCTTAGTAAGGCCAGTAACTACATTTAAATATCTTAATAAGGCCAGTAGCTACATTTATAAATTACTCAGAGAGCTGTACTTATGTTATTAATCTATAAAATTTAGTTTTTTTTATTTAGCTCTTTATTATCACTCACTCAATAAAAAATAACCATAGATATTTGGATATATCTAAAATACTTTTCACTCGAATAACGAATGTGCAATAGATTTTATCTAGTCGCTGACTGAATTCTCTAAAAAAATGGGTAAATAATATATACAGGGTAATAGAGCAAAAATAACTGCTGTTCAAATATGTAATTGTACTTATGTATATTGGTATTATTCGACTAGATTAATGAATATTCCTAGAAGTCCGCGGTTGTGCTCGTGCTGTAACGGAACAAAAAATGTAATTGAATACCCTATACTAATACCACACTAAGAATAACGATGATCCCTTGCTCTGTAGCAGCGTAAATGCGAAACAAGTCAACAAATACACTTTCGCTTCCATATAATAAATAGTACCCGTTTTATAAATGTATGTATGTTATTTTTTTTTAATTTTTTTTTTTGCTTAGTTTGGGGCTAGATGGCGCTGTGTGCAATGTCCCGGAATATTTATTTATTTATGTGCATATATAAGACATTTTTACCCTTTATCTTACTTTAAAAAAATCAAAAAGGTATCTACGAAATTGAGATAGAAAAATGGCATATACGCGAAATAAATTAACTTGCTTAGCAATGTACAATTGCCATTACCCTGTATATCATTCCCAAACACCCCCAACCTAAGAACTAAGCTTTTAGTATAACTAACACAGCAATTATTATTTTAGATCTGAACCAAATATTACTTACTCTAGGCTTAGATGTTTGTAGTCACTTTTATTTTTAAGACTGGTTATCGTTTGGTTATAGATTTAGATAATTTTAAACGGGAGATCTCTTTTTGTGAAATAATAAGAAGGAAATAGAAACTTAGGATACATTGAGCAGCCCTTTAAAACATCTCATTGTCTATATCTGCAAAGACACCATAGGTTTAGAATTCCAAAACCAAGTACCTACGGCACTGCATGGTTTCGCGTATGTCGTTTACGCGCGGCCTGCGCGGTGCCAAATCGTAAGTTCTGACGATGGGTGTCATTACACCCAAAGAGCGTAAACATCAAACGCGAAATTACACTTGAGTTAAAACCTAATTAGTTATATATTGATAAAACGCCTCACGAAAGTTTTAACAATAAAACTAAGTAGGTATAATAATACCTCAAAAAGCACCCCAGAAATGGCGGACTAGTCGCAAAAAGCTAACTTTTTCGGAAACGCCATACCATGTAACTATATAACTACTGTATACAGTTCACGTTTACAATGGTAATTAATTATTATATTTACAAGAAGAGATCTCCCCTACTCAATTCGATACGTAACCTACGTTATGTTTATAATATGGATGTTCTGTCTCACGAAGTCTGTTGCACCATGATTGCTGTCCAGGATTTTGGTATTATAGTTTTTGTTTGAAAGAGCTTTCTATTGTATTTCATACAAAAAACTAAAATGCCAAAATGTGTTACACCTATTATGCTTTTTTTTCTTTGGTATTGCCGCAATTTTGTTAATATCACATAGTACTTTCTCTAACTTAGCATTATAATTTTGACAGCTGTCATGTAATATTAAACGTCAAATGTAACATAAAACTTTATGGGAATGAAGGCTGTGTATATTAGTATAAAATATGCTTAACCATCAAATAAGCTCAATTAATTTCAAATAAGTTAGTTATTCCGCTCCGACCAACTGATTAGCGCCTGGCCAATCAAGTAAACTATTGTTTCTCTTGTAACGTGACATTGGCGAAATTGCGGCGGTACCGCAGAGGTCATTAAAAAAAATGCTAAAAAAAGCAAACAAAGCTAAACGGACTTCAAGAGAGAGAAGATTTATATAAAATTGTTATTTATACGATATGCAATGTGTTAGAGCGGCAGTGCTGTTAGTCATATAATAAACATTCCCTATTCTCCATGCAGACTTTATTTTATCCCGTTTCCTTATAAATTAAAATGTATTTTTAGCTTACGAGTATTTAGTATATTTTATCAATTTGAGAGAGAGAAGGATAAACTCAGAAAAAGAAAAATGAGGATCATACAAAGATTTATCTATAATTGCTTATTACAATTGTTTAGTTTAGTGGCTTTTATTTTAAACTAGTGGGTGCTCGCGGCTTCGCTCGCATTAAGAAGTAAAACTTGCATCCCCTATTTCACCCCTTTAAAAGTGGCATTTCCAAAAATCCTTTCTTAGCGGATGCCTACGTCATAACATCTACCTTCTGTCCAAATTTCAGCCCGATCCGTCCAGTGGTTTGGGCTGTGCGTTGATAGATCACTATATCAGTCAGTCAATCAGTCAGTCACCTTTGAGTTTTATATATATAGATAGACAGGTGGCAACATTTGTTTTGTACATTGAAAATTTATGAAATATGTAGGAATGTAAATTTTAGTAGTCTTCTTTGGTGTGATATACTAGATTTCTTTTATTACCTTAATGTGTGTGTAAACTTCGCAAATTATTCATTGTATACATACGTTTGTTAAGTAGATATGTACTTACTTGCTACTTGTATGGCAACCCAATGTTGTTAAATGAATTATTTAATAATTGGTTAGACAAATACTTTAATTGAAAAAAAGATAAATTAAAATTATGTAGTGCTTGTTTGTGCGTGTGTTGTGTCCTGTACCTCGTAACAGCTTTGCCTGTATCCTGTAAGTACTCCTGTTTGTAGTTTGCTTTTTATATTTCTTTTTTATTATTAATTTTTGATTGGACGTTTCGTTGTTTTGCATGGCTGTAGTGTACCCATGCAGTAAAAAGCTAGTGTTTTTTTTTAAATCACCATAAAGTTATTGTATATTTAAGTATTTTATTACCATGGTACTACAATATGACAATTAATACATTTATACTCAGTTTAGTATCACATAAACGAAAAATAAAAGTATATTATATTTTTTGTAAACGCATTATTTAAGGGAAACCATTCCATACAGGCTCTTTGTATTGTATAACTTGCGCAAATTTTTGAAAGGGCAGCGTAAGTAAATCAATATTTACTCATATTTGAAATTCAAAAAATTGCCCTTAAAAAGTTATGCGTAAGTTTTCAATCAATAGTTTTATTCCAAAATAAAAACAGATAGAAATATATTCTAATATAACTTTTTCTTTGCATTTGTCAGGAAACTTCCGCCACGAGTACCACTCGGAGACGTCACCGAAACACATCAGGAACGAAGATATAGAGTGCACAGACACCCCGACCGACCCGCCCACCTCTAGGTACATACAGTTTAATGACTCCGCTGTTATATTCAAAGAAACAGATATATAAATATGTTATACAATTTTATTGTAACCTTTATTATTTTAACCCAGTTGAGTAAACGTGAGCTTTATAAATGGCATCGAAAATGATATTTCCTATTTCCCTCGAACTATAATTTAACGGTCTTCAAGTCGAGAGTGAATCGGTTTCTTCTAGGCAAGCGCGCTTAATCGTAGATTATAACGTTGCTTAACATCAGGCAGTTGTAGTCAAGCGTGAGCCTATCTAGTTTAAAAAAATGATTCCACCGTTTTTACACGGATGGAAGTGCTGTTTTCTGCAGAAAAGATTGAATGATTTTCGTCGCCATTTATAGATGTCACGTTCAATGAAGCGGGTTGTAGAATATTCGATTACTTACAGAATTCCTGGTAATTTACGCTAAACTTGAATTGAATAGCTTTATGGTACCAATACCAACACCTTTGGTTCTATGACGAGGGAAATTCTTAAAAAACAATGACGGCTAAAATTGCTCGTTAATAACTGAATAAGTTAGCGTAAGTTACCTGTAACTCTGTATTTTTTATTTGCCACGTTCACGCCATATCTTCTGAATCTATAGTATAGGATCTATACTATAGTATAGATGAAAAAGGTTTGCAATATATTTTGTTTATAAAATCAAATCTAGCTGTGCTAAGCCGAAATCACGTAATAATCAAATAATTTGGCACCCAAATCTTTAAACATGTACCTAAGTTCGCAAATAGTATAGATTGTGAAATCTAAAATATACATAATATTTAGTGGTAGTGCAATTGACGCTTTGTATTAGAAAAAGTTCGTAAACGCAGGAAAATTGCCATTGCCTAATTGATAAATTTTATCGGTATAGTTTTTCGGCTTAGCGCACCTCGTTTTAGCTAGCTAATTTTACTTCAGAGTAATTATTTAATTACTATCCAATTGTATGTAATTGTGCCGAAAAGGTACTTATCGTGTGAATGTGTTTCACATGTTTTTTTTCTCATTGATTAAAAAGAAACTTATTGATGTGTCCTGACATCTTAGTCTCCGTTAACATTATATTTGTCAACTGTAATTTTCAAACACTTTCATGACAGTTGACACATTATCATGACAGTGTACTTGACTAGGTAGGAATTATGAATGAGGGCTACCGCGTGTTAGATCATCGCTAGAGGCGCTAGTGTACCGTAAGGTCCAAATGTTCTCAATCTATTTATTTATTTATTTATTAGGCACACAACACAATACACAGAAAATACATGATTAACAACAAAACACATAAAAGGTAATGATCTATTCTGTGCATCAAACACATGTGTGCACAACATGATTATAAACAGTGACAAAGTTCAGTAAGTTAACTAAACTAAACTAAAACAATTAAAATAATTCATATATAACAATACTTATGGAAGTTACAGTTAATTGAAAATATTAAACAAAATTATAAAAAAAAAATATATATATAAAAACACGGCTAAGGTACAACAGGAATTTGTGTAGCAATCAAAACAAAACAATGTGAAATACAACATTATTATTATTATTATTATATTAAAACACCTTAAATAAATTATTTCTAAAAGAACTGAGACTAATTCCGAATATGTCTAGATCTTCATCATTGTTATCTGAGGCGTTACAACTCTCAAGTTCGTTATAGGACCGACACATACGCACCATAGGGCTATTTTTAGATACATTATTTCTATAAATGTCATTAGTGTAAAATACATTACATGAGCTGCGTCTGAGATTATATTTTGAGTTTATTTTAACAGATGCAAGCAAGATAGGGCAATCTACAGTGGAGTGTATAATCCTATGTAGATATAATAGCTCAGCGACCTGTCTCCGGACGGACAGCGGACTCAGTTTGAAGTGTGTGACGCGGTCCTCGTACTCCGGGTACCTGCGCTGCAGGCCGTGGCGGCGGCACAGCGCGGTCAGGCAGCGCCGCTGGATACGCTCCACGTTACTTGTGTGAGTTTTATAGTAGGGTGACCATACTATGCAATAATATCTAAGCAAACCTCACCAATTTTCCGCTAGGATCGCTACTGGATAGTAGCTAAGGTTTGAAATGTCAAATGTCAAAAACCGATAGCTCTCATTGGTTACATGTGTTGTACATTTTGCATTGTTATGTAATGTCCATATCAATTTGTTTTTGAAATCATGTTCGTGACATACATATATTAGTTACTGTAGTACTATAATATGTGATTTTAATTTGTGTGTTGTTTATTTCGCAGCTGAGATTTAAAAAAACTAGCTTTGATCTTGTCTTGTGACATTCCAAAGATTCTTTACTTAGTAATTGGTACAAAAAAAAAATGTAGTAAACTTAGATGAAACGGTGTTTGGAATGGTAGACATAATTTAAGTAGTACTAAGAACAGTATTTTTCATTCTATAAACTCGATTATCATCAGCCTAAGCTCGTCCATTTCTGGACATAGGCCTCTCCCAAGGCATGGCACATGAATTTATTCATTTCATGAAATTAGTCTACCGTTCAAATACTATTTTAATAAAATGTGTACTTACTCTTTCTAGCTGGTGTCGTGTTAAGTCTTTAACTTATACCTAATACTCATAAATCTAGTCTTTATTCTTAATCACTTGATTGAAGTTAGTTACCTACTTAGTTATTTATTTGTCTAAAAACTTAGTCTTGTAGATGTTAAGTAATATTGTGTTGTAAGTATTTTAACTAGCAAATCTCAGTGGTATACCTACTTAGGTTATAACTTAACGCTGGCAAAAAAGATAGCTTTTTAGAAACTACCTTCGAGTATAATTTTATACTATTGTTTCTGCCTTTCTAACAACTCGGCAATTCTTACTTTGACATAATAGCTAGTATTAAAAAATATTTCTTTTTTCGTGTACCTACAGCTGTCATTTTACATAAAATTTTATAAGTACTATAAAAATGACAGCTGTCAAAATTATTAAATTAGATGAATATTTAGATCTCGTATTCTATAAAATACATACTCTTAAAAATACTTAAAATGTATCAATAGTGTCTCTACCTAAAACTTATCCTCATCATCGTAGAAAAATATATGTACATGTACATTTATGTATAATGTTTATGCCATTCATACAGGCTTAATACAGATATATTCACTTAGTAAAACATATATATTTCTCCAGCTTTTTCTATAGCAATCTACACTGGTATCTACAATGTTTTATTATAGATTTACAGGTAATAAAAAGTTCCACAAATAAATATAAAATAATACATATTGCTACTTGATGTTATATTATAATCTAATTTGACACATTTTGACATTATTTCATAATAATTAATTATATGAAGCAATCAGGGAATGAAATGGACAGGGTAAAATATTTTGCCATTTTGATGTTTCGCTTTTGTAACAATATACGAAACAAAATATCATCCATGTTATGATAATAATTAGAGATTATATTTTAGAATTATTATATGTATAGATAATCTAATGATAATAATCATAAAAGTTAGAATGTACGTGATAACGTCAATCATTAGAAAATAAAATAGTAACTAAATGCCGATATTTAATTTTTATTTATATGAAAATGTAAGTTACAGTATAAGATTTATTCCCAGTACCACAAGAAAATCCGCTTGTAAAAAAGCCCAATATATTGTCACTAACCAAATTAGGTCTTTAAAAGTTCAGGTGCAGAGCAAGGAAGACTCTATCCTTCTTTATTTTACGCAACCGAACTTTACCAACTACCTACTATTTTCATAAAAACTGTCACATAGATTATAGCCTGATAATTTTGCCAGCTGTCATAAATTTTACATCAAATTTGCGAAAATATATACATAGACATGGCAGGTGTCAAAATTATCAAACTTGATTTTACAATACATACCAAAAATTGTCATGATGTAATTTATAGATAGTGAAATATTATATCATATTTAGGTGTAGTAAAACTGATATTTATTAGTTAATGATTATGTGTTAGGGGAGTTGCGTCCTGGACGCCGTGCCGAGCGGTCGCTTTCGGGAAATATCAGTAGAGCCTCGTAAATACAATTGATCCGTTAAACAATAGGCACAACATCTGCCAGCGGCTAGCACAATCGCTGCGAGCAAAGCTTGACGATCCCTAGCGTAGGTCAATTCTCTGGCCCGCGAAAAGTGCCTAACAACCAAGTGCCGTGCAACGCGTGTGTGTAATCTTTACATGTATCGTATCAGTGTGGGACAATCAGTGTACGTGACCCGCGCCATTGGCATCAGAGGCCACCGATAACTGCAGTAACAACGCCCAGCGCGGGGTAACCCACTCCAGCAAAAGGAAAACTCGGTGAGCTTGTTCCATATTAGTCACACGCGGTCTAAACCCCTTTTCTTCTGTCTCTCCTACCTCAACATCCTAGGATATTGACTAGACGTCTGCCACGAGGGACAAGTCTGTCCGACAACGAAACCAACACCGTACTGTCACATCGATTACTTACAGATCAAACCTACGCGTAACTAGCTTATCCGATTCCAAAATACATTATCTACACAGACTGCAATAAAACCACCTCACACGCGGCTTTTAGTTACCTATTTCATTTTTATTTTACTTCCTAGGAATCACTATTAAAACTAAAAATAAATCACTCCTGAAAAGTAAAGATTATATTCGTGCATCTCGGCGACTTGCGGCACCTCGCCCAACTAAGCATGATACGTTGCTGCATGACTATCATTTTAAGTTGATCGATATCGGTTGAAGTCTACCTCAATAAAAGACCTTGGTAAGGTAGAGTCCAGGGGCGTATATAGGGCGCCATATACTAAGTACTAAACCGATTGCATTAGCTAGACCTTACTATACCATTCCTAGCTCCACAAACAGTGCGGTTACTACTACCAATTACGCTAAACTAACTTAGAATACGACATATCACTTAGATAACTAGAGCAAATAATGCCAGGTAGAACAAATTAGATTTTACCATAGCAAGTCCACCTACTCTCAACTACGTTAGATCACGCAAACCTCTAGTAATACTTCGTTGTTGCTATTCCCCCTAAATAAAATCTTTCGATCTGACAAAACTCAGACAATCTGGCCAAAACATCTTGACTTCAATTGGTCCTAAAAGCAATTTCTACCACCTCTAATTACTCTTTTAGGACTTAGGATCCCGACCTAGGGCATGCTAAATCCACAAGGATAGACTAGATTACGCGATCCCATACCACGGCTGTAATTACTCATAACGAATGCGTAAACACTGGCTGTTGTAAGTAGATATAATATACATCGGGATTCCCTAAAATTTCCACGATAAATATATAGATTACTACTTACCCTACACTATCTAAAAAGCGGATAGGTTTTAAAGAAAGAAGAAAGAAAGAAAACATCTATTGTTTATTTATTTCACAGTTGTAGACTTTTGTAACAACAAAAGAACCCCCAGAAATAACCCACATAGAAAAAAGTAGGTAAACCCCGCCATATGACAATCTACGTTCCCAAAGCAAACACAAAAGCCTAAATTATACTTAAATACAAAAACTACGCACATCTGCAGGTCCGTTTGGACAATAACCTAAGACATAACTAAATAGAAATATTACTTAAACAACAGCTATTCATTCCCAAAACAAACACGAAACGTAAAACTAAACAATAAAGCAGAACATTAACAATAGGTGCAGCTAAAAACCACCCGCTTATTTCCGACATCTGCGAGGCCCTATGGTCGGGTCATGATCCCTTTTTTTATCTCAGTTTTGCTACGTAAAATAAAGCCCAGACGTTTATTTTATACACATAACACACTTAGTACAAAAAGCGTAGGTTTTTCATTGACTATAATCGTTGTAAAACCTGATAAATAGATTGATATTTGATAAATAGTTGTAGTTCACCAGTACCGCTATAACTTACATGTATTCTTTTAGTAGGTACCAAAATAATGGTAGTTAAGTACGATTCCAAATAATTAGCCCTAACTCACCTGGACACCACGCTAGAACTAAAGTAACGAACTTCGCCTGCCGCCGGACGAAAGGGTTCGTAAAGATCCCATAGATAGCCTAGGGAAAAACAGCAGATACTAAGTGCAAGTATCCTAACACACACCTAACAAATGCCTCGTACTTAGAGTTGATAGACGAGACCCAAGTACCCACTCGAGTACTACTTACTCCCCTTCTCCGTTAAAGGCAAAGGGGAACTAGTATAGCGCATGATACACCAGTTTTATAATACAAATACGTACATAGTATATAAGCTTCCTTCACAGCCTCGCAACAAACCTCAACAAAAAGGATCACGCGCATACCAGAAAGATACCACGAGCTAGCCACGGCACCCCGTCGTTTGTGATACCGTCACGGTAAGGCACAAAGCAGATATGGAAATAGGGAACTCTATCGTAAAAATACCAGGAGACGGCAACTGCTTGTATCGCGCTATAGCCCACCAAATTAACGACTTGTATGGCCTAACCTTCGACCACCAACACATTCGACGAGACCTCGCACGCCACGTAGAAGAAAACCAAAACGATCCACAAATGTACCTAGCGATCAGAAGTAATCTAAATAGTTCAGCACAAAGCGAACAAATCAGGAACTACATTCTATCACAATACCAAGATGGTACATGGGGCGGCACAGACATACTTACAGCGGCAGCGGAATATTATAGTATTAACGTGAAAATCTTTCAAAAAACCCCGCTACAAGAAACAGTATGCTTCTCTCCTAAGGAACCAAACGATGCCGCAGGTAGCATAGGTCTAATATTTACGGGGAACCACTTTGATTGCTTTGAAAATCACCTAGGAGTAATAAGTACAAACACCACGCAAAATGACCTTAGTCTAACCCTTGGAACTAGCACCCCAGAGGAGATACCAGATGAGTCCGGATACCGACTTGCCCGCCCCAGGCCACACCAAAAAAACAAAAAACAGGTAGTAAATGAAAACATAAACATTGCCACATGGAATGTTAGAGGCGCGGCAACGTTGACTAAAAAACGAGAGATCGACGAGTTTTTAGACGGAAAATCTATCCATATTGCCTGCCTACAGGAAACTCACTTAAAATCCGGGACCTACGAATCTAGTCACTATACGTGGCACCTAAGCGGAAACAACAACAAAAGAGGCCTAGCTATTCTCATAAGAAAAAACAGCGGCCTAAGGCTGAACTGGACTAAAGCAAACACAAACAATATGGTTGCTTCAATACATACAAGCAGTGGAGCCTCTCTATTCATTACTACAACGCACCGGTCCAATTCAACGTCATCAGCAACAAACGACGCGACTCGGCTACTACAACTGACCAAGAACAAACCAGGGAACTCAATAACAATCATACTAGGTGACTTCAACGCCCACATAGGACTCACAGATACACACGAACTTCGCGATAAAAATCAAATAGGCAAAAATCTCTTACACCAAACAAGTAACGACAACGGAGACATCTTATTAGATCTAATTGCACGGGAAAATCTCCGATTGGACACATCATTCGGCCGGCGCAGCTGTAAAACGACTTGGACGTCGGGGAACAAAACGTCGCAAATAGACCACATAATGACAGATGCCAAAAACAACCAGATTTTTAATTACATCAAAGGCGAAAAAACTATCCTATCTGACCATAGAATCATATGGGGAAACGTAAAGCCCCTCACATTAAATTCCAATAGGGACTCTACGAGACCTCCAATAAGACTAGCCAGGGCCAACGTTGCGAACGAGTTTGACTACAAAACCCTAAACTACGAGATGCTTCAAAGTACCACCACTCGAGAAAAATACCAAGAAACTTTATCAGAGGAAACCAAAAAGAGCAGGAACTGCGAAAACCGAAAAGAGCCGCTATCGTGGGAAGTGATAACAAACGTCATGAAGATGGCGGCCAATAAGACTATCAAATATGACAGAAGGTACTCTAAGGCTAGAGAAGAAGCAATTACAAACCTACAGAAGGCGAAGTACCATTATAAGCATCATCCTCAAGATATAGAGGCTAGAAACACACTTAAAGAGTGCCGGCGCCGTTTGCAAGAGACCGAAGCAACGGAAGACCAACAAGAATGCCGCAGTTTTTTCAGCGGTCTAGCAAAAACACACCCATCAAAAAGGATGAGGATCACCTATGACTTCTATAGAAGGCACAAACAGAAGGAAAGAAGACGGGTCAAAAACACATTCATTCCGATTTCCAAGTGGGAAAAAGAACTTGACCTTACAGAGGGGTCGTTTACTGACGTACTGAGCGATGAAGATCCGACAGATCTAGGGCAAGAGCCCACACTAGAGGAGATTGACAAAATAACCAGCCAAATGCGAAACGGCACGGCTCCAGGCATTGACCACGTAGTCACCGAGCTCTACAAAGCAAACACGCACGAAATTAAATGCGAAATATTAGCCCACATAAACATGACCTGGACTAAAAATGTCCTACCGGCTACCTGGACACAGTCAATACAAGTGCCCCTACCAAAAAAGTCTAATCCGAAGACGGTCGATGACTATAGACGAATCTCCATTTGCACCACCGGCTATAGGATATACGCTAACTTCCTACTAGGTAGATTAGACACCGTTACAAAAGAACTTGGAAACTATCAAGCTGCGTTCCTAAGCAACAGATCTACCGACGATCATATGTTCACCTTAAGACGAGTTCTGGACGAAGAATGGAAGGCGGGCGAAACAACATTTGTCTTGTCAATTGACCTCGAAAAAGCGTTTGACACAGTGGACCTAAACGCCTTAAGAGACATTTTACTGTCTAGAACCAATAGGGCGCTGACCAATCGTATAGTCAAGGCGGCAATGAACGAACTTACGTGCATAAAATGGTACGGCCAACAAACTAGATGGGTTAAAAAAGGCAAAGGTGTCAAACAAGGATGCCCCCTGTCACCTAGGTTATTTACGATCCTAATGGACGACGTCTTTAAAACCCTGGAAGAAGAGCTTCCATGCGTCAAGCTCAACCAGGACGAAGAAATACGACTCCCGCTGATCCTAGCCTTCGCCGATGACGTAATCATCGTATCAAAAAATCTACAACAAATGAACGAAATATACTCCAAGGCCAAATCCCTATTTGCAACAGTAGGTCTCAAAGTAAATGACACAAAAACTAGGGTTTTAGTACGCGACCCAGTAAGAACCTATCAGGCAAACCATATGACACTCGATAATGTGACTGTAACACCTGTCAGGGAAACTAAATACCTAGGAACCTACATCACATCCAACTTATGCAGGAACAACACCGTGAACACAAGATGCAAACAGGGCATGCGTAACTCCAAAGCATTGACAAAGTTTATAAAAGAATCTCGGATGCAATGGCAGATTGTAAGATTGCTTTATAAAATGGTCATAGAGCCCACAATCACATATGGGCTCAAATGCGCAGCCCTAACCAAAGCCAACAGGTCAAAACTCAGAAGATATGAAAGAATAATACTGAGGGACATGATCAACAATTCCGGATCGTCCCCAAAACCCGGCAAGGTACATGACATACTGAAAGGCAAAACGATCACGAAAAAGATTAAGTGCCTTCGAATGTGTTACCTTGGACATATTCTAAGACGCCCAAAACCGCACCTTCTGGAAGCAGCACTCCGATACAAAGCAAAAAAACTTAAAGTTGGTAGACCTATCTATACGTGGGAGGACTCTTTATCTCATGATATGGACTACTACTCCAGGAACACATCTGACTGGCAGGACATGGCGAAAAACAAAGAAGACTTTATAAGAGCTGCCAGGGAGATCTATAAGATGGCAGAAACCGACAGCGAATCTGATGAGGAAACAGAACGACATACCAACAGGCAAGCACCAACCATACCCCAGAAAAGGCCGTCAGATGACACAAGAACACCCCCTTAGCGACATAGGATCTATTCGACCCACATTTAAGATCCACCTACTACTCCCGACGCGGTTATGATTACTCACAATAGGACCAACATTACACAGCGAACGTGTTAAGATAGCTCTTGCAAAGCCACACACTAACAAACCCCAAGATGGGTCAACTCAATAATCAACGAACACCAATTTTTACTAACGCTTATCCCTAGCCCTAATAACAACCTTCTCCAAATCGGCGTCTGGCTGCATAGCCGGTCGACTACCATCCCGGAGCGTTAGCACAAAACCACGCTCCAAAACCTCGTGCCCCCTGGTATGCCGGTTTGACCGGAGCAGGCTTGTCCTGGCTGGGTGTGGTACCTATGTTCATGTTCATGTTCATGTTGTTAATGATTATGTGTTAGGTGAATTTGTAATTTAAAATATACAAACGTGTAAAAGTTTCTTTTGTTATTTATTAATTTATTTGAAACTTTCGTGATTTCAAAAAATATGTATTAGGTATCTATTCACTATATCACTTTTTGGTCGGACGTAATAAAGTAGTATAATCATTTTAGGTAATATATACATCTCTATTCCCCTTGAACTATAATTTGTCGGTCTTCAAGTCGAGAGTAAACCGGTTCCTTCTAAGCAAACGCGCTAGATCGTAGATTATAACGTTGCTTAACATCAGGCAAGTTGTAGTCAAGCGTAAGCCTATATAATGTAAAAAAAAAATATCATTGCTATTACTCCTAGCTCTTAGCAACGATAGGTACTCATAAATTTAATTCATAATGAAAAAACATGTTCATAAATTAGTTTATATCAATCACATACCTAATTGAAGTCCCCAATTAAAATTATTATTTGTTTTTTATGTAATTTCATAAATATTATTGCAATATCTAATTTAGTGTCATTACATTACAATTATATCTCAAAATACATTTTATCTCTATCTAAATGTGTCGTGTGTAAAAAACAAAATAGATTTTGTAAGAGAAATTTATGCAAATGTTGTATTTTAAGTATCTTAGTAAAGTCATACAAGATTTTAATTTAATTCCAATCTTTATATTTTTTTTATATTTAGCTCAGGTCGTCACTATGCCTTGTTCATTAAATCATGACAGTTTTGACAGCTGTCATCTCTATACAATATACGTCAAATTCTCAGAAAATGTATGGATATGACAGATGTCAAAATTGGTGCTATAACGGACAAATCAAAACCCTTTATGTAGGTACCCGATAATTTTAACTTATTTTAGGTATACAACAAACAACATGTACCTAACTAAAAAAAATAAGCATAATTTTTAACTGACTTACGAACGAAAAAGAAGGTTCGTCAAGTCTACTAAAGTTTTTTTTTATATAATCTAAATCTTGTATGATTTTTAGGACACGTTAATTTGAATTTGCTATGCCCACCTATTGCCAATATTATATGTATTTGTTAATGAGTCAAGCAAGTCATATACAATACATATTAGATAGTAAAATTAAATAAATAAATGAATAGTAAAATTATTTATTATAGTGAAATAAATATGTGTCTATTGCATGAAATACCCAGTAAAAGTTGTTGATGTGATTTTTGAGATAATGTATATTATATTATAGCAGTCGGTGTTGTAGGTACTATGAAATTAATATTTAATGCAATTCTTATTGGATTTAAAATATACCATAAATTATATAGATTTTAGTACAGTTTAGGCAATTTTATTTATTGTATATTTGCTGTCGTGAGCTAAATGCCTTTTTTTCACTTCAATTATCTGTACTTTGAAATATCCCCATTTCTTTCTACAATGCTTGTAATCTACGAACAATTTATACCATAGATTTGTTATATAGAAAGAAACTATTTAAAATGACACGTTCAAATTGCTGGCTTTCCCATACACAACTCTCACACGTAGCTTGCTTGTGATTGGTTAGCATGGTTATGTTTTCCGTCGGAAATAGCCAAATGCTTGGGCGCAGTTGATCGCTAGAGAGTTAAGTTAAGCCCACCCGTAGACAAGAGACATATTTAAGTGTACGTGCTGACACTCGCTTATGGAATAGAAATACCAATGTATGGGAGTGACGCAATATTTCCCACTACGGAGCGCGGAGCGATGTCAATCCCATACATTGGTCTTTCTATTCCATAAGTATGCGTCAGTACGCTCACTAAAATACGCATCTCGTCTAAGTGGGCTGCTCACCAACTCAACTGGGGTAGCGGTAGACCATCTTGTAGAATTATTGTTTTACCTCAGGTATATTTCTATGATATTAATTATTCGTAGCGTGTAGTGCAAGTGTAGGGTGTTGCTATTATTTCAATGTAAACTACAGTCAGACATTTGATCTTGTCTTTATGATTATGACTTACTTTTTAGATACTATATAAAAGCCGGTAGATCAACCAGATCAAATGTTATGTTACCATTTCATAATTCGAGTACCTAAATTGATAAAAAATTCGTGGTTAACTTTAGCTGGCAAATACTTTTTCGGAAAACTCTAAAAGAAACCTATAAAAATTGCCTGATAAAAACGCAGTTGTCTTCAGATTTATTGTTTATATCCGTTATCTAGTACCCATGACATAAGCGTTTGCTTAGTATGAGGCTAGATGGCGCTGTGATCTGATGTCCCGGAGTATTTATTTTATTGAAGAAATGATTTTTGTGTAAGAAATTCGTTGTCAGAATATCCGAAATAGGTATTTTAATCTCTTCACTACTGTTTGTGCATTAGTTATTTTATAATGATATCATTGTATTCTAGTCATTTTAAGTTGCAATATCGATTGGTGTCTTAGAAATAAAAATGTTCCTCGAAAAATATGTTCTTTTAATATGGCTACCTTTATAATTAACTTAGGTGTTGCTGAGTTATTAGAACAAATATGATATTAATAACGGCGGCGCCACTAGCAGTAAAAGCGAAAAAAAAAATTTTGACTCGCACGAAACGCTTTGATTCTACCTTCATAGTAAGGACAGCGAGGCTTTGGAACTCTCTACCTGGAGCCCTGTTCCCAGAAAATTATAACCCAGGGGTCTTCAAATCTAGAGTAAATAGGTTTCTTCTAGGCAAGCGTGCTACATCTTAGACTATAGCGGTGCTTAACATCAGGCAGGCTATAGTCAAACGTAAGCCTATTTAATGTAAAAAAAAAATAAGACACGTAACTACTTACGTATAATTATCATAGATATAAATTGAATATGGAGTAGTTAGTCTATTCCAGAAAATAAATTATCTTATATCTTTTAGTTCACATTTAAAATTTAAACACTACACCTAAACTAAAACTTAGAAAGTGCATTATGTTTCAGTTAAAGTAATTTAACAGAGTAATTAGTCATTCGTTAGTTTTGAATTTTGAATAGTTCGGATATTGGGTACTTGTACTTAAAAACAAAACCAAAAGAGATTTTAAATCGTAACAAAATCCCGCTTACCTAAAAGCTTGACGGTTTGCACATCCACATTGTTGTCAATGTCACTTCATTTGAAAATTCAGTTTTGGCTTTTCGCGTATGTGATATTTGGCTCATAATGTATTTTTTGGAACGTGAATATGATGATACACTTACACCGGCTAACACCAGTAGGTATGCACTTACTTCATTTTTATCGCTGTTTTTACGTATGCGTGTATAACAAATAAACAATCAATAAATATGTTGTGTATTCATTATCTTTACTTACAGCAATATATCCATCTATCCAAACCAAACCAGTATCCTATCTTACCTAGATAGGTATTATTGAGCTTATATCTATTGATAAAAATGTACCTATTCGTTAAAATTATACCTATGCATTGTTTACAACAGTTTCGCACTTACATTTTATAGAAGTCATCAAGTTTTAACATAATTGTCTTGCGTAAATTGAAATAAAAACCATTATCTGGCATAAATATAATAAATCCTCAACTCTTTGTTGTCCAAAGAGTTTTTAATCGTACAAAATGCCTTTAGCTCCTATTCAATCAAAAGTATCGGTTGTAAGTCTAAAGTATGGCGAAAGTAATTCTGTATCAGATTTAAATCCAAGTTCCAAAGTTCTGGAAGCATCTCAAGTGGTTCCAGAAAGTTCCGAAGGAGTAAAGAAGGCAGAGGATACTCTCCTTCCAAATGAAAGTAAATGGTGGTGCTTGTGCTGCTACTGCCGAACTTACGGCGGAGGTGAGTATTTTAGAAAAAAAGATGTTTTGGAATAGCACACAAGTAAGCTTCAAGTAAGTAGGTACAGCCCCTTTCACGGAAGAGTTCCTTCAGGCGCCATTACCGAGTAATAATAACATCTATTGACTGTATAATGTTAGTTTCAATCTTTTTCGTGGGACCTATTTCGTGAAACGGCCTGTATAGTTTCCTATTAGACTTTATATCCTTCAAATTTTCTAAAGTCATAAATTTACTTGTGCCTATGTGTGTATGTGTTTGTGACTTTTCCCCGCTCAAACGATTGAACCAATTTGAATGAAATATGGCGTGAATGTAAATAAGACACTGGATAACACATAGACCCATTTCATGCCAACCCAATAACCAACCACCACTACCAACTACCTAAAGTACCTATAATTTTATAATAGTCCCCAATGAGCATTTTTCCAGTGAGTACAAAGTTTATTTTAGTAGGTAGCATTTGTACCTAACAGATGGCGCCTTCTTCCTAAAAATGTATTGCATGGAATAAGAAACTGATAACATTCTCTCTAATATCAGTTGTCCGGAGGTTTTACTTTACGTAACTTTACTAAGTAGGTAATATAAATTTTATATTGGTTTATTTTCTTGATCTCGTAAATTGAATGAAAGTGTTCTTGAATCTATAGATGGGGCTGAGACCAGCTACAACTACAGCTCTGGACCTTGTTAAGGTCACAGCTCACTTAAACACAGGAGGCGGCGGCAGCGGTGTACCCAAGTTCAAAATTATACTTACATAATTCCTAATTGATGGCAAAAGAAAATATTATATTAATCGCTAAAATTAATGGCTAAATGATGCAAACGCGATAAGTGACAACCGAAATGTGGCACAAACGTCAAGTCACTGTCATATGAAGAAAGATAAACAAAAGCCAGATTCCTCAGACTAAAGATCCTATTGTCTGTGCCAGATTCAGAGACAGAGAAATCAGCACAGCAGGTTTGAAATCATTTTGAAATATTGGAACTTTTGTTTTTATTACCATCGTCAAGAAATATTCGAAAAGAAATTATTAATTTTGATTTGTGACTGTAATTACTAGGTATGTTAAATTATTGGAATAGAATCATAGTGGTCTTCCCTTGTGTGATGTGATCAAAGGCTCAATTTAATGTAAAGAACAAGTTCTACAGTAAGTAGGTCACAGAATACATCTTAGGTACTGTAATACACTACTTACTGTATTATAGCAATGTATAAAAAACCTTTACATCAATAATATACATGATTGATGATTGGAAATAACTTTACTGTGAGTAACCACAGGTCAAAAATAGAGACGATATATGCACCCACGTTGTAAATTGGCATGCAATGCACACACATAATTTACCGTAATCTGCACCATTTAGAATAGAACAGGAAAATCCAAACAAGATTTGCCTTACATAGTTATGCGTTGCGCCGTAGTACCACAATCACGAATCTCGTAAAAACCTGATACTAAAAAGTTTTGTATCAAACAATCCTCAAAGTCAAGCTTCCAAATTTGAAAAATGGACCCTAATACCATCACTACACAACCAACTTCAATTAACCCTGAAAAATTGACAGAATCTACAAATATACCAATAAGAGATGGTGAAAATGGACACATGAAAGAAATTACTGCAGATTTTAATCCAGCTGAGTTATCAGAGGAGGAAGAAGAAGAAAAGAGGAGACGTAAGCGTGAAGAAGTCACTGATTGTTGTTGTGTTGGCCCTACTTACACTGATGATACAGATTGTTTGTGTATCTATGTTTTGTGTAATTGGATTTGTGATTGTTTCCGAGGCATCGGCCAATGTACGGAAAATTGTTTAGAAGGGTGTGCTAATTGCCTAAGTTCATGCTGCTCTGATGAAGGGAATTGCTGTGATTGTTGTGTGTGTGATCAAGACTGTAGTGATGGTTGCGCCTCTTGTTTTGAATCTTGTGGTTCTTGCTGTGAATGTAATGGATCTTGTCTGGAATGCTGTAGCGATTAAATTCAATTTTTGGCAGTATTCCGGAACACATTAACAATTATAGATAACATCTTACCATCAGGCAAACTGTGGTTAAATGAAAATCTGTATTACTTAAAAGAAATAGTAAAGATGTACATTATTGTGAACTATAAATCGTGCTGTTTGCTGCTCTTAATAATTATTACATAATGTTTTTTTAACATGTTAAATTGTATATCTACATAGTTTGTATACTCTTTTAATTATCCATTAGCAAATTTTGTATTCATGTACTCATTTATTTACAACTAATTTTGATTTTTTCTACAATATGTATGTATTCATTCATTATTTTGAATGTTGCATTGTGCCAATTTATTTATGAGTGTAAGCTTAGTTTTATGGATTGAGATATCATTAATTTTGTATGTGATAAGGATTTTATATTTTTATTAATAATTAATATGATAAGTACTAGTGTTTTTTGTAGTCACTTCCAGATTTACATCAAAAAGTTTGTCCTTTGGCAATTATTTTAGCATGTTTTACTTAAAAGATTTATGCATGCCATATTTAAATGTATCCAACTACAAAAGTGTTTATTGTTATTCCAATAGTTGTAAGATAAATAATGATTGATTTTAATAACTGAGCATCTCAGATAGTTTTAAAACTTATTTAATTTAGTTTAATGTTTCTTGACACTTATAAGGATTACCAATTTCTAATACAGCCTTTTAAGTGACCTTAGTTAAAACAAAATATAAAAGCACAACTTTATACTCAGTAGATAGAGAAAAAGTTCATAAAACATGATATCTAAACTAGTGCCACAAGCGCCTTATCATTGAAAGCAATCTCTTCCAGGCAACCTTTGGCTGGAGAGAAATAAGTATAAAAGAAAATGTAGAATCTTCTGTACAACAAAAAGTAATAGGAAATATAAATAAATGTTAATAACAATGAAAAATACAAATGTATTTTATATTTTTTATATAAAATACATAGGAATATACAATAGTAAGAAAAGATATACATCTGCCTATAACTAACTCAATTTATAATAGTATATAAGTAGATATTTTAAAATAATGTTATTCTGTAAGAAGTATGTAGCTTTTCTATGTCTTATTTTCATATGTCATGTTTATTTATTTTTGTATATCATGTTTATAACTATATAATGAAGTGATTCATATACTTAATACATATTAATAAATAGATTAATTACAAAAAACATAGGTTTGTATGTTATAAAATAATTATTTTTTTATTATGTGTTTACTATGTACCTAGTTAGGTAACTACTACTTATATTTTTTATATTTTTCTTTTTATAAGAAAAACTTTGTCAGGTATGTTTTGATACGGAAACTGTTTTCAATGTTAATTGATGAATTAAAGCAATCAATTATATTCATGCTATTTTTATTATTTATCCTCGTATCAATGGGTGCATTATAATATACGTTTTCATAGATAAGTGAATTAATTAAATGTTAAGTTACACAACAAATACCTAATTTCTAAAAATAATTTTAGTTATAAGTTATCAAATTGCTCAATAACGTTATTTCTAAATATATTTGGTTGTATCCATAGAGTAATATAATATACCAGGAAATTGTATCACATTTATAAACTTTACTAAAATAAGGTTACCTAATAATTGAAATCAAATAAAAATATGAAACGAACTAAAATAAATTAATAATTAAAACTAGCTAAATAGGTAGCATTAATTAGCTGGATTTTTATTTGACGTACCTATTTATTGGAAATCTAGAACACAAATAAAAGCTGTACAATGTGCGCACAACTTGAAAGGTTAAAATAAAGTAATTTGATTTGATCTACCTAAGAAATGAGTTCCTATCTAAACTTTGCAAAAGTATCTGAAACTATTATAATATACATACAGTCAAAACCTGATATAGCGACATTGAAGGGACCGTATAGTGTCTGACGACAAGTAGTTATATTATTGTATATAGGTATAGGTTGTGTGTGAACTTGTTTTCAAATGAAATATCAAAAAAAGAAATAAAAATGTTTATTAAGAAATAATTGGAGTAGTTACAAAATGTACTTAGCTGCCTACAATACCAGGTTATAAGACTACACTAGTTTTTAAAGTAAGTAATCAGTAATTTTAGCCTGCGCAGTCTCTAATATGCTTTGCATTTTACGTTTCATACTGCTCAAGGTAATGTTTGCAAAACTATTATAGCCCTAAGAGAATATTCCTTCAACGCTTAGTAATAGCATCTAAAATCGTTCGTTTTGTTTTGTTGGGCCAATAAACGGTTGGTCGTTATAGTCGATGAATATCGATAAAGTTTCGTCGTTGTAAACGATATGTCGCTGTATCCGATGTTGTTATAGGCGGTATGTTACCTACTGAATAGTTTACTAGAGATCCGGCCGGGACCTTACGGTCTAGTCGTAATGACCGATGGGTCGTTGTAAACGATGTCGTTATAATCGGTTTCGACTGTACATACTTCACTAATTTCTATAAATGTACTGATTCTAATTCTGAATAAAACATAAACGAAAAGTATCATAATGTTTAATTTTAAATATAATGAATGAATGAATATGAATCGGTTCTTATCGGGTAAGCACGCTCCATCTTAGGCCATAGCCTTACTTGCTATCAGGTAAACTATGGTCAAGTGCAAACCCGTTCAAGTTAAAAAAAAATATATAAACATGAACATATCTTTATTTTCCAAAATATACAGTTTTTACTACCCGCTGCACTAGGCGCGCCTGTGTCGCGGATACTGATTATTATCTTTAGTCACAATTTACAATGTATAAGTATTTATTTACTTTAATCTTTACAATAAAAAATTCTTACAGTTAAAAATTCACTAAGATAAAGTTGGCCGCAATGCATTGAGTAGATATAATCTAGTTTACTTATAGATATTGTCAGTAAATAGTAACTTTAGGTAGGAACCTATAAGTGTAAGTACTTTATAAGAGTCAAAAATATTCATAAGTACCTACTTAGGTACTCTTACCAGCTAGAAAAAACAATAAAAATTTCGAGGTCTGAGTCCTTACCTAATCCATTGAAAAATTGATTTGTAATTGAGGATTTGAAACACAAAAGCACGTGTTTATCAATATGTAAGTAATAATAATAATAATCATTTATTTACACTTAATAACTAGTTACAGATCTTAATGCTATGCAGGTACCTGCTTGAAGTAAGATACATATTTAACAAGATAATAATACTACATAGACAATAAGCACAGGGTGCACTACATTGCACACTAAGTCGAAACTTGTGTCGTGCAATGTAGGCTCTTTCCATTCAATCATAGATGGGTATGAAATAAAAACAACAAGTATTACCTATGTACTTGAGTAGGTATAGTTCTTAATAAATCATAATAAAAATACAAGTAACAGAAGTTATTATGCACAATTTCGTCAAAAACATATACCTACATACATAGTTTCGCTAAGATAATTATACAACATTATGATAATTCGTTTTATTATCGAAGACATCTCAAAACAAATACAAATAAAAGCACATCTGCACACAATTCATGACATTACATTAGGTACATCAAATTCTAAGATCTAGTGTAAACATATTATGTTCCTATAGCGTATTTTATTTTTGTTTTTTGTGGGTATACTACCTATCCTATGATAACGCGGTACGAGTATTGTGTGTACCTATTTAATGTGTTATTTATTTATTTATAACGGTACACATAACAGAATGAGTTCATATATAAGCCAAATACACATTGTTATGATTGGGGCCTGCATTTCAAAACTAAATAGTCCGGTAAACATGCGTGGTATTGCAAGTAAATGTTGCGCTCGCACCTTTTAAAATATATGAGGACACATACTAATAATAATGTAAAAGTAATTCATCCCGACACTGAAAGGAGCTGATTAACTCGTGGCGTGCGCCAGTCGCCGGTGCGGCGGCCGGCGACTGGCGCACGCCACGTACCTAAATAAAATGCTAATAGATGAATATCGTCTAAAATACGCTTTCAGTATTATATTTAAATATATATACTACTAGGTAATTACTTACGTTCTAAGTATGAGCACAGAATACATATTAAGTATAAGCATATGAGGTATATGGACTTTACTTAAACATGGTCACGTTAATTTTTTTATACAACAGACAGACAGTATTTCAGATGACCACAAACACATAAGGTCAGTTGGGGCAAGCGCGGCGTATAATTTCGATACCTAACTTTGCACTCGAATTACTTTGATTCATTAGAAATATGCAATCAATAAGTTTCAATATCATTAAGTATAATGATCAATATCTTAGATAAAATTGCTATTATAGCGCTCAGTTACAAGTTTAAGAGTATTTTGATATACTTTTACAACCTTGTCACTAGCCGCACTTACCCAACGAAGTGGGGCAAATGCGGCGCACGCAAATATTTTTCTTTATAAGACTCATAGACAGTATTTCAACGCAACATTCGATACAACATTATCATATTAACAAAAGGATATTAGACTCTATCTCGTTGTAATAAGATCCATTACAAAAAGCATGAAAATTATAAGCGGGGGCAAGTGCGGCATATTTCCTACGGGCAGTGGTGCTAAACATTTTTTCAGCTTGCAGCAGCTTGAAGGTTCCGATATATTTGACGAAAAAACTGACGCGCACTAATAATTTAATGTTAATATTATTATGAGCCTGTAGTGTCCCATTGTTGGGCGAAATTAATGTTATATTATAAAAAAAATAGGTCAATTTTATATTTTTAGATTGGGTCTGTCAACGTACCTACTCGGAAGTCCTGACCAAATTGAAATGTTTAATTTTTCGGAACCACTGCAGGAAATAGTGTCAAAATATTAAATTTAAGAGTGTGACGTTGATGTGACATTGTGAAATTATAAGAAAAGGGGTTTCGAAAAAGTTTAAAATATAAAACGTATATACAGAACACACAATTTATTTTCAAGCATAGAAAAAATACGTTAATTTCTTAATGTAAGGCAAAAAAACTAACTTAACAAAATATTAGGATTAAAAAATATTGCTTATCCTTATTACAATATCCTAGGTGAATAAAAATTTTGTATCAGTCTATGTACAACGTAAAAACGTACGACACAAAAAGATAATATCTTATGTCACAAAAATCTAACTTATGCATAATTATAGAACATGAACAGTCTTCTACATTATAAAGAGAGCTATTGCAATATTATCAGTATCTAAAATTGACTAGGTACATAACACAATTTAGTATCTTTGGCCATTTTTGTTATACTTATAATATTCTTGCTACTGCACATTAAATCCGTTAAATTGCATTTTAAATATTATATGACCACGTCTGGATATGTCTGGCTTAGGTAGTACTGAAACTAAATCTTCACTGTGCTTCAAATCACATATGTCATCAATGATTGGATACGCAAATATCGCATCTTTTTTTGCTTTGTGAATTTTTCTTGCGTATTTTATTGTTGGTATCCCATTAGTTATATTTTGGACATGTCCTACAAAATGTTTAACTGTTTTTTTAGATGCAAACTGTACTAAAACCCAGTCATTTATACAACACCTGACAGAAGAATCAGTACATTGCTGGGCCTGATTAATGTTTTCTTTGTCATCAAAGTCAGGAATTTCTAAATTTAAGTCATCATCTTGAAGTACTGAGTTACAAAAATCAGCAAAATTTTCATCATCGGACACATCATGAACGCTAAAATCACTGTCATCAGTTGATGATTCATATTCTTCTTTGATTTTTAGTTTCTTTGGTTTTTTAAGTCCTTTATTTTTGACAGTTTCCTTTGTACCTTTTGTCACCATATTTAAAGCGCTGTCTTGAAGATATGCAGCATTTTTCCTGAGACGTGAGTGGTCTTGTATTGTTTTTTTTAATTTAATCACTGGTTTATTAGTTATGTTTGTCATCATTTTTTTATGAATACTTCCCCGATATTTGCTCAAGTCTTCTATTTGAATGTTTGATGTTATAATAACTTTTTTTGGATTATTATTTTTTGTGTCCTGGTTTTCTGATTGAAGACTGGATTTACTGAAACCTTGACCGTTCATACTAGGAATGTCTGGAGTATCAGGTAAAGGGCCCTTATTTTTCTTCGTTATTGTAATTTTATCAGCAATAGTTTTCTTTTGTCTCGTTTTGAGATTGTCTTTTTTCTTATTATTTTCGTCTTCTTTTTGTTTCAGTTTCTTTACAACATCAGGATGAGTTATAACTTCTGCACCGTTAGCAATTTTTCGCTTTTTTGCAAAAGTTACTTTGCTCTCATGCTTTTTGATGGTATTTAGCAGCAATTGTTCGAAGGAAATTTCATTATTTTTCCGTCCAGATATCACAGTTTGAGGGCTTTGGGTCACCAATATATTTTCGCCATTTATTTTTTTCAAGCATATAGATAACAATGTCGATGGGCTTGAAACTGTGACTGATGCGTTAATTGCTGCAGCTTTTTTGTAATCTTTCCATTTTCTTAAAGTTATTTGGTCTAGTTTATCTTCTGATACCACTGTTCTATCCAGAGGAAATATTCCGCCTTTTCTGAACCCATTAATTATTATTTCTGGGTCTAAGCTACGCCACACTTCTCCAATAATAATGGAGAATTCTTTCTTTGATAGCTTTTGGCCGTAGTTACAACGCTGCCATTTCATCATTCTGTCATCCCATCTATCTTTGAATGGTTTAAATACTGACAAGTCCAGCGGTTGCAGTAAATGGCTTGTATGAGGAGGTAATTTGATGATTGTGACATTATTTTGTATTGCTGCCTCTATTACTGCCAACTGTATGTGCGTGCTATGTCCATCAAATATTAACAAAGTAGGCTCGTCGGTAGTACCCAGCATTGGTATAAAACTCTTTGTAAAATATTCAGCGAAAGCCTTGCTTTCTATCCACCCATTTTCTGTAGCTGTGTACAGAGTTCCTTCGTATGCATCAGGCGAAGTCCACTCGCTCCATACATTTTTGCCCTTATATATAATGAAAGGTGGTCCTTTACCACCAGCAGCGTTGCTGGCAAAGAGCACTGTCGTGTTGTCTTTTCCTGTGGCAGCTGTTGTTCTAGTTGACTCAAATCCTTTTTTACCAACGATCTTTGTTTTTTTGGGGTCGTTGCAGTAACTAGTCTCATCGATGTTCCATATTCTATGAGGTTTATTTTGCAGTTGCAGTTTTTGTATAGTATCTTCAAGAATTTGAAAATACTCATCCAACACAAATGGGTCTGCAGCTTGTTTTCTGGCATACTCTACAGCTTGCGGTTTTTTAATAGATAAATTGTTTCTTTTCACAAAACCAGAAAACCAGTCGTAACCGGGGACTTCATCTTTAAATGGAGATTGCAAATGGTTTTTGTTGACATATTCAGCTACAAGCTCTACCACTTCTTTTCTAGTCAGTCCAAATCCATTTTTTTCCATGGTGGAAATGAGAATGGCTAGTTTTTCTTCCGTATCAGCGTTTAAAGCTGTTGGTCTTCCAAAGTTATTAGATTTTTGCCCTCGTCTACCAGTCATGTGATCAAATAACGTTGCTCTTGGAATCTCATATTTTTTACTGGCTGCGTAAAAAGTGAGACTTCCATTTCTAATATCTGTCAAAGCTATTTGCAATATTTCGGGAGTCCAGTTTGGCCCATTTGTTTTTTTTACATAATTTCGCACCATGGTCTGAAAAAAAAACGTATTAATTTTTTATCTTAATTGCTTTCTACTTAATAAGTTAGTCAAAGCTTTCGTTTTTACAGGTTTTTTTGTCGTTAGCAATATTTTATTTTATATTATTTTTTATAAGGGACTCATTTCATATGATTTGAGGAAATGAACCGAAAATGTTGTGCCCAATAGAAGGGTTGATAACCTCTGATTTGGGGCAAGTGCGCCATAGCGTCGCACTTGCCCCAAACGATGTAGCCGCACTTTCCCAAACAACACAATTTGAGGTTAGTATTTTGACTCCTAAATTTTATCACAAATTTTACGAACAAATTGAAATAACTACGCGATAAATATGCTTTAGGTATATAACAATTACTTACGCTTGTCAGATCAGCTTTTGTCTCGTTAGTAACCAAAAATTTTATCACAATAATGTACACACGTGAACTCCGTATCGTAGTGAAATGCTACTGACAAATAAAAATGGCGTCAAATCAGTTTGTTGGCGAGTAGCACCACCAAACTTTCTTCTCAGAACTAATTTAATTTATTTCGTCGACACTAGGCGGTGCTTTTATTAATATCTGTGTTAGTTATCGAATATTGAATGCCAGCCGCACTTACCTCAATGCCGCGCTTGCCCCAACTGACCTTAACAAATCCATCATGATTAAGAAATACTAACTAAGTAAATTAAAGGCACCTTATATTTTAGTTACATTTATTTTTACACTAAAATTTTTACTTTTAGGTAATTTGACAATTAGGCCATCTGAAGCGATATATATCCGTACAAGTGATAGTAATATACCTTCTCCTACTTGCTACACCCCAATACCCGGGCACATGTTTTTTTTTTTGGAAAATTGTTTGTGTTCAAATATGCATAAATAAACAGGTGGACACTGTAGCATAAGGTGGAGCATCTCTGTACTATTTTGTCACTAGCTCCCAAACGAGACTTCCTGAATACTCCAACTATTTATTTATTTATTACTTGCAACACATTTAAACTAATTTAGGGGCTAAATATGTCTAAACCTGTGCCCTATTCAGGGCGCCGGCGCCGTGAGACTGACCGGAATTGGAAGGACTCTCATTTTCCCCCGAGTTTTGATAGCTATAATCTTCTCTTCTTATTGAGTTACCAGGAATAAGGCCATTATCAGATCTTCTGCTGCACCAGGGGTCTTCTTGGCAACCTTGAAAGCAGTCGTCTATATATTGATCACCTTCTTCAGAACACTTTCCAAAGATATAGCACAGACAGCATCCTGAGAAATCCCTTTCTGGGTTGTATATTTTCGGAATGATGTGCTGTTTTTCTGGTTCCGTTTTTTCTTTTTGTTTCTTCGGTTGCGTTGTTATCGGTTCAGACATTGTTTCATATGTTTTTGTTTATTAATAATTAATATTCTATTGTTGTACGAATTTGCAACGAACTAAACTCAGATTAAGACTTTATAGAAATTTATTAAATATAATTTGTTATTTTTAAAATAATGTATAAACATTTGCCACGAACGTTACGGTGATGTCACTTGCGAAGCTTAGGTTTACTAATATGTTAAAAGCTAGGCAATCTAGAATCAAAACATGACGATAAATATGAGAACCGGATTCCCTAAAAAAACTTCCCAATGCATCTATTTTAAGATTCATTAAACTTGTTTTCGATTCTGTTCAAGATCTTTTGAACTTCAAAGTCATATCAACATTTATTTATCCATACTTGCACACACACACATACAATTTTACAAAAACATACATTAACATAGTACTTACTTACTTACATACATTTTACTTACAAATTTTGTGTGAGTAGGTAGATATATTCCTATCACTAAACACAAAAAAATATCTCACAAGAACTGTAAGAACACGTCATGCTCAGAATCAGTCAAAAATCTGATGATCACATCTTAGATAAGTTTAGTACCTACTTACTTAAAAATACTAAAATTTTCGCATTATGAATATGCCTGGAAGAAATCGCTGCTAGCGATAAGGCCGTCAGTTGTGGCTCTATTTTGAAGTCTTTTGTGTTTCTGTTTGTTTTTTGTGTGTGTTACAAAAAAGAGTTTTATTTATCTAAATATCCAAATTCTAAAAAGTTCAGACCAGGAGTTCACTTTGAAGGCACATAGGTACCACATAGCATAGTACGTATCATCTTCGTGTTTTTTTGTTTGTTCGTCTATCAATCCACCAACATGTAGAAGTCGGAGATGTTGTTCAATCTCCTTCCTGAAGTTGTTAATCATCATCATCATCATCATTCCCCTAGCTGTAATCTGCTCCACCGCCGTAGTCGCCACCACCAGTGTCACCACCGCCGTAGTCCCCACCACCCGTATCACCATCCTCGTAGCCCCACCCTTCATCATTCCCAACTCTAGCCAGCGCCCCTGTCATGTAATCATCATCACAACAAGACGATGCTCTATCTACTGGACCGCTTTGTAAACACAGCTCGCAAAACACTTCACAACATTCAACGAACGACGAGCAAATTTCACCCAAGAAGTCCACAAATCCGCAGCAGAGTTTCTCGCAGTTATTTTGTTCTGGTTCTGGATGGTCTTGATCCTCTTCTGTTCCTTCTTTTGTCGGTTGACTTATAATTGGCGCGTTTTGCGTGTAAAAATTGTTGATTGGTTTGGACATCTTTGATTATCTGTAGCTGTTTTTTCTTCAATTCATTAGTTGAGTTGGTAGAGGCACGCAATATTGAGTATCATGAAATAATATCTCAATTATGACAGCTCATGTAATTGTGTGGATAATCTATTTCAATTAACTGAATTCGTGTGATAAATATGAATCCATTTTACATTTGGTTGTTCCGTACCTAAGTTTCGCACATATAGGTAGGTCCCTATTTTTATTTATACACACGCAAAGTTATATAAGTAACAATATAGGATGCACACAGAGATATTCGCACAAGTCTTGTTTCTTCAATCACATTAGTCAAATCACTAGGAACCGTAGGATGCACACGTCCATATCTTTACAAAATCAACAGCTCACATTCCTTGAGACTTGAGAGTTAATACACAAATAACTTGTTTTATACACTCTTGTAAATACAGCAAGTTTTAGACAAAAACACCGCACTTTCCGAATGTAAAGGACTGTCAATTTGTTTACACCAACAAAGTTCGTAAATCGTAATAATTGGCAGCTGAATTCCGGCGTCTAATTTAGACTAATTCACCCTTCGATCAAATATAACCTAGATCACGCGAAAGCGCGCTAAAAGTGACCAAACTAAACAGTGCTTAAATTCACACTGAGCACTGTTTTGCCGTCAGTGACGCGCCGACCGTCATGTGAAACAATGCCGAAGTGTGCTGTAAAAAGTTGCAAAAATAACACGCTTACAAAGAGAAAACACCATGGGATTTCGTATTTTCGATAAGTTTTATACTTTTTACAAATACTTACAGTGATTAATATTCGAAATAGTCCAGTTATCATCTCCAAATTAGTATTTCTAGAATTTAAATCCTTTTGTATTTGCTTCGCAGTTGTCTCTTTCGCACGCATAATAGATTTAACACGCGAGACAAGAACAAATTAGGCCTGATTTAGAACAAGTCTAATGGAGTCGCCGCATTCTTTTATTTTTCTTAGACTGTAAAATGGATGTAGTTTAAATATATATTAATAGTTTAAATATATAAAACATATTTAATATATTTAATTTATTGTGTTAAAATAACATATAACATGCAAGATTAGAGTGATACTGTTTTAATAAAATAATACTGTAATAAAATTTATTTTATAGTATTATAAGAAAAATAAATTGTTTGTAGTACCTATACTTGCAGCACTCTGCAGTTTCACCCGCGTTAATCCGGGATATAAAGTAGTAAATGTAATATAATTCGGAAAACAAAACATTAATTCTTTCCTCCTTATTATTTTTTTTTAAAGTGCGTGTCTTTGGAATGTCCACCATAAACCGGTGATATTAGTGTAGAAGTGTAAAAGAATACCGAACATCATAGGGGAGTTCAAGGCTCAGAGACTTCGCTGGATGGGCCATCTAGAAAGAATGGGGGAAGATCGTCATGCCAAAAAAGCGTATCTTGGAATCCCAAGTGGTCGACGCCCTATCGGTCGACCCAGATACCGCTGGAGAGACGCCGTGGAAGCTGACTTGCAGGAACTTGGAGTTGCAGACTGGCAAGTGGCAGCCCAAGACCGGCGAAGGTGGCATTCTCTTGTGCTGGAGGTCAAGACCCACTTCGGGTCGCTGCGCCATAGGAGTAAGTAAGTAAGTAAGTAAAAGAATTATCCACCTTTTTATTAACAAAGCGACTCTATGAATTCTATGTTCTATTATATCATGGTAAGTTAAATACCGTCACACGGCCTTACGACGGTTAGAATTTAAGCGTTATCGATGGCGATAACGCTTAATTTCAACCGTATTGCTATAGAGCAATACGGTTGAATTTTCTAACGCTCACTGCGTATGGTCATAAAATTGTCATATTTTGTATTTCTGTGTATATCGTAATCTATACAGTATATAGTAAACTCGTGCCACTTTTTTGAGCCGTGTTTGTAAGCAATGCTGAATCTAGTGCATTATTGATCGAAGAATTCACCCGACATAAAGCTAGTAGGTACGCACACAAACGACACGTTTTTGTCGCCAAGGCCAAATACAGCTACGTATGTATGCTGTATGTTTACCTTTAGATAGCAAAAATACCTACTTTATGTGCCTACTCAATTGCCATGTTCGTCGAATCGAAACCATATCAGCAGTCTGGGAGTGCCCTATATCTCCTCTCTTTAGGAAAAAATATATTAACTACTAGCAATTTATTTTCCTCTGAAAAACCCGAATAGACCGGTTCTAGAAGCAGTTATTATTATTCAAGTTAACTTATGTATGTGTGTGTTAATATATTTTGGTCCTATCATTAAATGTGTGACATAAATGTGTATTCGTATATAATACAGAGTTATTTGGTAACTATCGTATCAGTCTAAAGAAACAACTTTTGTTCAAAAAAATTGTTGGTTCACCATACATTCTGTTAGAGGGCGTTGAACTTTTTGCATGGAACAGCTTATTTTTTCTCGCGAATTTCCAAAAGTTGTTACTAATAATCGAGACTAAAATGTGTGTGATTTCAGTGAACCTAAGTACCTAACTTGGTAAATAAATCTATCCCACGTAACAAAAAAGTATAGAGGTAGGTAATACAAACACACCCAACTATAAAGATATTAGTTTCATTTATAAAATATGTTGGTAATACATACATCGTCTAACAAAAAATAAACTTAGTATATCTATTGATTAATTTTATTAACAGTCTATATAACTATGTAAGTATATAGAATCATAATACAAATTTATCGAAACAATATTGGCGCTCATGAAAATCAAAATGCTACTGGCAAAAAAATTTAATGAGCGATTTTCCAAAATGGTTACAAATGTTGCTAAGAGATGGCGCCACCCAAGCGCGCTGGATTTTGGCCCCTCTTAATAATCACGAGGTATTAATAAATATCTTAATTAATTTGGTACTGAAAAATCGCTAATTCTACAACTATTTAATCTGCACATGTAGTTAATCCTGACTTTTTTGATACCTATTTGTCTTTTTAATCACAGCCTCCCCCGCCTCCATCGCCACCACCACTGTCACATCCACCCCCACTGTCAAACCCACCGCCATCGTAGCCCGAACTGTGATGACCTGTATCACAGTGACTCGATGTGTGATGACTAGTATCATGGTGACTCGATGTGTGATGACCAGTATCATGGTGACTCGATGTGTGATGACCAGTATCAAGGTGACTCGTAGTGTGATGAACATCATCACTAAAATTGGTCGTACCACTCGTCCAATTATCATTTGTGTTGGTATAATATATGCTTCTCGTGTTATGGCGACGTGTCTGTCCATTATCATCAAAGCAATCACAGCACAAGCAACTTCCGATGCAACCGCAACAGGAACTCCAGAAGTTTCCACAGTTCTCAATGAAATTGGTGCATATTCTTTCACACAAGTTCATGTTTGGTTCGGCGGGAGTTTGTGTAGAGGATAAATTGTTTAAATATTCTCTTCTGGATGGTTGATTGGTTATTGGTTTTGCCATTTTGTCTTCTTTTTAGAAGATTATCTCTCTCTCTCTATAGTCGGTCCGTGATGATGAGTATCGTGGTCACTGGAACTCCTGAAGCGACGGATCTGTCTCTATCCGGAATTGCCCACACAACTTCGTAAAACTTGGATTGGAAAGTGTTTTTTACTTGATAAGATCACCAAAACAAAATAAATAATATAATAAACTGCTGATATTCTTAAATGATACAGAGACAAAAATCAGAGTCTCTGCGGTCTTCACAAAGTTTATACAGATCAAACTTTATTATTTTCAATCCAATCGAACGCCATTCAACAAATCACTAAGAAAACACGACTGCCTTGATATTTATAGTTCCACTTGAATATTTAATTTAGAAAATGGCCGGGAAAACACGTCTGGCTGCACAAAATCCCAAGATCACAATTCACGAAGCAACCTGTTGCTCAAAACAAGGAAAACTTTGTAGTTAATAACGTACTTAATAACTAGTAACATGTGAACATACTTTTGCAACAGTTCACGGTAAAAATACCACATTGACTGCTTCTAAGTGTGGGCAGAGGCACAGAATACAGAATTATTAATAATAATAATAATAATTTATTTTGAGTCAAACACTTATGAACTATAACAATATGTTCACTGCACTCCACACTAGGATAACCTGTGTTGTGGAGGGCAGGCTATGTTATTTATAAATAAATGTACAGTTTACAAAAATACATAGGAAATTCAGGTTCCACTCCGGTAGTGATGATTTTTGCTCATTTTCCAATGAAAAGTTTAAATTAAAAACACTTAAGCACTTGATAAATAACTTAAATATTCATTATATGCCAAGCCAAAATATTCAGGAACAGTAGAAACTTCTATGTGTGTAGGTAATGTTAAACATTGTCAATCTCAGATATGAATAGGGTAAGAGTTGCTTGATTTTAAAATTCCATGGTTGTTTGAATTTCTACAATACACTGGTATCAGGCAAGGAATGGCCTTTTAAAATACATTTTGCAAAAGTATTTTCTAGTTTTAGTTATATTCCTTAATTTAAAATCAGTACATTTATAAAGTACACAAGAGATATAATTCTGTATCTAAATTGTGACAAGTTTTCCCGTAGTATAAAAGAGTGCCATGAAAGAACGAGATAGCTATAAGACAGATTTGTTTAATTCATAGGCTTCAAAAATTCTGTTAAGATGTATGACGTGAACATATGTACATAAGGCTCGCTTGCACAATGACTTTTAAACACATTTATATTATTTACACTAAATACGCTTATGAATCTTTGTGCTAATATTTTTCATTGTTAGTTTGTATTGTAGTCTCTAAGTCGAATATACATAAGGCTCGCTTGCACAATGGCTTTTCAACGTATTTATATAATATTTTAGATTGTTGGTCGCTAAATGAGCTTTTGAATCGTTGTACCTTTTAAAATACATACTTACCTACTACGGAAAAACATAGGTAGGTAGGTAGGTACTACCTATTGGTTTAAAGTTTTGACAGTAGGTTTGAATTTGAATTTAGGTTTTTAGTAGACACGTTTAGTTTAGCTTAGTCAGTCTAAATGCATATTTGTGCAATAAACCACATTACCTAGATAATATTGGTACCTACACTAAGAATGCAGTCCTTGTTATCCTCAAGTTGATTCTATGCGTCAATGCATTCGTGAATCATATATGCACTCATGTAGGTACTTCCCTATACCTATCAGCTGGTAGTTAGGTAGATGCGTAGTTTTGTCATCATTGAGTTCTATGTACCTATTATCTATGACGATAATTAACGCAGACAAAGATGAAACGCTATTACCGTCACGGTAAATAGAACTCAAGGCACTTGAAGACCCCTGGAAAATGAAGGTATTTATACTATATATATTTTTTAATAAGTTTGTTTGAAAATAGCCAGTTATAGTGTCAGAATTTTCAATCAACCTAAGTGGGCCTTTGTCATTTTGATACTAGGTACCTACTAAATTTACAGATAAACATTTTTATTCAATAATTTGTTAGAATTACATGTCACTACATTTCAATTTGTCTTTATTCAAAATAATAAAGACCAAAGAATACTATTACCCTTTTTAAAAAAAGGGTATAAAGATATGATAAAGACACGTAAAATCGTACTACCAAACCAACGTTTTTTTTATTAAACCGGTTTCGTTCATTATATTCGGTAAGTATCATAGTTTAGTTTAACTAATAATGTCGTTCATTGATGAATCTCTTTTATTTTTTAAAGGTTCATTTTCAGAATTTGTTTAAGGCTGTATTGTGCCACGCTTGCGTAGTCCGCATTACGGAGGGTCGTAATCCCCTCATCGGATCTTAGTTTCTCCTTTACGCTGCTCTACCATCTCCCGTCTCACTTACAATATTGTAGGTCCCGGCTGTTTGTCTAGTACGGCAGTCGTTAAGCCATGTCAGAGGCCCTTAGGGCGGCTTGATAAACTCTCGACACCAGAGTCGGCCACTCTCATTCGATAAGAAAAAGTTTACAATAAGGAAAGATGTTTGTAAATAAGTAAAACAGTGTAGGGGGGTCTGTTTCCACACGCCAAACCAGTTTAAGTACCTACTAACCTTCGGAAGGTACTTGTAATTGTACTTGTTCGTACCGCAAGGTTGTGGAACTCCCTGCCTGACTCTCTGTTCCCCACGCAATATAATCCAGCGATCTTCAAAGCGAGAGTGAATCGGTTCTTATCGGGTAAGCACGCTCCATCTTAGGCCATAGCCTTTGCTTGCTATCAAGTAAACTATGGCCAAGTGCAAACCCGTTATAGTTAAAAAAAAAGGTTAACAGTTTAGTTTTATTAACCAAAACAGGTTTGCTCTTGGCCATAGTTTGCACGATGGTAAGCAAAAGCTATGGCCTAGATGACCCGTGCGTGTGTGGTAGTTACCTCATATACTTACACGAGTATATTTTATATCGTATGTCTACTACGAAATAACTGCAAATAAATAATACCACTTGTAGAACTTATTCTATTTATTTGTTTGTTATAACGAAAATAAAAAGTAATCCATAATAGAATCTTCTGTATCACTCTAATTGTGGCAACATGCGATATTAACATATCGTCCAGAAAAAGTATTAAGAAATTAGTTCATACATACACTTTATTTTAAATCCACTGCTGGTTTTTATCCCGGATGTAGGTACTTATATATATTTTCAGGACATACCACACAGCGCCATCTAGCCCCATACTAAGCTTACGCTTGTATCATGGGTGGCTATAACGGATATAATACATATTATATACTTTTATTTTGTAAATATTTGTATATGTTACGGTAAATGTGGATAATGCGGTAATTATGTATAATTACCGGTAATTATACATAATTACCGTTAATTATGCATAATAACCAGTGCTCTCGGTAAAAGTGGTAAAAACTTTGGAATTAATCACATTTACCGGTAATTATATAAAATTACCATACCTCTTTGGTTAATGTAGTGAATAATGAAATCAAACATCAGAATCAAAATGTTTATTAGAATATAAGTATAAATAAAATAAATATAGCGCACGAGTAGAGGTTCGGCAAGGAGGCATCGTTATACATTTGAGGTTCCAAAAACTCCCCCTGAATTATAATTTGTCGGTCTTCAAGTCGAGAGTAAACCGGTTTCTTCTAGGCAAGCGCGCTAGATCGTAGATTATAACGTTGCTTAACATCAGGCAAGTTGTAGTCAAGCGTGAGCCTATTTAGGCAGATACCGAATGATGGCGGCACTTTAAAGCTAGTACAAAAATTTCACCAAAGGGGTATGGTAATTATACATAATTACCGGTAAATGTGGATAATTACTACATTTACCGTGTGCGTTGGTAATTATGTATAATTACCGATTACTTACATTTACCGTAACATATATATAGGTAAAGCAGAGGGTCGCTGCTAGTTCAATAATATACAACAAATTACAAGCTTACAATACTTTATTCTTTTAATTATCTGAAACTAAATATTGCCCGAAGTATTTACAAAGGCACTCCTTAAAATTAAACTAAACATTAATTAAACGTAACAAATACTTGAAATATTAAATTTTAAGTTTTCTAATACAAATCACATGTTAAATAAAAGTTTTCTTAACAGCAGATTAATATTTTTTTCTCCCTTTAACTAGATTTTTAAACTATCAACGTTAGAAAAAAGGATCAAGATTAATTTACTCATTAACTGTTAATTCAGATTTTTAAGTAAGTCTGTCAATCAAGTTATTCTAACTGAAAATTAAATTAAACTAATTTGACTTGTCTGAAACTAAACTATTTTTTTGTCTGTCTGTATTCGAGAAAGAGATGAAAAAGATGTTTAGAAACATATAAAATAGTTTTCTTATCCTTGGATTATAGAATGATTATTTGTTTATTTTTTTAATAACATCAACTGCTTATATGAATATTTTAGTTCTGATTTTATCCGTGCGTAATATATCTTGCGCAGGGGCAAGTGTTAAATAATAAATTAATGTGTGCGCAAAACTTGAACTTATACATTATACGAGTATGTTATGTATTTTACAATTATTTATGTTTATCAAAAATAGCGCCTTTTAACAATTAGATTACAAACATACAAAAAAGAAAGAGATACATTTTAAATGAAGTAGGAAATTAGAAATAATGTTCATCGAACTAGCTTTTCATACAATTTTATTATTATCTAAATAGAAAATAGGAGAAATAAATAAAATGCATTAAATGCGAAATCTTAATATCTAACCTACGAATTATTGATACTATAGAAATGTAACTGAGAGATGCGAGTGTGGCTCAGCGGTACCAGTGTCTGCTTTTCATCCAGACGCACCCTGGTTCGAATCCGGACCTACACCAATGACTTGTATTTTCAAGTTATGTGTGGATTTGCACTCGCTTAACGGTGAAGGAAAACATCGTGAGGAAACCGACATGTTTGAGGACCACAATATCCGAGGACATGACCGAGGACGTGTCTTCGGTGGAAGGACCTGAGCGCCCACCGCGATGTATCTGCCCAAGAGAACTCTCCTAACGAATTAATTCTGCGGGGAGTCACAACCCTCAGTCATGAGGGAATACGACTCACACAGAGGACTGAGAAAAAAAATACACAAGATTATCAACCGCTGCCACCGCGGTTTAGTTGGTGAGCGAGTCTTAACGCCCAATCAGCTTTGGCTATTTCCATCATCGTAACCAATTACAAGCAAGCTTAGTTTAAGAGTGGTGTGTGAGAGACAGATTTAATTGTTCAAATCCCATCTCACATAAGATATTCTTTGATAATCTGTATTTTGTACATTTCTCCATTCTCGCACCTTGTGGGATGCCCTTTCACTCCGCGGTCATGTAGCGATTACTTCGTGACATTGTACTCTTGCATCTCTCTAAAATATAGATAAAATTCTTTCTGTGCATTTTATTCCACGCTCGAAAAGAAATGGGGAAGCATTTTCGACACGACATTTGTAAGGAGTTACAGTTCTATACTACCAACTATTCGCAGTATCTAACACTTATTTTACCTTTCGACACTGGTGTCATGAGAAATCAGACTTTTAATTGGATTGACCAAAAATCATAGACCAACTTAAGCGGAGTCGGTTAATAATATGACAAGATTTTTTTAATGAAAAACAATCGTTCAGTCGAAATGAGAATCTCAACCTTTTCTGAAGTCGGTTAAAAAGTTTGGATTATTTTTAGTAAAAGCAATAGTTTTCTTTACATATTTATTTTGAAGCACTGAAATGGTTTACAATAACTTTTTTCTAGTATTATTTAAATACAGTCTAATACGTGTAACGTATTGGTAATTATTTATGTTTCTTTAGCACCAAAGCACTATCATTATACGCCATTCAGTTTTCCTTCATTTAAATATCATACCATTATAAAAAAGCGAAAGTATTTGTTGATCTTCTTTCAAGCCGCAACGAGCGACGGGTCATAATATTTTTTGGCAAGGTTGTAGTAAAGTCCTGATAATGATGCCTTTCATTTTTCACCAGTTCAATTATATTTCCCTTTTATCCTATTTCGATTCCCACCCATCCTAATATGTTCCCCACTTGTGCTATTATTTATATTTCTCATCAGTCCTACATTTCCCGATCGTCCTATTTAAATTCCAACTCATCCTATAAGTCCCGCCGTCATTCCTGGTTGGAAGGAGAGCTGTCGTCTGCTTTTCTCTTGCAAGCGGCCTGGAAGCACATAAAACAGAAAATAATTAATTGTCATTATATCATCCATATAGTATTATGTATTATATTGTTTATTATTATTTATTAGTGTATTATCTGAGTTTGTATTGTGTTCTTTCACTTATTTATTTATGTTACGTATTCTTGTACACCGCCTATTTATAATTCTAAATCCTGTCCATCCAAAGGTTGCCTGGAAGAAATCGCCTAAGGCGATAAGGCCGCCCAGTGGGCATTAAAATAGTTTCTAAATTTCTTTCATCATGTAATTTTTGGTGTGCATTAAATAAATATCTTATATTATCTTATTATATTGAATAGTGAACGCCTGCGACTTCGCTCGCGTTGTCTCGGGATAAAAACTAATAAAAAGTAAATACAGCGCCATCTAGTTCATACGTCGACAAACACAAATCTTTAAAACGGCTGTAGGCAGCGGTAACGATGACCACTTGGTTTAGAATGAACACAACTTTTTCATTTACGAACTGATTAAAATTAAGTAAAACACTACATGTTAGTTAAAAATGCACCACCATGTTAGTGAAAACCGATTCAGCCGCTAGTAAGTTTTTTTTTTACATTATATAGGCTCACGCTTGACTACAACTTGCCTGAAAATATAAATATGACAATTTCTAGTGTTACCTGCTTCTTGTCAGGTCGGTACTTCTCCCACTTCTTGTGGTTGAGAGTGTCGAAGTCTGCGCAGGACTGCGCTATGTCCCGCAGGTACGTGGACAGGTGAAGCAACTCGCGGTCGCGCTCTCTGGAATTGATAGGGAAAGTGGTATTAGTTTGTTGATGTTCGTCAAGAAAAATAAGGAATTATGTTTAGATGATTCCAGGTCACTGAGCTGGGATCATACAGAGACACAATCTCAAAATAAAAGTCTCAGAAAAGTGTCCCAACGCTAACATCGTCGGCGAGAAAAGACTGCTTGTCTCTTTCGCTCTTACATATTTTAAGAACGTGCAAAAGAGATAGGAAATCCAGAAGTCTTCTCAACGAGTAGCGTGGGCAGTGTTTTGGCTCGGACATTTTTCGAGCGTTTGTGACTGTGTAATCCTAGCTAAATGTTCTAGGTCCATGAACTTAGTATAGCAAGCAGAATAATATATACCAGGTAGGCCACCATACATCATTTTAATACAAACTGTTGCGTCGTAAGGCCCACTTGCACATTAACTATGTATATGTTCGGATACATACAAGTTGATATATAATACATAACAGAATCGTCCTTAGTTTTTGAGTATTACTATACAATATACATACAAGTTTGTATGAAAATACAGCTAGCTAAATTATTAATAATGTCCCGAAATACATTCTCTAGTTGTTTCTATGTATAATAAATAAATATTGGGAGACATTTTTTTTACATGCCACACAACGCCATGGGAAGTATTTATTTATTATTAACAGAATAAGGAGTTGGACAGAAACTTAGAGTAACTCGCGCTCTGGATCGTTTCTGGTGCAACTGCTATCTATTGCCATCCAGCGCGGAAACGCAGCGAGCTTGATGGGCACATTTGCACCGCGAACGATTAGGGGCGGGCTATTTAGCTAACTTGACATTTGATTTCGTTTTATTCAATAATGTATCAATTGTGTGACATTTATATTATTATAGTATTTTTTTTTTTAAACAATACATTTTTATTCAAAACAACTTACAAAACACATAGAGAAATAATCGTAACTAATTAAAAACTAAACCTTATAATAAACATAAAAATACTATAAATTAACAACTATATAAACTAGAATATATACAACCTTACAAATAATATACTAAACTTAAATCGGAATAGTATTAATTGATTTAGTTTTTTTGTACAGTATAATATTCATGGAAATAAATTGAAACATACAAATAAAAGAATAATATAGGTATAAAAATTATCTAGCACCAATCACACAAGTGTTTGCTTATAATGCGCTCGACGACGCTTTGTGAAATGTACGGTAATTTATCAGCTAGCATTTATATAAAGGTATATGAAAGCTCACCTGTTCAAATGCGCTTGTCTGAAAGGTCGTATTTTGAGTCCACTTTTGGGGTTCATAATAAAATTCCTTCTGACGTCGTCAAACATTATCGTGTTCTTGGAGGAATACTGCGGGAACTTGCCCCAAATCACGCCTAGAGGTTTCACCTGGAAAATCCACAATCAAATGTACTTTAATGTAAACCAAAATAAAGAATACAATTCACATAAAATTGTAGAAGGTAACCAGGGACATTGGACGACCGTATCACTAAAGAATAAATGAAATTGATATTCAATTTCATTGACATTTAATTGTATGAAATTACATATTATAATTTTTATTGTAAAGGCAGAAGAATTTTATGTTAGATTAGTGATCATATTCAGATAAAAAAGTGTATGTGGCTACTTTTGGTCGGGTAAAATTATACTTGTTATACATATGAAGATGCAGTAATAGTTGTGGTATAATTTGCTAAGTATTTTTTTTTATATTTTCACATATACATCCCATAAATAATATGACATAGGCAAAAATGCAGTAGAATTGCAGAGGCCTAAGACCCGCACGACGCTTCTACCTTTATTGTTCGTACCGCAAAGTTGCGGAACTCCCTGCCTGACTCCCTGTTCCCCACACACTATAATCCAGCGATCTTCAAAGCGAGAGTGAATCGGTTCATATGGGGTAAGCACGCTCCATCTTAGGTCTTAGCTTACTATTAGGCAAACTATGGCCAAGAGCAAGCAAACCCGTACAAGTTAAAAAAAGGCCATAGAAAAAAGAAAAAATCTAAACAACACAAACAAAATTCAGTCTTAACTTTATGATTGGCTTTGTAAGATCCAGTTCTAATTGTAAAGTTTTGGGTGTTGAATTCCCAAATCTTATATGTATATAAAAATGAATCGCAAAATGTGTTGGTAAGCGCATAACTCAACAACGCCTGGACCGATTCGGCCAATTCATTTTTTTAAATGTTCGTTGAAGTTCAAGGATGGTTTTTACGGCGAGAAAAATTTGAAGCAAAAAAATAAAAAATTTAATACCATAAAATACAGGCAGTGTACGGGCGGCCCTTACATTCTTCGATCTCCAAAACTACGCAACGGGATGGATGTGTTTTTTTTAACAGATATTGTTTCAAGCGGACGGTTTTTAAGTTTGTAACGTGTAACCGTGCGAAGCCGGGCAGAGCAGCTAGTAATTATATATAATATAGATAAAAGTTAATAGATGAGGTCTGCACAAGATCGACGCAGCTGGCACATTCGAAGAGAGGCCTATGCCCAGCAGTGGGATAGAGAAGGCTGTGGATAATGATGATGATAGATAAACGTTATATGCAAGTAAGCCTATATAAATTTCTGCACTCACATCTATAGTCCCATATTTGGTGGTGTGCACCGTGATCATGGCTAAGTAGTCCAGATAGAACAGTATCTTGTAGTCCTGGTGCGCGGACACTCCGAGCAGTCTCATCTTCTCCTCTATCCACTTCATGCCGGTTGCCGACCAGATCACTATGTCATAGTCCTCGTAGGCCTGCGTGAGGAACTCGTGGAGGAACGGTCGCATTAACTCGTATGCTGGAAAAATGTTAACAAGTGGCTAAGTTAATATGTATATTTACTGTTGTCTTGAACCAGCACTCAAATTTAATTCATAAAGTCATTTAAAAATGAACGAATTTATCAGAACTGGCAAAATTTGCTTGATTAGAGAAGCTTGGGAATGGGTGTGAATTTTTATATCAACAAATAAAATCAACAAAGGCTTGATACAACTTTATTAGAAATTCAAGATCAAAGATCAAGATAGAAGTCAAGATAATTTTAGTTTATTTCCGTATGAGTTTATAAATTGGTATAAGACAGCGCTAAGGGCAGTGGATGTGACTTAACATCTTTCTTATTAGTCTATGAGAATGGCCAAAATAAGTGTTTCAAATATCCTATCACCTACAGAAGTCACATTTTCCCAAATTTTGTTGTTATCAAGAATCAAAAACATCAGAAACAGAAACAAGTCATTAAGTGTATAATTTGGAGCCAGATTTGAACCAGCAGGCGTCAGAATGCTAACCAACAAGTACCGCTTATAGAAAGATACTTTCTAAGTAAATCTATACTAATATTATAAAGCTGAAGAGTTTGTTTGTTTGTTTGAACACGCTAATCTCAGGAACTACCAGTGCGAATTGTAAAAATATTTTTGTGTTGAATAGACCATTTTAGGAGCAAGGAAAGCTTTAGGCTATAAAACGTCACACTGCAACACATAGGAGCGAAGAGACAATGGAAAATGTGAAAAAAAAAACGATGTAAATTATTACTCTTTGAGGGCTTCCATTACATGCACTGCGAAAACGATTCAAAATTCAAGGAGCTAATGCCCAAAACATCTATACCAAGCGAAGTCGCAGGCACAGCTAGTAATAAATATTCCGGGACATTGCATACAGTGCCATATAGACCCACACTAAGCAAACGCTTGTGTCGTGGGTACTAGATAACGGATATAATACTTATTTGGTAACCACATACTTTTTATGCATAGAAACGACCAGACTCAACACAAGTAATTACAAATTTAAAATTAATAGTACTTATATGCCATACATATACTTTAATAGTAGTTTATGCAACTGTCATATAATGATGATTTAAAACACTCGTTACTATTATGAAACTCGCTGCACTCGTTTCATAAACTCACACTCGTGTTTTAATACCCGTGTTATATGCAGTTGCATACACTACTTTATCTTCACTAATGCAATTGATCAAACAACAAGAGTAAAAGCTGACAATAGTTAATTTTTCATATAATTTTCTAGATTTTTCCGGCAAAAGATTGTGAGTTACATTTGTTGCCAATTCTAGAATATACAAGAGGCGGAGGCGTACAAATATCATCGTCGCTATCCATTTTTAACTTTTAATTTGTATTTAAAAAACAATACACATTGCGAAACATTAAATTCACGCGTACGTGTATTGTCACAGTAATTTTGACGCCATTAAAATCTAACTATCTCTAAAGCGCGACCAACCTGATTGGCCCTGCAATCAGGTTGATCGCGCTTTACCGATGTTATAATGAGCTATTACGATATCGATGTGGATATTATAGCATCATGTGAAATTGCTTAAATTTAGTGTTATGTTGTCTGTGCTATAACAGTAGTAATTATAAGTCAAGTATTGGAAACATAAGTAGAACATTACAACATTAGTGTAGATAAAATCTGTTTTAGTTCTTTCGGTAGATTGCAGTCTAATATGGGCCTATATAAAACAAATACATACCAGTTTCAGCGACAGATCTGTGGTCAAACAGTGTGTAGTCTATGTCCAGAACAAGCAGTTTCTTGCCTTCTCTCGGCTCATTGATCATGTTGATCTTGTAGTCTTTCACTCTCTTGTTTATTTTGGCTAGGTATACCTGGAAAATGTGAAATAAACATTTGAACTTAAAGCACACATCACTCTAAAGCATGTTGCAAATTTTAGTATGTAATAATTAATAAATAAACATTTCCAGCTCCAGGACATAATCACACAGGTTCATAAAATGAACCCAATAATTTTTAAGGACCTTCTTAAAAAATACTAAACCGGAAGGTTGCAGCTTGTTCCATTTCATTTTTTTGTTTGATGTATAAAATAATTTAAATATGACTAACTACACCTCTCTATATTGTGCCTTACAATTACATGCTAGTCTTTATCATCTTTCTGTTAGATAGAAAATTTATTTATTTATTTGAATAATGGGCGAGCAGCAAATTGCTGATGTGCCCATATCACACTGTGTCAAAATTGTTTTATATAGTCCACACAAAGATCAAAAATTATACAGTCCACTGATGCAATGATCACAAGTTAACAAGAGATTTTTTGGTTTTATGTAACCAGTCATTTAGGAAGGATATTTGAATATTATGAAATTATAATATAATAATATTACGCCTATTTCAATAGGAAGGACATTTGAACGGAATATAATTACAATGGATATTTAACATTACTTATTTATATAGATCGGGTAAATACCAGTCATCAAGCCGGTTCTTAAAGTTGTTTACAGATGTTGCGCTGACCACCTCTTTTGGCAACCTGTTCCAGTTATGAACCACTCTGTTACTGAGTATGTGGTGACCTGTATTAGTTTTGGCAGAGTATCGCTTGATTGTCTGGTTGTGTCCCCTGCTATGATCACAACGATTTATCCGTATAAACCAATTTGATGTATATGGGAGGTTGTATAGTCCATTCAAAAGTATAAAAGTCTCTCTCTATAAGGTCTTTGAAAATATTGTTTGGATTTGTAACTAGGCTTATTTTATTGAAATTTATCAGTTTAAATGTTACACACAGGTTGAGCTTAAGTTTTAGATGTTGAGTTAAAAAAATATATATTTATAAAAAAAGTTAAGTACCTCCTGATTTTCAATATCAACCTCCTCCTCTTCTATGTCCAGGTCATTGACCACATCCTCCACCTCAGGCTTAGTGAGAGCTCCTTGAATGGCTTCTTCTAGGGAACCCATCATCATTATCTTCAGGTTGGGCTTGAGGTTTAGCTCGGAGAGAGTGTAGTTGTCTGTTGCTACTTTACCTGGAAAATGTATATGTAAAGAGAACATAATTAAGTTGATGTTAGCTAGTTGTGACAGCTCTCTGTTACAACATAAAGAAAGAAAAAGAAAGTGCTAAAAGAAAAAAGAAGAGAAGTGCAAAAGAGAAGTGCTAAGTAATTATTGTTATTTTTTTTACACAGCATAGGCCAACATTTGACTACAGCCTGCCTGATGTTAAACACCTCTGTAGTCTAAGAAAGATGTTGCATGTTTGCCTAGGAGAGACCTATTTACTCTGGATTTGAAGACCCTGGACTACCTGGAGCCTTTTTTCCAGGAATTTATAACCCAGTTATAATTTTCTGGGAAAAGGGCTCCAAGTAAAGAGTTCCATAATCTTGCTGTCCTTACTATGAAGGTAGAAGCAAAAACAGCCATGAACATGGCTACTTCTGGTGACTGTGGTAGTGGTAGTACTCAATGCTAAATAAAAAGCTACATTATATTTAAAATATTTTACACAATTTTAGGTTTAGTCACTGCAGTACCATATTGGACAACTGGGACCTACTACCTACATGTTGTTTTTCAAAAGTATATAAATAAATAATTGTTTATTATGCTTGTACATAGTTTTAAGACTATTAGGTAATCTTAGTTTAAACTTAATTTAGGTAATAATATAGGTTAGGTATAATAGTACATCTTTGGTTCACTATGCAACACACTAAGTATTGCATGGAATCTAATAACTTTATTCATGGGTTAAACTTGGGTTTAACAAATCCATCAATTTGTAAGACTAGGAAGCAGAACATTTTAAAGAGTAAGAACTAAAGGAAAATCTGTATTTATCTTAAAATCTTTGTGTATTTATATTAATCAAAATTATGAGTGTTAAACATAACTTTGGAACAACTAGTGAAACTGATATGCTGACTCTGGAGAGACGTTTCCGTCAGTCGAACAGCAGAGTAGAATAATATTGTTAAAGTGGTTAGTAACAGAGGACTCAAGATTAAAAACCTTGACGAAATCGTAACTGATTTTCAACAAAAACGACACAAACATGTTCGTTAATTAGCGAGTGCATTTCTTAAATACATTTCAAGAAAGTTACATCCGTAAAATCAGTAATAACGGTACTGCATTACATAAAAATATAACCTAAAATTTGATGCAGTGCGGCATTGAATATCATTTTTATTTATGGAAACGTGTCATTTGCGATCTGCAAAGGTTATTTAGAGGATAAATCTTGGAATAATTACCCTGGAATTTCACATTTAGCAGTTTTTGTCTCTCCGGTCGAACGCCAGTCGCATTTTCGATGGCGATTTTTAACATCGCTACAGAGTCTGATGGCGAGAACTCTGGTATTTCGTATTCTTTTCCGTTCCATTTTACACTTAATTTTAATGGATTATCGTTAGCATCACACATATTTGCTAAATATTTCTGCAAAAATATCTAAGCAACAAACATGACACATAAACAAAACAATTTGGCAAGGGCTCATACTCTGTGCAAGGGCTATTTTCACGCAGTGGAAGTGGGGATACCATACTAAAAATTATATTTTTATACCTGGCAACACCAAATATATGGATTTTTTTATATGGCAATAAAGATTTTCCGATTTTATGTTTATGGTAATACGAGGTAATACGTATACGTATACCCTAACTTCATGCGTATACCTCACATTGAGATGGTTTAAAAAAAAAAAAATTGGTTGCCTGTAAAGTCGGTATACGGGCGAAAGTTTTACGTGACAACGACTTTGAGTGGTAAAATAATTTTAATGTGAATATTCATTCGTATAGTAGGAAGAAGGATGAAATAATAGTAACAATTTAAAACATTTATTTATACAAAGAATTATATTTAAAACATTAATTTATACAAAGAATCTCGCACTGAATTTCATATTAACAAAATTTTATTTATGTCTGTCTCTCTCGCTCTTAGGCGGGCTAACCATGCCCGAGTGGAAGGGACGCGTGCCTCTCACTCGCTCTCATTGTGAGCGCATAACGTGAGCGGAGCGTAACGCAGTTTCTTGAAGTGTCACCCGGCAAACCAATTTATAAGACGTTGTCACGTCAAAAATGGGTATGTATCAGTGTTGCCAATGCTACGGCAATTACCGTGTTCTACGGCTTTCAGGCCAAAATATCACAAAATGCACGGCCTACGGCTGCAACCCTGTAGCCGTAGCAGATTCTACGGCTTTTCGAAAATTCTACGGTAATTGATTAACTCCGATGCGCGAAATTACTCACTTCTCACTTACCCAAATATTATTTGACAGGAGATCGAGAGGAACAGGCACTTTAGGAATGACGATTTTTAAACATCGGAGTAGCTTACTGTAGGTATTCGATTCCTAATCCAAAATTTTAACCACAACCGATTCCAAGAACATCGCTAAATTTGCACTAAGTGTTTTATCATTGCTCCATTCGAACCGTGATTGTGAACGAATTTTCAGTCACGTGAGATATTTTTTTTTTTTACGTGTGATAGGTTTACGTTTGACTACAGCCTGCCTGATGTTAAGCATTGCTGCAGCCTAGGGTGTAACACGTTTACCTAGAAGATATCTATAAAAACAAAGAAGAGGAACAAATTATTTACTTCAACTATTAGCGGACTTCTCTTGACAAAAGAATACATTAAAAGTACCTAACAACAGCAAAAATGATTGCAGAACGTTTGAACCCACCACCTCAATGTACCAAAAAAATTAAAGACAAGCAAAAATATTTCTATAAGAACGAAGAAGAGTTTATAGAAAGTATTCGAGATTTTACCGTGAATAATATTATGTTTAAATAAAAATAAGGCTATTCAAAATTATCATTTGTTGTTATTTCTTCAAACAAATAGAAAAAAAAAATCAAAATTAGCCAAATGGCGCTTTTATAAGGTTTTTAATGTTAAAAATGTTTAATTATCATTAATTAAACTTTTTTTAAGCAATGACACGGCCCAACCTTTATCTTTTTCCATATAAACACGGCATTTTTACCTAATATACACGGCCGCCTAAAAATTTTCATTGGCAACACTGGTATGTATGTTGTGTTGTCTGTATCTGCTTGAAATGCTATGTATGCTTTATGCTATATCTTTAACACTCGTGTGTAGACCTAACTAAATTGGACAACAAATATAACTTAAATTCATAGCCTAAGGCTGTGACCAACGTAAAAAATCCTGTGAATTATTGTTCTGCTATACGACCCAGATAGAAGCTGTAAGGCAGCTTCTGTCTGGGTATAAGGAAAAGATCTAGCGAAAGCGAATCTAAAGACTGAACCCGGCAACTGGTGTAGAATTTGTTTCCTATCAAATTAGGTTGAAAATAAATAGGTAAGTATCTTTTTATATTACTACTCCGCTTCAGAATAGTTGTTTAAAAAAATCTACTTGTTTTGTTTCACTGGTTCATCAACTAAACAAATGACACTATGGCCTCTGCTGCTCATAAGGAAAATTAGTTCTAACCTAATCATATTATTCATCATCCTAATATCTAAAGCCAAAATTTTGCCAAACAGTAATTGTTAATAATTAAATTATTTTGTTAACAATTAATTTGTCGCATTTCATGTTGAGTAATTGGAAAGTATAGGTAAATATTAAAATCTTTGAGATGGCTGGAATCATAGTGAAAGCTCAATTCACATCTGCTTGAAGTGACCCCCACACAACCTTATTCCTGTATAAACCAATAGTTATATTTTTAGATATCTATTTTTATGATTAAATCTCAATAAATAATATGTTACAACACTACTTATCATAGTTATACATAAGAATTGTTGAGAGGAACCAGGTATGTATGTGTAATTAATAAACATACCTACCTGGTTTCCCATAGATAGGGTGATTTGCTTATGTGTTGGTGTGTGTACACTCATATTCGAGTAATTTGAATAAGATATTTATTAGGTTGCTTGTGGTCTGCTTTTGAAGGTTTTACTTTTTAACAATTTGCGCTTGTTTTTATTGTACCTATGAAAATTGAAGTTGCATGACAGTGTGAGAAAGTAATTGGTCAAGCATGCCGTTCAGCATTTTCTTTGGGTATCGGTCAGAAATGGTGAAACATGTAAGTTGGGTTGCTCGTGTCTGCTTCTCGAGTTATTGCTTTACTGCTACTCTTCCTTTCTTAGTGTGTATTGCATTGTGTAATTTATGAATGTGAATATTTTTCAGTTTGATTCAAGTATGTGATAGCATGGCATGATGATTTTCTAACAGACAAATGTGTGGTTGTACCTATATAGCTGAAAGGATGAATATTTGTGTAACTCCGCCTCAATTTATGTTAATACACAAAAGTTTTTTTACTAATATTTTTATTCTTAATTTTTTTTATTCGTTATAAAATGGCAAAATTAATTCTAGATGATAGATAATCTATGCATAAAATCATCTGGTATTAATTATGTATAATATTGATTAAAAAAATCTTTTTGTGATTTGTAACATTAATGATGCCGGTCCTAAGCCCGGATAAAGGAGGAAGGCACAAAGTTCGTGAAAATATTTTCTAGATAATTTGTTTGTGTTTTTATGTAATATTGACAGTATTGTACACATACCTACTAACAATGGTATGTACCTCTAAGTCTCTCCGTTGTAGGGTTTCCGATTTCTCGAGGTTTTTTAGTTCTCGGGTGTCGAGACTTCTCGAGCCTGATTTCTCGTGTCTTCTCGGGTTGTCGAGAAAAAATAAAATACGTCTAAATTTTTGTTTAATTAATAAAAAGAGTCTTTAATTTAACTGTGTTTATTTTACATGAAAAAAATCAACATAATTTTTAACAAAAAAACAAGTTCTCAATAAAAAATCAGCTCAAAACAAAATTGCTAACTAAAAACAATCATACTTCTTCTCCTTATCATAACTAATCTCATCTCACTAATCTGTAATAAAAAACAAAATCTCTGTTAACAATCAGCTTAAAACAAACATCTTAACTAAAAACAATCATAATTTTTCTCATCATAACTAAAGATCACTCACTAATCTCACTATGTGGGTGGTTGGTATGGTATCACAATTTTTGGCAGTTTTAATGTAATTAAATAAGAGATATCTATCTACTATTAATACGAAAAATATAACTGTCTTTAAGCCTGCTTATTAATTCTTATGAAATATGCCTTAAGATAAACCAAAGCATTAATAGATTTATTAGACAGCCGGCTCCTAATCTTACTGACCACATTTCCCGATATGGAAAATACTCTTTCATTTTCTGTTGAAGTCGGCTCGACTGAAATTAATGCTTTGTATAGTGTTTCCAGATTAGGGGTCCTCTTGCCTGTTTTTTCAAATAGCAAAAACTCTTTTTTTATAATTGATTTGGAAAGCACCACAGCATTAGTTGATTCACCATTTCTCGAAACACCTTTTATTGCTCTCTCTAATTGAGCTGCAAAGCTGTCTTGTTCAGTTTCTGATTCGCTTACGCCTGCTTCGACAACTTCTGAATTATTTCCTCTCGAAGGTTCTGTAGTAGTGGGAACAGTGGGGTATAGACGATTGAATAAGTCTTCAGCGTATCCAATTAAAAATGTCTTGCTATTATCGGTAAAATAAGCACTCTTTTTGAGAATAAAATTATCGGGGCTGTTTAGGTAGCGTAGCAGCGTTATTAGAGGTGTATTCCGACGATCTGATATTTTCATTTTAAGAGATTGTACTAACTGAAGAGCCAAAGGGTCGTCGATACTTTCTAATTGTTTTAGCAACACATCTGTTATAGCCTCTGCAGTTAGTAAATTGGCATCTTTACAAAGAAAGCTAAGCGTAAAAATGTTTATTTAAACTTCTCGATGTCTCGACTTTTCTCGAGCTGAATTTCCCGGGTACGAGACCGACCGATTTCCCGGGAATTCCCGGGACGAGAATTCCCGGGAACAAACCCTACTCCGTTGTCATTCCTGAATCGGCGCGCCGGTCCAGTAATTACTAATGGGACCACCTAACGAATAGTAATGATGAATTCTAGGTCTAGTTATCTCCCTAAGCAGTACCTACCATATAACTGTCACATGTTCACAAACAAAAGGGATTTCCTAGACTTAGCTATTTGTTAGGTGGTCAGCCCCTTAGTATTTATGTAATAATGGAATTATGAATAAATGTATTGTATTGTATATAATAAAGTTTGATTCCAAAACTGAGTTTGAGAGTTTGGAAAGAGACAAATAAGTAATACTGAAATTTTATTTATATCCTTGTTGGATCAATAAATTTTCTATTTCCTTTATTTGAATTTCTATTGAAAACAATTTTGAATTTGACCGACCTTCAAGAAAATGAGGTTATCAATTATTCTGAAAGTTTTTTTTAAACGTGCAGGTGCTGAAGCTGTAGGAGGCGCCCGAGAGCATCCCGCAGGGCGAGATGCCGCGCCACCTGACGGTGTACTGCGAGCGCGTGCTGTGCGAGCGCGCGGCGCCCGGCTCGCGCGTCACCGTGCTCGGTATCTACTCCATCAAGAAGATTGCTAAGATCGGGGTACGTACTGGCTACTAATCTATACATTGAGTTGTAATAACCGGCTAGCACTTACGTCAATAATAATGTCGAAAGTTAGCTCGACATGTTTCGGAACACTGGGTTCCTTCATCAGGAGGAGGTTGTCCGCCTCGTCCAGACTGAATCGCCGACCCGCTACCGAACTAAATTTAATCGTGCCTTACGGGAACTATAATACAGTAATCTATACATATCAGGCAAACTATGCCTACCTAGTCAAATGTAAACCTATCCGACGCAAAAGAAAAAGAACAGATTATAATAAAGCTAAAGAGGGTCATAAAGTGAATATAAAAGATATTAGAAAAAAAAAGTTTGGGTATACTTTAAATCCATAACAGAACACGTTTCAGTAGTACTTAAAACTTTTGTCTGTATATCTGTTTATTTAATCGCTCATAGAGCAAAAATGGTTGAACGGATTATTACGGTTCTTGGTATGTAGGTAGTATGAGTTTTTAGGAGTGTCAAAGGCCACTTTTTATCCTGAAATAATGCGAGCGAAGCCGCGAGCGTCCACTAGTTAATATTATATATCTTTTATATATCAAAGGCTCAGTAGGTGTCCGCTCCTCGTACCTACGGGCTGTGGGGCTCACAGCGGAGGAGGGGGTGACCGGTGGGCTGAGCCCCTTCACCGCCGAGGAGGAGGAGCAGTTCCGCCGGCTGGCCGCCGCACCAGACATCTACGAGAGGATCGGCAAGTCCATAGCGCCCAGTGTGTTCGGAGCCGCTGATATGAAGAAGGCTATCGCTTGCTTGCTGTTTGGAGGTACATGTTATTTTAAATTTGATTATGCTTCCAACTCTTATAGTAATGTAGAGTCTAATAGTGAAGGCCAATACTATTACCATTACTGTTATTACATTTTCTATAAGGTTATGACTTTTGCGGTTTTCAATTTAAATAAAAACATACTTTATTTATACTATTATATTACTCAAGAAATTACTTAGTTTACTTTATTAATGTAGTTTTTGGATACTACTACCATACCAAAGTAAAATCAGTCTGCTTTAGAGTTTTGATATCAAAAAGAAATACAATAAAACATCACAGGCGTTACTAATAATGAAACGAATCATTCAAAAACTCGTTAGTTTAAAGATAGCATTGTCTATATGACAATGAATACAAACTTATGTTAGGCTTCCTTTTAACCGTCTTCAAAAAAGGAGGTTCTCAAGTATTCTAAATTCTAAATGTTTTTTAGCCGACTTCAAAAAAAGAAGGTTATCAAGTCTTCTGAAAGTTTTATTTGTATGTAAGTATGTATCTGTTACCACCGCCAGGGTCCCGCAAGCGTCTCCCGGACGGTCTCACGCGGCGCGGCGACATCAACATCCTGCTGCTGGGCGACCCCGGCCCCGCCAAGTCGCAGCTGCTCAAGTTCGTGGAGAAGGTGGCTCCCATCGGAGTGTACACCTCGGGCAAGGGCTCCAGCGCCGCCGGACTCACCGCCTCCGTTATACGCGACCCGGCGAGCGAGAGTGATCATCATCTTAGCATTTAGATTTGAAATTAAGTAAATTATGTATAAAAAAGACATCGGAGGGTCCAACCTGGATGAGGTCTGCACAAGATCGACGCAGATGGCACATGCAAACGGAGGCCTATACCCAGCAGTGGGATCCCAAGGGCTGTGGATGATGATGATGTATTATTAGATTTCAGCACAGAGTAAATAGGTTTCTTCTAGGTGAGCATGCTTCATCTTAGACTACAGTGGTGCTTATCATCAAGCAAGCTGTAGTTAAACGTAGACCTAATCCGTGTAAAAAAAATGACCACTGATCTTTGGGTAGTAGATAGCCCCACCTCAGTCATTTTTGAGACAGCTTTCAACGGACTTTAAAATAGTAATTACTCTAATTTGCTAATTAATAAATAATAACATTGGCACATCAATATTGAAAATTTTTAATCTGAAATATGAAATAATTCGATGATAATTATGATTACTATATTTGAATCAAGTGACCGACAAATAGATAGAATTTACACTTGGACACTTACGTGGTTCCGATAACACGTTTAATAGTAGGTTCCGGCAGTTCATTGCCGTATAGTTTTTGAGTCATCCTTTAGGCCTTACAGGTGGCTAGAAAACTTTTGACACCAGAGTTGGCCACACTCATACTTTTTATTTATTTGCAGCGCAACTTCGTGAAGGAGGGCGGGGCCATGGTGCTGGCGGACGGCGGCGTGGTGTGCATCGACGAGTTCGACAAGATGCGGGAGGACGACCGCGTCGCCATACACGAGGCCATGGAGCAGCAGACCATCTTCATCGCTAAGGTATTATATTACAGAGGCCCCTAGGGCGGTGTGATACCAGAATAGCATCGACGAGTTCGACAAGATGCGGGAGGACGACCGCGTCGCCATACACGCGGCCATAGAGCAGCAGACCATCTCCATCGCTAAGGTATTACAGGGGCCCCTAGGGCTGTTTGAAAAGTCTCTACAACTTACTTGTAGTTGTTCACACGAGGCCGTAAATGCTCTACTATCACCATACTTGTAAAAAACCGGCCAAGTGCGAGTCGGACTCGCGCACGAAGGGTTCATCTATAATAGAAAATGACGTTTGTATCTGGTAGCTGGTAGGTATACTACATGTCTGTGAGTTTTTATGTGTTATATAGGTATTTATTTTTATAGTTTGCACATATCTTAATATTTACTTACAAATATTCATAGTTTCTACCTGTTTATTAAGATCGAGTAAATTTGCTTAAAAATAACGTTTGTTGTGAGCCCCCTTTAATGTTTACTTTATTGCTATTTAATTATTTATTTTGAAAGGTAATATACTAGTAAATATTATATGAAAAATTGAAGCGTCTACCTGTTACCGTTTTTAACATTGAGCTGAGGACCCCCTTAATATTTTTTTCTTTAATTTTTAGTATTTGTTGTTATAGCGGCAACGGATATACATCATTTGTGAAAACTTCAGCTTTCTAGCTATCACGGTTTATGAGATGGCCTGGAGACAGACAGCGGAGGCTTAGTAATAGGGTCCCGTTTTACCCTTTTGGTACAGAACCCTAAAAACACTATACCTTTTATATAATATCTCTATATTCTCTCCCAGGCGGGTATAACCACCACGCTGAACTCGCGCTGCTCGGTGCTGGCGGCCGCCAACTCCGTGTTCGGGCGCTGGGACGACACGAAGGCGGACGACAACATCGACTTCATGCCCACCATCCTGTCGCGCTTCGACATGATCTTCATCGTCAAGGACCACCACAACCAGGCCAGGGACATTGTGAGTTAATAAGGTGTTGTTGTGCTTAGTCTGAAGTGTTTGGAAATGAGTGTGGATTTTCGCGTCTGGCAGTTAGTAGACTGTAGCCTAGTTGGTTAAGGCGTTCTGACGGTAGCAGAAATACGCAGGTTCGAATCCTACCGGTCGTGATTATTTTCGCTCATTTTCCGATAGAAGTTTAAGTTATAGATATCTCTGTTGCATCGAGTAAAAGTTATGACCTTCACGCTCACGTTGCACGTGACTGCAATATATTTCCACCATTGGGGGAAATATATGTCCACCAGTCGGTCCACCCATATAAGGGATGAGCACGACCATAATAGTGATATTGTAAGTATTTTAGGAATGACTTGTGTATGTGCATACATATCCTTACTATATGCATGGTGTACTCTTTATTTATGTAATTTTTGTTTCTTAATTGTTTAAAGTAGCATGTAATATATGTATTCATTTGTAAGTAATTATCTTAAAATTGTAAGTTAGGTCTACATCTAGAGGGCATTAAGTGCTAGTATTTTTTTTTTTTTTCTATTCAATAAGTTTGTTATGTGTGTTTTAACTTAGTGCCTGTTTTGCAGACTATAAATAAATAAATAAATAAATAAAATGTATATGTATCTTTGTTGAAAAGTTTTGCCGTCTCGCTTGCACTGCAAGTGTATATAGTTTCACTATTAGAGAGACCTTTGCCCAACTGTGGGTAAGTACAATTAATGGATGAGTAGATGCAGAACAGGTACCTATATTGTAAATATTTAAGGAATGGTTTGTTAAAATTAAAATTACAAAACACACTCCTTGATTTGTGTGTAAATATACATAAATATCCCTCTCTGTAAGTGCTGATTGGATACGAGCGTGAACTCAAGTGGGAATGAGGAAAATTTTGCTGATATTAATTTGTGACTTTGATAATTCAGATACATTTTCAACATTGTATAAAATGGATACTAATCCCTGTTGACAACACGTTAATTTCGTGTTGTTAGAACTAGAGCTTAACCAATTTATATGGGTTAAGTTGAAGAAATATATAAATTACAATGTACCTATTTGAAAGAAATATTTTGTGATTCATATGCATCTTTCAGGAGTTTTGTGGGTGGTGTCGCGTGATTGTTTCATTAATTAAGCGACTACTTGATTGATGGCGCAGTTACTTGGCGCTGCTTGCAGGGCATTCGGGGATGTATATGAATGAAATCTTATTTTATTCCGATTTATGTAGTAGTATATATACTAAAATTGTTTATAACAAATATTATGTAGTGTTTATTATCATTTAACAAAGCTGTGTATAGTCGTAATTGGACTCTTGGTTAAATATTATTCTTAAAAGTGTTTAGTATATATTTTTATAACTGATTGTCAGTGACTATACCAAAATAAATAAAATAAAATTAAATTTACCCTTCAACATTTTCCAGACGCTAGCCAAGCACATAATCTCCGTGCACATGGGCGGTGACACCACCGAGCGAGAGAAGGAGGCGGGCGAGCTACCTCTGACACTTCTCAAGCGGTACTCTGCGTACTGCCGAGCTCGCTGCGGACCTAGACTGTCCGAGACAGCAGCAGAGAGGTTGAAGGCAAGATACGTGCTGATGAGGTCTGGGGCCAGCCAGCATGCGATAGCTGCTAATAAACGACTGTCTATTCCCATCACTGTCAGGTATGAATAAATAAATATTTTTGTAGCGTTATTCTGCTCACTTAGTTCTGCCATAAACGCATTTTAAACAGGACTGTCACAGTCTTCGTTTATGAGAAATACGACTAAGAAGGATGTGTCCATTAATAGGACAGACTCAATTATATCTAGATAGATATAAATGGAACCTAGAATAACTTGTTTGACGAAAACTTACTAACATACAAGTAGTTCTTCCATCCACTTTGAACTTCAAACGTTTACCTTGCTTTAACAATACATAAACATTTCTTTGATGTCATAGCTCATTGCTTTTTACTGTAAATTAGGTTTATGTTATGAATAGCAATGTTAGACTAAAACTTGCTAAATTAGTATATATAGGTATTTTATGGAATGTTTTAATGTAGACTGAGCTTAATTTTGTACATAGTAAAAGTTATCTATACAATTGAATATCAAAAGTTTATAAATAAGCCTTAGCTTGTTAAACGTACGAATGTTTTATGATTATACATTACTAGGATACAATGTACACTAGTGACTGTATGTACATATAATATTTATTGAATAAAGATATTTTGAAATTGATTGATGTCATAGCTCACAATTACAATTTTCATGGAACCTATCTCTATTATTTCACAGACAACTAGAGGCCATAGTCCGCATCTCGGAGTCCCTGGCCAAGATGTCTCTGGCGGCGTTCGCGTCGGAGGCGCACGTGACGGAGGCGCTGAGGCTCTTCCAGGTGTCCACACTCGATGCTGCCATGACTGGTACACTCGCTGGTGAGGACTATAATAATAATAAATAAATATTCCGGCCCCACTGATGCCTTAAAAATACCGGGCGTAAGGCCCGAGAATCTGTGAAAAGAAATAAATATTCCGGGACATAGCACACAGCGCCATCTAGCCCCACACTAAGCAAACGCTTGTGTCGCGGTTACTTGATAACGGATATAATACTTATATACTTTTTTTTGTAAATACATACTTAATCTACATAGAAGCGACCAGACTCAACACAAGTAATTATAATTTTTTAAAATTCATAAATACTTGTGTCAAGCGGGAGTCGAATCCGCAGCCTCTAAATCAGAAGGCAGAACCACTACCAACTAAGCTAACAGGCCAGCAACTATTACTACCTACTACTATTTATATTTAATACATAGTGGTTGGTGGTACTATTTAGTTTTTGCTTCCATTGCTTGGTTGGTTTCTACCCAGCCACACCCCACCTGTTACCGGTTAGAAGAGACTTGCAGAACAATCAGATAAAAAAATTGATATTTAATGCTTAGAAATTGTAAAACACGCAAGTCATTGTGGTGTTATTCATTTATTGAGCTAAACATGTCGCTCATTTTAAGCTAAAGCAAAAAATAGCAGTATTATTTTGAATTTAATTCCATTTTACACGTTGCACTTACGACATAGGCAAGCCTAGTGTACACCTCCACCAAAATTGTATACCTTACATTTGACTCTTAATGGTGTAATACTTGAACAAAAAAAAATTAAAATACATACACACACACACTTACACAATACACAAAATTAGGCTAAGATTTTTCTTTTTAAATATTTCTCTTTTTAATTTCAATTTATGATTAGCTTTGTTTCTGTAAGGTGAGTTTTCCAACCTATTGAAAAAATGTTTCCCTGAAGGAATCAGCTGCTACAACACGAGAGACCACTTTCTCTCAGCGTAGCAGGAACTCGACATATCTTTTGTTTTCTAAAATGCCCTATTTTAAATTACATTATTAATAATTTTTAGTATTATAAGAATTTGTGTGTCCAATAAACATTATTATTTTTATTTATTTACTATAATAAACAAATTATTCCGTATTCATTTATTTACAACTATTTTTAATTTTTTTACAATATATGTATGTAAAAAAAACAAATATCATAAAAACTTAAAACTAGTGATGCCGCCGGCAACGGGGCAGGACCCAAGCAACCGATGGTAGAGGCTTCAAAGAAAGGAACCTCCGGACAATACGCGCCGTATCAAGGATCACTGCCTTCTGTATCTGGCCCTCCAAGGAGAGCCTCTTAAGGTGTAAAAAAACAAATAACAAACAAATTAACAAATTATTATTATTATAACTTCTAGTGCAAAGATATTATAATCAATCAACAAGAAGCCTACCTACCCCTTGCTGATTGAAAGAATCTTAAATTCTCGCAACAATCTCTAAAACTATGTATACATTTGTCATCCAGGTGCGGAAGGTTTCACCACAGAAGAAGATCACGAGATGCTGTCCCGCGTCGAGAAGCAGTTAAAGCGTCGTTTCGCCGTCAGCTCTCAAGTGTCGGAGCAGACCATCATCCAGGACTTCCTCAAACAGAAGTATCCAGAGCGAGCCATATTGAAGGTCATTCACACCATGATACGGCGGGGCGAGCTGCAGCACAGGCTGCAGAGGAAAATGCTCTACAGACTTTCCTAATATTTGATTTCCATCCCCTTAGAAGTTTAAAAAACAAATTGATTTAGACTTTTGGCCATTATACTCTCGGTTACAAGTACAACAATGGCAAATCTTTATAAGCACTTTATTTGAACAGCATTGTTAAAGAGCTATTCTGAAAATCATTTACAATAAGTCTAGAAAAGAAGATTATTCACATAATGACCTTCAGGCTTTCCTAATATTTACCTGACTTTACGTCACTATACCGCCTGTTCATATTACAATAAAAAGTGCCTTTTAGAAATAATGGTAGGATTGAAGCTATCATCAAAGTAAGAGTTTGTTTTCGTAAATATCTGAAGTGTTACTAAGTTTTGCGAATCACCTAAATCAAATAATAATCAGTTGATTAATGTTTTGTGTCGTCTTAACTATCTCTGCGAACACCAAAAAATATATAATAAATTACTTGTTAATTTAAGTTTATAAGTAAGTCAGTCTTGTGTTGTTCTCTTTGTACCTTTGATCAATAATGTTGCTATTTTTGATGACATAGATAGTTTTATGTTATTACTAGCTGTCCCGGCAGACTTCGTACTGCCTCAATCGATAAATAAAAGACCTAAACTTTTGTATTAATTAATTAATTTCAATTTTTTTCCCTTTTAAACCTTCCCTAGACCTCCACGAACATTTCAAGACTAAGATAAGATAAATCCGTTCAGCTGTTCTCGAGTTTTAGTGAGACTAACGAACTGCAATTCATTTTTATATATATAGATTACTTAATTTATATGCGTTTATTTATTAAGTACTCATATATAACATGATTAATATGCCTCTTTAATTTTACGTGAGAACTCTCGGAATAAAACAAATAATAATAATAAGTATTTGTTTAAGTGTCGAGTTCTATCAACAGTGCTCTTACTGTTTTATGATTATCTTTGAATAGATTTTAATTATTATTTTCTGTTTGGTCTCTACCAATCAAGCCAAAGGATCTTTTGCCGTAACACGTGGCTCAAAAAAGAGAGCAACGCCTGATTACAAAATACTAAAAAACGAGGAATAATTATTAAAAAATTAACGCATGAAGTATTTTTTTATACAGAAATTATAAATGTAGAATCTACAGAAATAAAATTATCAACACTTTGTTTGTGGACTTCCTGTTAGTAGTTTTAAAGAATCATAGCGTTGTAAGTCAATGAATTGAGCGTCTGATTTAAACATGCGCCATCAAACCGCCACTTGTAGCTTCTCTTAAAAACTTACATTACCTAGTTTTAAAGAAACTTTTTATCACACTCTGTAGTTTACTTTTCTATTTATTGCCGTAATAGTTCTGTTTCACTTTCGTATTAGTATATTAAATCAGATTGGATTTGAATTCACCTACAAGATTATTTCTTGTCTTATACCGTAACCGGAAATCTTCTCCTAAATTCAAACTTAATTATTGTTTTTGGTGTTTAATGCGATACCTGCAAACATTAAAGATAAGAGAAACAAATTAAATTAATCTTTTATATATTATTTACATATTTGTTATGTTTTAAATAACTTTAAAAGGTTAGCTGACTAAATTCTGTAGTGGCGCAAAGTGGGCGAAGCGTATTCTAGCTCAGTGATTGGTCCGCCGCCATATTTTCTGCGACTGGATTGGTGGACGGGATGCGATGACTTCCTGCTTCACGGCGCGCGCTACTCAGCTCAGTCGTTCGAGAGTCGCCGACGCGAATAGATTTAGTGCTGCTCCAACCTTTGTGCGGATACTACGTTATGCAAAAAAACTATCTAAAATCTCGCGAGTGTAACGTTATCAGTGCTCCCGGACATATATACAGTGTTTCCGGTACTTGGACTTTACCTGGATGCCAGGAGGCGTCCAGGACTCGCCGGCGACCGCAGGCAGGAGGATTTACTGCAGGCCAGTTTTTTAGATAAAAGGGGTACGTAAGTTTCGCATGTAGTGTATTTAAAGTGTAGTTTGAAAGTCCTGATTACAGGGCTGTCCATTTTCGAGTCGGAATTCTCAGTTTACTAGCTTAAACTATAGAAAATTACGTATACTAATACACATTTAACATTTTTTCCATTAAAAAATGTCTATCTACCCCAAGAATTGCTAACGATATTATCTCATTGTTTGAACTTTGTCACTATAGTCATAAGGTCTATTTTACTATATTTGTACAATGAATTGATTGAAATGTCGTACTATTAGGAGTTGTGTGATTTTGCAATTTCTTAAAATTAACCAAAACTACTCTCATTTTTGTGTTACTTTAAAATAAATTCGTAGTCTGGAACATTTTAATCAATCAAAATGACCGATAGAACTAAAAGAAAAATACAAAAAGAGGACGATATTATGGATCTCGATTTAATGCTGCAACCATAACATGTATAACCATACCAACCATAACATAACGTACATGTACCTAACATACAATGTTTATTGATACACTTTGCTCAGTTATTACCTATTACTTTATATACATCTAGATATGAGTCTTTACCTAAAGTATCCAGTGATTAAGGCCAAATATAACTCATAGCTATCCTAGCGTTGTTACTTTTACAATTGTCTTAATAACACTATAACAGATACTGGTTTTATGCGTACTGATACTTGAGTACCTACCTAGTTATAATATGCATCTGTAATGTGATCGTCCTAACATTTTGAAGCCGCTGCTTACATTACGAGTATAGTAGTACATACCGTCACTATTTATTTATTTATATATGCTGAAACACAATACAAAATTACATTTTAGAACTTATTCTAAAAAAAATGTATTGTGTGACCCTGTTGCTTGTTTAGTTTAGGGCATTGCACTTTACAATATTAACCTAAACACTATTTTACTTAATACTAATGTAGTTACTTACATGCCTAAGTACTTAATAATATCCTTTAAAATTTTTAAACCTTATGTACCTACATAGTTCTATGATAAATATAAATATGTATGAGATCTGTGACATATATTGCGATATTCTTACATAGCTACATTATAGGTACCTATATAATTTTGTTGCATAGTACTTACATTGTAATTATTCTCTATGAGATCAGTTACTTACATTATTAGGATCTTTAAATGGAATCGTCTTGTAGGAATTCATCTATCGAGTAGTAACTTTTTTTATTAGCTTTTTTAATTTGGCTTTGAATGTTCTTTGTGAGGGTTCATTACGGATTACATGTGGGAGTTTATTGTGTATTATAATAGTCGTGTATTCTGGGCCTTTTCTGAATAATTCTAACCTGGGTACGGGTAGAAGTATTTGTTTGGTCTTCGGGGGTTGCTATCGGAAGTAAAAAGATTTCTATGTTTTCGGGTGAATAGCGCGGCTTCTAAAATGTAAATGGATGGAAGTGTGATTATGTTCAGGCGGATGCAGTGAGGTCTGCAAGTTTCTCTGGGTCTGATGTTAACTAGGTTTTATCCTTGATAAGGGATCTATGTTGTAGTCAAATGCCATTGTATTGAGACTGATTTATTTATATCGATCGGGTAGATGATAACCAACACTTAGTAACTACTTATGAGGGTAGATACATAATACTTGACATCTGTCAAATACGATATATAACGTCCTCCCCGCTCTAAATGATGCGCATCATTTTACATACACGAAACTACATTAAGTACTATAACTAACATAATACTATTGTATAAACAATAAATTAACCTACTTATACAATTATACTAGGAAGGATACAAATTATTTGTTTAATCTATTTCTATCTTGTTAAAACTACACAACAGTACAAAAAACCTCAGTAATGTAATTAATTCACAAACTAATTTACACTTCACACACAAAAATACCATGAACGAATATACAATACAATCTTAGCTACTCACCAATATCGTACTTAATTCTAAGATAACAGTGTACAAATCAAATAACATAACGTAGCCTACTCGACAACAAATCGGTCGATTGGACGGCGAGTAGGTACTCCTGGTGCGCTGATGCGCGCACTCCTGGTGCGCTACTGCGCGTGCTCCTCGTGTGCTGTTGCGTGCACTCCTGGTGCGCTGATGCGCGCACTCCTGGTGCGCTACTGCGCGTGCTCCTCGTGTGCTGTTGCGTGCACTCCTGGCGTGGTTGGTGCACGACGCTGCCTGGCAACCTTACGCGGATGAAGGGTGAGTTAGTTTATTATTTTATTGGAAACATTTTAATTATATGTTGTACCTCAAACAGGTCTGAGCAAGTTGATGTACCGTCCTTCGTTGCGTGCACTCCTGGTGCGCTGATGCGCGCACTCCTGGTGCGCTACTGCGCGTGCTCCTCGTGTGCTGTTGCATGCACTCCTGGTGCGCTGATGCGCGCACTCCTGGTGCGCTACTGCGCGTGCTCCTCGTGTGCTGTTGCGTGCACTCCTGGTGCGCTGCTGCGAAAACCCCTGGTGCGCTGCTGCGCGCACTCCTGGTGCGCTACTGCGCGTGCTCCTCGTGTGCTGTTGCGTGCACTCCTGGTGCGCTGATGCGCGCACTCCTGGTGCGCTACTGCGCGTGCTCCTTGTGTGCTGTTGCGTGCACTCCTGGTGCGCTGCTGCGCGCACTCCTGGCGTGGTTGGTGCGCGCACTCCTGGTGCGCTGCTGCGCGCACTCCTGGCGTGGTTGGTGCACGACGCTGCCTGGCAACCTTACGCGGATGAAGGGTGGGTTAGTTTATTATTTTATTGGAAACATTTTAATTATATGTTGTACCTCAAACAGGTCTGAGCAAGTCGATGTACCGTCCTTCGTTGCGTGCACTCCTGGTGCGCTGCTGCGCGCACTCCTGGCGTGCTGCTGCGCGCACTCCTGGCGTGGTTGGTGCACGACGCTGCCTGGCAACCTTACGCGGATGAAGGGTGAGTTAGTTTATTATTTTATTGGAAACATTTTAATTATATGTTGTACCTCAAACAGGTCTGAGCAAGTTGATGTACCGTCCTTCGTTGCGTGCACTCCTGGTGCGCTGATGCGCGCACTCCTGGTGCGCTACTGCGCGTGCTCCTCGTGTGCTGTTGCATGCACTCCTGGTGCGCTGATGCGCGCACTCCTGGTGCGCTACTGCGCGTGCTCCTCGTGTGCTGTTGCGTGCACTCCTGGTGCGCTGCTGCGAAAACCCCTGGTGCGCTGCTGCGCGCACTCCTGGTGCGCTACTGCGCGTGCTCCTCGTGTGCTGTTGCGTGCACTCCTGGTGCGCTGATGCGCGCACTCCTGAAGCGCTACAGCGCGTGCTCCTCGTGTGCTGTCGCGTGCACTCCTGGTGCGCTGCTGCGCGCACTCCTGGTGCGCTGCTGCGCAAACTCCTGGTGCGCTGCTGCACGCACTCCTGTCGTGGTTGGTGCACGACGCTGCCTGGCAACCTTACGCGGATGAAGGGTGAGTTAGTTAATTATTTTATTGGAAACATTTTTATTATATGTTGTACCTCAAACAGGTCTGAGCAAGTCGATGTACCGTCCTTCGTTGCGTGCACTCCTGGTGCGCTGATGCGCACACTCCTGGTGCGCTACTGCGCGTGCTCCTCGTGTGCTGTTGCGTGCACTCCTGGTGCGCTGATGCGCGCACTCCTGGTGCGCTACTGCGCGTGCTCCTCGTGTGCTGTTGCGTGCACTCCTGGTGCGCTGCTGCGCGCAATCCTGGTGCGCTGCTGCGCGCACTCCTGGTGCGCTGCTGCGCGCACTCCTGGCGTGGTTGGTGCACGACGCTGCCTGGCAACCTTATGCGGATGAAGGGTGAGTTAGTTTATTATTTTATTAGAAACATTTTTATTATATGTTGTACCTCAAACAGGTCTGAGCAAGTCGATGTACCGTCCTTCGTTGCGTGCACTCCTGGTGCGCTGATGCGCGCACTCCTGGTGCGCTACTGCGCGTGCTCCTCGTGTGCTGTTGCGTGCACTCCTGGTGCGCTGATGCGCGCACTCCTAGCGTGGTTGGTGCACGACGCTGCCTGGCAACCTTACGCGGATGAAGGGTGAGTTAGTTTATTATTTTATTGGAAACATTTTTATTATATGTTGTACCTCAAACAGGTCTGAGCAAGTCGAAGTACCGTCCTTCGTTGCGTGCACTCCTTGTGCGCTGATGCGCGCACTCCTGGTGCATTACTGCGCGTGCTCCTCGTGTGCTGTTGCGTGCACTCCTGGTGCGCTGATGCGCGCACTCCTGGTGCGCTACTGCGCGTGCTCTTCGTGTGCTGTTGCGTGCACTCCTGGTGCGCTGCTGCGCGCACTCCTGGTGCGCTACTGCGCGTGCTCCTCGTTTGCTGTTGCGTGCACTCCTGGTGCGCTGATGCGCGCACTCCTGGTGCGCTGATGCGCGCACTCCTGGTGCGCTGATGCGCGCACTCCTGGTGCGCTACTGCGCGTGCTCCTTGTGTGCTGTTGCGTGCACTCCTGGTGCGCTGCTGCGCGCACTCCTGGCGTGGTTGGTGCGCGCACTCCTGGTGTGGTTGGTGCACGACGCTGCCTGGCAACCTTACGCGGATGAAGGGTGAGTTAGTTTATTATTTTATTGGAAACATTTTTATTATATGTTGTACCTCAAACAGGTCTGAGCAAGTCGATGTACCGTCCTTCGTTGCGTGCACTCCTGATGCGCTGATGCGCGCAATCATGGTGCGCTACTGCGCGTGCTCCTCGTGTGCTGTTGCGTGCACTCCTGGTGCGCTGATGCGCGCACTCCTGGTGCGCTGCTGCGCGCACTCCTGGTGCGCTGCTGCGCGCACTCCTGGCGTGGTTGGTGCACGACGCTGCCTGGCAACCTTACGCGGATGAAGGGTGAGTTAGTCAATTATTTTATTGGAAACATTTTTATTTTATGTTGTACCTCAAACAGGTCTGAGCAAGTCGATGTACCGTCCTTCGTTGCGTGCACTCCTGGTGCGCTGATGCGCGCACTCCTGGTGCGCTACTGCGCGTGCTCCTCGTTTGCTGTTGCGTGCACTCCTGGTGCGCTGATGCGCGCACTCCTGGTGCGCTGATGCGCGCACTCCTGGTGCGCTACTGCGCGTGCTCCTTGTGTGCTGTTGCGTGCACTCCTGGTGCGCTGCTGCGCGCACTCCTGGCGTGGTTGGTGCGCGCACTCCTGGCGTGGTTGGTGCACGACGCTGCCTGGCAACCTTACGCGGATGAAGGGTGAGTTAGTTTATTATTTTATTGGAAACATTTTTATTATATGTTGTACCTCAAACAGGTCTGAGAAAGTCGATGTACCGTCTTTCGTTGCGTGCACTCCTGGTGCGCTGCTGCGCGCACTCCTGGCGTGGTTGGTGCACGACGCTGCCTGGCAACCTTACGCGGATGAAGGGTGAGTTAGTTTATTATTTTATTGAAAACATTTTAATTATATGTTGTACCTCAAACAGGTCTGAGCAAGTCGATGTACCGTCCTTCGTTGCGTGCACTCCTGGTGCGCTGATGCGCGCACTCCTGGTGCGCTACTGCGCGTGCTCCTCGTGTGCTGTCGCGTGCACTCCTGGTGCGCTGCTGCGCGCACTCCTGGTGCGCTGCTGCGCGCACTCCTGGTGCGCTGCTGCGCGCACTCCTGGCGTGGTTGGTGCACGACGCTGCCTGGCAACCTTACGCGGATGAAGGGTGAGTTAGTCAATTATTTTATTGGAAACATTTTTATTATATGTTGTACCTCAAACAGGTCTGAGCAAGTCGATGTACCGTCCTTCGTTGCGTGCACTCCTGGTGCGCTGATGCGCGCACTCCTGGTGCGCTACTGCGCGTGCTCCTCGTTTGCTGTTGCGTGCACTCCTGGTGCGCTGATGCGCGCACTCCTGGTGCGCTACTGCGCGTGCTCCTCGTGTGCTGTTGCATGCACTCCTGGTGCGCTGCTGCGCGCAATCCTGGTGCGCTGCTGCGCGCACTCCTGGTGCGCTGCTGCGCGCACTCCTGGCGTGGTTGGTGCACGACGCTGCTTGGCAACCTTACGCGGATGAAGGGTGAGTTAGTTTATTATTTTATTGGAAACATTTTTATTATATGTTGTACCTCAAACAGGTCTGAGCAAGTCGATGTACCGTCCTTCGTTGCGTGCACTCCTGGTGCGCTGATGCGCGCACTCCTGGTGCGCTACTGCGCGTGCTCCTCGTGTGCTGTCGCGTGCACTCCTGGTGCGCTGCTGCGCGCACTCCTGGCGTGGTTGGTGCACGACGCTGCCTGGCAACCTTACGCGGATGAAGGGTGAGTTAGTCAATTATTTTATTGGAAATTTTTTTTTTATATGTTGTACCTCAAACAGGTCTGAGCAAGTCGATGTACCGTCCTTCGTTGCGTGCACTCCTGGTGCGCTGATGCGCGCACTCCTGGTGCGCTACTGCGCGTGCTCCTCGTTTGCTGTTGCGTGCACTCCTGGTGCGCTGATGCGCGCACTCCTGGTGCGCTACTGCGCGTGCTCCTCGTGTGCTGTTGCATGCACTCCTGGTGCGCTGCTGCGCGCAATCCTGGTGCGCTGCTGCGCGCACTCCTGGTGCGCTGCTGCGCGCACTCCTGGCGTGGTTGGTGCACGACGCTGCTTGGCAACCTTACGCGGATAAAGGGTGAGTTAGTTTATTATTTTATTGGAAACATTTTTATTATATGTTGTACCTCAAACAGGTCTGAGAAAATCGATGTACCGTCCTTCGTTGCGTGCACTCCTGGTGCGCTGCTGCTCGCACTCCTGGTGCGCTACTGCGCGTGCTCCTCGTGTGCTGTCGCGTGCACTCCTGGTGCGCTGCTGCGCGCACTCCTGGTGCGCTGCTGCGCGCACTCCTGGTGCGCTGCTGCGCGCAATCCTGGCGTGGTTGGTGCACGACGCTGCCTGGCAACCTTACGCGGATGAAGGGTGAGTTAGTCAATTATTTTATTGGAAACATTTTTATTATATGTTGTACCTCAAACAGGTCTGAGCAAGTCGATGTACCGTCCTTCGTTGCGTGCACTCCTGGTGCGCTGATGCGCGCACTCCTGGTGCGCTACTGCGCGTGCTCCTCGTTTGCTGTTGCGTGCACTCCTGGTGCGCTGATGCGCGCACTCCTGGTGCGCTACTACGCGTGCTCCTCGTGTGCTGTTGCATGCACTCCTGGTGCGCTGCTGCGCGCAATCCTGGTGCGCTGCTGCGCGCACTCCTGGTGCGCTGCTGCGCGCACTCCTGGTGCGCTGCTGCGCGCACTCCTGGTGCGCTGCTGCGCGCACTCCTGGCGTGGTTGGTGCACGACGCTGCTTGGCAACCTTACGCGGATGAAGGGTGAGTTAGTTTATTATTTTATTGGAAACATTTTTATTATATGTTGTACCTCAAACAGGTCTGAGCAAGTCGATGTACCGTCCTTCGTTGCGTGCACTCCTGGTGCGCTGCTGCGCGCACTCCTGGTGCGCTGCTGCGCGCACTCCTGGCGTGGTTGGTGCACGACGCTGCCTGGCAACCTTACGCGGATGAAGGGTGAGTTAGTTTATTATTTTATTGGAAACATTTTAATTATATCTTGTACCTCAAACAGGTCTGAGAAAGTCGATGTACCGTCCTTCGTTGCGTGCACTCCTGGTGCGCTGATGCGCGCACTCCTGGTGCGCTACTGCGCGTGCTCCTCGTGTGCTGTTGCATGCACTCCTGGTGCGCTGATGCGCGCACTCCTGGTGCGCTACTGCGCTTGCTCCTCGTGTGCTGTTGCGTGCACTCCTGGTGCGCTGCTGCGCGCACTCCTGGTGCGCTGCTGCGCGCACTCCTGGTGCGCTGCTGCGCGCACTCCTGGCGTGGTTGGTGCACGACGCTGCCTGGCAACCTTACGGATGAAGGGTGAGTTAGTTTATTATTTTATTGGAAACATTTTTATTATATGTTGTACCTCAAACAGGTCTGAGCAAGTCGATGTACCGTCCTTCGTTGCGTGCACTCCTGGTGCGCTGATGCGCGCACTCCTGGTGCGCTACTGCGCGTGCTCCTCGTGTGCTGTTGCATGCACTCCTGGTGCGCTGATGCGCGCACTCCTGGTGCGCTACTGCGCGTAATCCTCGTGTGCTGTTGCGTGCACTCCTGGTGCGCTGCTGCGCGCACACCTGGTGCACTACTGCGCGCACTCCTGGTGCGCTGCTGCGCGCACTCCTGGTGCGCTGCTGCGCGCACTCCTGGCGTGGTTGGTGCACGACGCTGCCTGGCAACCTTACGCGGATGAAGGGTGAGTTAGTTTATTATTTTATTGGAAACATTTTTATTATATGTTGTACCTCAAACAGGTCTGAGCAAGTCGATGTACCGTCCTTCGTTGCGTGCACTCCTGGTGCGCTGCTGCGCGCACTCCTGGCGTGGTTGGTGCACGACGCTGCCTGGCAACCTTACGCGGATGAAGGGTGAGTTAGTTTATTATTTTATTGGAAACATTTTTATTATATGTTGTACCTCAAACAGGTCTGAGCAAGTCGATGTACCATCCTTCGTTGCGTGCACTCCTGGTGCGCTGATGCGCGCACTCCTGGTGCGCTACTGCGCGTGCTCCTCGTGTGCTGTTGCGTGCACTCCTGGTGCGCTGCTGCGCGCACTCCTGGCGTGGTTGGTGCACGACGCTGCCTGGCAACCTTACTCGGATGAAGGGTGAGTTAGTTTATTATTTTATTGGAAACATTTTAATTATATCTTGTACCTCAAACAGGTCTGAGCAAGTCGATGTACCGTCCTTCGTTGCGTGCACTCCTGGTGCGCTGATGCGCTTACTCCTGGTGCGCTACTGCGCGTGCTCCTCGTGTGCTGTTGCATGCACTCCTGGTGCGCTGATGCGCGCACTCCGGGTGCGCTACTGCGCGTGCTCCTCGTGTGCGCTACTGCGCGTGCTCCTCGTGTGCTGTTGCGTGCACTCCTGGTGCGCTGCTGCGCGCAATCCTGGTGCGCTGCTGCGCGCACTCCTGGTGCGCTGCTGCGCGCACTCCTGGCGTGGTTGGTGCACGACGCTGCCTGGCAACCTTACGCGGATGAAGGGTGAGTTAGTTTATTATTTTATTGGAAACATTTTTATTTTATGTTGTACCTCAAACAGGTCTGAGCAAGTCGATGTACCGTCCTTCGTTGCGTGCACTCCTGGTGCGCTGATGCGCGCACTCCTGGTGCGCTACTGCGCGTGCTCCTCGTTTGCTGTTGCGTGCACTCCTGGTGCGCTGATGCGCGCACTCCTGGTGCGCTGATGCGCGCACTCCTGGTGCGCTACTGCGCGTGCTCCTTGTGTGCTGTTGCGTGCACTCCTGGTGCGCTGCTGCGCGCACTCCTGGCGTGGTTGGTGCGCGCACTCCTGGTGCGCTGCTGCGCGCACTCCTGGCTCGGTTGGTGCACGACGCTGCCTGGCAACCTTACGCGGATGAAGGGTGAGTTAGTTTATTATTTTATTGGAAACATTTTTATTATATGTTGTACCTCAAACAGGTCTGAGAAAGTCGATGTACCGTCCTTCGTTGCGTGCACTCCTGGTGCGCTGCTGCGCGCACTCCTGGCGTGGTTGGTGCACGACGCTGCCTGGCAACCTTACGCAGATGAAGGGTGAGTTAGTTTATTATTTTATTGAAAACATTTTAATTATATGTTGTACCTCAAACAGGTCTGAGCAAGTCGATGTACCGTCCTTCGTTGCGTGCACTCCTGGTGCGCTGATGCGCGCACTCCTGGTGCGCTACTGCGCGTGCTCCTCGTGTGCTGTCGCGTGCACTCCTGGTGCGCTGCTGCGCGCACTCCTGGTGCGCTGCTGCGCGCACTCCTGGTGCGCTGCTGCGCGCACTCCTGGCGTGGTTGGTGCACGACGCTGCCTGGCAACCTTACGCGGATGAAGGGTGAGTTAGTCAATTATTTTATTGGAAACATTTTTATTATATGTTGTACCTCAAACAGGTCTGAGCAAGTCGATGTACCGTCCTTCGTTGCGTGCACTCCTGGTGCGCTGATGCGCGCACTCCTGGTGCGCTACTGCGCGTGCTCCTCGTTTGCTGTTGCGTGCACTCATGGTGCGCTGATGCGCGCACTCCTGGTGCGCTACTGCGCGTGCTCCTCGTGTGCTGTTGCATGCACTCCTGGTGCGCTGCTGCGCGCAATCCTGGTGCGCTGCTGCGCGCACTCCTGGTGCGCTGCTGCGCGCACTCCTGGCGTGGTTGGTGCACGACGCTGCTTGGCAACCTTACGCGGATGAAGGGTGAGTTAGTTTATTATTTTATTGGAAACATTTTTATTATATGTTGTACCTCAAACAGGTCTGAGCAAGTCGATGTACCGTCCTTCGTTGCGTGCACTCCTGGTGCGCTGATGCGCGAACTCCTGGTGCGCTACTGCGCGTGCTCCTCGTGTGCTGTCGCGTGCACTCCTGGTGCGCTGCTGCGCGCACTCCTGGTGCGCTGCTGCGCGCACTCCTGGCGTGGTTGGTGCACGACGCTGCCTGGCAACCTTACGCGGATGAAGGGTGAGTTAGTCAATTATTTTATTGGAAAATTTTTTTTTATATGTTGTACCTCAAACAGGTCTGAGCAAGTCGATGTACCGTCCTTCGTTGCGTGCACTCCTGGTGCGCTGATGCGCGCACTCCTGGTGCGCTACTGCGCGTGCTCCTCGTTTGCTGTTGCGTGCACTCCTGGTGCGCTGATGCGCGCACTCCTGGTGCGCTACTGCGCGTGCTCCTCGTGTGCTGTTGCATGCACTCCTGGTGCGCTGCTGCGCGCAATCCTGGTGCGCTGCTGCGCGCACTCCTGGTGCGCTGCTGGGCGCACTCCTGGCGTGGTTGGTGCACGACGCTGCTTGGCAACCTTACGCGGATAAAGGGTGAGTTAGTTTATTATTTTATTGGAAACATTTTTATTATATGTTGTACCTCAAACAGGTCTGAGCAAATCGATGTACCGTCCTTCGTTGCGTGCACTCCTGGTGCGCTGCTGCGCGCACTCCTGGTGCGCTACTGCGCGTGCTCTTCGTGTGCTGTCGCGTGCACTCCTGGTGCGCTGCTGCGCGCACTCCTGGTGCGCTGCTGCGCGCAATCCTGGCGTGGTTGGTGCACGACGCTGCCTGGCAACCTTACGCGGATGAAGGGTGAGTTAGTCAATTATTTTATTGGAAACATTTTTATTATATGTTGTACCTCAAACAGGTCTGAGCAAGTCGATGTACCGTCCTTCGTTGCGTGCACTCCTGGTGCGCTGATGCGCGCACTCCTGGTGCGCTACTGCGCGTGCTCCTCGTTTGCTGTTGCGTGCACTCCTGGTGCGCTGATGCGCGCACTCCTGGTGCGCTACTGCGCGTGCTCCTCGTGTGCTGTTGCATGCACTCCTGGTGCGCTGCTGCGCGCAATCCTGGTGCGCTGCTGCGCGCACTCCTGGTGCGCTGCTGCGCGCACTCCTGGTGCGCTGCTGCGCGCACTCCTGGTGCGCTGCTGCGCGCACTCCTGGCGTGGTTGGTGCACGACGCTGCTTGGCAACCTTACGCGGATGAAGGGTGAGTTAGTTTATTATTTTATTGGAAACATATTTATTATATGTTGTACCTCAAACAGGTCTGAGCAAGTCGATGTACCGTCCTTCGTTGCGTGCACTCCTGGTGCGCTGATGCGCGCACTCCTGGTGCGCTACTGCGCGTGCTCCTCGTGTGCTGTTGCATGCACTCCTGATGCGCGCACTCCTGGTGCGCTACTGCGCGTAATCCTCGTGTGCTGTTGCGTGCACTCCTGGTGCGCTGCTGCGCGCACTCCTGGTGCACTACTGCGCGCACTCCTGGTTCGCTGCTGCGCGCACTCCTGGTGCGCTGCTGCGCGCACTCCTGGCGTGGTTGGTGCACGACGCTGCCTGGCAACCTTACGCGGATGAAGGGTGAGTTAGTTTATTATTTTATTGGAAACATTTTTATTATATGTTGTACCTCAAACAGGTCTGAGCAAGTCGATGTACCGTCCTTTGTTGCGTGCACTCCTGGTGCGCTGCTGCGCGCACTCCTGGCGTGGTTGGTGCACGACGCTGCCTGGCAACCTTACGCGGATGAAGGGTGAGTTAGTTTATTATTTTATTGGAAACATTTTTATTATATGTTGTACCTCAAACAGGTCTGAGCAAGTCGATGTACCATCCTTCGTTGCGTGCACTCCTGGTGCGCTGATGCGCGCACTCCTGGTGCGCTACTGCGCGTGCTCCTCGTGTGCTGTTGCGTGCACTCCTGGTGCGCTACTGCGCGTGCTCCTCGTGTGCTGTTGCATGCACTCCTGGTGCGCTGATGCGCGCACTCCTGGTGCGCTACTGCGCGTGCTCCTCGTGTGCTGTTGCGTGCACTCCTGGTGCGCTGCTGCGCGCACTCCTGGCGTGGTTGGTGCACGACGCTGCCTGGCAACCTTACGCGGATGAAGGGTGATTTAGTTTATTATTTTATTGGAAACATTTTTATTATATGTTGTACCTCAAACTGGTCTGAGCAAGTCGATGTACCGTCCTTCGTTGCGTGCATTCCTGGTGCGCTGATGCGCGCACTCCTGGTTCGCTACTGGGCGTGCTCCTCGTGTGCTGTTGCGTGCGCTCCTGGTGCGCTGATGCGCGCACTCCTGGCGTGGTTGGTGCGCGCACTCCTGGTGCGCTGCTGCGCGCACTCCTGGCGTGGTTGGTGCACGACGCTGCCTGGCAACCTTACGCGGATGAAGGGTGAGTTAGTTTATTATTTTATTGGAAACATTTTAATTATATGTTGTACCTCAAACAGTTCTGAGCAAGTCGATGTGCCGTCCTTCGTTGCGTGCACTCCTGGTGCGCTGCTGCGCGCACTCCTGGCGTGGTTGGTGCACGACGCTGCCTGGCAACCTTACGCGGATGAAGGGTGAGTTAGTTTATAATTTTATTGGAAACATTTTTATTATATGTTGTACCTCAAACAGGTCTGAGCAAGTCGATGTACCGTCCTTCGTTGCGTGCATTCCTGGTGCGCTGATGCGCGCACTCCTGGTTCGCTACTGGGCGTGCTCCTCGTGTGCTGTTGCGTGCGCTCCTGGTGCGCTGATGCGCGCACTCCTGGCGTGGTTGGTGCGCGCACTCCTGGTGCGCTGCTGCGCGCACTCCTGGCGTGGTTGGTGCACGACGCTGCCTGGCAACCTTACGCGGATGAAGGGTGAGTTAGTTTATTATTTTATTGGAAACATTTTTATTATATGTTGTACCTCAAACTGGTCTGAGCAAGTCGATGTACCGTCCTTCGTTGCGTGCATTCCTGGTGCGCTGATGCGCGCACTCCTGGTTCGCTACTGGGCGTGCTCCTCGTGTGCTGTTGCGTGCGCTCCTGGTGCCCTGATGCGCGCACTCCTGGTGCGCTGCTGCGCGCACTCCTGGCGTGGTTGGTGCACGACGCTGCCTGGCAACCTTACGCGGATGAAGGGTGAGTTAGTTTATTATTCTATTGGAAACATTTTAATTATATGTTGTACCTTAAACAGGTCTGAGCAAGTCGATGTACCGTCCTTCGTTGCGTGCACTCCTGGTGCGCTGATGCGCGCACTCCTGGTGCGCTACTGCGCGTGCTCCTCGTGTGCTGTTGCGTGCACTCCTGGTGCGCTGATGCGCGCACTCCTGGTGCGCTACTGCGCGTGCTCCTCGTGTGCTGTTGCGTGCACTCCTGGTGCGCTGATGCGCGCACTCCTGGTGCGCTACTGCGCGCACTCCTGGTGCGCTACTGCGCGTGCTCCTCGTGTGCTGTTGCGTGCACTCCTGGTGCGCTGCTGTGCGCACTCCTAATGCGCTGCTGCGCGCACTCCTGGTGCGCTGCTGCGCGCACTCCTGGTGCACTGCTGCGCGCACTCCTAGCGTGGTTGGTGCACGACGCTGCCTGGCAACCTTACGGATGAAGGGTGAGTTAGTTTATTATTTTATTGGAAACATTTTTATTATATGTTGTACCTCAAACAGGTCTGAGCAAGTCGATGTACCGTCCTTCGTTGCGTGCACTCCTGGTGCGCTGATGCGCGCACTCCTGGTGCGCTACTGCGCGTGCTCCTCGTGTGCTGTTGCATGCTTTCCTGGTGCGCTGATGCGCGCACTCCTGGTGCGCTACTGCGCGTGCTCTTCGTGTGCTGTTGCGTGCACTCCTGGTGCGCTGCTGCGCGCACTCCTGGTGCGCTGCTGCGCGCACTCCTGGCGTGGTTGGCGCACGACGCTGCCTGGCAACCTGACGCGGATGAAGGGTGAGTTAGTTTATTATTTTATTGGAAACATTTTTATTACATGTTGTACCTCAAAGAGGTCTGAGCAAGTCGATGTACCGCCCTTCGTTGCGTGCACTCCTGGTGCGCTGATGCGCGCACTCCTGGTGCGCTACTGCGCGTGCTCCTCGTGTGCTGTTGCGTGCACTCCTGGCGTGGTTGGTGCACGACGCTGCCTGGCAACCTTACGCGGATGAAGGGTGAGTTAGTTTATTATTTTATTGGAAACATTTTAATTATATGTTGAACCTCAAACAGGTCTGAGCAAGTCGATGTACCGTCCTTCGTTGCGTGCACTCCTGGTGCGCTGATGCGCGCACTCCTGGTGCACTACTGCGCGTGCTCCTCGTGTGCTGTTGCGTGCACTCCTGGTGCGCTGATGCGCGCACTCCTGGTGCGCTACTGCGCGTGCTCCTTGTGTGCTGTTGCTTGCACTCCTGGTGCGCTGCTGCGCGCACTCCTGGCGTGGTTGGTGCGCGAGCTCCTGGTGCGCTGCTGCGCGCACTCCTGGCGTGGTTGGTGCACGACGCTGCCTGGCAACCTTACGCGGATGAAGGGTGAGTTAGTTTATTATTTTATTGGAAACATTTTTATTATATGTTGTACCTCAAACAGGTCTGAGCAAGTCGATGTACCGTCCTTCGTTGCGTGCACTCCTGGTGCGCTGCTGCGCGCACTCCTGGCGTGGTTGGTGCACGACGCTGCCTGGCAACCTTACGCGGATGAAGGGTGAGTTAGTTTATTATTTTATTGGAAACATTTTTATTATATGTTGTACCTCAAACAGGTCTGAGCAAGTCGAAGTACCGTCCTTCGTTGCGTGCACTCCTTGTGCGCTGATGCGCGCACTCCTGGTGCATTACTGCGCGTGCTCCTCGTGTGCTGTTGCGTGCACTCCTGGTGCGCTGATGCGCGCACTCCTGGTGCGCTGCTGCGCGCACTCCTGGCGTGGTTGGCGCACGACGCTGCCTGGCAACCTGACGCGGATGAAGGGTGAGTTAGTTTATTATTTTATTGGAAACATTTTTATTACATGTTGTACCTCAAAGAGGTCTGAGCAAGTCGATGTACCGCCCTTCGTTGCGTGCACTCCTGGTGCGCTGATGCGCGCACTCCTGGTGCGCTACTGCGCGTGCTCCTCGTGTGCTGTTGCGTGCACTCCTGGCGTGGTTGGTGCACGACGCTGCCTGGCAACCTTACGCGGATGAAGGGTGAGTTAGTTTATTATTTTATTGGAAACATTTTAATTATATGTTGAACCTCAAACAGGTCTGAGCAAGTCGATGTACCGTCCTTCGTTGCGTGCACTCCTGGTGCGCTGATGCGCGCACTCCTGGTGCGCTACTGCGCGTGCTCCTCGTGTGCTGTTGCGTGCACTCCTGGTGCGCTGATGCGCGCACTCCTGGTGCGCTACTGCGCGTGCTCCTTGTGTGCTGTTGCGTGCACTCCTGGTGCGCTGCTGCGCGCACTCCTGGCGTGGTTGGTGCGCGCACTCCTGGTGCGTTGCTGCGCGCACTCCTGGCGTGGTTGGTGCACGACGCTGCCTGGCAACCTTACGCGGATGAAGGGTGAGTTAGTTTATTATTTTATTGGAAACATTTTTATTATATGTTGTACCTCAAACAGGTCTGAGCAAGTCGATGTACCGTCCTTCGTTGCGTGCACTCCTGGTGCGCTGCTGCGCGCACTCCTGGCGTGGTTGGTGCACGACGCTGCCTGGCAACCTTACGCGGATGAAGGGTGAGTTAGTTTATTATTTTATTGGAAACATTTTTATTATATGTTGTACCTCAAACAGGTCTGAGCAAGTCGATGTACCGTCCTTCGTTGCGTGCACTCCTGATGCGCTGATGCGCGCAATCCTGGTGCGCTACTGCGCGTGCTCCTCGTGTGCTGTTGCGTGCACTCCTGGTGCGCTGATGCGCGCACTCCTGGTGCGCTGCTGCGCGCACTCCTGGTGCGCTGCTGCGCGCACTCCTGGCGTGGTTGGTGCACGACGCTGCCTGGCAACCTTACGCGGATGAAGGGTGAGTTAGTCAATTATTTTATTGGAAACATTTTTATTTTATGTTGTACCTCAAACAGGTCTGAGCAAGTCGATGTACCGTCCTTCGTTGCGTGCACTCCTGGTGCGCTGATGCGCGCACTCCTGGTGCGCTACTGCGCGTGCTCCTCGTTTGCTGTTGCGTGCACTCCTGGTGCGCTGATGCGCGCACTCCTGGTGCGCTACTGCGCGTGCTCCTTGTGTGCTGTTGCGTGCTCCTTGTGTGCTGTTGCGTGCACTCCTGGTGCGCTGCTGCGCGCACTCCTGGCGTGGTTGGTGCGCGCACTCCTGGTGCGCTGCTGCGCGCACTCCTGGCGTGGTTGGTGCACGACGCTGCCTGGCAACCTTACGCGGATGAAGGGTGAGTTAGTTTATTATTTTATTGGAAACATTTTTATTATATGTTGTACCTCAAACAGGTCTGAGAAAGTCGATGTACCGTCCTTCGTTGCGTGCACTCCTGGTGCGCTGCTGCGCGCACTCCTGGCGTGGTTGGTGCACGACGCTGCCTGGCAACCTTACGCGGATGAAGGGTGAGTTAGTTTATTATTTTATTGAAAACATTTTAATTATATGTTGTACCTCAAACAGGTCTGAGCAAGTCGATGTACCGTCCTTCGTTGCGTGCACTCCTGGTGCGCTGATGCGCGCACTCCTGGTGCGCTACTGCGCGTGCTCCTCGTGTGCTGTCGCGTGCACTCCTGGTGCGCTGCTGCGCGCACTCCTGGTGCGCTGCTGCGCGCACTCCTGGTGCGCTGCTGCGCGCACTCCTGGTGCGCTGCTGCGCGCACTCCTGGTGCGCTGCTGCGCGCACTCCTGGCGTGGTTGGTGCACGACGCTGCCTGGCAACCTTACGCGGATGAAGGGTGAGTTAGTCAATTATTTTATTGGAAACATTTTTATTTTATGTTGTACCTCAAACAGGTCTGAGCAAGTCGATGTACCGTCCTTCGTTGCGTGCACTCCTGGTGCGCTGATGCGCGCACTCCTGGTGCGCTACTGCGCGTGCTCCTCGTTTGCTGTTGCGTGCACTCCTGGTGCGCTGATGCGCGCACTCCTGGTGCGCTACTGCGCGTGCTCCTTGTGTGCTGTTGCGTGCACTCCTGGTGCGCTGCTGCGCGCACTCCTGGCGTGGTTGGTGCGCGCACTCCTGGTGCGCTGCTGCGCGCACTCCTGGCGTGGTTGGTGCACGACGCTGCCTGGCAACCTTACGCGGATGAAGGGTGAGTTAGTTTATTATTTTATTGGAAACATTTTTATTATATGTTGTACCTCAAACAGGTCTGAGAAAGTCGATGTACCGTCCTTCGTTGCGTGCACTCCTGGTGCGCTGCTGCGCGCACTCCTGGCGTGGTTGGTGCACGACGCTGCCTGGCAACCTTACGCGGATGAAGGGTGAGTTAGTTTATTATTTTATTGAAAACATTTTAATTATATGTTGTACCTCAAACAGGTCTGAGCAAGTCGATGTACCGTCCTTCGTTGCGTGCACTCCTGGTGCGCTGATGCGCGCACTCCTGGTGCGCTACTGCGCGTGCTCCTCGTTTGCTGTTGCGTGCACTCCTGGTGCGCTGATGCGCGCACTCCTGGTGCGCTACTGCGCGTGCTCCTCGTGTGCTGTTGCATGCACTCCTGGTGCGCTGCTGCGCGCAATCCTGGTGCGCTGCTGCGCGCACTCCTGGTGCGCTGCTGCGCGCACTCCTGGCGTGGTTGGTGCACGACGCTGCTTGGCAACCTTACGCGGATGAAGGGTGAGTTAGTTTATTATTTTATTGGAAACGCACTCCTGGTGCGCTACTGCGCGTGCTCCTCGTGTGCTGTCGCGTGCACTCCTGGTGCGCTGCTGCGCGCACTCCTGGTGCGCTGCTGCGCGCACTCCTGGTGCGCTGCTGCGCGCACTCCTGGTGCGCTGCTGCGCGCACTCCTGGTGCGCTGCTGCGCGCACTCCTGGCGTGGTTGGTGCACGACGCTGCCTGGCAACCTTACGCGGATGAAGGGTGAGTTAGTCAATTATTTTATTGGAAACATTTTTATTTTATGTTGTACCTCAAACAGGTCTGAGCAAGTCGATGTACCGTCCTTCGTTGCGTGCACTCCTGGTGCGCTGATGCGCGCACTCCTGGTGCGCTACTGCGCGTGCTCCTCGTTTGCTGTTGCGTGCACTCCTGGTGCGCTGATGCGCGCACTCCTGGTGCGCTACTGCGCGTGCTCCTTGTGTGCTGTTGCGTGCACTCCTGGTGCGCTGCTGCGCGCACTCCTGGCGTGGTTGGTGCGCGCACTCCTGGTGCGCTGCTGCGCGCACTCCTGGCGTGGTTGGTGCACGACGCTGCCTGGCAACCTTACGCGGATGAAGGGTGAGTTAGTTTATTATTTTATTGGAAACATTTTTATTATATGTTGTACCTCAAACAGGTCTGAGAAAGTCGATGTACCGTCCTTCGTTGCGTGCACTCCTGGTGCGCTGCTGCGCGCACTCCTGGCGTGGTTGGTGCACGACGCTGCCTGGCAACCTTACGCGGATGAAGGGTGAGTTAGTTTATTATTTTATTGAAAACATTTTAATTATATGTTGTACCTCAAACAGGTCTGAGCAAGTCGATGTACCGTCCTTCGTTGCGTGCACTCCTGGTGCGCTGATGCGCGCACTCCTGGTGCGCTACTGCGCGTGCTCCTCGTTTGCTGTTGCGTGCACTCCTGGTGCGCTGATGCGCGCACTCCTGGTGCGCTACTGCGCGTGCTCCTCGTGTGCTGTTGCATGCACTCCTGGTGCGCTGCTGCGCGCAATCCTGGTGCGCTGCTGCGCGCACTCCTGGTGCGCTGCTGCGCGCACTCCTGGCGTGGTTGGTGCACGACGCTGCTTGGCAACCTTACGCGGATGAAGGGTGAGTTAGTTTATTATTTTATTGGAAACATTTTTATTATATGTTGTACCTCAAACAGGTCTGAGCAAGTCGATGTACCGTCCTTCGTTGCACGCACTCCTGGTGCGCTGATGCGCGCACTCCTGGTGCGCTGATGCGCGCACTCCTGGTGCGCTGATGCGCGCACTCCTGGTGCGCTACTGCGCGTGCTCCTCGTGTGCTGTCGCGTGCACTCCTGATGCGCTGCTGCGCGCACTCCTGGTGCGCTGCTGCGCGCACTCCTGGTGCGCTGCTGCGCGCACTCCTGGCGTGGTTGGTGCACGACGCTGCCTGGCAACCTTACGCGGATGAAGGGTGAGTTAGTCAATTATTTTATTGGAAATTTTTTTTTTATATGTTGTACCTCAAACAGGTCTGAGCAAGTCGATGTACCGTCCTTCGTTGCGTGCACTCCTGGTGCGCTGATGCGCGCACTCCTGGTGCGCTACTGCGCGTGCTCCTCGTTTGCTGTTGCGTGCACTCCTGGTGCGCTGATGCGCGCACTCCTGGTGCGCTACTGCGCGTGCTCCTCGTGTGCTGTTGCATGCACTCCTGGTGCGCTGCTGCGCGCAATCCTGGTGCGCTGCTGCGCGCACTCCTGGTGCGCTGCTGCGCGCACTCCTGGCGTGGTTGGTGCACGACGCTGCTTGGCAACCTTACGCGGATGAAGGGTGAGTTAGTTTATTTTATTGGAAACATTTTTATTATATGTTGTACCTCAAACAGGTCTGAGCAAATCGATGTACCGTCCTTCGTTGCGTGCACTCCTGGTGCGCTGCTGCGCGCACTCCTGGTGCGCTACTGCGCGTGCTCCTCGTGTGCTGTCGCGTGCACTCCTGGTGCGCTGCTGCGCGCACTCCTGGTGCGCTGCTGCGCGCACTCCTGGTGCGCTGCTGCGCGCACTCCTGGCGTGGTTGGTGCACGACGCTGCCTGGCAACCTTACGCGGATGAAGGGTGAGTTAGTCAATTATTTTATTGGAAACATTTTTATTATATGTTGTACCTCAAACAGGTCTGAGCAAGTCGATGTACCGTCCTTCGTTGCGTGCACTCCTGGTGCGCTGATGCGCGCACTCCTGGTGCGCTACTGCGCGTGCTCCTCGTTTGCTGTTGCGTGCACTCCTGGTGCGCTGATGCGCGCACTCCTGGTGCGCTACTGCGCGTGCTCCTCGTGTGCTGTTGCATGCACTCCTGGTGCGCTGCTGCGCGCAATCCTGGTGCGCTGCTGCGCGCACTCCTGGTGCGCTGCTGCGCGCACTCCTGGTGCGCTGCTGCGCGCACTCCTGGTGCGCTGCTGCGCGCACTCCTGGCGTGGTTGGTGCACGACGCTGCCTGGCAACCTTACGCGGATGAAGGGTGAGTTAGTTTATTATTTTATTGGAAACATTTTAATTATATCTTGTACCTCAAACAGGTCTGAGAAAGTCGATGTACCGTCCTTCGTTGCGTGCACTCCTGGTGCGCTGCTGCGCGCACTCCTGGCGTGGTTGGTGCACGACGCTGCCTGGCAACCTTACGCGGATGAAGGGTGAGTTAGTTTATTATTTTATTGGAAACATTTTTATAATATGTTGTACCTCAAACAGGTCTGAGCAAGTCGATGTACCATCCTTCGTTGCGTGCACTCCTGGTGCGCTGATGCGCGCACTCCTGGTGCGCTACTGCGCGTGCTCCTCGTGTGCTGTTGCGTGCACTCCTGGTGCGCTACTGCGCGTGCTCCTCGTGTGCTGTTGCATGCACTCCTGGTGCGCTGATGCGCGCACTCCTGGTGCGCTACTGCGCGTGCTCCTCGTGTGCTGTTGCGTGCACTCCTGGTGCGCTGCTGCGCGCACTCCTGGTGCGCTGCTGCGCGCACTCCTGGCGTGGTTGGTGCACGACGCTGCCTGGCAACCTTACGCGGATGAAGGGTGATTTAGTTTATTATTTTATTGGAAACATTTTTATTATATGTTGTACCTCAAACTGGTCTGAGCAAGTCGATGTACCGTCTTTCGTTGCGTGCATTCCTGGTGCGCTGATGCGCGCACTCCTGGTTCGCTACTGGGCGTGCTCCTCGTGTGCTGTTGCGTGCGCTCCTGGTGCGCTGATGCGCGCACTCCTGGCGTGGTTGGTGCGCGCACTCCTGGTGCGCTGCTGCGCGCACTCCTGGCGTGGTTGGTGCACGACGCTGCCTGGCAACCTTACGCGGATGAAGGGTGAGTTAGTTTATTATTTTATTGGAAACATTTTAATTATATGTTGTACCTCAAACAGTTCTGAGCAAGTCGATGTGCCGTCCTTCGTTGCGTGCACTCCTGGTGCGCTGCTGCGCGCACTCCTGGCGTGGTTGGTGCACGACGCTGCCTGGCAACCTTACGCGGATGAAGGGTGAGTTAGTCAATTATTTTATTGGAAACATTTTAATTATATGTTGTACCTCAAACAGGTCTGAGCAAGTCGATGTACCGTCCTTCGTTGCGTGCACTCCTGGTGCGCTGATGCGCGCACTCCTGGTGCGCTACTGCGCGTGCTCCTCGTGTGCTGTTGCGTGCACTCCTGGTGCGCTGATGCGCGCACTCCTGGTGCGCTACTGCGCGTGCTCCTCGTGTGCTGTCGCGTGCACTCCTGGTGCGCTGCTGCGCGCACTCCTGGTGCGCTGCTGCGCGCACTCCTGTTGCGCTGCTGCGCGCACTCCTGGCGTGGTTGGTGCACGACGCTGCCTGGCAACCTTACGCGGATGAAGGGTGAGTTAGTCAATTATTTTATTGGAAACATTTTAATTATATGTTGTACCTCAAACAGGTCTGAGCAAGTTGATGTACCGTCCTTCGTTGCGTGCACTCCTGGTGCGCTGATGCGCGCACTCCTGGTGCGCTACTGCGCGTGCTCCTCGTGTGCTGTTGCATGCACTCCTGGTGCGCTGATGCGCGCACTCCTGGTGCGCTACTGCGCGTGCTCCTCGTGTGCTGTTGCGTGCACTCCTGGTGCGCTGCTGCGAAAACTCCTGGTGCGCTGCTGCGCGCACTCCTGGTGCGCTACTGCGCGTGCTCCTCGTGTGCTGTTGCGTGCACTCCTGGTGCGCTGATGCGCGCACTCCTGAAGCGCTACTGCGCGTGCTCCTCGTGTGCTGTCGCGTGCACTCCTGGTGCGCTGCGGCGCGCAATCCTGGTGCGCTGCTGCACGCACTCCTGGCGTGGTTGGTGCATGACGCTGCTTGGCAACCTTACGCGGATGAAGGGTGAGTTAGTTAATTATTTTATTGGAAACATTTTTATTATATTTTGTACCTCAAACAGGTCTGAGCAAGTCGATGTACCGTCCTTCGTTGCGTGCACTCCTGGTGCGCTGCTGCGCGCACTCCTGGCGTGGTTGGTGCACGACGCTGCCTGGCAACCTTACGCGGATGAAGGGTGAGTTAGTTTATTATTTTATTGGAAACATTTTAATTATATCTTGTACCTCAAACAAGTCTGAGCAAGTCGATGTACCGTCCTTCGCTGCGTGCACTCCTGGTGCGCTGATGCGCGCTTTCCTGGTGCGTTACTGCGCGTGCTTCTCGTGTGCTGTTGCATGCACTCCTGGTGCGCTGATGCGCGCACTCCTGGTGCGCTACTGCGCGTGCTCCTCGTGTGCTGTTGCGTGCACTCCTGGTGCGCTGCTGCGCGCACTCCTGGTGCGCTGTTGCGCGCACTCCTGGTGCGCTGTTGCGCGCACTCCTGGTGCGCTGCTGCGCGCACTCCTGGCGTGGTTGGTGCACGACGCTGCCTGGCAACCTTACGCGGATGAAGGGTGAGTTAGTTTATTATTTTATTGGAAACATTTTTATTATATGTTGTACCTCAAACAGGTCTGAGCAAGTCGATGTACCGTCCTTCGTTGCGTGCACTCCTGGTGCGCTGCTGCGCGCACTCCTGGAGTGGTTGGTGCACGACGCTGCCTGGCAACCTTACGCGGATGAAGGGTGAGTTAGTTTATTATTTTATTGGAAACATTTTTATTATATGTTGTACCTCAAACAGGTCTGAGCAAGTCGATGTACCGTCCTTCGTTGCGCGCACTCCTGGTGCGCTGATGCGCGCACTCCTGGCGTGGTTGGTGCGCGCACTCCTGGTGCGCTGCTGCGCGCACTCCTGGCGTGGTTGGTGCACGACGCTGCCTGGCAACCTTACGCGGATGAAGGGTGAGTTAGTTTATTATTTTATTGGAAACATTTTAATTTTATGTTGTACCTCAAACAGGTCTGAGCAAGTCGATGTACCGTCCTTCGTTGCGTGCACTCCTGGTGCGCTGCTGCGCGCACTCCTGGCGTGGTTGGTGCACGACGCTGCCTGGCAACCTAACGCGGATGAAGGGTGAGTTAGTTTATTATTTTATTGGAAACATTTTAATTATATGTTGTACCTCAAACAGGTCTGAGCAAGTCGATGTACCGTCCTTCGTTGCGTGCACTCCTGGTGCGCTGATGCGCGCACTCCTGGTGCGCTACTGCGCGTGCTCCTCGTGTGCTGTTGCGTGCACTCCTGGTGCGCTGATGCGCGCACTCCTGGTGCGCTACTGCGCGTGCTCCTCGTGTGCTGTCGCGTGCACTCCTGGTGCGCTGCTGCGCGCACTTCTGGTGCGCTGCTGCGCGCACTCCTGGTGCGCTGCTGCGCGCACTCCTGGTGCGCTGCTGCGCGCACTCCTGGTGCGTTGCTGCGCGCACTCCTGGCGTGGTTGGTGCACGACGCTGCCTGGCAACCTTACGCGGATGAAGGGTGAGTTAGTCAATTATTTTATTGGAAACATTTTTATTATATGTTGTACCTCAAACAGGTCTTGAGTAAGTCGATGTACCGTCCTTCGTTGCGTGCACTCCTGGTGCGCTGATGCGCGCACTCCTGGTGCGCTACTGCGCGTGCTCCTCGTGTGCTGTTGCGTGCACTCCTGGTGCGCTGATGCGCGCACTCCTTGTGCGCTACTGCGCGTGCTCCTCGTGTGCTGTTGCGTGCACTCCTGGTGTGCTGCTGCGCGCACTCCTGGTGCGCTGCTTCGCGCACTCCTGGTGCGCTGCTGCGCGCACTCCTGGTGCGCTGCTGCGCGCACTCCTGGTGCGCTGCTGCGCGCACTCCTGGTGCGCTGCTGCGCGCACTCCTGGTGCCCTGCTGCGCGCACTCCTGGTGCGCTACTGCGCGCACTCCTAGCGTGGTTGGTGCACGACGCTGCCTGGCAACCTTACGCGGATGAAGGGTGAGTTAGTCAATTATTTTATTGGAATAATTTTTATTATATGTTGTACCTCAAACAGGTCTGAGCAAGTTGATGTACCGTCCTTCGTTGCGTGCATTCCTGGTGCGCTGATGCGCGCACTCCTGGTGCGCTACTGCGCGTGCTCCTCGTGTGCTGTTGCGTGCACTCCTGGTGCGCTGATACGCGCACTCCTGGTACGCTACTGCGCGTGCTTCTTGTGTTGTTGCGTGCACTCCTGGTGCGCTGCTGCGCGCACTTCTGGCGTGGTTGGTGCACGACGCTGCCTGGCAACCTTACGCGGATGAAGGGTGGTCTGAGCAAGTCGATGTACCGTCCTTCGTTGCGTGCACTCCTGGTGCGCTGCTGCGCGCACTCCTGGTGCGCTGCTGCGCGCACTCCTGGCGTGGTTGGTAACGACGCTGCCAGGCAACCTTACGCGGATGAAGGGTGAGTTAGTTTATTATTTTATTGGAAACATTTTTATTATATGTTGTACCTCAAACAGGTCTGAGCAAGTCTATGTACCGTCCTTCGTTGCGTGCACTCTTGGTGCGCTGCTGCGCGCACTCCTGGCGTGGTTGGTGCACGACGCTGCCTGGTAACTTTACGCGGATGAAGGGTGAGTTAGTTTATTATTTTATTGGAAACATTTTTATTATATGTTGTACCTCAAACAGGTCTGAGCAAGTCGATGTACCGTCCTTCGTTGCGTGCACTCCTGGTGCGCTGATGCGCGCACTCCTGGTGCGCTACTGCGCGTGCTCCTCGTGTGCTGTTGCGTGCACTCCTGGTGCGCTGCTGCGCGCACTCCTGGCGTGGTTGGTACACGACGCTGCCTGGCAACCTTACGCGGATGAAGGGTGAGTTAGTTTATTATTTTATTGGAAACATTTAAATTATATCTTGTACCTCAAACAAGTCTGAGCAAGTCGATGTACCGTCCTTCGCTGCGTGCACTCCTGGTGCGCTGATGCGCGCTTTCCTGGTGCGTTACTGCGCGTGCTTCTCGTGTGCTGTTGCATGCACTCCTGGTGCGCTGATGCGCGCACTCCTGGTGCGCTACTGCGCGTGCTCCTCGTGTGCTGTTGCGTGCACTCCTGGTGCGCTGCAGCGCGCACTCCTGGTGCGCTGTTGCGCGCACTCCTGGTGCGCTGCTGCGCGCACTCCTGGCGTGGTTGGTGCACGACGCTGCCTGGCAACCTTACGCGGATGAAGGGTGAGTTAGTTTATTATTTTATTCGAAACATTTTTATTATATGTTGTACCTCAAACAGGTCTGAGCAAGTCGATGTACCGTCCTTCGTTGCGTGCACTCCTGGTGCGCTGCTGCGCGCACTCCTGGTGCGCTGCTGCGCGCACTCCTGGCGTGGTTAGTGCACGACGCTGCCTGGCAACCTTACGCGGATGAAGGGTGAGTTAGTTTATTATTTTATTGGAAACATTTTTATTATATGTTGTACCTCAAACAGGTCTGAGCAAGTCGATGTACCTTCCTTCGTTGCGTGCATTCCTGGTGCGCTGATGCGCGCACTCCTGGTTCGCTACTGGGCGTGCTCCTCGTGTGCTGTTGCGTGCACTCCTGGTGCGCTGATGCGCGCACTCCTGGTGCGCTACTGCGCGTGCTCCTTGTGTGCTGTTGCGTGCACTCCTGGTGCGCTGTTGCGCGCACTCCTTGCGTGGTTGGTGCGCGCACTCCTGGTGCGCTGCTGCGCGCACTCCTGGCGTGGTTGGTGCACGACGCTTTCTGGCAACCTTACGCGGATGAAGGGTGAGTTAGTTTATTATTTTATTGGAAACATTTTAATTATATGTTGTACCTCAAACAGGTCTGAGCAAGTCGATGTACCGTCCTTCGTTGCGTGCACTCCTGGTGCGCTGCTGCGCGCACTCCTGGCGTGGTTGGTGCACGACGCTGCCTGGCAACCTTACGCGGATGAAGGGTGAGTTAGTTTATTATTTTATTGGAAACATTTTAATTATATGTTGTACCTCAAACAGGTCTGAGCAAGTCGATGTACCGTCCTTCGTTGCGTGCACTCCTGGTGCGCTGCTGCGCGCACTCCTGGTGCCCTGCTGCGCGCACTCCTGGTGCGCTACTGCGCGCACTCCTAGCGTGGTTGGTGCACGACGCTGCCTGGCAACCTTACGCGGATGAAGGGTGAGTTAGTTTATTATTTTATTGGAATAATTTTTATTATATGTTGTACCTCAAACAGGTCTGAGCAAGTTGATGTACCGTCCTTCGTTGCGTGCATTCCTGGTGCGCTGATGCGCGCACTCCTGGTGCGCTACTGCGCGTGCTCCTCGTGTGCTGTTGCGTGCACTCCTGGTGCGCTGATACGCGCACTCCTGGTACGCTACTGCGCGTGCTTCTTGTGTTGTTGCGTGCACTCCTGGTGCGCTGCTGCGCGCACTTCTGGCGTGGTTGGTGCACGACGCTGCCTGGCAACCTTACGCGGATGAAGGGTGGTCTGAGCAAGTCGATGTACCGTCCTTCGTTGCGTGCACTCCTGGTGCGCTGCTGCGCGCACTCCTGGTGCGCTGCTGCGCGCACTCCTGGCGTGGTTGGTGCACGACGCTGCCTGGCAACCTTACGCGGATGAAGGGTGAGTTAGTTTATTATTTTATTGGAAACATTTTTATTATATGTTGTACCTCAAACAGGTCTGAGCAAGTCGATGTACCGTCCTTCGTTGCGTGCACTCCTGGTGCGCTGATGCGCGCACTCCTGGTGCGCTACTGCGCGTGATCCTCGTGTGCTGTTGCGTGCACTCCTGGTGCTCTGATGCGCGCACTCCTGGTGCGCTACTGCGCGTGCTCCTCGTGTGCTGTTGCGTGCACTCCTGGTGCGCTGCTGCGCGCACTCCTGGTGCGCTGCTGCGCGCACTCCTGGCGTGGTTGGTAACGACGCTGCCAGGCAACCTTACGCGGATGAAGGGTGAGTTAGTTTATTATTTTATTGGAAACATTTTTATTATATGTTGTACCTCAAACAGGTCTGAGCAAGTCTATGTACCGTCCTTCGTTGCGTGCACTCTTGGTGCGCTGCTGCGCGCACTCCTGGCGTGGTTGGTGCACGACGCTGCCTGGTAACTTTACGCGGATGAAGGGTGAGTTAGTTTATTATTTTATTGGAAACATTTTTATTATATGTTGTACCTCAAACAGGTCTGAGCAAGTCGATGTACCGTCCTGGTGCGCTACTGCGCGTGCTCCTCGTGTGCTGTTGCGTGCACTCCTGGTGCGCTGCTGCGCGCACTCCTGGCGTGGTTGGTACACGACGCTGCCTGGCAACCTTACGCGGATGAAGGGTGAGTTAGTTTATTATTTTATTGGAAACATTTAAATTATATCTTGTACCTCAAACAGGTCTGAGCAAGTCGATGTACCGTCCTTCGTTGCGCGCACTCCTGGTGCGCTGCTGCGAGCACTCCTGCTGCGCTGCTGCGCGCACTCCTGGTGCGCTGCTGTGCGCACTCCTGGCGTGGTTGGTGCACGACGCTGCCTGGCAACCTTACGCGGATGAAGGGTGAGTTTGTTTATTATTTTATTGGAAACATTTTAATTATATGTTGTACCTCAAACAGGTCTGAGCAAGTCGATGTACCGTCCTTCGTTGCGTGCACTCCTGGTGCGCTGCTGCGCGCACTCCTGGTGCCCTGCTGCGCGCACTCCTGGTGCGCTACTGCGCGCACTCCTAGCGTGGTTGGTGCACGACGCTGCCTGGCAACCTTACGCGGATGAAGGGTGAGTTAGTTTATTATTTTATTGGAATCATTTTTATTATATGTTGTACCTCAAACAGGTCTGAGCAAGTTGATGTACCGTCCTTCGTTGCGTGCACTCCTGGTGCGCTGATGCGCGCACTCCTGGTGCGCTACTGCGCGTGCTCCTCGTGTGCTGTTGCGTGCACTCCTGGTGCGCTGATACGCGCACTCCTGGTACGCTACTGCGCGTGCTCCTCGTGTGTTGTTGCGTGCACTCCTGGTGCGCTGCTACGCGCACTCCTGGCGTGGTTGGTGCACGACGCTGCCTGGCAACCTTACGCGGATGAAGGGTGGTCTGAGCAAGTCGATGTACCGTCCTTCGTTGCGTGCACTCCTGGTGCGCTACTGCGCGTGCTCCTTGTGTGCTGTTGTGTGCACTCCTGGTGCGCTGATGCGCGCACTCCTGGTGCGCTCATGCACGCACTCCTGGTGCGCTACTGCGCGTGCTCCTCGTGTGCTACTGCGCGTGCTCCTCGTGTGCTGTTGCGTGCACTCCTGGTGCGCTGATGCGCGCACTCCTGGTGCGCTACTGCGCGTGCTCCTCGTGTGCTGTTGCGTGCACTCCTGGTGCGCTGATGCACGCACTCCTGGTGCGCTACTGCGCGTGCTCCTCGTGTGCTGTTGCGTGCACTCCTGGTGCGCTGATGCGCGCACTCCTGGTGCGCTGATGCGCGCACTCCTGGTGCGCTGATGCGCGCACTCTTGGTGCGCTACTGCACGTGCTCCTCGTGTGCTATTGCGCGTGCTCCTCGTGTGCTGTTGCGTGCACTCCTGGTGCGATGCTGCGCGCACTCCTGGTGCGCTGCTGCGCGCACTCCTGGTGCGCTGCTGCGCGCACTCCTGGTGCGCTGCTGCGCGCACTCCTGGTGCGCTGCTACGCTGCTGCGCGCACTCCTGGTGCGCTGCTGCGCGCACTCCTGGCGTGGTTGGCGCACGACGCTGCCTGGCAACCTTACGCGGATGAAGGGTGAGTTAATTATTTTATTGGAAACATTTTTATGATAATGTTGTACCTCAAAGAGGTCTGAGCAAGTCGGCTTGATAAACTCCACACCAGAGTTGGCCACTCTCATTGAATAAGAATAAGCCGTGATTTCCCCGTCGCACAACTTCTGATGCTTCTTATATTAAGATTGTTTTTAGGAGAAAATAATGAGACTAAAGCGATATTTTATTTATCCCTCACACCAGCCCCTATAGACAAGAGGCGTATTTTAGTGAGCGTACTGACGCTCTCTTATAGAATAGAAATACCAATGTATGGGAGTGACGTCAATCCTATAATGATGTCAAAGCAATAACTGAACATTGGATTACTACAGAAAATATTAAATCAATTTATATCAATAATTATGTTTTAGTATCTAGTTTTTGTAGGACACAAATAGGCCATGGCGGCTCTTGTATATACGTAAAAAAGAACATAAAATGTATAGAAAATAAGACTTCACTTGAACGATATTGCGAATTATCTGCATTAGATTTATTAGACTTTGACATTACAATTATTTGTGTGTATCGTACCGGTCTAGCAAGCGTTAATTACTTCCTGAAAAATTTGGAACGTCTGTTCGATAAGCTTAGCGAACTAAACTTGAAATTTATAATAGTAGGTGATGTAAATATTAATTCTCTGGACCCCACTAACTCAGACTACAGGCACCTTCTGGACCTGCTTACTTCCCACTGTCTAGTAAACCTGGTAGACTACCCGACCCGCATCTGCTCGAGCACAGCTACTTGTCTCGACCACATGTACAGCAACCTGGGCGCGGCGGCTGACATCAGCTCGGCGCCGGTGCGAACACTCATCTCCGACCACCTCGCGGTACGCGCGGAGCTCGCCTGCGTGCCGAGCGCCCTGGCCCCGCTCACCAGGCTCGCACGGGACTTCTCGCAGCATAATCGCGCTAATTATGTTGCAGCCATAGATAGTGTGGACTGGCTTGAGGTGCATGATCGCTGTAATACTGCCGATACTTTTGCGCAAGCAGTGATCAATGTATTAAAAAACAAATTTGACATATGTTTTCCAATTAGGAGAAAACCGAACACCAGAAGCGACTCATCGTGGATTACTCCCGATGTTCATAATTTAAAATGAATCATATTTGACATCACAAGCATTTTTGAATTATTCCCAACTGAACTGACATTACAGACTATGATTAACGATTTGAATAAGAAGTATGAATTGCTGGTGAACAACTCCAAGTCATATTTTTATACTAAATCAATTAAAAATAGCTCAAATCCGTCAAAAACGATGTGGGGTATAGTCAATGCGGAAAGAGGTAAAAGTAACGCTCCTAAAATCAATATCTCCGAGGTAGTCAAGAACATTGATGGGACAGTGTTCAGTACTCCTAAGGAAGCCGTTGACAGCATGAACTCTAGGTTCATCAATGCGGCATTAGCTTGCGGGGCTCCGCCGGCCGATGTCGCTGCAGTACACAGCATATTGTGTAGCGCTAGAAAGCCGTCCGATCGTTCCCTTAGGCTACGCATGTTTTCTGGCGATTTGTCCAAGGCATTCGATGTGGCTGATCACCAGGTCCTTGGGGTCAAGCTCAGGCACTACGGGATAGTGGGGACTCCCTACTCGGTTCTAACTGATATGATGAGGAACCGGTCACAAGTTGTGGATGCGGGCGATGGATGCCGTTCAGACCAATTGTCTAGCACCATAGGTGTGGCTCAGGGCTCTTCGGTCTCCAACCTGCTCTTCTCCCTCCTGCTAAACGACCTCCCCAACGCTGTCACGTGCGCAGACATCCTCTGTTATGCTGACGACGTCGCAGCCATAGCCAGCGCCCCCAGTCTCGATCAGCTCGAGGAAGCACTGAACATTACAGCGGCAAACCTCGCCAGTTGGTTTCGTGCGAATGGCCTTGTGCTAAACTTAAAAAAGACACATTTTGTGCACTTTGTTCTTTCGAGCCATTCTAGAAGATCACTAGCGGTCTCAGTAGACGGAATTAGAATAGAACAGGTCAGGAGTACGACATTTCTTGGCTTCCATATAGACCGCAGCTTAACTTGGGAGAACCACATTGATACCCTGTGTGGCAAGATAAGCGCCGCGTGTTATGCGCTCCGTCGAGTAGCTCGGGTGGTGTCCACTGAGGTGGCGCGCGCCTGCTACTTCGCCACGGTGCACTCGCGGCTGCAGTACGGTGCGGAGCTGTATGCCAGCGCTGCCAACTGGGAGCGCGCGTTCAGGGCCCAGAAACGAGTTGTGCGTGCCATCGTGGGTGTGTCGCGCTATACCTCTGTCAAACCTTACTTTAAAGAGCTCGGCATTCTCACGCTGCCTTCTCTACTGGTGATGCAGATAGCGATATATCGCTATCTGCGGGTTGTGTAGGCTCCGATATTGTCCCTTACGTAAGGGACAATATCGGAGCCTACACAACCCGCAATACATCTGGAGCGCACAATCTCCGGAACGGTCACCGGTTGAAAGCGATCTCTTCCTTGTTAGCGAAATCTCGCAAGCTAACCCATATTGCAGGTCCAGATGTTTATAACAGGTTACCAGATGCAGTCAGGTCAGCAACAAATAATAATATATTTAAATTTCGCCTTAAACATTGGCTTATCGAGCAGACTTTCTATAGTTACGAAGATTTTCTAAAAGTCGACGGCAGCATTAGAATTAAATAATAATAAATACTTAATTGTAATAATAATATTGATTTAATTAATGTATACATTACAATATAGATATATTTATGTACAAAATTCAACGGGGCAATGCAGCCAGCATTTTGGGTACGCTACCTTTTGAAAATGTAGATTAGTTTTTTTTTTATGATGTATATTATGTTTATTTTTTATTATTATTTGGAAGTGTTACTATTAATTTTTGTTGTTTTGAAATAAATATTTATGTACAATAAATAATACATAATGTAGTTACATGCACACATACATATGTTTATGGATAGTTGTAACTAATTTTATAAATATAAGTATTAAGATTTAATCAATGACATGTAAAATAACTTACCAATAAATAACTTTGACTTTGACTTTATACATTGGCCTTTCTATTCTATAAGCGAGCGACAATACGCTCACTAAAATACGCCTCTTGTGTAAGGGGGCTGAGATCACTGGTTTTCCTACAATAATTAATTCATTATTCCCACAGACCCCGCGGCTCCCTCACCCGTCGTCAAGTGGAGCGTGCGCTCGAGAATGCAAAGCCTGAAGCCCTGCGAGCAGCGGGGCTCCTGCCCCCCTCCAGGCCCGACGCGCGGGTGCATCCCGTCTCTGTGACCACCGCGCACACACCACTGTATCTAGGAGGCAGGTCTGTAAAAAAATAAAAGTAAAAAATCCATTCATTCAGCTACTAGAGGTTGCTCGCGGCTTCGCTCGCGTTAAGAAAAACCTCTTCAGCTTTATAAATTATAGCTGTTACCCACGACTTGAACCGTTTTCGCAGCGCACGCAACGGAAGCCCTCAAAGGTGAATAATTTTCCCCGTTTTTTCCACATTTTCTATTTTTATATGTTTCTTCTATTAGTTGCAGCGTGATGTTATATAGCCTAAAGCCTTCCTCGATAAATGGTCTATCCAACACAAAAATATATTTTCTTTTCGCACCAGTAGTTCCTGAGATTAGCGCGTTCAAACAAACAAACAAAATTTTTAGCTTTATAATATTAGTATAGATTATACTGGTGCGGATTGAAAAATTCTTGTTCTGTATAATAGACCATTTATCGAGGAAGGCTTTAGGCTATATAACATCACGAAGCAAAGAAACAATGGAAAATGTGGAAAAAACGGGGAAAATTAAAACCGTTTTTATGGTAATAACTATTCCACGCGGACGAAGTCGCGAGCACAGCTAGTATTAAAATATGTGTTTATCCTATTTCCAGATACGTGAAGCTGTCCCGCTCGCTGTCGCAGAGCCCGTGGGTGCTGCGCGGGGAGCGCATCATGGAGTCTTCCGTGCAGGAGATCATATTCGCACCCATCGCTAAACTGTTTAGGTAAGCATCTTTCTTACATATCATGTACTAGCTGTGCCAGCGATAGTTATTATTATAAAATCGGTTATAGTGAGTTAATCTTAAAAGATAGACATATACTGTCGCGGACATTTTGTTAGATCATTTCAAGAGGAATAATGCTTTCATGCATATTTTTTTGATATCTTGCACCGTTTTCGCAGTGCACGCAACGGGAGCCTTCAAAGATGAATAATTTTCCCCGCTTTTTCCACGTTTTCCATTGTTTCTTCGCTCCAATTAGTTGCAGCGTGATGTTATAAAGCCTTCCTCGATCAATGGTATAATTCTAATTCTAATTCTAAGGTGGGGGCGATGAGTCCTGCACTGACATCCCGCTTGGAGCGTTTTGTGCATTTTCCCCATTTCTGCCTAACCCAGCCAGCCAAGCTCCTTGAAATATCGGAGCACAGCCTTGGGTTTGTGGCATACTAGTTCCACTCCTACTCCCGTCACGGCAGGAGTTGTGGTATAAGAGGTGGAACTGCTAGCATCGTCAAGTGATGCTTCTGTTTGAGCCTGTCTTAGCATCTTTCTTTCCTCTTTTGTTGCTTCGCAGTGTAGTAGCACATGCTCCACGGTCTCGTCATGCTCCATACAGCCTCTACACAGAGGGCTGTCTGTCGTTCCAATAGTGTACTGGTGATAGTTCAGATCACAGTGTCCGGTAATCACTCCAACCAATAGACGTAAATCTGATGGGCTAAGTTTGATAAATTTATTAGTTGCCTTCCTGTCTACCTCTGGTAAGAAGATCTTGGAGTGCCTACAGTCTTTTCTATTTTTCCACAGATTTTTATGTTCTTTCTCTGTGTATGCCCGCAGCAGATTTCGAGTCTCCATCGCTGTGGGTTTACATAGGTGTCTGACTTCTGAAATGTTTTCAGTTTTTTTTGGTTCCTTCCTTTGCTAACGTGTCCGCTTTATTGTTCCCGTGGCATGATTCATGACTTTTGGTCCACATGACTGTGACGTTATGCTTCTCCGCGAGTGTTTGTAGTGCTAGATGGCATTCCGAAAGAACTCTTGATCTAGTTGTCGGTTTTCTGAGTGCATAGATAACAGCAGCACTGTCAGTGATGAATTTCAAGCATATATTACTTGTCGGTGTTTGTGTGAATTTATTTTGGTTCACTGTTCTGGCTGCCAATAGCAGACCCATTGCTTCCGCTTGTAAGACTGTTGTGGTTTTAGGTAGTGCTTTGGATTCTGTGATTTTTAAGCCATGTGAATAAAATCCACAGCCCACACCGTTTTTATTCTTTGCTCCGTCTGTATACACATGGTAGACTATTTGGTCGTCTTGATTATTCACTGATGTGTTATCATCTGTCAACAGTGCATATTTTTTACTATCTACGTATGTGTTAGCTACTTTGTCTGTCCCCAGGATGGCATCCGGGACAATGTCTGTAGCTTTTTCCAGGATTCTTGTGTGTTTCGTATTGGACCCTATACCTTTCCATTGATTTGTGGATTTGATTCTTAGTGCTGACGCCATTGCCTCTTGTTGTATGTGTAAGTGCAAGGGCGTTAGCCCTAGTATGGAATCCAGAGCGGCTGATGGAGTTGATTTACTGCATCCACTAATCAGTGAGCAAGCCAGCCTCTGGGTTTTCTGAAGTTTTGCGATAGTTGTGGTCAGATTAGTTCTTGGCCACCATACTACACTGCCGTAGGTGAGTACCGGCCTTACTATCACAGTGTATAGCCAGTGGCATAGTTTGGGCTTGAGACCCCAATCCTTTCCTACCGCCCTGGTGCACTGCCATAAAATATTTGTTGCCTTTGTGGTAACATGTTCAATTTGTTTTCTCCATAACAGCTTACTATCTAGCCATATTCCAAGGTATTTAACCTCTTTACTGAGCGTTAGTTCTGTTCCAAATAGCTTTGGAAATTTTAACGCCTTGACTTTTTTAGTGAATAGCACCATTTCAGTTTTGTTTGGATTAACGGAGAGTCGGTGACGCTCGCACCATGCTTCCACCAAGTTTAGTGCTTTTTGCATTTTAGCGCAGAGCGTTGTTTCCGAGATACCTGATATCATGATTGCTAAATTGTCGGCATACCCGACAGTGGTGACGCCTTCTTTATTTAGCAGCTCAAGGAGTTCGTTAGCAACTATAACCCATAGTAGAGGGGATAAAACCCCTCCTTGTGGGCAGCCCCTGGTGACTTTGCACCGTGAGTTGTTCGAAGACTCGATGCTGGCTGCTCTGTTTGACAACATTGTCGTGACCCAGTCGTTCACGCGTTCATCGACGTTGTGTGCTCTTAACCCACTCTTAATACTGTTAAACGTAGTCTTGTCGAAGGCGCCTTCAATGTCAATAAATGTTGCTAGGCATGACTGTTTGTTTTCGATAGCAGATTCTATTTTGTATACCACGTGGTGCAGAGCGGTCTCCGTGGACTTGCCAGACTGGTACGCATGTTGATTTTTGTGCACCGGTCTTGTAATGAGTGGATCACTTCGAATATATTTGTCGCATAGCCTTTCCAAGGTCTTAAGAAGAAAGGAGCTGAGACTAATGGGTCTGAAGGACTTCGGGTCCGTGTAGTCGCTTTTTCCCGGTTTAGGTAGGAATACTACTTTGACTTCTCTCCATGCCTTAGGAATGTATTTCCAGGCTAGGCATGCTCTAAACAGAGCGATTAGATGAGTTCTTATTTTGCGTATACTCCAGTGCAGGAGCGCTGGAAATATACCGTCTGTTCCCGCCGCCTTGTATGGCAGAAAAGTGCTGGTTGCCCATAACAAGGCTTCTTCATTTACTGAATGAATGAATGAATGATTTATTGGTCTGTGAAACTAGGTGCTAAGGTGTTACAGTATATAATATGTTGCTTAACTAGACAAACATTTATAGCGTATTGTGTCACTAGTTTCCACCTGAAAGACTTACTATGCCAGATACGAAATTCCAGTCATCCATACTGGGCTCGTGATATGTTTGTGGTTCCCATCCACCTTCATCGTCAAGCTGACATTCCGGAAAGTGTGTTTGTAGGAGAAGGTTAAACTGCTCCTGTTCTGACGTAGTATACGTGCCGTCTGGTTTCCGTAGAGTACCAAGCTTGGAACTGTTATTGTTGGAGACCAGCTTCCTGAGTCTGGCCGTTTCACTTTCAGATTGAATACCTGAGCTGTATTTTTTCCAGGTAGTCTTGCGTCTGTTTTGTATTTCCACCTTGTATTGGTGTCGAGATTGTTTGTATTTTTGCCAGTCGTTCTCATGTTTAGTATTCATGGCTCTATTGAAGTGGTGTCTTGCTTTTTTCCTCAGTCCACTGAGTGTCCTGTTCCACTATCTGTCTTTTTTGTGTACACTTGTTGCCTTCTCTGTTAGTAGTGGGCAATCTTTTTCGTAGCTTTCGATGAGAGCTACCTTTAATGACTCCACTACATTCTCAATGGCGTCTATATTTAGTTCATCAGTTGATTTTACTATAGGTGCTTTGAGTATTGCTTCTTCCAAGTATTCTATGAAAGCCGATTTGTCAGTTTTTTTCGGGTTTCTGTAGGTACGTTTTCCATTGTTTCTTCGCTCCAATTAGTTGCAGCGTGATGTTATAAAGCCTTCCTCGATCAATGGTATATTCAACACAGAAATATTTTTTCAATTCGCACCAATAGTTCCTGAGATTAGCGCGTTCAAACAAACAAACAAACAAACTCTGCAGCTTTATAATAATTAGTAAAGATAATACTATAGCTGACCCGGCGAATTCTGTTCCGCCTTAGAGGTAATAAATAAGCAGATTTTGGATTTTATGCCATTCAATTTAAAAAAAACGAGTTAAAATTATCCCATGTCCGTCTCCTGGTTCTAAGCTACCTCCCCACCAATTTTCAGCTAAATCCGTTTAGCCGTATGTTATGTACACAAAATATCTTACTAACTACTTGAACTATAGTATTTTTTGTTCTATAATTACTTCTATAAGTACTTAATGTATAATATATGTAAAGCTTTATAAATTTGGACCACCTTTGATATAGTTATATACTTGCCAAATATAAGCTAAAATAAGCTACATTTACCAATTTTCTTACTTACACACCCTATAAATGGTGTAGCTAACACCACTTTCTAAATAAAAATTAATAAAAAAAAAGATACATATGCTATGAGTATATAAAAGAAAGTGGTGTATATATAGATATGCTAAAGAGGCAGAAGATCCGTCTGATGGTAAGCAGTCACCGTCGCCTGTGGACACGTGGTACGCCAGACGCGTTCTTATCGTACTGCTTAATATTATCAAAACGAGGATTTTTGTTTGTATGTTGGTAAGTTTAAGTAATTTTCTTTTAGGCAAGCGCGCTAGATCGTAGATCACAACGTTGCTTAACATCAGGCAAGTTGTAGTCAAGCGTGAGCCTATATCATGTAAAAAAAAGATCACAGTTTTGCCTGTATGTTCCACACTAGGAAAATCCTGTGTCACAGGAGTCACAGTATTCTAAAATGTTGTTTTTTGTATTTTCAGAATGGAGGAAGCGGAAGTGGAACACAGACTCAAATTCATGTCGGCGGGGAGGGAGGATGTAGATGTAAGCAAGTTGTTTTAGCTTATTCAAATACATTTATTTGCGAAGATGTAGTGAGAATTATGTTACAAAACATATATTGTATCTTACCATCTACATCTACCATTTCTGGTGTGCAAAAATCATATTTTGGTCACTGAGAATCTATCAACAATTTCAATGCAATAAGATTTACAAAGATTAGAAAAATAAAACTAAGTAGGAAGTACGTATGTACTTACCTAATTCAAACATTTCATTCCTATAAGTAATTTTTAAGCATTGCTGTTGGCCTCTAGGGCAGTTTGCAAACTCCACACTCTTCTACAAACTTTTTTATCCTTATAAAAGTTTTGTCTCTTATTGAATATCATAATATGTCTAATTAATACAAACTTCCCCATTACTGCTAGATGTATAAAATTAAATATAATAATTCAAACTCTGTCTTGTATTTTGCAATGTCTTTAGCAAGTGATTAAGCATATCAGTAACTGTATTTAGACAATTCTAATATATTAATAAGATTTAACAAGAATGTATCCTGTATCAAATTGAATTGTAAAAGTGACATGCGAAATATGACTTTGTTGTAATTACTGGTGAAATAAATAATCTAAATCTATTTTAACTTGATTTTTCTCCATATTTCAGAACACACAATTCTAGTAAATGTGAGTCCAATAAACCAGTACCACAATCTCCTGTGTCCGTCTCTGAAGAAGAAACTGCCTCAGGTGGCCACGGCTGAGAGCTTGGTGCTTGCTGTTCAAATTATTTTCTTAGAGTCCAACAGGTAAATTACCTTTCAAATGTAAGGTTTTTTTAACTGAAACGAGTTAGCACATGACCAGTTTGCCTTATGGTAAGCAATAGATATATCCTAAGATGGAGTGTGCTGAAATGCTTACCCAATAAAGTGTATTAATAAGAAATAGTTTTAGTTTAGTCGTCAAACTTGCAAAATCTTAACTACTTACCTATTTAACATAAAAACAGCTTTTCAGCTGTCACAATTTATTGTTAGCAAACAATTTTAAATACATTATTTAAAAAAATCTTTTCATTAAGATATCAGTGTAACGATCAGAAAAAGGTCATAAAGACAATAAATTTGATAACATTTTAGCAAGATGTAAAACTTAGCTTACTCGATCTAATAAAATATTTCCACTTTTCCAGGGAATTAAAGATAGTGTTCAACAGTCTGTGTGGACTGGCTTCGGTAAACCATCTACATTACCACATCATGTTTCATGACAAAACATGGCCCGTTGCATTAGTGGTAAGTTTGAATTAGTGATTATATAGTAGAGAGTAAAAACGCGAGTGTGGCGAAAAAAAAGTGAGTGTGGCTCAGTGGTTCCAGTGTCTGCTTTTCATCCAGACACACCCTGGTTCGAATCCGGCCCTACACCAATGACTTGTATTTTTCAAGTTATGTGTGGATTTGCACTCGCTTAGCGGTGAAGGAAAACATCGTGAGGAAACTACCTGGAGCCCTGTTCCCAGAAAATTATAACCCAGGGGTCTTCAAATCTAGAGTAAATAGGTTTCTTCTAGGCAAGCGTGCTACACATTAGACTATAGTGGTGCTTAACTTCAGGCAGGCTATAGTCAAACGGAAGCCTATTTAATGTAAAAAAAAACCGACATGTTTGAGGACCACAACATCCGAGGACATGTTTCTTCCGTGGAAGGACCTGGGCGCCCACCACGATGTATCTGCCCAAGAAAACTTCCCTAATGATTTAATTCTACGGAGGAGTCACGACCCTCAGTCATGAGGAATATGACTCAAGAGATAGTAGAGTATTGAAATACATACATTCAAATCGCCTGTAGGTACGATATGAGATAGGATGATAATGCCAACTCTCGTGTTGAAAGTTTTCAAAATATTCAACAAATTTGAAGATTGGAAATTGGTTTGGAACTAAGCAAAAATAATCACGGCTGATAGAAATCGAACCCGCATTGTTCTTCTTCTTCCTAATTATTTTTTTCTTTTTTTTACTTATAGAAATGGAAACAAATAAGGAGACCTCTTCACCGTATCCAAGACTATCCGGTAGATGCTTTCTGCTTTCTAGTACGAATGGAATCTGTAACAGAACAAGTTTCAGAACTCTATAACTAATCCAGTATTTATTAGACAATTCTATAGCACATAATATTGTTATGAGTAAGTATTTATTGTTTTTTTTTTTTTAATATTTAAGGACATATCACACAGCGCCATCTAGCCCCAGCGCTTGTATCATGGATACTAGATAACTGATATAATACTTATATACTTTTCTTTTGTAAATACAAACTTATTATACATAGAAACGACCAGACTCAACACAAGTAATTATACATTATACTTGTGTCACGCGGGAATCGAACCCGCACCCCTAAATTAGAAGGCAGTGCCACTACCAACTAAGCTAACAGAGCAGTCAAATCTATCAAATCATCAGTGAATCAAATCTAACAATTTCTGTATGTTCAATTTATTATTAATGGCACAAGCGGTACATTCGCTTTTTATTTTTTGTTATTGTTACTCTCAACTCCGCTAATGAATCAATTCTGCGGAGGAGTCACGACCCTCAGTCATGAGGAAATACTACTCGCAGAGAGAAATGTTACTCTCAATAGACCCTACTTATTTTATTAGTCTGAAATTTTCACAAATAATATTTGGGAAAGTGAGTATTTCACAACCATATTTTAAATGAAAGGAATAAATTTTATTGAACACTAATCTATACTAATATTATAAAGTTTGTTTGAACGCGCTAATCTCAGGAACTACTGATGCGAATTAAAAAAATCTTTCTGTGTTGAATAGACCATTTATCGAGGAAGGCTTTAGGCTATATAACATCACGCTGCAACTAATAGGAGCGAAGAAACAATGGTAAAAACGGGGAAAATTATTCATCTTTGAGGGCTTCCGTTGCGTGAGCTGCGAAAACGGTTTAAGTCGTGGGTAACAGCTATAATTTATAAAGCTGAAGAGGTTGTTTGCAAAAATAAATATGATGCCCAAAATAACTATTCCACGCGGACGAAGTCGCGCGCACAGCTTGTTACTAGATAATTGTATAATTAAATACCATTTCTTTTACAGCAATGAAAGAAGATTGTGTGTCTGTATTCATTTATATCCTAGAAAGAGTGTGGCTTTGGTGATTTTAATGTAGTTGCTTTGGAACTTAGTGGGTGGATCACTGTTTATTGTAAGTGTTTTGTAAAGTTACTTATTTTTCACATAGTAAGTCAAACATTTGAAAGTCCTATAAATCCCTGACTGTACTAAGAATACTTTATATACAAAACTAGAAAAAAAAACTACAAAACAAATCTGTATTAAGTACCAATATTATGTTTATTATTATCTAAACATTATATTTTTTTAATTTTTATTTTATTATTATTTTTGCGTTTCATAAAATAGCTTGCAATTTTATACGCAAAACTTCCCAATTTAGACGCTAGAGGCGCTGATATAAAAGCCATGAATTTTTGTATGACGCTTTACTTCATAAATAAATTGTTTAATTTCGTTTCCAGCTCCTGAAGCATATGAAAACCTGCAGGCCAGTGATTTGGAAGCCGAACTGAAGAAATGGAATCTAGATGACTTTGAAGAACTTTGTGCAAAAGTTCAGGAACTTTACTGAGTTTTGAAGCTGTGATTTTATTTGTAAAGTACCTAAATGGAAAATATCTGAGAGATAAAATATTCCAATTATGTACCATTGTGTATTCAGTTTATACTGTGGTTTTTATGTACTTACTAGCTGTCCCGGCAGACTTCGTACTGCCTCAATCGATAAATAAAAGACCCAAACTTTTGTATAAATTAATTTCAATTTTTTTTCCCTTTTAATCCTTCCCTAGACCTCCACGAACATTTCAAGACTAAGATAAGGTAAATCCGTTCAGCCGTTCTCGAGTTTTAGTGAGACTAACGAACAGCAATTAATTTTTATATATAAACTTATATTGTTTTCTGGTTGCATTATTGTTATTTGTACCTATCTATGTATATTTTTTTTCATTGTTTGAATTCATTAAATCACAGGAAAAGGAAACTTGGCACTCTGCCGCACAGCGACAGTAAGGACGGTGTGCTAAGTTTTTTGTTAAATTATCTGTTTTCCTGTTTAGTTTTGTATATATACCTAGTCAGGTCATAAATTCTGTCACATGTTTAATATAAAATAATTGAAACAACTTTATTCTTTATGTAACCATTTATATACCAAAATGAACTTAACAAAACATAGATTCTTATGACAATAAAGTTTATTCAAAATGACCTCCGTGATTTTGAATACAGCTGCGCGGCCAGTCGTCTATCGCTGCACGAACGAGGTCCATGTCAATATCGGCGGCTGCCTTAATCAAGGATGTCTTGAGTGACTCCAAATTGGGATGAGGCTTTGAGCAAGCCTTTTCCTCCAAGTGTTGACATATCTTGTAATCTAAAGGATTCAAATCTGGACTGGAGGAGGGCCAGTCTGGGTTAGTCCAACAAGTTATACTATTAGTTATACAGTATAACAAAATGGACAAAAAAAGTCTTAGTAGTTATACTGTCCGGTATAACTGTTTGGATTCGATAAAAATAATAGAGGTTTGTCCAAGTAGTTATACTATTAGTTATACAGTATAACAAAATGGACAAAAAAAGTCTTAGCAGTTATACTGTCCGGTATAACTTATTGGATTCGATAAAAATAATAGAGGTTTGACCAAGTAGTTATACCTACATATTGTGACGTAGAACCTCGTTGCATGAAGGTATAGGAACTTTTTTGTTTTGTTTTTGTAATATTGAATTTGATAAGGTTTGTCCATGTAGTTATACCTACATATTGTGACGTAGAATCTCTTTGCATGTAGGTGTAGGAACTCTTTTGTTTTGTTTTTGTAAATAGGTTAGTTAGTTTTTTTGACATGTATAATTTTGACGGGAATGAGGGGTGGTAAATGGCAATTTATCTATACTGCACTGTTCGACCTTGGTTCTTCAAACCAAGGTTTACCAAACGAGCTACAACTGTACTAATAAGATTGAGACTGGGTCACATGTGCAGTCCGGCACACCTTGCTCGTTTACGCATTATTGATGATGACAAATGTGATACTCCCTCTACGGGGCCGAAACAATTTTGACATTGGTTGTTTTTTTTATTAGTTCGCGCCATGACTGCACTTTTAGCTACAGGGCATTGAGCCATTATCATCATCATCGCCGTTAAAAATCCTAAAATCATCTTATCGATAGATCTTAAATGTCTTCCGTGGGTCGGATGACACGTTAAATTGTAGGTCCTGGCTGTTTGTCTAGTACAACAATCGTTAAGCCACAGCAGAGGCGCTTAGGGTGGCTTGATAAACTCTCAAGTCTCAACAACAGAGTTGGCCGTTCTCATTCGTGAAGAAGACATTCTTACATCAATAAAACAGACAAATTCAACGAGTATTTTATTTGTAATACAATGAATATCGCGTAGGAACATTAAATCATCTAATACGTTTTTTCTTGGCTTTCTACAATGAAACTATCTGGCTCGTAGTCAGGGTCCAAAGTTTTTGTTCTGATGATTTCCTTGTAGATGAAGGCTGACTTTCTGGGAGTCCTTATTTTATCAGAGCTGGTGAAATCCACCTCGTACAGGCCGAACTTTTCTCTGTAATATAAAATTTGAGTCTTTAAGTAATGCTGTAAAATCGATGTATTGATTTTTATAAATGTTGTTTTGACCTCATCTCTAAAACAAACAACCAATCATGGCTAATGCAAATGGCGGCAAAATAAAAATAAAACAGGAATTTGTGGCGGCGAATATTCAAATTGTTCATCATCATCATAGTCAGCTCGTTAGAGCATACTGATGAGCATAAGCTTCTTAAAAAAAATTGGTGTCAATTAATATAATTCTCAACGTTAAATAGTATCATACTAATTATCGAAAACTTACGTGTAACCACCCATCCATTCAAAATTATCAATCATAGACCAGGCAGTGTAACCTCTAACGTCACAACCTTCTTCAATAGCATCCAACATGGCGCTCAAGTAGTTCCTGTAGTATTTAATTCTGTTTTCGTCCAAAAGACTTCCTTCAGTAGACCAGCCGTTTTCTGTGATATAAACTGGAGGGTTGTCGTAAGCGCGTTTGATTTCTAGAAGGATCTTGGTGAAGCCCCATGGTACTTCCTGTAAACCCACGAATTGTAAGTGTAGTTACTAGCAGCAACACTTAGCTGTCGCTAAGTACTTAGATACTGTTTTGGTAGCCTCGTGTTAGAGTGAGCTTATAATTTTAAAAGTTACTGGAAACTAACGCATAAGTCAAGAGTAACATTTTTGTTGCAAGACAGTTGTAGAGAGAGGTATTTTAGAAAGTGGAAATTCTCGTTTATTTTGTATTGAACAACATTTTTTATACACCTCCATAAAAGGTCATAGCAGTTCAGTTATGAAAGCGTCTGCTTAAAATGACTCGCAAACTGATTCAAACCCGGAGAGAAAGAGAGAGAGACAGAGAGAGAGAGAGAAGGAGGGAGGGAGAGAAGGGAGGGATGGAGGGGGGATGGAGAGAGAGGGAGAGAGGGGGAGGGAGTGAGAGAGGGAGAGAGAGAGGGAGAGAGAGAGGGAGAGGGGGGAGATAGAGAGAGAGTGAGAGAGAGGAAGAGGGGGGGGAGATAGAGAGAGAGTGAGAAGGTTATACGTAGGTTACCCGCAACTTATACAATTGTATGATAACCTGCAGCCAAGTGGAAGTAGCTTGCGGCCAGGACGGATCCTTCACCAGCACAGAGCCCATGTCGTCCATATACGAGGGGACTGTGTACATCCCCTCTACGGAAGCGTCTCTGTACGCCAGCTTGGATGTGTATGTGTTTACTCCGAGGAAATCTGGTTTAGAAAGTAAAAAAGTAATTAAAAAATATGTTGATGCTTTTCTTTGTCTATAAATGTCTTGACTATTAGATTGCATCATTCCAGGTTTCTGAGACATGGATTCGATCAAAATGCACAGAAACAAATTTGATAAAACTTGCATAATTAGCTAAAAAATATTTATTCTAATGTTAAGCGAATTATATCGATGCCGAGAAATAATAAGAATATAGAATACATTCGGACATTACTCCTGTACTCTGTGATACGGGTTTAATTGATAAACTTCTGGGGTATTTACCAGAAGTCTGCTTCATTACTGACCTGCTGATCCTCGTAAATAAGCAACTTCCAGCGCAGTAAGTTCAGGCAAACGCGAGCGAGGGTAGCCTTGCTCGGCGGACTTGGCTCCCACGTTCTGTCGCAGCTCGTCGGGGAAGTCACCGGCTTTTGAAAATATAGGATGGTTATATTGGCCCCACTGAAAAACGTTAAAAATCAGTGGGTTCATGAGAGTAGCAACTGACTTCTGATGTCAGAGTTTTCAAGCCTTTCAAAGTTTTAAAGGCCTCTGATATAACGCACGACTACCCTGCGTGTCTTTTAATGTTTAACAAAGCCATATGAGTGGACTGTAATAAATAAATAGGTACTACCGCTACCATTATTTTGAGCGCTGACCAACTGACAACCGCATGAAAAGTAGCCTAATCTTATCGAATAAGTCTAATCTATCTCCATATCAAAGTTTATCCCAATCGATTCCGCCGTTTAAACGTGATAACGTAATAAACACACACAAAAATTATACACACACGCTTAAACTTGCGCCTTTATTGTATTAGCAGAATGTATGGACCACTCATTATCAAATTTATACTCACATCAAATTGCCTCGCATCCGCAGCTGCTTGATAATCGTCCAAAGTCTCCGAAGCAGGTTCAAACCATGTGTGACTGACGGATATTCCCACAGACCCATTCTGCAGCTTCCTAAAATCTTCATCATACAGATGATACGCGCTAGCATGTGCTAGCAGAACGTTCTTAGCACAGAGATACTCAGCAATCCCTGTTAAGTTAACCGCTGGTGCCTTTGCTGTTGACCCATATCCTTCGTAACAGATCTGTTTAGGCTCATTTATCGTAATCCAATGCTTGACCCTATCTCCAAAGTGGATGTACAAAACTTTGGCATAATCCTTAAACCAATCAGCAACGGCTGGATTGGCCCAACCGCCCAGTTTTTGCAGATTGCTCGGCAGATCCCAATGGTACATGGTCAAGAATGGCGTGATGCCTTGTCTTATCATTTCGTTTATCAAGTTATTGTAGTACTCTAAGCCTTGATCGTTGATTCTGTCTGCAAATCCGTTGGGAAGTATTCTAGGCCAAGAGACTGAGAACCGGTAGAAGTCCAAGCCGAGTTCTTTCATGATTTCGACGTCGCGTTTGTAGAGGTGGTAGGAGTCGGCTGCAACGTCTCCTGTGCTGTAGTCTCTTACAGGATTGTTGGTGTCGTGGACCATATCGTCCCAGATTGATGGGCCTTTGCCTGGAACAGAAAATTAATAGCTAGGTTAGTTTCGTATGAGAATTAAAATCTCTTGTGTCAAGAGTCTTAACGAAATTTGCACTGAAGGGACATAATCTCTTAAACTTAGCTTTGGTTAAGTATATCAAATCAACACTATTCTGAGTTTGTTTAAAATATTACCGTGTTTTATATAAACACCAAAACTTGCAACATTACAATGGATGACGTTTCTCATCCATTGTACAATCGAAGATGTTAAATTTTACCATTAGTGAAAGATATAATCATCATTATCTACAGCTGGTTACTACTGGGTATAGGTTTCTCTCATTTCTTGTCAGTCATCTCGGTAATATGCCAATTTTGTCCAGGTTTGAAGAAGGTATGTATCTTTAGTAAACCGGTTTCTTCAAGGTAAGCGTGCTAGATCTTAGATTATAACGTTGCTCCACATCAGGCAAGTTGTAGTCAAGCGTGAGCCTATATCATATAGAAAAAAAACGTTTACCATCTGCATCCCACCCTCCTTCGATCTGGTATGCGGAGGTGGCTGCGCCAAACTGGAATCCATCAGGGAACCTGCGGACTCTCTTCTTGGATAACGCTGCTGGGTGCAGGAGCAGAAGAATGCTGTCAAATTTAAATACGTATTAATATGTTCAAGCAGGTGATAGGTAGTAAGTTATGTACTTATGTGATAACGTGCTGTGATGTTCAGTTTTTTTAATAGTCCTAGATGCCTCTGACATTGCTTTTCAGTCCTATTATATTTTAACAGTAGACACTAAAAGTACAATGACAACGTGACAAATTAGTTCGTGGCAGTTGGCAGTGGCCCTAATTTTTCTATTACCTCTCCCAATAATGAACACCTTGCCGTCACCATTTCAATGAAGATGAATCTATTGATTGGAACGACATTATGCAATATGTTAGTTTAGTTAGCAGTTACCAAAGAAAATGTACATATAGGAGTGTTTAGAAGAATATCTCCATACCAGATTTCTTCCGAATCGGTCCAGCCGTTTGAACATAAGGAAAAAACAGACACAGGTACACATTCCCAACCTGTCACCTTTATAATATTTGTATGATACATTTAAACAAATTAGCATCAACAAGACTGATACCTAGGTACCTAGACATAAGAAACGCACAGCAGGGATCATTGGCGTATAAAAAAAGAGGCTCATGCCTAATACTCTTTAATGACTGTGATAAATAGCTTACTTATAATATAAATTGTATCTATTCAAAGCATGAAGAATAAACACATAATAACTTACAAACAAACCAGTGTGTAACCCCGCGCCATGTCGGATGCTGGCCGCTGACACTTCACATCTGAGAGTATCTGTGTCGTATCACTTCTTAATCAAAAACAATAGCACTACTGGGAACTGTAGTCCTCACCAAAACTATATTATCTGGAAATCAGAGTATTTTATTTAATTTGCTGTGTATAATATGATGAAATATAATGTGGATGTTCCAAAAATTATGCAATTCTAGGTGGGCAAATATATGAGTCTTTTTGTATTAACCTATACTGTACCACTCCTGGACAAAGGTCTCCCCCAACTCCCTCCATGCGTCCTGGTCAAAGGCCTCCTCACGTCAGGCACCCCGAAACCGGTCGAGATCCTGACGCCACAGTCTTATTGAGCTGTAAAATATTTTATTATGACCACTCTACCAGTAACATGAAAATAGACGGGGCGTTATTTGAATGAGTAGTAGAGAGTAGACTGTTGGGCGTGTTATAATTATGCCCGATGGAATCAACATATTTATATGACTATAATAAAACTAACTAGCAACGTAACCTTTCATGAATTATTGGAGTATTTAAATAAAATATCGAAAATCATCAAGAGTTGCAGAACAAACCCTGTCGCTTGACTTACTGGCGCCACCCTTAAAAAGTTATGCGTTAATTACTTAAGTACCTACTTTTTGCATGCAACAACAATTTGTGATACAACTTACTTATATCCTTTTTTATTTTTATTACAGTCACCTCGCTCGCTTCGCTCGATCGGTCACCAAAACATAAACACTTATGAAACTGACATCACTTGAAAACACGTATTGTATAATCTACAAGGAATGTGTCACGCTCATGTTGCCAATCAGTGGGTGATTCTTTTGCTATACATAGGTAGGTAACCTACCTATATAAATTTATTCAAAATCCCAATTTTAGACCCATTGTTTCATTTCATTGTTTTATACATAGACAGAATGGCCACAACAAACATGAGTTTTGTAGATGCTGCCAAAATCACTCCTTCTCACACCTATGTTGAAGTTATATTGTGCGTATAGGATGAAGTGATTTTAGTGCCATCTATAAAATTCTTCTATATTGAACTGGGTTCTAAAAAGCTTCAGTCATTTTGTCAAATTACTACTTTTTAAACTTTTTTTGTTATAGGTTAACTCTCATTTGAAAATGTGCAAAAATGTACTAATTTTATCCTGCATAATGCCGAAAATTCCTGAAAAACTACGAGTAGGTGAAAATCGGAGATTTTCTAGCTTCTTACGAAATAGCTACTACTTAACTGGTTTACCTACCAATTTTTGTAGCTGAAAACAAAGGTTTCAAATTTTACTTAATTTACCAGTAACCTGGTATACAACAATACGTACTGATAGTTTAAAGTCAGCGTAAGATACAATTTCGATAAGATAAACAATAGCATATTATGCAATCTAATACTGAAAATGAGAATCACCTTCACACTTCACATAAATATTTTATTGATTATATAACAACACGATTTTGTTTACAATCTTCACATCTTCGGGCGGGTCGCAATATTATGCCAATCCATATACGTACGGTACACAAAGTTTCTGGCATCTTTTAGAGGCGACTCTTTCTATATTAAATACCACAAAAGTTTTTAAGAATCTTCAATCCCAAAAAAGAACTATAGGTACAATCAAAACGAACTATTTTCTAACAAACACAACAAACAACAAAAAAAAAACTAAAAATCGCGGAAAATCAATGTATTTTATGCCTGTTAGATGTCTAAATAATTAAAAAGTTACATTTTACTAATTAAATTGACACCTATTGATTGAACACAAAATAAAATCGTAACCTTTTATAAATAAAACATTTAATAAATAATGGCAAAACAAAACACAAGAAACATAACATAGATAGTCTAATTTTGACCGTAATAAGTGACAAGAGTACTATTACACAGTACACACACACACAAACACACACACACTTGCACACAGTATGAAATACTGTCTTAGACAATACTCTTTTATTTAGATATTAGGGAAAAGTTAAATTCGTTTATTTTTCCTCATCTTTTCAGGTTTTTCCACTTTTATCGGCCAAGGATTAGTCTGAAATTATAATAAAACTAAACATTCAATTGTACTCGGAATTTAACTAAATATTGGCCCAGTTTTACAGGTTAGGAAAGTTAGGCAACTTTATCGTTTCTCAAAAACAATAAGTACTGATGGTAAATAAGGCCGCCCGATGTGCATTAAATTCGTTTTTAAATTTCTTTAATTATGTATATCTCATCTTATCTTAAATACTATAATCAGTATATAATGAACCATCGCCTATGGCTACTCGCATCGCATTGCATTACCAGAGAAATGCTAACACTAATATTTTCTCAAAAGTTATCATTTGCATTGGATTTCCCCAAAGTAACACCTGAAAGTACCAGTACGGCATCTTTTTTTAACTTGAACGGGTTTGCACTTGGCCATAGTTTACCTGATAGCAAGCAAAGGCTATGGCCTAAAATGGAGCGTGCTTACCCGATAAGAACTGATTCACTCTCGCTTTGAAGATCGCTGGATTATAGTGCGTGGGGAACAGAGAGTCAGGCAGGGAGTTCCACAACCTTGCGGTACGAATAATAAAGAAGAAGTAGAAGCGTACCGTTTCGTGTATTTCGTATCTGTCAGTATACCTATTGATTCTGACTGATACCGACTGATAAGACCAATGTAAGGGATTGACATCACGATGCGCGGGAGGAATTGTTACGTCACTCCCATACATTGGTCTTTCTATTCCATAAGTATGCGTCAGTACGCTCACTAAATACGCCTCTTGTCTAAAGGGGCTGCAGCTAAAAATCCATGACGTACCTGAAAACTCTTTCTTGGTGTGTAAGAATCGTCGAGTCGCTTAGTTTTTCGCCCTGAAACGTAATTATAGATAAATTAGTAGGTACCTTACAATGAAAGGCGTTAGTCTCTTGGTGTACCGTTTTTTTCCTTGTACATTTTGCTATGGGTCTTTCTTGTCTCATTAATCGGCATTTTATTTAAAAAAAAAATCTCTTCTAATATAAATTATTGCAAAAAGTTTTAGGCTGCAGTGCACCTATAAATTAAATTGAAATGTTTTTTTTTTTATTATGTATGTAAATTAAATTAGTTACTTACCTTTGCGTCGTTTGTGACTGCTAGTGGTATGCGATCTTTCTTTTTCTTGCTGGTGGAATTTCTGTGGAATGAAAAAGTAAACATTTCTTTAAATATTGAATTTCTTTCTCTGTCTGTATAAAATAGAAACATTTGTAGACTAGTGGATGCTCGCGGCTTCGCTCGGTTTAATAAGTAAAACTTTCATCCCCTATTTCACCTCTTTAAAAGTGGCTTTTTCCAAAAATCCTTTCTTAGCGGATGCCTGCGTCATAACATCTACTTTAATTCCAAATTCAGACAGTCTTTGAGTTATATATATTTAGATTAAGAGAAGCATTTACCTGAACATTAGCCATAGGATACACCCGAGGCGAAGTAAATATATTGTAGAAAAGTTCGTTGTAGTACTTTTGTGACTGGAAAATAAAGGTAGGTTATATAAAAATATGTTGCCAAGATTAGTAGGTAAGTAAAGTAGTATTTAAAGGATTTTTATGATTTGTACCTATATGTACTTGTTTTGTTATGTATGTTAAATAAAAAAACCGATAATCACGAATAATTAAGTCGAACAGAACAGTTGAGTAGTTTAGCAAATGCAGGTTCTACATCTATTGCGAAGATAGAGCTAGAATTCATCAAAATATTGACTTTTATAAATGAAAATTAGCTCTAGAAGAAAGAAGAAGATCCGTGGGAGAAGATGATCCGTGGCGATGGTCACGACCCTCGGCAGTGAGGAAAACGACGCGAGGAGGAGGAAATTAGTGATTTTCAAAAACTTACCTCCAGTAGGTATCTGGATGGAGACATAATATCGCCATAACCAGTGTCTGAAAATAATAGTTAACAGGCATCATACGTGAATTGTTTGGCGCAAAATAAATCAATTTTCCACTATAGATATAATGTCATAAATGAAACGTGCATTTCAGTGACATTAATATTCGAGGGCTCATACAGTTTTACGCATAATACTTATCCATCATGATACTTACGCCGACTCGGAATAAACTGCGTTTTACTCCGAAACGTAACAGTTTTATCCCCAGCCATGATCCCTTTGCTCCGAAACGACTTCCTCTCCCTCATCTTCTGCAAGTCGTATTCCTTCTTCTTCCTATCTACTACGTTCTTCTCTTGGTTGTAGACTTTCTTCTCTACTATAGGGCTCCACCAATCATAAGTGGCCGTGCTGACGTCACAGTGGTTTGTTCTCTCTGTTGTCGTTGATCTGTTTGACTTGGTTATGACTTTGACTTTGTATCTCTTCTTTAAGTCTCTTTTCTGTTGTGGTAAGCGATAGTCTACGCTTGCAAGGCTGCAAACGGTCGTGTCAGTTTTAGTCCCTTCAGTTTCTGAGGACATCGTGTCCGTGGTGGAAGTGGTTGGTGATATTGGCACTTGTTTTGGTTCTGTAAGAAATTTGTGATAGATAGAAAATAGATAGAAGATAGAAAATTCTTTATTGCAACACACGATAGCAATCAAAAAGAAAAAAGAAAAAAAAATACTTATACTAGTGGCGGCCTTATTGCTAAAAGCAATCTCTTCCAGGCAACCATTGGATGGAAAGGAATAAATAAGAGATAACAGAGGACGTGGTATACAATAAAATAAATAAAGAAGAAAAGATTAGATTAAAAATACATACTACAAACTTACTTAATAAACTATACATATAAATCATACACCCTAATACATAATGATGTGATTTATCTTTTCTTTATCTTAATGTAGTTGTAAGAAACAACTAAAGAAAGAAACAACAACTACCGTCAATACTTGACTCATATACATTTTAGTTTCAACAGAAGATCAGTGATGGGTGCTTATATTCAGCACATGCCAAGCTTGGAATGGGTTGTGACATGAAATTTATGCATTTTAACCTAGTTATTTTCCATCGTATGTTTGTTATGTCATAAGTAAAATGAGTATTTTATCTATCTACTAACCTTGTCTACCAGACATGACAGTCCCAACTTCATTGCTATCCAACGTGCCAGTCAAAGCCAAGCATTGGCTGGGGCATGTGCCAACCTCCTTTAAGCTTTTATAGCATTGCACTGCGCATGTGCAAGTCGCATTGTTGCAGGTCATTGATTCTGCATCTGAAATGATGAAGATGTTGGAAAAAAGTTACATTGTTGCAAGTCATAGATTCTGCATCTGATGAGAGTGAAGATATTGGAACACTCTTTTGTTCTGAACTCTGGCTAAAGCGATGCTTAACATCAGGCGAGATGTGGTCAACCGTGAGCATTACGTGTCTTCTGCGCTATGTGTTGGATTATCTGTTGGTTTAAACGGAAAACCAACGCTGACAGTTTGCAGTGGGCTAAGTTGAAGTCAGCTTTTGGCAAGAAATCTTTTTTACCCGCCTATTTAGCTTCTGAGCAATACTGCCGACTGAACCTGCGACAGCAGGTTGATCTTTAGAATTTTCGAAGTGAATGAAAGTCGAAGATATGTTAATCAGACGTTTGATCAGTAGTTTAAAGATCAGTAACTTCCTATCGACCTAACTAAAACTCTTGTAAAATACGAATGATTTGAGTATATCTCACCAAATCCTTCACATACAGCTACTTTTCCTTGTTTATGACTCCTGGATGTCACTTGTACCGCCAGATCTTCTGTTTTATGTTTCCGGCAAACGTTTTGACAGCCACTGTGGAAAAAAATATCATTATCATCATAATTTCACATTTCAAATTTCTTTATTAGCATACTTAAATGTAGGTAGGTATTTACATTTACCCTGTTAACAGGGGAATTAGGGCGTTGCTAAAATTAAAACTAAATATTCTAAAATCTAAAACTTAATATAAAATTTAAAATCTTAAACTAGTACCTATGTATGTGTACAATATTTTCTTATATTATCTATTATTAATCTACTTTACATTGAGATCATTATTATTTTTCCTTATTTTCGTCATTAAAATAGTCTTCTATTGTGTAGTAACATTTCTGTATGAATATAGTTTTAGTTTGGTTTGAAAAGTATTAATATTTTGTTCTTTTTTATGAATATAATCATGTAAAAGCGAAACTGCATTTTTTAGGTTTGTTAGTCTGTTCCTGTTATTTTATTTTACTTACTTTATTTATTATTAGACTGCTCCGTTAGCTTAGTTGGTAGTGACTCTGCCTTCTAATCTAGGGGTGCGGGTTCGATTCCCGCATAACACAAGTAATTATGAATATTAAAATTTGTAATTACTTGTGTGTGTTGAGTCTGGTTGTTTCTATGTATAATAAGTATGTATTTACAAAAGAAAAGTATATATGTATTATATCCGTTATCTAGTACCCATGATACAAGCGTAAGCTTAGTATGGGGCTAGATGGCGCTGTGTGATATATCCTGAAATATTTATTTTATTTTTATTTATTTTATTATCATTCGGTTCCTTCGGCTACTTTTTGTCTAGAAATAGCTCTAGCGAATAAACGAGCAACCACAGAAGTATATAAAAGTCAGTGATAGTATCTACATTTTTTTATTAAATTTGTGCTGTCCCACTCCTGGACAAAGGTCAAAGTATCTACACATTGTTTTTTTTTTGGACTAAGCTAATTGCTGCGCTTAGGTATATAATAAAAGGCTCAAATTTCATACCATGAGACCATTGTTGGAAAAACGCTTACTCCTTTGTCATCTACAAAAATGAAATAACGCATTTAACGGTAACTGAACAAACATTAATAAATAAGCTGGCCAATGAATTACTTTTTTGTTAGAACTGTTAGGGTCATGTGTCGGTCATGAAAAGTCAAGACAATTTTAACTAAGTAATTTTAATAGTTTCTAAGAAATCTGTGTACAACCATAACACACATTCTGTTTGTGCAATTTAGCACACTTTCTTTGAAGCTTAAATGGTACATTTAATATAATTTTATCCTATTCTGACAATACCACATACCTGCACACAAATCAAAATGATAATCATAAGATAATCATAAAGAAGATTAATAAAATAATTTTAAACACTTACCCGTATCAGCAAACTTAAACATTAGTTCCGTTTGCATTCCTCTACTTTCAATATTCTTAACTTTCTTTTTAGGTATCACTTTCTTTATTTCATCTTCTTCGTCTTCTTTTATGAAAAGAACAGCTCGCGGAGGTTTCTTATTCTTGGTCTCTGTTTTCAGATTTGATTTCAATACCTCTGGTTTTGTTATATTTGATTCTAACCGCTTTGGTTTTGTTATCATCATCTTTAGCATATCTGGTTTTACTATATTAGATTTTGACATCCCAGGCTTCGTTGTATTCGATTTTATCGTCTCAGTTTTCATCATATTTGACTCCACCATTTTTGATTTCATTATATTCGCCTTTAGCATCTCTATTGGCCGTATTTTCTTATCATCAGTGTGTTTGTGATGGTTATTAACTTCTTTAATTGGGTTTTCTGTTGCTCGGGAGGTTTTAGGCCGTTTTTCGAATTTGGACAGGGATATTGAGGAGTAAATGGATTTTATAAGCGACAATGGGTTTGAGAAAGTTCTAAAAATAAAAGCGTTAGTTAAATTTATAAGATTATGTTATAAAATTATAATAGTATTAATTACTTTACATTTTGAATTTCGCGAGTACCTTTTAACATTAAAGCTGTAATTGTGTTCTTCTGGCGATGAATAAGTCTTTGCATGTGTGGCACTGTGGGATTCTGGGTGAGAGGTATCTAAAGAAAACATTGACATATATATTCATACATATACAGCATTGATTTCTATCAGTACAAGTACGCTGGATTTGCTGGTCGCCGCATCGTTTTGTGCCTATTTGATTTTCGCCATCTTGGCGCCGACAACGCCAGTAAACGTCCACGGAACTAAAAGTAGGGACGGGACAATGTAACAAATTATGTCGAAATATATGTAACGGGACAATGTAACAAATTATATCGAATATATGTAACATAATAAATGATAAATACAAAAGACCTAAATTTCTAGAATATTGGAAAAAAGTAGTTATAATTGTAAATTATAGAAATAAGTATACAACGAAACAACACTTCTTTATAATTTAGTTTATACATATTAGAAAGTGTCCAAAACTATGTTAGTTAGAAATTCAGAATATATTAACTTATGTTGAATTGTTTTTTGTGTTGTATATTATTTAATGTAATTAAGCCTATAATCATTTAAAATCATTGTCATAGAAAGAGCAAATGTTTACCTCAAATATGTAATTCTTCCCTAGGCCTTCGAAATACAGGCATTGCCTAGTTCGGGGTCCGCTAAAAAACCACATGTATGTACTTAGTATGTAAAAAAGAACGTAAATACCATGTCTTTATTATTTCTTTAGTTAGTAAAAAAAATGAATTTGAATATATTAGTCAAAAAACCTTTGTTTTCCTATCTTTCTTCCAGTTACATAGATTGCAATGTACTTTTCGTTCACTTGTTGGTAGGGGTACGTTTGATGGTGCCGTTGGTTCTAATTCTGGTATTATGTTTCGGATACGGGTTTTGATATGCTGTGGAACATTAGCGATAAAAATTCTTATAATATGTAAAAATGTATGCAAAAATATGTTACGTATGTATTTAAGCGCTACCGGGTCCAATAGACCCACACGCACCTTTTAGGCCCATAGCACTAACATGTAGCGCACTAACTTAACTATCTGCTTAAATCGTTATCTACCGCCCTATACTATAGTCGAAAGGTATTAAGAACGGCCACATTACAATCGTCGTAATTTCGAAATAATTCAACAAAATTCAAGGGACTGGGTCCACTGGACCCAGTAGCGAGCCCTTAAGTGTTAAGCCACGGTTTTAGTGAAGAGTCTTTTAACCTGTAATTTAAAAACAAACCGTTCATTAATACAATTTATGCCAGAAAAAACATCGACAAAATATTGTCGATATGGAATATCGACAACACTATTGTGTTGTTTATGTTTATCAAAACTTGTCAATGTCATGTCAAATACGTTCTAATGTCAAGTCATGCATGTAATACATGCATGGATTAATATATAATAATAAGGAATGAGCACTGCTGGTCCAATTACGAGCAGAACGAGGCGAATGTATGACAGGCTGTTGTCTTTTTCTAACTATGGTGATAATACATTATATAATTAGGATATTTCAATTCATCTTCCTACCAAATCTGGAGCAGTCTCTTTTTGGGCCCTATTTTACCTGCATCTTGCCAATCATGATAATCCCTAGCTCTATTGACGCGTTAAGTAATAAACACCAACAAACTTACTTACAAAAGGCACTTTATTTGGTTACTAATGATAGTAACCGACATAAAAGAGACATTTTGTTGTGTCCTTTTATCAATTGAATAACTTAATAATCTTGTAACACTTATCACAAGATTTTAGAATACAAATATGAACGTGTACCGTAACCACAAACCTATTTCACTTTAAATAAAAGTCAACCTTAAAAAGTTAAGCATTAGTAAAGTCGCGACGCCCCGAAAAAATATAGGTCACCTTAGTCCCAATAATGTAATCTTAGCATAGGTACCTGTTGAAAGATATATTGCAGCCACTATAAGATTCACTTCTGCATTCTGCATACACTACTATTTCTTATCATTTTGTTATTTTCACAATAAAATACATCTAAATTAGTTACAAATGAAATTATTTTTTCCCGCTACCTTTTGTCATAATATAATGTCATCATAATGTTGCTTGTGTGAAAATAATATAATACCAATTTGTTATTTATTTATTCTATATTGTGTTAGTTTCACAAATTAATTCAGATTTCTTTGTGTCGAGTAAGATTTATAATAAATAAAATTAAACAATATTATTTATTGATAAATATGACTACGTTGACTAGACAGTGACGTTTACCACAGAATATTTTTTAAACTGGCAAGCTGCTGAAACAGGACAACAGCCTGCCTACTATGTCTCTCATTTTTGACCGATTTCATCCCCGATTTAACATTTATAGAAAATGAACTTTAACTGTAGAAACATAAGGCTTCTATTCGTATAAAATCTAGTTCTAAAAACAAAAAGAGAAATCCTGTGATAATGAGAGGGATGAAAATCCTTGATTAAATGTCAAGTTTAGTTCTAAGGACACTCTAGGGAGGCGCTTCAAATCGGCACAAAAAAGAGCTGTCATTTGGTCTGGGGCAGCCGATCCAGCGTACTTGTACTGATAGATATACAGAAATCCAACATATCAATAACGAATATGGTTTAACTGTCGATATCGATACCTATAATGATGATGATAATAAAAAATGCAATCTTAAGACATTTAAAACTGAATATTTAATGTGATCTTTATGTACCCATTTACATGCAAATAAATAAATGAATGAATGAAAAAGTAAAATAGCAGCATGGTATCACAGAATTCGAAGTCGGTTAGCAAATTATGCCAGTTTGAACCGACCTCTAAACATAAATTAATGCACGTTTTTTTTTCATAATATTTAATAAAAACTTACTTCACTGTATTATAGTTCCCGTAAGGCATGATTAAATTTAGTTGTATTAACCGGCTAGCACTTACGTCAAAAATTACGTCGAAAAATTAGCTCGACAAGTTTCGGAAATCTGAGGTTTCCGAAACTTGTCGAGCTAATTTTTCGACGTAATTTTTGACGTAAGTGCTAGCCGGTTAATACAACTAAATAAAAAAAAAAAAAACTTACTTTTCGTATGAGCAGAACTTCCTTCTGGTCTTTTAACAACATCGAGTTCTTTACTTGGTTTAGTTTCTTTTTTTACATTTTCTTCACATCTTTCTTTATCCATAGAGCTATTTTCAAACAGTAAATACTCGCAAGAACTGCATATGATTGATTTTACGAATTTTCCAATTGCACATTTAGAGTATGTTTTTCCTGTAATATAAGATGTTTCACTTTCAGATTAATACGATATAAATGTACTTAATCAAAGAACTGTTTACTATACGTAGCTCCATACCAAAATTTACCTAAAACGGTTCAGCCCTATAATAAGAGTAAATTAGGAAACTACACACATCATATAGCCAAACTCACGCACTGATAAAATATTTTTAATTTTATAGCTACTACGATTTTATAAATGCTTCATTGCATCATCTCGTTAATATTTAAAGCAATGACGAAAATTGTATCACCTTCTACTTTGGATACAGCAGGGTTTTTGAAAATATCACGAATATCCTGTTCATTTATTGATTCAGCTGAAAGATCCAACTGTAATCGTGGTATCATGATCTGTAACATAAATGTGTCTTATTTATATCTATTTCGATACAATTTGCAGCGTGAAGGAACAAATAAGCAAAATAATTTATTTTCTCTATTATTCTAAGTGTAAAATTTATCGTCCCAAAGAAATCGTTAAAACATGCGGATGCAACATATACTCGTATTGCAAAATCCTTGAATCATTTCTCACCATTAGTAGAATCATAACATAACCAAACCGTTATATTGTAAGTAGAGTATTTTAGTTAGGTAATACTTACATTATTTACAACGATGTTATCATTTTTAACAACCATAGGATCTTTCATTGTCAAGTCTACATCACTTTCGTATTTCTTCACCCAGTCTCGTTCATCTAAATACGCAAACAATCTCGAATTTCCAATAAAATTTCCCTTCTTTCTCAATCTCACACCAAAACTGCTACTTCTTGATAGATCTATGACCTTTTTGCGTTTCTTCTTTCTTTTAGTCCCGTGATTTTTGATTGGAGACTCATCTCGTTTATTATTTGTTCGTATATGGAATAACGTCCATTTCATATTGTTCCAGTATCTTGCGAAAGGCGAACTTGCTTTGGGTTTTTCTTTTTTAACTTTTGTAATGGGTCGCTCGTTTTTTGTTTCAATACAATACGTGAGCGAGTTTTTGCTGAGATCTTTGGGATTAATGTTAAAAGCATGTTTTGTAGATATTTTTCTTGATTTGTTCAAATACATCTTCGTACCTTTAGGCCCGTCGTCGTCAGAACCGTGCTTTTTAGCTACTTCACGAAATGTCGTTTTGCTAATCTTCTGCCAAAACGTATCTTCGTTTAAAACGTATTTCTTCCGACGAATGAGTTTCTTTTTTCGCAAATATATACCAAAATCGGAGGAATATCGGTGTTTCATAATTGAAAGTGGATTTTGGGTTATTTCGTATATACTGTATTGAGTTATATTAAAAGCTGGTGTAAAATCAAACTTGAAAATGAAGTCTTTAAGTTTTTCCTTTTCTAGATCATCATTAATTTCTTTTACGTTATTACACGACATGAAGCAAATATTTTGGTGTTCTTCAGTTTTCAAATCTTTGTGTAATTCGTCATTTGTGTAAGAGTTTTTATTCCCATGTTCTGAATGTTTTAGCAAAGGTATTGTTTCATTATTTTCCCCTTTTCTTCCCAAAGTATAATATTTCTGTTTACTAATGCGACTAGAAGAATTTTGGTCATCATCGATTTGTTCTTCCATAAAATACGATTCATTTTGAAAACCTTCATCATCCTGAAAATATTTAATCACGTATTGAGTTATTAGTCTTTTTCTTCTTCTTATCGAATAAGAGTGGCCAACTCTGGTGTCGAGAGTTGACCAAGCCGCCTTAAGGGCCTCTGACATGGCTTAACGACTGCCGTACTAGACAAACAGCCGGGACCTACAATTTAATTTGTCATCCGACCCACGGTAGCGCCCAAAATGGAATGCCACTTTTGGGCACCTATCCAAGGACTGACCGCGTCGTCCTTTGCTTAACATTGGTAATTACTTGAACAGTGGGTACGTTTAAAGTCTATTTAGTCGTTTTCGCAAATAATAATTGTTCGTCTCTATCCCACAAAGACATAGTTGTGGGCATAGTGGAAAATATAGAACATTGTTGATTTATTTGAGTTTTTTTAGTGTCTTTTTCATGGTACATCACTGCTGAGTATAAGCCTCCTCTCCAGCGTGCCACACAGAACGGTTTCCAGTCCGTAGAATCTGGTAAGTGGTGGTCCTACTAACGTGCCAAAACAGTAAGTAAATAAATATATAATATAGTTTATCTACACTAATTTTGTAACATTCTACTTATGTTTCCAATACTTGACTTATAATTACTACTGTTATAGCACAGACAACAAAACACTCAATTTAAGCAATTTCACATGATGTTATAATATCCACATCGATATCGTAATAGCTCATTATAACATCGAAAAAGCGTGACCAACCTGATTGCAGGGCCAATCAGGTTGGTCGCGCTGCACTCTCGTTGGTTACATTTTAATGGCGGCAAAATCACTGTGACAATACACGTACGCGTGAATTTAATTTAATAAATTATCAATGCATTAGTAAAGATAAAGTAGTGTATGCAACTGCATATAACACGGGTATTAAAACACGAGTGTGAGTTTATGAAACGAGCGCAGCGAGTTTCATAATAGTAACGAGTGTTTTAATACCTTAATTATATGACAGTTGCATAAACTACTATAATGATCAAAACCGACAGCTAAAAACTAATAATAATAAACTAATAATAACTAATAAACTTAAGACTTACAGGATCTTTGTAATTTCTTCTATTGGCATCTCTATTGCGATCTCTGTCGCTTCTATCATTCTCTTCATCATCTGATGACCCTCTGAAATTAACATAAATTATAGCGTTATGTTAAAATATCTAATAAAAAAGTCGAATTGGAACTTTCTACGTTTCAGAAGAGAAGTTATATAATGGGTCTTGACTCTAACCTATGAAATTGCCGTTTTTTTCTTACATTTTAATCTGTTTGTAACTTTTACGTACAGCTATATTTTTCCAACTACATTTTTTATTGTATCAATTGTTGAATTATGTACCTTTTAGGTAAAAAAATGTATTACTAGTGCATATTACTTATAGGGAAGTCATTGAAAACACCTCTTTCAATGTGTCGTCGGTTTCACTACTTTAACTGGGTATATTTTTATCATATACCTACTCTGTTTTTGAGAAATTGATATACGCAGTGCATAGCTTTTTTTCCATCTAACTATATAGGTAGTTATCAATTGCATCTAAATCTGTTCTAATTTTTCTGTGTTAATTTTTCTCAATTTCGTCATACAAATCGGCAATTTCATAGGTAAAAACCTTATATATTGATATTTAATATTTTATATACATATATGCATGTATTAGAAATATACTGTCTTTATGACTCTGGCCTCGTAACACAATACCACGAGGTCAGAGGATTCTAAACATTTTGTGACAAAGTTTTTTGGCAATGAAATAATTTTGTATTTTATCTTTTGTATACGAGCTGATTCTAATTTGTATGTTTTTTTGTATTGTTTAATTTGTGGTGTTCTAATAAAGTATATTTATCTATCTATCTATCTATATTGCCTGTACCACAGAATAAAAAGTACCGCCTATGTGTGCGAGCGTGTCCGCACAACTGTGAATAAAAATATTACGCGATAGCCACAGAGATCTCTGTCCCTATTAAAAACTAAAACTTGAAGAATTTCAGATGTTCACTTCAATTTGAAATTCATCAAGTTACATTACCGTTTTTTAATAAACTAACATTTCCAAGCTAGCATCACTGTAGTCTCCATAATCGGTTGGCGACAAACATATAGTGCAGAGTTGTCCGATGTCGCCGAAGCAACTGGGGCAATAGTTGCCCGGGCAGTTGGGCACTTCACATCTGGAAGTAGAATAATTAATAAATATTTCAGAACTTATCACATATCGCCATAAATAACGAATTATAATTACCTATATTTGGACATATTCACAAACTTACGCCGACCTTTCTTCACGGTCTAACAGCTATACTGAAGTGAATGAAATCAGGCAAGGATATAGGATAGGCATATGTATATGCATTGTACATAATGTACATCTTATTATAGTACTTACAAAGGCAAAAGCCGCCGCACCTGTGTGTGTTTTTTAAACTAGAACGGGTTTGCACTTAGCCATAGTTTGCCTGATTGTAAGCAAAGGCTATGGCCTAAGATTGAGCGTGTTTACCCGTGTGTGTGTGTGTGTGTGTGTGTGTGTGTGTGTGTGTGTATGTCTGCTACTTCTTTACGCTCAAACGGTTGCACCTATTTAGATTAAATTTAGTATAGAGATAGATAAGGTCCTGGATTTGGACACATTGGCTACTTTTCCCCTGGATGAACGCGGCTAATATTGCAAGGCACTGCGCGTGATATTTTTAAATCTTATCTTCTCTTACCTTATCATTTCCATGTTGTCAATGTTTTTGTCTTCTGTAACATTGCACAGCAGACATCGAGTGTTAGCGTCGATATTAACACCTACACAGGAATATAACCAGCGGAATCTGCAACGTAGACAATAATTGTTTCAAATAACAAAATCTCAAGTTTCTCATCTACATAGACATACAGCCATTGGTTGAAAATTTTAATATTTATTTAAGTAAATGGTTTACAAAGAACCTGGCATTAACAACAACTTGGAAAACACAATATGAGAAATATGAAAGTAGATAAGTTACAAACAAATAACGAGACGGGCAAAGCATACCTAATGCTTGAGGGAAAGCAGAGTCTTGAGTCGTATGTCCTCATGACTGAGGGTTTACCGTTAAGCGAGTGCAAATCCACACATAACTTGAAAATACAAGTCATTGGCCAGATTTGAACCAGGGTGCGCGTGGATGCAAAGCAGATACTGGAACCGCTGAGCCACACTCACTTTTTTACTTTCATTAGGCAAGAATTTTCGAAAAAAGTACATAGTAATAAATGTAACTTACATATTGCAAGATTGCAACCATCGATGCAATGTCATGTGACGGTGATTCGAATATTTGTACTCCCGATGCAACTTTCTTCTTGCGTATTTCATGAAGGTAGCTGAAAGCGGAAAACATTAATAAGTAGGTACCATAATATTTGGGCAACAGTGTGTTTGTCGGTCTATTTGGTAAGCAGAGTGACAGGATTTTCTTAAGTTTGTTTTAATTAGCGAGACCTCTCGATTTTGTCCTTTTCTCAGTCAAATACTTTGACGCCATGCAAAAAATCTTTAATAGAAATTATAGCGGTCTATTTTTGTCCTGCAACATGATGTTAATACGTTAAGAGGACGCCCTGAGAATTTGGTAGCAAGAATTCGTATTTTACTCGACATGGACAAAAGCAACTAAACTAAAATTTTATGTTCAAGGTTCATCATTTCAATTACTATATTTTACGAATATCATAACACCAACGGCCAATTTTTGTAACACAAAATAATTAATCAAAAAGATCTCAAAGAAGTATATCGATTTTGTCGGCGTTGGTTTTGGATTAGAGCATTAAAATTTTCCACACATGTTAATTAACACAATCACTTTGATTTGTGAATAGATTATTTGAAACAAATTCGTAGTTTTTGAAATAAACGACCAAAACCATTTTGTCGCTTGCGCCCTTTCGGAATAAGTGGGGTTTTAGCGATACTTGCCACCCGCGCCTGTTCGGCGGTGCAGGGCGCTTGGACCTACAATTTCAGATTTATAGTTCGCCACTGCGTCGTCTTAATGTACGTGCGTGACGTCACAGCCAGCCCAAACGGAAGACCAGCGCTGGTTGCTTCCACTCAACCAGCATTATGCTGAGTTGGGGCTGTGTTGTGGCAGATTTTATGTTTACTTAATTATGTTTGTTTTTCACACACACACTACATCTATAAGAGAAAACCAAAACATGAGAGATAAAAAAGAGAGAAAGAAAGATTTATTAAATGTCTGTTGTTGTCTGTAATTTTCTTTCTTTACTATTCCTCACCTCTAGTCCTCAGTATATGGTTGTACAGCCACTGCGCGCGGTCTCGAGCGCGCTGCGACCTGTAATGTCCCATGATGAGGTGGCGCATGCGCAGCCCGTACGGCTCGAATAGAGCGAAGAACCAGAGGAGAACGATTAGGAACCCTGGAATGAGATATTACAGTAATAAGAAATCCGAAAGAACTGGGTGTTTGATTGTTTGTAACTCTCAAATTCTTGCACTAACCTATGAGAAAGTTCCTGTTAATTAGTTGTATATCACATTATGTTTGACTGCTCCGTTAGCTTAGTTGGTAGTGGCTCTGCCTTCTAATCTAGGGATGCGGGTTCGATTCCCGCATAACATAAGTAATTATGAATATTAAAATTTGTAATTACTTGTGTTGAGTCTGGTCGTTTCTATGTGTAATAAGTATGAATTTACAAAAGAAAAGTATATAAATATATTTATTCAATAATAAGAAACAATATTTACACATATTAACACTAATAGAACTAAAAAAGAGTATTTACATCTAAACTAAATTTAAACAATCTACATGTGTTATGGAACCAAGAACGCTGGCTGCATTCCCACGCTGGATTGCTATAGAAATCCTTTGCGCAAGGAACCAGCCAGCGTTCTTGTCCCGATGGCCTCACACTGATTCCCTGGGAGCGGGGAAAAGCTCTTGTATGGGACGCAACTTGCGTCGATACACTAGCTCCTTCTCGCCTCAGTGGAACAGTACAAGCAGCAGGAGCCGCGGCGGACGCAGCAGAAGAAGCCAAGCGGCGAAAATATACATCATTATCGACTGATTATATTTTCGTACCGCTTGGCTTCGAAACTTTTGGTCCGTGGGGTAAAAGCACTAAGTCTTTTATAAAAAAATTAAATAAAATGTTGATTGACATCACTAGAGACAAGAAAGTATATTATGTATTATATCCGTTATCTAGTACCCAAGATACAAGCGTAAGCTTAGTATGGGGCTAGATGGCGCTGTGTGATACGTCCTGAAATATTTTTTTATTTATACCTATATGTACTGGGATTTCTAACTCCCACATATTATGGTATGATTGTTTTCCATTTTCAGAGCAGCTACCTTCATGAAATACGCGAGAAGGAAGTTGCATCGGGAATACAAATATTCGAATCACCGTCACATGACATTGCATCGATTGTTGCAATCTTACAATATGTAAGTTATATCAGTTATTTATAAATTTGGAGCCTGTTGTAAGGATCATACATAATGTAGTTATATGTGCCTTGCTTGTCACGTCATTTGTTATAAAAATATCGCGACTTCGTACGCGTGGAATAGTTATTTTGGGCATCATATTTATTTTTGCAAACAACCTCTCAGCAGTATAAATTATAGCTGTTACCCACGACTTGAACCGTTTTCGCAGCGCACGCAACGGAAGCCTTCAAAGATGAATAATTTTCCCCGTTTTTTCCACATTTTCCATTGTTTCTTCGCTCCTTTTAGTTGCAGCGTGATGTTATATAGCCATAACCCTTCCTCGATAAATGGTCTCTTCAACACAAAAAGAATTTTTCAAATCGGATTAGAAGTAGCATAGACTAAGTATACTCAAGTAGACCAGCAATTCCAATACATTAGAGCGTACAACGCAAAAAGCTTGAAATTACGTATTATTCGTAGATGGCGCTGCTAAATAGCCCGGGAATATATATTCCGGACTAGAACACCAACAAAAAAAAAATGTTTATTGTTTTATTTAAGCCTAAAAGTCCTATTTTTTTAATATGTTATATTGGTCTAAATCGATTGTATTTTTTTGGATAGTAAATTTCAAGTTTAGTAAAATTATCACAGGCTATTGAGAGATGGCGTTGCTGTCGAATGAAAGATAGCATTCGAATTATCGCGTATACTTAGTCTATGGTAGTAGGTACCTGACATTAGCGCGTTTAAACAAACAAACAAACAAACTCTACAGCTTTATAATATTAGTATAGACTTGTATGAAATTCTTTGGTGAAGATATTGTGATGGATTTATAACCAGGGTCGGCTACTTATATTCGGAAAAAAACAACTTACAAAATATGTAACACGAGACTCGGAATATGATTGTGGCGAAAATAGACTCCAATGATGATAATAATAATGTCGTCTTAGATGAGTCTGCCAACAAATCCAGAAAAAAAAACAAAAAAGGTAGTTGTAGAAATAAATAAATAAATATTTCAAGACATATCACACAGTGCCATCTAGCCCCATACTAAGCTTACGCTTGTGTCATGGGTACTATATAACGGATATAATAAATAATAAATACTTTTCTTTTGTAATTACATACTAAATTATACATAGAAACGACCAGACTCAACACAAGTAATTACAAATTTAAATATTTAAAATGGCTTGTGACATGCGGGAATCGAACCCGCACCCCTAGATTAGAAGGCAGAACCACTACCAACTAAGCTAACAGAGCAGTCAAATGCATCACACTCACCAATCTGACAATACCGTTTGACATCAGGTGGGTATGGATCAGGCAGACAGGACTTGTCAGGGGGTGGGAACAGGAGCTCTGCATTCATGGTGGAGACGAAAGATTGGAGCAGGCGGGAGACGAAACCCGAGCCTGGTATGGATGAGTCTGTATGGGTCGTAGGGGCTGGAAGAAAAAAGAAGGAAGTAGGAAAAAATACAGGAGTATAACTTACTTAGCAGCGCTGCAGTGATGTTTCACAGGGTAAAGTAGTCTATGTGTTGATTCTTTTTAAGCGAGTTCAATCTATTTCTATAATAAAATAAATTAATCTCTATCGGTTTGGGCGTTTCTAGGTGAAAGAGACATCATCATCATTGACAGCCTCTCTCATCCCATCATGCTAGGCTCAGGCCGCTCTTTTATATGTACATACAAGCTTTACAAGGTATATTATTATATCGCTGCATATGCTTAACTTTGAATGTCATCTAACTCAGTCAACTGAGCTACGAATGGTTTTAAAAAAAGGCAGGTAAAGTGCACGCATTATGGGCGAGCCAATTACCGGCCATGCGTGACAAAAACAACGGATCTTGAAAAGAAAGTTAACAATGAAAGAAAGTTAATGCTCGGGCCTATTAGCGTAGTACAATGTCGTCTATATTCTAGTAGGTCTAGACATATACTAATATTGTACTATATTGAATGAAATTATAAGGCTTTTTTTATTTGTTTATAATACCTCGATCTTATAATGCAATAAAAACGAACAATCATGTTAAATTGTCGTAATCGTTTTTGAGATTATTTCAGCAAAGAACTGATAACTTTTAAACGGTTAAAACCTATTTTAAAACGCTATCGCTAAGAACACTACTGGTTAAGTCCTATCCTTCATTCCTAACCTATTAAACGCCCGTAGCTCAGCTAGCGGAGACAATCGCATGCGGTTACCAATGTTAAGCAAAGGTCGACGCGGTCAGTACGCGGATGGGTGACCGAAAAGTGGCATTCCATTTTGGGCGCTTCCGTGAGTCGGATGACGTTAAATTGTAGGTCCCGGCTGTTCGTCTAGTACGGCAGTCGATAAGCCATGTCAGAGGCCCTTACGGCGATTTGAAAACTCTCGACACCAGAGATGGCCACTCTCATTCGATAAGAAAAAGAACTTATTAAACAAAAAACATGCACAATGTGCATATAAAATATATACCTACTGTGGGTAAACGTTGGCACAGGCGCCTGCTTGGCCCCATGATATCTGATAGTAGCGAGCACCCAGTACAGGCTGTAGTCTGCCACGATGTGAATCAGCAGCTTGAAGGTTGTCACCGTCATGAACACAGCTGAGCGGTTCAGGTGGAGCTTCTCTGATGCGACTAGACGGAATGATGTTGTCTGGAATACATGTAGGTATAAAAAGCGAGTGTGGCTCAGTGGTTCTAGTGTCTACTTTTCATCCAGACGCACCCTGGTTCGAATCCGGCCCTACACCAATGACTTGTATTTTCAAGTTATGTGTGAATTTACACTCGCTTAACGGTGAGGGAAAACACCGTAATGAAACCGACGTGTTTGAGGACCACAATTATTTCCGTGGACATGTGTCTTCCGTGGAAGAACCTGGGCGCCAACAACGATGTATTTGCCCAAAAAAACTCTCCTAACGCATTAATTCTACGGGGGAGTCACGACCCTCAGTCATGAGGAAATACGACTCAATGAGAGGAATACATGTGAAACAAGTCAGAGTCGAAATCTTTCAATCTTATTAAGATAAATAGTATCTACACTGTAGGTTCATCTGTGATCATCATCATCATCATCATCCCAGCCCAAGCTATTTGGTTTTTTTACCCAATAAACAAAATTTCGACGATCTGTTAAATCTATTGTGACGTGAAAGAAAAACAAACTTTTGCTTTCATATATTGGTATTATTACCACTGTCTAATGTTGTAATCCCCTATATTTGTATAGCTGAGAGTCATGACCAGTTTACTCTATGCTAGTTTGTCTTTCAAATAAAAAATCTTACTGTAACATATTTAGCTCTTTCTCTCGCATTAAGAGGCAGGACAGTCTCTCTCCCTTCCCTGAGCCTCTTCAGGTCAAGCTCCCGGAACTCTTTCGTGATGAATCGGTTATCAAACCGGGGCCTAGTCTCGAACATACGCTGATAGTGTTTGGCTCTGGAAATAAGAAGGATAATTATGGAGAAGTTGATATTTCAGTCCTGTTTCCCGGCATAGCAGAACGTTGAGATCACGTGACAACTCGTCATGCTATTACCGACAAAGCAAAGCAACATGATATGTATAACTTAACCTTACCTTAAGATGGTAGAAAAGAGTGGCCTCAATGAAAAATGACTACCTACATATTTTGTTAGAATTTCATTCACCTTCCTAGCCTAGGTAATTCTGTAGCAACCTGGTTTGAACCTGACTTGGTGTGGTATCTATTTTTTTAATATTCCTTAATAAAATTTTATTTATTGGGGCTTTGGCTAACACTGGGCACAGTTTTCACCTAAATACTAAATAAGCAGCATAGCAAAAACTCCGTGATAACCATGTTAGTATGGGATCTGCTTGGCTCTTGATCTCAGTAACTACACCACAAGCAACGTGACCATTCGTGCTGCAATTAACGACGTAGCAACACAATGTCTACCTTCCTACCTTCATTCTAAAGGACGTGGTTCCAATGTCACCGAGTACAGATTATTTATGCACAGTTCTCACCTGAATATAATAAGCAGTAAGAAGAGGCTAGTGACACACGAGCTCCATGAAAGCCAGGTTAGTATAGGATCTGCTCTGCTCTTGATCTCAGTAACTACACCACAAGCAACGTGACCACTCGTGCTGCAATTAACGACGAAGCAACACAATGTCTACCTTCCTACCTTCATTCTAAAGGACGTGGTTCCAATGTCACCGAGTACAGATTATTTATGCACAGTTCTCACCTGAATATAATAAGCAGTAAGAAGAGGCTAGTGACACACGAGCTCCATGAAAGCCAGGTTAGTATAGGATCTGCTCTGCTCTTGATCTCAGTAACTACACCACAAGCAACGTGACCACTTGTGCTGCTATTACCGACGAAGCAACATAATGTCTACCTTCCTACCTTCATTCTAAAGGACGTGGTTCCAATGTCACCGAGTACAGATTATTTATGCACAGTTCTCACCTGAATATAATAAGCAGTAAGAAGAGGCTAGTGACACACGAGCTCCATGAAAGCCAGGTTAGTATAGGATCTGCTCTGCTCTTGATCTCAGTAACTACGCCACAAGCCACGTGACCACTCGTGCTGCTATTACCGACAAAGCTGTACGTGTGCTGGATGTTCAGATTGGCGTTGAGAAGCTCGCTGAGACGGGACACGAAGGTTTTTAATTCTGAAATTGGACAAACAACTCATATTTTAATCAAATCTAGGTCCAGCGTTAAACATTTTTTGGCGATCATGTCGAATAATACAATCTAGCTAAACAAAAGCACATAACCATTTTAGCTTATTATAGATGGAGCTATTTCCTATTATGCGGAATATCCTAGAATAGCTTTTTAATTTTAAGACTGATCCGAGATAAAATTGTTCTGAAATTTCGAGATCATACTTAACTCTTCTCTTCGTTTAACACTCAGCAGTGGTTAGCTAATTTAACCTGGTATATTTATTGATATTGTAAACTTAAGTCCAACTAAATTACCTTAAATAATAAAATGGTTTTAAGTTTAAAAAAAACTTACTTTTCCTTATGGTAGCAACATAAGTCACCTCTGCAAAGTCAGCCGGCACAAAAAACTTATCATACGACTTAAGAGATGCACATACTGCTTTGTGCAACTTATCTTTATTCAAAAACCATGGTTGTTCTATAGTCTGTGGTTTAGTATCTTTGATCTCTTCTTTTGGACCTTCATGATTTTTAGAATCCCTTTTAGCATAACTATCTTTTGCTTCTTTCATATTCTTCACAATCGGATTACTTTTTAATCTTTTATAAGAACCAAAATCAAATTCCACGTCATCTTTTCTTTGAGATTTTACATTTTTGATACCAAATGCGTGTAAAAGATCTCTCAAATAGTCTTTAGTAGACTTTTTAACATGTCTTTTTGGCATGTGGTCGGGCTTAAAAGTTTTGATAGTTTCAGAATTCTTTTTCATGATATTCAAACATTTTTCATGAGGTGTGCCGACTGCATCATTGCATATGTCAGCAACGTAGATAAACCATTTGAAGTTTGACTCGATCACTGATGCTGAAATCAATATCAAAATACAGATAGGTAGCAAAGCAATATTTGGATCCGTCTCTTTCTATCTCTTCAAATGAGTTGTCATGAAAAAGTATGTTTATATAAAAACTACACACCCATATGATCGCATTCCTGGAAGATCGTCAGAAAAGGTTTTCGATAAAAAAGACGCAAACCGACAAAATCGGAAACGATCCTATTATTAGTTAAAACTTTGTAAGTTACTTTGAGAATGGCAACATTGACGTCGAGAATTTTCTTCAACCCGCTTATTTCAAAAATAGGAAATCACAAAAAAATCTTACCCATACTCAGGATGAGTCTGTTAATCCTAATCAGAGCCTTCTTCAGTTTCCTCACGACGGTCTTCATGCTAGCGATGGTGATCTTCAGCGAGCTCTTGATGGAGTTGTAAGGTTTCTTGATCGAATCGTTGATCTGTTTCACACTTAGCTTGATCTGCTCCTGGGAAACAAGAAACAACGAATTTACAAACATTTCTTGAATTGTATCACTTTCTGTACAAATTTTAGTTACGCAATAAATCAACTGTTTACCATTAACTGGATTTGATTACTCAGAATGAAAATAATGTTTGACCTTTTTACGTAAAAAAAGGAACTTGCTTTACATAACATTTATAGTCGTAACGTTTTATCTCGTTTTGGAATTATACACATAATGATGTTACATGAGCCACCCACAATAATATTTTTTTTTATATTTCAGGAGTCAACTGCATTCTCGTTAGACTTTTCTATTACCTATCTAATTACATGCCACAGAAGTGGAAAGAGTTTGTCATTTTCGTAACGTGCAGTTACGAACTATCCAATTTAGTTTTACAAATAATTCATAAGTAATTTCAGCCATGTATAGTTAAAATAAATGATTGAAAAATGTTCTAGAAACTGGTACCTGGGTGGCTGCCATGGAAGTAGAGAGAAGCTCGCAGTTCCGCAGCGTGTTGGTGGCGGGCCCGGTGAGGATCAGCACCAGCGCGTAGCAGGTCAGCGTGTAGCGACCCACGCGCGAGAACAGCTGCGGCGCCAGCAGGAATATCAAGCATCTGGGACAATAGGGAATTGTAAGCGAGGTTGGCTCGGCGGTTTAAGCGTCTACTCTTTAAATCCCCATTATTACGCACAGCAATGTATTATTTTGAGGTTTCATGTAATTCTTTATGTTAATAAATGTTTGAAGATCACAAAATCTCCTCGGATTTTGTGACGCAAATGTCTTCCGAGAAAGGACCTACTTAGACGCCCAACACATATTTGCCCAAGAAAACTTACTTATACGTTCCTCAGGTTTATTTTCTTTTATAATTATTTATAAATAATTTATCTGATTAATTAAACATAGTGTGTGCGTGGTCTCGTATGTATTAACGCACATAAACCCGTTGAAGTCTTTTGCTCTATGAAACCGAGCCGAGTGACGCGTTGATGTCTTTTATATGAGACGAAATCAAATTATAATCCAAATATTTTTATTATTCCATTTATAGTTAGTATCAATACAATACCATAGGTCTCCGCTATCTGCTAGTGAGTATTTAATAAAGAGAAGAAAAAGCCCGGAAGAGATCACTCAAGGTGATAAGGCCGCCCACTTGTACATTTATTTATAGTTAACATTGTTAATTTATTTTGGAGTGCAATAAAGATATATTGTATTGCATTGTAATAAAGACAGGTAAAAAATACGTACCTCATCCGATTACTAAAGGTTAGTCCAAGCGTCACCAAAACTCCAAGAACCGAGCTCAAAACCGTCGCATTCATCACAGATAAAGACAATTGAAACACAAAGAACATGAACCCCAAATACGTCAAACACAGACCACCAATAAACCCATAGAAACCTCTCAACAAAATGCTTGGCAACTTCATATCAGCTCGAAGATTCACGAAGAAATTGGACACAGTACTGCCTTCCGGATACCATTTGCTAAACGTTCTTGACAGGCGCTTTTGCATTCCCTGTTTGTAATGCTTGAACTTTTGGAATAAGGTTTTGTCGGGCATGTCGGAACGGGACATGAAAATGGAGTTTATTTTCTCGTTTTCGTAGTTTTGACGGTGTTTCTCGATGGTTCGGGCTTTCCAGAGAAGACCGAAGTGAGCCATTTTGGTTAAAATATTACAGATTATTCTTTAGGACTCGCAAAAATCTACGTATATTTAAAATGTTATACTTTGTGAAGCAAGCGACGTTGATTTGGTAAGAACACATGGTGTTTTCATTATTAGTAAAATGGAACAAGAAAATTAAACGCAACTCGTAACTTATTTACTCACAAATTGACAACTGTATGATAGAAATGTATCAATGTCTTGATGGAATTCTAGTTCCAAAGAAAAGTTTGTATAAGGCGCGCTGAGGACGAAAATCTTAGGTTGTATTTTTTTTATTAAGTAAATATTAGATTTTTTCACTAACTATTTTTTTATAATTTACACGGATATGTAATTCTTTTTAAAAATCGCACTAGGAGTGCTATATCAAATTTTAGTTCATAGGTATCCAGGTATATCTACATTGATTAAATAAATAGTACAGGTATAGTGAGTTTAAGTCTGGCGACCTAGGAAATGCTTATAAAGAACACGCTTACATATTTATAGAAATAGCGGTAATCCTGCTTAGTGTTTAGTATATGCACTACAATACCTGAATACCTAAAAGTCAGTCAACTATTTTTCTAAGAAACAAAAGTCATGTATCTATATACCGTTTCAATTCAATAACCAAATGTGTAACTTTTAAATTATGTCCTTAAACGTCTTCGGTCATTGACTGTCCGAATTAACGCAGCAAAGTATTATTATCTTCGTCCCTATCTACAGTTTAACGTAAGAAAGAGACGAGACAAACACAACGGTACCTGTATTTTCTCGGCCGTACAGGTTCACAGTCAAGGTCTGAAGGAAAGAGACAGACATAGATAGATAACAAGGAGGCAAGGAGATTCTAAGTTTAAAATGATAAAAGAAAATAAAAGCGTCGACATCGCACGCGCCGCTCTCTAAATACGAATGTGATTTTCGAATAACTTCCGTGGAAATTCTTTAAGATTTGCAGACTGTGGTTGGTTTCAATAAATATTTTCTTTTTTTTGTGGCTGGCAACTTTAGTTTGCCAATGTTCGCGACTTACGTGTACTTTTAGATTTACCGGTGCGTGAATTTTTGTAGTGTCGATTGGAATTTGTAGTGACGATGGCTTAAATGTGAAAATACATAATAATATTACGATAATAAAAGTATTTTCAGTTAAAGAAGTTTTAGTAAGAGTGAGAAAGTGTACAGTATTTTATAGGATCCTGTCGGAGATTTAATTGTGATATTGAGGGTAAGTTTTGAATTAATTTGTACGAGACTAGCTTTTTAAGTTAAATACTAAAAAAATATCACATAAAAAAAGTTTTTATTTGACTACTATATTATTAAGTATATTGGATCGATGGTATAGTATAGAGTACGTAGGTACGTAAGAAATAATTTGAATAACAAAGTCATATTTGAAATCGATTTACCGCGACATTTTTATTGGTAAGAATTCAATATTATATATAATACCTACACGATATACTATTGTGCAACACTCAAGTTTTAGATTTTGCAATTCTGCGAATAAAATTCATAGTACGAATAATGTTTTAAACTACAAACAAATGCATCTGGGCCAAATCAAAATTAATGATTTATCGTTATTACTTATACATACCTACAACTTAAAGATAGTGAAGATATGGATAACTAGCTGTGCCCGCGACTTCGTCCGCGTGTAATAGTTATTTTGGGCATCATATTTATTTTTGCAAACAACCTCTTCAGCTGTATAAATTATAGCTGTTACCTACGACATGAACCGTTTTCGCAGCGCACGCAACGGAAGATGAATATTTTTCCCCGTTTTTTCCACATTTTCCATGGTTTCTTCGCTCCTATTAGTTGCAGCGTGATGTTATATAGCCTAAAGCCTTCCTCAATAAATAGTATATTCAACACAAAACCAAGTTTTCAATTCGCACCAGTTGTTCCTGAGATTAGCGCGTTTAAACAAACAAACAAACAAACTCTTTAGCTTTATAATATTAGTATAGATTAGCTATATATTAATAACCGATAGTTACATTTTATCTGTCCTGATAAATAGCTAAGACTGATATACTTACTTATTTTTTCAACAAAATACAAAGATTTTTGTTTCGTGTGTTCGTACAACTCTTAAATAGAAACTTGGCTTAAATTTTGCATGCCCTCAAAGATGAATAATTTTCCACGTTCCGGATACCATTTGCTAAACGTTCTTGACAGGCGCTTTTGCATTCCCTGTTTGTAATGCTTGAACTTTTGGAATAAGGTTTTGTCGGGCATGTCGGAACGGGACATGAAAATGGAGTTTATTTTCTCGTTTTCGTAGTTTTGACGGTGTTTCTCGATGGTTCGGGCTTTCCAGAGAAGACCGAAGTGAGCCATTTTGGTTAAAATATTACAGATTATTCTTTAGGACTCGCAAAAATCTACGTATATTTAAAATGTTATACTTTGTGAAGCAAGCGACGTTGATTTGGTAAGAACACATGGTGTTTTCATTATTAGTAAAATGGAACAAGAAAATTAAACGCAACTCGTAACTTATTTACTCACAAATTGACAACTGTATGATAGAAATGTATCAATGTCTTGATGGAATTCTAGTTCCAAAGAAAAGTTTGTATAAGGCGCGCTGAGGACGAAAATCTTAGGTTGTATTTTTTTTATTAAGTAAATATTAGATTTTTTCACTAACTATTTTTTTATAATTTACACGGATATGTAATTCTTTTTAAAAATCGCACTAGGAGTGCTATATCAAATTTTAGTTCATAGGTATCCAGGTATATCTACATTGATTAAATAAATAGTACAGGTATAGTGAGTTTAAGTCTGGCGACCTAGGAAATGCTTATAAAGAACACGCTTACATATTTATAGAAATAGCGGTAATCCTGCTTAGTGTTTAGTATATGCACTACAATACCTGAATACCTAAAAGTCAGTCAACTATTTTTCTAAGAAACAAAAGTCATGTATCTATATACCGTTTCAATTCAATAACCAAATGTGTAACTTTTAAATTATGTCCTTAAACGTCTTCGGTCATTGACTGTCCGAATTAACGCAGCAAAGTATTATTATCTTCGTCCCTATCTACAGTTTAACGTAAGAAAGAGACGAGACAAACACAACGGTACCTGTATTTTCTCGGCCGTACAGGTTCACAGTCAAGGTCTGAAGGAAAGAGACAGACATAGATAGATAACAAGGAGGCAAGGAGATTCTAAGTTTAAAATGATAAAAGAAAATAAAAGCGTCGACATCGCACGCGCCGCTCTCTAAATACGAATGTGATTTTCGAATAACTTCCGTGGAAATTCTTTAAGATTTGCAGACTGTGGTTGGTTTCAATAAATATTTTCTTTTTTTTGTGGCTGGCAACTTTAGTTTGCCAATGTTCGCGACTTACGTGTACTTTTAGATTTACCGGTGCGTGAATTTTTGTAGTGTCGATTGGAATTTGTAGTGACGATGGCTTAAATGTGAAAATACATAATAATATTACGATAATAAAAGTATTTTCAGTTAAAGAAGTTTTAGTAAGAGTGAGAAAGTGTACAGTATTTTATAGGATCCTGTCGGAGATTTAATTGTGATATTGAGGGTAAGTTTTGAATTAATTTGTACGAGACTAGCTTTTTAAGTTAAATACTAAAAAAATATCACATAAAAAAAGTTTTTATTTGACTACTATATTATTAAGTATATTGGATCGATGGTATAGTATAGAGTACGTAGGTACGTAAGAAATAATTTGAATAACAAAGTCATATTTGAAATCGATTTACCGCGACATTTTTATTGGTAAGAATTCAATATTATATATAATACCTACACGATATACTATTGTGCAACACTCAAGTTTTAGATTTTGCAATTCTGCGAATAAAATTCATAGTACGAATAATGTTTTAAACTACAAACAAATGCATCTGGGCCAAATCAAAATTAATGATTTATCGTTATTACTTATACATACCTACAACTTAAAGATAGTGAAGATATGGATAACTAGCTGTGCCCGCGACTTCGTCCGCGTGTAATAGTTATTTTGGGCATCATATTTATTTTTGCAAACAACCTCTTCAGCTGTATAAATTATAGCTGTTACCTACGACATGAACCGTTTTCGCAGCGCACGCAACGGAAGATGAATATTTTTCCCCGTTTTTTCCACATTTTCCATGGTTTCTTCGCTCCTATTAGTTGCAGCGTGATGTTATATAGCCTAAAGCCTTCCTCAATAAATAGTATATTCAACACAAAACCAAGTTTTCAATTCGCACCAGTTGTTCCTGAGATTAGCGCGTTTAAACAAACAAACAAACAAACTCTTTAGCTTTATAATATTAGTATAGATTAGCTATATATTAATAACCGATAGTTACATTTTATCTGTCCTGATAAATAGCTAAGACTGATATACTTACTTATTTTTTCAACAAAATACAAAGATTTTTGTTTCGTGTGTTCGTACAACTCTTAAATAGAAACTTGGCTTAAATTTTGCATGCCCTCAAAGATGAATAATTTTCCACGTTCCGGATACCATTTGCTAAACGTTCTTGACAGGCGCTTTTGCATTCCCTGTTTGTAATGCTTGAACTTTTGGAATAAGGTTTTGTCGGGCATGTCGGAACGGGACATGAAAATGGAGTTTATTTTCTCGTTTTCGTAGTTTTGACGGTGTTTCTCGATGGTTCGGGCTTTCCAGAGAAGACCGAAGTGAGCCATTTTGGTTAAAATATTACAGATTATTCTTTAGGACTCGCAAAAATCTACGTATATTTAAAATGTTATACTTTGTGAAGCAAGCGACGTTGATTTGGTAAGAACACATGGTGTTTTCATTATTAGTAAAATGGAACAAGAAAATTAAACGCAACTCGTAACTTATTTACTCACAAATTGACAACTGTATGATAGAAATGTATCAATGTCTTGATGGAATTCTAGTTCCAAAGAAAAGTTTGTATAAGGCGCGCTGAGGACGAAAATCTTAGGTTGTATTTTTTTTATTAAGTAAATATTAGATTTTTTCACTAACTATTTTTTTATAATTTACACGGATATGTAATTCTTTTTAAAAATCGCACTAGGAGTGCTATATCAAATTTTAGTTCATAGGTATCCAGGTATATCTACATTGATTAAATAAATAGTACAGGTATAGTGAGTTTAAGTCTGGCGACCTAGGAAATGCTTATAAAGAACACGCTTACATATTTATAGAAATAGCGGTAATCCTGCTTAGTGTTTAGTATATGCACTACAATACCTGAATACCTAAAAGTCAGTCAACTATTTTTCTAAGAAACAAAAGTCATGTATCTATATACCGTTTCAATTCAATAACCAAATGTGTAACTTTTAAATTATGTCCTTAAACGTCTTCGGTCATTGACTGTCCGAATTAACGCAGCAAAGTATTATTATCTTCGTCCCTATCTACAGTTTAACGTAAGAAAGAGACGAGACAAACACAACGGTACCTGTATTTTCTCGGCCGTACAGGTTCACAGTCAAGGTCTGAAGGAAAGAGACAGACATAGATAGATAACAAGGAGGCAAGGAGATTCTAAGTTTAAAATGATAAAAGAAAATAAAAGCGTCGACATCGCACGCGCCGCTCTCTAAATACGAATGTGATTTTCGAATAACTTCCGTGGAAATTCTTTAAGATTTGCAGACTGTGGTTGGTTTCAATAAATATTTTCTTTTTTTTGTGGCTGGCAACTTTAGTTTGCCAATGTTCGCGACTTACGTGTACTTTTAGATTTACCGGTGCGTGAATTTTTGTAGTGTCGATTGGAATTTGTAGTGACGATGGCTTAAATGTGAAAATACATAATAATATTACGATAATAAAAGTATTTTCAGTTAAAGAAGTTTTAGTAAGAGTGAGAAAGTGTACAGTATTTTATAGGATCCTGTCGGAGATTTAATTGTGATATTGAGGGTAAGTTTTGAATTAATTTGTACGAGACTAGCTTTTTAAGTTAAATACTAAAAAAATATCACATAAAAAAAGTTTTTATTTGACTACTATATTATTAAGTATATTGGATCGATGGTATAGTATAGAGTACGTAGGTACGTAAGAAATAATTTGAATAACAAAGTCATATTTGAAATCGATTTACCGCGACATTTTTATTGGTAAGAATTCAATATTATATATAATACCTACACGATATACTATTGTGCAACACTCAAGTTTTAGATTTTGCAATTCTGCGAATAAAATTCATAGTACGAATAATGTTTTAAACTACAAACAAATGCATCTGGGCCAAATCAAAATTAATGATTTATCGTTATTACTTATACATACCTACAACTTAAAGATAGTGAAGATATGGATAACTAGCTGTGCCCGCGACTTCGTCCGCGTGTAATAGTTATTTTGGGCATCATATTTATTTTTGCAAACAACCTCTTCAGCTGTATAAATTATAGCTGTTACCTACGACATGAACCGTTTTCGCAGCGCACGCAACGGAAGATGAATATTTTTCCCCGTTTTTTCCACATTTTCCATGGTTTCTTCGCTCCTATTAGTTGCAGCGTGATGTTATATAGCCTAAAGCCTTCCTCAATAAATAGTATATTCAACACAAAACCAAGTTTTCAATTCGCACCAGTTGTTCCTGAGATTAGCGCGTTTAAACAAACAAACAAACAAACTCTTTAGCTTTATAATATTAGTATAGATTAGCTATATATTAATAACCGATAGTTACATTTTATCTGTCCTGATAAATAGCTAAGACTGATATACTTACTTATTTTTTCAACAATATACAAAGATTTTTGTTTCGTGTGTTCGTACAACTCTTAAATAGAAACTTGGCTTAAATTTTGCATATTTAGGTATTAAGTTTTATTCAACATTATTTATTTTGGAGTAAAGTAATTAATAACTTGTTGTTTTTGTCATCGTGGCATTTCTAAGCAAAAATTAGCCAATGACATTAAAAACTCCCGAATAGATTTTGATGACACTTGCACTCAATATCACTAATTTGAAATATCTGCGGACACGTCAAACACATATAATAACTTGTTGTTTTTGTCATCGTGGCATTTCTAAGCAAAAATTAGCCAATGACATTAAAAACTCCCGAATAGATTTTGATGACACTTGCACTCAATATCACTAATTTGAAATATCTGCGGACACGTCAAACACATACGTTATATATGGCGTATATGGCGCTGGTGTTTAATTTGTGAAATTTTATCCAATTCGGCTAAAGATATTGTCCTATATACGACTATATCTATGTAGACTTGATATTTTGAAATGAAAAGAATTATTTATTTCCTGGAAACTAGTTGGTACCTACTTATAGGATGTACATTCACACTACCATTAAAATCGTAATGTAATTAGTATGGCTCTCTAGTTTGTACCCGAAAAGGGTTTACAGGTATTTGTTATATGATATATTATAATATGCAGTCATGTCATTACATCTTATTATTCACTGTTGAAACATAATCAATTAAATAAAAAATACATATCTGAGAACATTCATACTTAACACTAAACACACACATTAAATTGCACTATAGTCAAATCAGTATCTTTTAAAAATAGGTCCACTGAATAATATGCTTTCTGTATTAAAAACTCATTTAACTATGCTTAAAACTAAGTATTTCATCCAAGCTTGTAATAGTTTTAGGCAATTTATTATATATTAGCTGATGCGCGCGGCTTCGTCCGCGTGGAATAGTTATTACCATAAAAACGGTTCTAGTGAGTTAACCTTAAAAGATAGACATATACTGTTGCGGACATTTTGTTAGATTATTTCAAGAGAAATAATTCTTTCGTACACATTTTTTTGATATCTTGAACCGTTTGCGCATGCAACGGAAGCCCTCAAAGATGAATAATTTTCCACGTTTTTTCCACATTTTCTATTGTTTCTTTGCTCCTATTAGTTGCAGCGTGATGTTATATAGCCTAAAGCCTTCCTTGATAACTGGTCTATCCAACACAAAAATAATTTTTCAATTCGCACCAGTAGTTCCTAAGATTAGCGCGTTCAAGCAAACAAACAAACATACAAACAAACAAACAAACCCTTCAGCTTTATAATATTTGTATAGATATGAATTGCCATACAAAACACACTTTTGCTCAGGTACGCTGTGCTCGACGGAGCTACATATTATATTCCTTCATGCCTCTTATTATGTGACCGTATTCTAAACATTTCAGGACTTGTTTTTACAAACATAGCTACCTCTCGTATATACAAGCATGGTACTGTAAGCAATTTCAGTTTTGTAAAATATTCCCTACATGAGTCTTTTTTTTGAGTCAACATATTATTGCTCTTATTGCCAAGTAAGTGATACCGTTCGAGCTCAAAAAGTACTAAAATTACTTATTTACTTTGTTTATGTATTCTACGACTACTTACAAGTTGAGCTGATCACATCCATTTTTATGAAGTCGGTAAAAAGCAACATAAGCTGTATAAAATGTTGAATACTGACTTCTTAGCCTGACCTAATGACACAGAATTCTGATTATGATTACTTATGATATGTAAATAGGGTGGAATTTGCTAACTTGCATATTATTAACTTGGACCGTTCCCAGAAAATTATAACCCAGGGGTCTTCAAAACTAGAGTAAATAGGTTTCTTCTAGGAAAGCGTGCTACAAGTTAGACTATAGTGGTGCTTAACATCAGGCAGGCTATAGTCAAACGTAAGCCTATTTAGTGTAACTAAAAATAAAAATAAATTGAATTTTCTCCTTTGAAGAGCTATGACTCAGGATTTTTTTAAAGTCAAGCATTTTTGTAGATATCGATGGTTGCAACAATTCTAAGAACTTGAATTCACTCGAACTGCATTCCGCTGATAAGACGTTTTAAGTAAGCAGGTAAAAAGTTTCACGTCTTTATGTTGCTTCTGTTTGACTAACTGTATGTATAAGATGCAGTAGGTACGTTTATCTAGAAAAACCTAACTCACAACAAAGTTATAGGGGGTCGAATAGGGCCTAAATTGCTTCGAGACAGGATGGTAGGACGTGCCGCTTTTTTTAGTTTCGTACGAGTTTTTTTTTCGGGATTAATCCCGAATTAAACTTTTTTCACCGTACAAACGCAGGCGAAACCGCGGGCCGCTGCTGGTGAGTTAGTTAGCTGGTGAGTGTAGACATGTCTTAGTGAGCTTCGACCTGCCACATTCGTACTTGCCGAGCGTCTTTTGTTTAAGTTTTTGAACAATGAACGCGCAGGCGCGTCGTTGGGCACACAGAGTTAGTTTTTGCAAAATGAATGGAAACGCGTATATATTATGCGTTGAGGGCATCTCTCCAATACCACATAAAACGCAGACGCGTTATGGGCAGCCAATGCGTAATAATAAAAGCGTTTATTTCAGACAGACTCAGACAGATTTTTGCTCGACTCAGCGAGATTCTCTCTGGATTTCAAGCTTCTCATTTAAATTTCTCAGGAAATACAGTATTTTAATTTTTAGCCTTACATTTTTAGGCAAACATTATTATTTATAATAATAATGTTTGAAAACGGCCCGTTTGATGATGATAAGCAACTAATACTTTTAGGCATCGTAATTATGAGATTTTTTGTTATACTTACTTATAACCGTTCGTTATTTTTATAATAAAACTTTAGTTTTATTATTTTGTTCCAATTAAACATTATACTATCAAATTATTACCTACTTTCTACTTTTAACCATTTATCTTCCCTTCCACTATAATTCCTCACCAAAATAAATCACAACACTCCTTAAATTAACTTAAACTTTTATTGGAAAATCAGCGAAAATACCGTGTGATCGGAAATACGCAGGTTCGAATCCGGTCGTGATTATTTTCCAATAAAAGTTTGAGTTCAAACAACCATAGTGGGGGATTACCTAGCACTTAATAAATAAACTCCTTTTAAATTTTTCGCTAAACCTAAACCAAACCTCTTCGATTTTTGTTTGTCAGCTAACAGCGGTTCCAATGATAGGCTATTATCACCACGGCAGGTTCAAAGACCTAGTGACGTCATAAGTCCCGTTACTTCCTTGGAAGCCCGTACATACTGTTATATATTCTGTGACGGTGTTACTTGTACATACTGTTATGTATTCTGTGGAGTTACTTGGCTATATGAAGGTACTATTATGTCTTTGGTGATAAGTTAAGGTCGGCCGAGCTTTGAATGTTTGCATGTATAAGGACTGGTTCGGTTATGAGACTCGTAAATTTTCTGGCGAGTTTGGAAAGGATTCAATTTTGGAGTGTGTAGATTTTAGTCATAGAATAGAGTATTTTTTATCTTTTTTGAACACCTCGTCCTTTATTTTTCTTTCGACTCTTCATCCTACGGTTGCCTGGAGGAAATCGCTATTAGCGATAAGGCCGTCAGTTGTGGCACTATTTTTTAAGTCTTTTGTGTTTCTGTTTGTCTTTTTTTCCATGTGTGTTACAATAAAGAGTTTTTTCTATCTATCTATCTAGAGAGGGTAAGTAAAATCTCTGGTTTTGGTCGTAGTTTTGAGAAATCAGTATGTAAATTTCAAAAAAATATCCATAATAGATGCAGAATTCTTATTTGCCTTCGCCGCACAAGAAAGCTAAAACATTTATGATTGAAGTTTGGTTAAATTACTGAACGTTGAGTCATAGAATAGCATTTTGCAGTTTAGTTCGACGTACTTGATTTGCAATCTGTAAGCGATGATGGGTGGATATATGAATTCAAAACTCAATACTGCAAACGGTATAGGCAATCAAATCAAAAGCAATCTATATGCTTAACAGCACGCAAGACATGAGCTAGATTTAGTATTCATTTAGCCCCTTCGTGCGGTTTATAATATTCCTGGAAGAGATTGCTTTTAGCAATAAGGCCGCCACTTGTGGCACTAGTATAAGTATTTATTTTTTCTTCTTTCTTTTTAATTTTATCGTGTGTTACAATAAATAATTTTCTATCTATCTATCTATATACTAAAAAATCAGAATTTTGTCACGCTCCTTCTTATCGAATGAGCGTTGCCAACTCTGGTGTCGAGAGTTAATCAATCCGCCCAAAGGGCCTCTGACATGGCATAACGACTGCCGTACTAAGTATGTCAAATAGCCGGGACCTACAATTTAACACTTTTTGGTCACCCATCCAAGGATTGACCGCGTCGACAATTGCTTAACTTTGGTAATCGCAAGCGATTGCCTCCACCGACTGAGCTACGGGCGCTCCTTCTTCTTTGTCACGGAACAATATGTACTATAAAAAAATAACATGTAATTATGTATTTTATTTGTTCATTTTACTCGTTTCTCGTAAAATAGCTCTGCTAGGTATGTGAATTAAAATTAAAAATTAGCTGCTTTATTGCTGAATTTAAATTACAATTTTCACCACAATCAGTAATATTCATATCAAGCAGTATTTACCTATCTATTTTAAATTTATTTGTGTGCAATGTACCGGAGTATTTATTTATTTTATTTTTATTTATGTATCTGTATCACTAAGACTCGCAGCAACATGACAAGTGTCGAGTAAAAGTGCCATTCTTATATCGGTAACTATTTGTATGAATAAAACATTTGCACGCTCCGTAGGATGTTGTATTATTTGTGACACACGAATAATTTATACTATAGATTTGTAACTCCTTACAAAAGTTGCGTTGAAAATGCTGCCATATTTCATCTCTCTCCCACACACAAACTGCACACGGAGTTTCTGGTGATTGTTTTTTTATAGTATTTTCGATATCTTGGACAGGATCCAAGGCTTTCCACGTGATGTTTTTACATTGACATAGCTAGATCCATACATGTAACTTGGCGATACGTTCTGTATTGCACGGGTGTGCCAAAATATACATATCTTCTTTATAGTCTGTTTAATTTTGTTGATATACTGGTGATTGGTTACGATGCCCGAAAAATCTAATTGGTGCAGAATGCTTGGTCGCAATTGTTTGCCAATGGGCCTACCAACTCAACCGCGGTGGCGACAGTTGAACATCTCGTGGAATTGTTTAATTTTAAATTTATAATAACTTGTGTAGTGTAGAGTCTGGTCGTTTGTATGTATAATAAGTATGTATTTACAAAAGAAAAGTATATAAGTGTTATATCCGTTTTCTAGTACCCACGACACAAGCGTTTGCTTAGTGTGGGGCTAGATGGCGCTGTGCGCAATGTCCCGGAATATTTATTTATTTATTTTACTTTCTATAGTTGACAATTACGTTTCTATAGTATGAAATTATTCGTAGTTCGCTACTCGTAACTTCTTTCGACGTGGTTGGCAACAATAAAACTCGAGTTAAAATATGCAAGTAGAACCGAGAAGTAGCCTTGTGTATTTAACAAGTAAATATGTACCTACTAAGTATATGATGTCTGAATAACTTATTGACTGTAAACTTGAAAAAAAGAGACAGCTACTATACAGTTTATCATACAACTAATTGTAAGATTTTATTAATTAGGACTATTAAGGGCTTATAATATAACCTTTAAGCTGCTGAACAAAACTAAATGTAATTTAGATAAGAATAAAGCCTATTAAACAAAATTAAAATAGACCAAAATCGCCATTTAATTTAGGAGCTAGGTACAACACTACAAACATGAACACAGAAGAACACATGTTAATTTTAAAATAGCCTTCTTTTAAAGTATTAATTAATTAAGTAAAAAATATATCTCATTTCAAATCCTCAATTATACCAAGTCATACCTATTCTATGGACTCATTGTTTTTTTAAATTTAAAACTGTATCAGCCAAGCGTGTTTCTTTCCACCATACACGCAATCTGCCCATCTTATCAAAATTCCATTCAAAACTTTCAACTTACTGACGCATCGAATGACTCATTCGAGAGAAATGGCTTCGCTTATTTGTTGACACTAAATAACGGTTACCTGTGGAATCCTAGATGAATCATTTGATGTTTTGCAAATGATATGTTATTATCTAATTGGTTCTTTCATATATTGATTAAGAGTAATGGCATAAGTAATTAAAATGAAAAAAAAAATCTTTTAATATTTTATATTTCTATTTTTAATAGCTTATTTTTTTAATACTTCCTTATCTGGTCTTACAAGGGTCTTATCCGTTACGTGACATTGGCAAAATTGCGGTAGCGCTGCAGAAGCCATATTAAAAAGTTGAAGTAATTAAAATGCCTTTATTTCTATCACATTATTTCACACTACTTATATCTATTATTTAAAATTAATATGTCTATTATGTTAATACACCCTTAACCAATTTAACCATAGTATATTTGAAATTTGTACGTGACAGAATTGACGTGATAACAAAGAAATATTTTCTGTATCCAAGACTTCTTTTAAAACTTATACACTTCCAATTTCTTTGAACCATTTATGTTATAATTGTTATACAAGTTTACATCACAAAATCATCACAACAACAGCATAAGTAATTAAGGGTAATTTAAACATACCTACTTGTATTATGTATTGTAAAAATTATGAATATGTAGAGGAATCATTCATCTTTACATACCTAACTCGTTTCTGGTGGTGGATGGATTGATTAAGCATAATTACATAAGTAGTTAGGGGCAATTTAAGCATGGCTAACGATATTAATCATTAATACCGATATTATATATTCGAACAGTATAATAATTTTGAGAATAGGTAATTAGGTGCTAATATTATGAATGCGTAACTTTGTGAGTGTTTAACTACGTTTGTCCGGTTTTTGTGCTCAAGCGACTGAACTGATTTGTATGAAATCGGTTTTACAGATATAGTGCTAGATTTTTCTTATTTTTTAGTATGGGGTTGAATTTAAAATAGAAATGCGGGTGTAATAGAAAACGCTCATGATAAAATTGTAGTTCGGCTTTTATTATCGTAGTTTCATAGACAGACTTTCCACCCGCAGCTTAGTCTGCCTACTAAGTAGGTATTTTAGATTAGGTATTATTATTTTATTTGTACAATATGTGTAGGTATCATTAACAATCACAATTTCTTATTACAGATTCAAAATGGCGCGCATCCCAATCATTCTTGCAATCACACTCTCGCTGGCCTTGCCAACACTCCGAGCGGACGATGAAAACCCTTTCCTGGATCTGGCTTCCTCATTCCTCAGTAACATGGGGGATAGTGGGAGTTCCAACGGAATGAACGGCATGGCAGCGCTGGGGAGTATCGTAGGGACCCTCATGCAGGGGGATGGTGCGAGGAACCTGGGAGCCATGCTGGGACAGGGCGGGGGCGATGCTGGGGATGTTTTGTCAGGTTTGTTGAAATTTTGGTCATGAGAAATATTTAGATCATAAGTTTTTTTAAGATCTCGGAAGTCGTTAGGAAGCCTAAGAAACGTAGATTCATAGATTAGTCGTAAATACATATAAGATCAAAATTTGTGCTTCACGTAGCGCAAAAATACTTGGGCTTTTCAAGTTTGCATTCTAGGTACATTTTAGGCAGTTGCCTAAGAGTATGTTTAGTATAATGTGAAATAACTTTAATTTGAAGAAATAATTGGCTAAAATTGGCCAATCATTTCTTCAAAGTTAAGTTTCTTCAAGTTACACTGAAGATTTCCAAATCATAATACCCTATTTTTTTAATAGTTCAAGGCTTGTACGTAGCAATATTAGTGACAGCTTTAGATGTTGTCTATAATGTCTGCATGGTTTACATTACGAAATTCTTATTAAATTCCAGGTCTCGGCAGTCTCCTGGGAGGTCAAGACGGCAAGATCGACCCCGCCATGATTGGCTCTATGGTATCAATGTTCGCACAAAACATGGCGTCCACAGAAGCACCCAGAAAGAAACGAGAGAACAAAAACGAATTCAACCTCGAAGGCATGTTGAATTTAGCTTCAGGTTTAATGGCCAATAAGGACGCAGCTGGCTTTCTACCTGTTATCATGAATGCTATTACATCTCTATCAAACACTGAGTCAGAAAAGATCGCTCACGACCATAAAGACCATGCGTCTTTCTTACCACCCTTCTTAGAAAAGGCCCATCTATATTGGGACTTGTTCATTAATTCTGAATTAGGAAAAACAGTCTGGGAGAAATCTGGTCTGAAAAGAGCGTTCAAAGCATTCACAGGACCTGATGGAAAGCTCAGCTTTGAAGCGATGTTCAAGAGCTTTGAGAATCACTCATTCAGGAGGCACTGGATTAAGGCTGCGGCTAAATATTTGACGGACATTGTGGTGCATGTTGCCAAACCTGAGGTTTATCAGAAGTAAGTATGACGATGTATTAGAAATTATTGTTACAATTTTTAGTTAATACTAGCTGACCGGCGGACTCTGTTCCGCCTTAGAGGCAATAAATAAGCAGATTTTGGATTTTATTCAATTCAGTTTTTAAAAAGGGATAAAAAGTATCCTATGTCCGTCTCCTGGTTCTAAGCTACCTCTCCACCAATTTTCAGCTGAATCCGTTCAGCCGTTCTTGAGTTATAAATGGTGTAACTAACACCACTTTCTTCTATGTACATACATATTATACTAGTTTAGTTTCGAGGATTACGTTAGTCTTTTCTATTTATTTAGATTCATGCTCCACGATCGTTTATGAGTTAAACGACTAGTTTATAGGAATGAAGGCTTTAGTTGTTTCTGTTTCTTCTTCTACCTACAGCGGTAGTAGTTTAGACAAGCAGAAAAAAGATGAACTTTAATGCTGGAAAATCAGTAGCAATATGTTTCCACTGATGTAGTATTAACTTATTTATTTCTTCACCAGATACCTCATCTCCGGCCAGTACATAGTAAACAGCTTCCTCGACGCCCAGGGCCTGCCGAAGAACACCCATCTCAACATGAAGAACCCGGAGAAGTCCATCACAGTCCTCACTAACTACGTGCTCAAGAAGTACATGGACATAGATACTGATGTATCTGAGTATGTGAAACCCGCCGTGGAGTATGTTAAGGTATGTTTGATTTTTACTCAATCAAATTTTACTAGAAACTAAATCTATGTGTAATAATAGCACTGTCTATCCTAGCGGAAATGCATTAGTATATTTTATTGTCTGCTTAAAAGGCTTGAATTGGTTCGATAATAATATGACCTGTGCCACGGTGAACGGACGAAATGTAAAAGTTTGAAGGCACGTGGGTAAAACTGGTGCAAAACATGGTTTAAAGGTACAAGAGGGACAAAAGCTGATATCCAGCAATGGGTTTCACGAGCAGATTATGCAAACATGTGTGATTTTTTTTCACTGATAAGCTTTTACACGGTTATAATAGTTAAAAGTTTGTTATATTCTAACCAACGCCACCGTAAACTACTTTTACTTATCCTTTTCCAGCAAACCCTGAAACTGGCCGAGAAGAGCACCAAGAACATGGCAATCAAGGCCGACTACAGCAAGATAGCGGACCGTCTCACAGACACCCTGAACCTGGAGATCATAGAGCCAGTGCTGCGAGTGTACCGCGCGTACAGACACTCGGTGGCGGCGCCGCACTGCCAGGAACACCTCATGTGTCTCGTCAACCGGCACCCGGACCAGGGAAAACCTGGTGAGTTCTGAGTAATTTTGTCTCATTTTAATAGACCATTTAGAGACATGTCTATTCTAAGGCGCATATGTAGATCAGAAGAAATTTAGTATATATGTAACACGTAAGTTCGGGTACCTTGCTTTTCATAAAGCAAAATGGCCGGCTTTCTATTGAGAAACCTGGCAAATTCTCTTGGTAAGTCCTGATGTCTCTTCCCGTGCACTCCTTACTATAAGGACACAGGTCTCTTCTAAGGCAAGCTATCCGTACAGTAAGATAGCAGAAGTCTGTCAGACACCCTGAGCCTGGAGATCATAGAGCCAGTGCTGCGAGTGTACCGCGCGTTAGCTATCTAATTTCTTTTCATCAGTCTACAAATCCGTTTCTATACCCCTGTCTTTTCAAATACACCTAAATCAGGAGAGACCTGAACATTCCATTCTATGGTTCATATACATGCAATTGTATGTACCTTTACACTCGCTATTTATCATAGTAAAGTACATATTTATCATGCATCAGATACACGAGATGATATAACACATTGTCATGTATGTACCTACATACAATATTATAGACACGTATTATCAAACTATACACTATTTATAAGTAATTACCAGTAAATATATTAACTTTTGTACCTATGTAAATACAGGCTGTTTTCAATGATCGCCAGTTATGTATGTTTGTCACGCCATCTACCGTGTTGTTTCTGAAGGTTGAGTCTAAATCAAATGATAATATTTAACGGCGTCCATTTATAATGAAATAGGTAGTGGGTATAGCACGTAATTATATGATATCGCAGAACATAATTACTGTAACTAGTTGAATTTCTGACGATATTTGTCTGAGTGACAATAAACGAAAAATAAGTAGGTAGTAAGTTTGTAAGAGATATATTTAGAACCACCAAACAGTTTAGCTGGTAACTCGACTTACGAAACCGCATAATATGTATTTCTAAATGCTATTTTTTCAGTCACAAATCCAAGGCCTGTCTTCGGCATCAAATGATAATGTTAGCTGTTTTTCCATTTTGGGCGCTTCCGTGGGTCGTATGAGATATCACGTTAAATTGTAGGTCCCGGCTGTTTGACTAGTACGGCAGTCGTTAAGCTATGTCAGAGGCCCTTAGAGCGTTTCGATAAACTCACGAAACCAAAGTCGGCCACTCTCATTCGATAAGAAGAAAAATAAGCTGTTTTTCATCGTACTACTCATCGTACTCATCATGATGTTTCAGATGATAAGGTGATCTGAAAATAATTATAAAACAATCAACTCTTCAATTTACCTTCTTGTACGAACATCTTTTACTGGGTTGCAAATTGACGCAAATCAAAAAAATAATATCTGGTAAGGAATGCCTATTAAATTCCGCCCGTAGGCGTCAATTTTCTTGTTAATTAGACGTAATTTAAAAAAAACCTCAACGTCTGATGTCTATGTAAGCCTTATTTTTGACCGGCCTGTAAGCTTAGTTGGTAGTGGCTCTGCCTTCTAAACTAGGGGTTGCGGGTTCGATTCCCGCGTGACACATGTATATATGATTTTTAAAATTTACATTTACTTGTGTTGGAACTGGGCGTTTGTATGTATAACAAGTATGTTTTTACAAAAGAAAAGTATATAAGTATTTTATCCGTTATCTAGTACCTACGACACAAGCGCGTGCTTAGTGTGGGGCTAGATGGCGCTGTGTGCAATGTCCCGGAATATTTATTAATTTATTTCTTTCTTCTGTCCCAGGTCTAGCAGGCTTCAAGGCAGGTCTGACGAAGCTAAGCAGCATGATCGCCTCGGCCGCCCTCAGCTTCCAGAACGGACGGCCTTTCTGGGACCTCTACAATGCTATACAGAATGATGTTAACTGCGAGGTATGTTCTATTCTAACTTTCTATGCTTCTAAGGTTAAATATTTAACTAATACCTATTATTTATTTATTTTATTTATTTTAATACGGTTGTAATTTCGCGATGTTGTTTACGCGTTTCGGGTGTAATGACACCCATCGTTAGACGTTGTTTTTGACAAACATGTCAAACCATACTGGTTCTTTATCTAAGTCAAAGATCTCTCTCTTGAGTCGTATTCCTCATGACTGAGGGTCGTGACTCCCCCGCAGAACTAATTCGTTAGGGGAGTTTTCGTGGTCGGCGCCCAGGTCCTTCAACGGAAAACACCATGTCCTCGGATATTGTGGTCCTCAAACATGTTAGTTTCCTCACGATGTTTTCCTTCACCGTTAACCGAGTGCAAATCCACACATAACTTGAAAATACAAGTCATTGGTGTAGGGCCGGATTCGAATGAAAAGCAGACACTGGAACCGCTAAAGCTTTGATTTCCTAGGAAAGCGGTGCCTTCATATAGCGGCCGTAATACAGCGGTGAATGACGTCACTAAAACGTTGTCTATGTAAACGAAATGGCGCGGTTTCCTGGAGAGCGGTAACTTGCACCATAATTTAGTTTAATTATTTTTGCGTCCGCAATATCACGGCCGCTATACGATGGCACCGCTTTCCTAGGAAACCAAAGCTATAGTGGAGATCCTCCAAATGTTAATAACGCTGAGACTGGAATAACTAAGTTACAAGAGTTTAGTACTACGTTAATCAACAGTTCAATCTTTACTGATATTTTTGTATGAACTCTACCTAGATACATTTTAAATTACATTTTCTCTAGAAAACAAAAACTACTCTTTGTATCCTTTGTGACGACGCAGTGGCGAACTATAAATCTGAAATTGTAGGTCCAAGCGCCCTGCACCGCCGAACAGGCGCGGGTGGCAAGTATCGCTAAAACCCCACTTAATCCGAAAGGGCGCAAGCGACAAAATGGTTTTGGTCGTTTATTTCAAAAACTACGAATTTGTTTCAAATAATCTATTCACAAATCAAAGTGATTGTGTTAATTAACATGTGTGGAAAATTTTAATGCTCTAATCCAAAACCAACGCCGACAAAATCGATATACTCAACTTTATAGAGATCTTTTTGATTAATTATTTTGTGTTACAAAAATTGGCCGTTGGTGTTATGATATTCGTAAAATATAGTAATTGAAATGATGAATCTTGAACATAAAATTTTAGTTTAGTTGCTTTTGTCCATGTCGAGTAAAATACGAATTCTTGCTACCAAATTCTCAGGGCGTCCTCTTAAAGCTTTTCACACAGAGAGAGAAAAGTATTTCCAGAGAAAACTCATTCACATGCATAAACATTTTAATTTTTTTTTCTTTCAGGCGGCATATCCTGCTGATTGCAGCTCTTTCCATGAACACGAACTCAAAGTGACGACGGAAGTATACCACAGTGAACTTTAAATAATATACCTAACTTATAAGTTAGTAGGTACTTAAATATGTCTTATTTTTATATATAGAAAAATACAGCATAATGACTTTGCATAATACATAGTAACTAAATTGATTTTACCTAATTATGTAATTGAATGATATATTAGAAATATTGTGTGGTCTATTGTACTAGAAAAATGTCAGAGGCCCTTCGGGCGGCTAGATTAACTCTCATTCGATAAGAAGATACTAAAAGGATATATGATTAGAGTTATATACTGTAGTATGAAATTATAAATAGGTACTATCTTTACCTATTTAAAGTGTAATGTCCCGGACTATTTATTTAAATGTCTCTATAGTTATGAGTATTTCAAGACTATATAAGTTTATTTAAAGGTTGCGCCAATCACAAAAGCCCAAAAATCAATGATGACATTTTACTATTCTTTTATTGACTGATACTCTCTCCGGCGATTAGTTACTTGTTTTTTTTCCACCAGTACATATAATATATTTTTTAAAACTTTTTTACCGACTTACATATTTATTTATATAATGCGATTAACATAAAAATAATAAAGTACAGTACATTGTATTTCGGTTGTAAGTTTTAATTAAAGTAAATAACTAAATATATCTAAATATCTGTATATTAAAGTGATATATTAATATAATTACCTGCTAGATATTACTAGACTATGTATTATCACTTATAATAACTTTAAATACTAGATACCTACAGTAGAAAAAGTATATTAAAATATCATTTCGAATTTAATGTTGAATGATGGTTGAATTATAACTATTTACTGTACTTTTAAGTAAATATTTACTATTTTAACTTATATACAAAAGGACTAAGTTTTAGTAAACTTTAAATTTGAAAATAACTTAGGTTTTGGTTTAAGCATATTATAAGGGTTTGCTGAGCATTGGGTGCTAAAGTATTATTTTCGATAATAAATAATGTAACTTACTTATTTAATATAAAACGTTTTATAAGACGTATTCCTCATCGCCGAGGATCGTGACTCCCCCGCAGAATGTACTCTTCGGGGATTTTGTTGTAAACGGGTTATCCCAGGTTGTACTAACGCACTTTTCCACTTATTTTCATTTCCTAACTTATCATAATCAAAGAACTTAATTCTTGTTAAAATCATGACTAAATGATTATTTCTAGATAATTAACTTTCATTCCTTTCTATTATTTTACAAATATCCGTCATTTTATTCCGTAATCTAGTATCCATCACAGAAGCGTTTGCTTGGTATGGGGCTAGATGGCGCTGTACGAAATGTATCTATACTTTTTGTTTTGTTTCTCACTAATACATAGGTTATATAAATTATATAAAACTATCCGTCCTATAAACTGTCTGTGAATAAAGAAACCAGATATTATTAATTGAGTTTTATTTCTTTGGTAAGACTAGACAAGACAAGTATTTAAGAATAACACGATTAAGTATAGATTATAATTAATTAAATAAAGTGAGCTTAATAATTCAGATATCAATCTGCTAGAGATAAAGTTTGGTTACGAAAAACAAGGAATTTGTCACACACATACAAAATTCTTGATGATCCGCAACCGGACTTTATCATATTAGTAAGTATATTATCTTTATATGTATTTCCACACAAAATTTCTTCCAAATCGGTTAAACCGTTTTGAGCGTAAAGTATCTAGTAGAAAGTCTTAACATTGGAGATATATAAAACAAAATGTTCATAGATACTTCTAATTGATAGCATAACACGTTCCAAAAATTTCTAGTAATTTTTGTCTGTTTATCTGTGTCTCTGTTTGTCTGTTCTGTTTAATTTAACGCTCATCACGCTAAAACGGCTGAACGGATCATCATGATTTTTGGTATGTAGGTAGTATGAGGTCATACAAATGTCATAGGCCACTTTTTATCCTGAAATAATGCGAGCGAAGCCGCGGGCGTCCACTAGTAATATATAAACTCACTCATATAATATATAAAACTAAATCCTTTACAATATTAATCTGTAGTGATGTTTGTGATATCTGTTTGTTTGTTAGTATATTGTGTATAGTGACTAAGAGTTCAGAGGTTCATAAAGTATGCTACCATATAACAATATATTTTAACATGATATTCTATCTAAAATTAAAACTACGCTACCAAATTAAAAATGGACGGAACGTTTTCCTTTTTTATGTACATGACAATATATATTTACTTTCATCCAGGAACAGTGTCAAAGCCACGGGAAACTGTGTATTATATAAACAAGCAGTTTTTCCATTTAAAATAGAGTGAATTGAGCGAAGCAAATTCTCAGTAACCCTATCATATATATACCCCAGACTACAGCAATGCTTAAGCATTGTTGTCTCTCTTATTGAGTTATATTTCCTCAGGACTGAGGGTCGTGACTCCCCCGCGAGATGAATTCCTTTTGAGAGTTCTCTTGGGCAGATACATCGTGGTGGGCGCCCAGGTCCTTCCACGGAAGACACATGTCCTCGGATATTGTGGTCCTCAAACATGTGGGTTTCCTCTCCATGTTTTCTTTCACCGTTAATCGAGTGCGGATCCACACTTAACTTAAAAATACAGGTACATTGGTGTAGAGCCGGAGTCGAACTAGGGTGCGTCTAAATGAAAAGCAGATACTGGAACCGCTGAGCCACACCTGCTTATATTGCTGTAGTCTAGGGTGTGACACGATTACTTATACATAGGTCCAACATAATTTAACTAAATTATACTTTTATTATTATAACATTGTCCTATTTAAATTAAACTTTTATTGGAAAATGAGCGAAAATAATCACGACCGGCAGGATTCGAACCTGCGTATAGTTTAATTTAAAACAACCATAGTGCAGGTTAGCACTTAATAAATTAACTCATAATTAAAAACGCGAAAGGCCCATTTCTCGTCATATCAGGTGTCCATAGTACATCGATATGAGTGCTTGTTAGACATATTCTGACAGCACAAGTGGCGCCATCAGCCGCTCAGTCTGAAGTGTATGGAAATGAGTGTGGATTTTCGCGCCTGGCAGTTAGTAGACCGTAGCCTAGTGGTTAAGGCGTTCTGACGGTAGCAGAAATACGCAGGTTCGAATCCTGCCGGTCGTGATTATTTTCGCTCATTTTCCAATAAAAGCTTAATTTAAAACAACCATAGTGCAGGTTAGCACTTAATAAATTAACTCATAATTGTCCTATTTGTTTCATAAATAAAATCATTTAAGCTTTTCATATAGGTAATATAGATAGTTAAGAATAAAAACTTATTCATAATCTTGTTCCATAATAAATATAATATGACTTACGAAATGCAGATTCATTTCTTTGCTGGAATATTCTTGCAAACCCACTCCACGCCTTCCTGTAATCAGTAAAAATTCAATCTTATCAAAAATATTAAATTTATAAGTACACTAGCTGGTGCGCGCGACTTCGTCTGCGTGGAATAGTTATTACCATAAAAACGGTTCTAGTGAGTGAACCTTAAAAGATAGACATATACTATTGCGGACATTTTGTAAGATCATTTCAAGAGGAAAAATTCTTTCATACACATTTTTTTGATATCTTGAACCGGAGATGATTATTTTTCCCCGTTTTTTCTACATTTTCCATTGTTTCTTCGCTCCTATTAGTTGCAGCGTGATGTTATATAGCCTAAAGCCTTCCTCGATAAATGGTCTCTTCAACACAAAAAAAAAATTCTTATCGGTTCCTGAGATTAGCGCGTTCAAACTAACAAACAAACTCTTCAGCTTTATAATATTAGTATTGATAGAACACAGAAAATAAGTCTTAGATTTTTGTAAATTTTAATATGAAATAACCTACAAAAATAAATATCGGTTTATAACGCTCTGGCTTATTCGCGTTATGTGGTAATTAAATATGATCAAATAAAAAATAGCACATACTTACATAAATATTATAATTGCTTGAAAAAGAACTGTGGAACTCCTTTCCCGAATCTCTATTCCCCTTGAACCATAATTTGTCGGTCTTCAAGTCGAGAGTAAACCGATTTCTTCTAGGCAAGCGCGCTAGACCGTAGATTATAACGTTGCTTAACATCAGGCAAGTTGTAGTCAAGCGTAAGCCTATATCATGTAAAAAAATTGATAGAGTACCTTAACCCCAATGCCTTCGAGTGCGACGCAGCCCTGTATCTGCCAGGTGCGGTCTCGGATCAAGTGGAGCCCAAGGTGCTGCGCCACCTCGCTCGCTGGGAGCGCTGGAACAAGCATAAAAAAAGGTAATCAAGTTATTTTTCAGTTTCTTGTCTTACTGCAATCAGCGGAGCTAGAAACAGTAATTTGCACGCCTTATGGGTGAGAGTGTAGAGTTCCAATGAAATCTCACAACCATATATATTTACCTATATTCCTCAATAAATATCTGTGAGTTTGTTGATTGGTACAGGCTTTTCAGGTTTGGAGTCCAGCCCCCATCCCTTCTTTGGTAAAATAATTTCTAAAAACAATGTTGTGAGTGCTTAGTGTGCAATGTTGCGGGCTTATTTTTATAGAATAGATAGGTGAATGGTACCCACGGCTAGGTAAGCGAAGTGTAGGAAGACCTGTGCAACGGTGGCTGGATGATATTAGAAAGTTAGAAGAAAACATCTGGGCAAGAACAACGCAAGACAGGGAGTATTGGCGTAAGAGGGCGGAGGCCTATACCCTGCAGTGGGTCCCATTAGGCTGATGATGATGATGATGAGATAGGTAGGTACTGTTGTATGGCGAAACTTAAAATCTTCGAAACACACAGTGAAGACTCTGACAGCAAGGTTGGCCATTCTCATAAAAACTCACTAAGTTTTAGTATCAAATCAAATAGATCGACTCTATGTTTTCAAACTGAAAAAAAATTAAAACCTCTACAAAACCATGTACAAAACCACTTATATGATTAACTAGTGGATGCTCGCGGCTTCGCTCGCATTAAGAAGTAAAACTTGCATCCCCTATTTCACCCCATTTAGAAGCGGCTTTTCCAAAAATCCTTTCTTAGCGGATGCCTTTTTTTTTTTTTTTTTACGTGTGATAGGTTTACGTTTGACTACAGCCTGCCTGATGTTAAGCATTGCTGCAGCCTAGGGTGTAACACGTTTACCTAGAAGATACCCATTAACTCTAGATTTGAAAACCCCTGGATTGTAGTTCGCAGGAAAAACAGCTTCTGGTAAAGTGTTCCAGAGCTTTGCCGTCCGTACAATAAACGTAGAAGCAAAGCGCTGCGTCATAACATCTACCTGCATGCCAAATTTCAGCCCGATCTGTCCAGTGGTTTGGGCTGTGCGCTGATAGATCACTATATCAGTCAATCAATCAGTCAGTCAGTCACCTTTGAGTTTTATATATTGAGATTTTGTAAAGGTGAAGTCTTTTTTGGTAAGTAATATGGTCTATAGCCAAATCATGAGGCGAAACATTTACAGACCACCATTAAGTTTTTTTTACAAAATAAGGCACACTAGGTAATTGTGCCAAATCCTGCTTGTTAGCAGTCTGCAGGGGAGTCATGACCATCAGTAATGAGGAGCAAATGAGAAGAGCAATATTTACATGCCACTTTTAGGTATCTGTTACTAAGAAGATAAGTTACTAGAAGCACACTCACCTGTAGCCAAATCCTGCTTGTTAGCAGTCTGCGGTGAGTCATGACCATCAGTAATGAGGAGCAAATGAGAAGAGCAATATTTACATGCCACTTTTAGGTATCTGTTACTAAGAAGATAAGTTACTAGAAGCACACTCACCTGTAGCCAAATCCTGCTTGTTAGCAGTCTGCAGGGGAGTCATGACCATCAGTAATGAGGAGCAAATGAGAAGAGCAATATTTACATGCCACTTTTAGGTATCTGTTACTAAGAAGATAAGTTACTAGAAGCACACTCACCTGTAGCCAAATCCTGCTTGTTAGCAGTCTGCGGGGGAGTCATAACCATCAGTAATGAGGAGCAAATGAGAAGAGAAATATTTACATGCCACTTTTAGGTATCTGTTACGAAGAAGATAAGTTACTAGAAGCACACTCACCTGTAGCCAAATCCTGCTTGTCAGCAGTCTGCGGGGAGTCATGACCATCAGTAATGAGGAGCAAATGAAAAGAGCAATATTTACAGGCCACTTTTAGGTATCTGTTACTAAGAAGATAAGTTACTAGAAGCACACTCACCTGTAGCCAAATCCTGCTTGTCAGCAGTCTGCGGGGAGTCATGACCATCAGTAATGAGGAGCAAATGAGAAGAGCAATATTTACATGCCACTTTTAGGTATCTGTTACTAAGAAGATAAGTTACTAGAAGCACACTCACCTGTAGCCAAATCCTGCTTGTTAGCAGTCTGCAGGGGAGTCATGACCATCAGTAATGAGGAGCAAATGAGAAGAGCAATATTTACATGCCACTTTTAGGTATCTGTTACTAAGAAGATAAGTTACTAGAAGCACACTCACCTGTAGCCAAATCCTGCTTGTTAGCAGTCTGCGGGGGAGTCATAACCATCAGTAATGAGGAGCAAATGAGAAGAGAAATATTTACATGCCACTTTTAGGTATCTGTTACTAAGAAGATAAGTTACTAGAAGCACACTCACCTGTAGCCAAATCCTGCTTGTCAGCAGTCTGCGGGGAGTCATGACCATCAGTAATGAGGAGCAAATGAAAAGAGCAATATTTACATGCCACCATTAGGTATCTGTTGCTAAGATGATAAGTTACTAGAAGCACACTCACCTGTAGCCAAATCCTGCTTGTTAGCAGTCTGCGGGGGAGTCATGACCATCAGTAATGAGGTGTGTATGAGAAGAGAAATATTTACATGCCACTTTTAGGTATCTGTTACTAAGAAGGTAAGTTACTAGAAGCACACTCACCTGTAGCCAAATCCTGCTTGTTAGCAGTCTGCGGGGGAGTCATGATCATCAGTAATGAGGAGCAAATGAGAAGAGCAATATTTACAGGCCACTTTTAGGTATCTGTTACTAAGAAGATAAGTTACTAGAAGCACACTCACCTGTAGCCAAATCCTGCTTGTTAGCAGTCTGCGGAGAGTCATGACCATCAGTAATGAGGAGCAAATGAGAAGAGCAATATTTACATGCCACTTTTAGGTATCTGTTACTAAGAAGATAAGTTACTAGAAGCACACTCACCTGTAGCCAAATCCTGCTTGTTAGCAGTCTGCGGTGAGTCATGACCATCAGTAATGAGGAGCAAATGAGAAGAGCAATATATACATGCCACTTTTAGGTATCTGTTACTAAGAAGATAAGTTACTAGAAGCACACTCACCTGTAGCCAAATCCTGCTTGTTAGCAGTCTGCGGAGAGTCATGACCATCAGTAATGAGGAGCAAATGAGAAGAGCAATATATACATGCCACTTTTAGGTATCTGTTACTAAGAAGATAAGTTACTAGAAGCACACTCACCTGTAGCCAAATCCTGCTTGTTAGCAGTCTGCAGGGGAGTCATGACCATCAGTAATGAGGAGCAAATGAGAAGAGCAATATTTACATGCCACTTTTAGGTATCTGTTACTAAGAAGATAAGTTACTAGAAGCACACTCACCTGTAGCCAAATCCTGCTTGTCAGCAGTCTGCAGGGAGTCATGACCATCAGTAATGAGGAGCAAATGAAAAGAGCAATATTTACATGCCACCATTAGGTATCTGTTGCTAAGAAGATAAGTTACTAGAAGCACACTCACCTGTAGCCAAATCCTGCTTGTTAGCAGTCTGCGGGGGAGTCATGACCATCAGTAATGAGGAGTGTATGAGAAGAGAAATATTTACATGCCACTTTTAGGTATCTGTTACTAAGAAGATACGTTACTAAAAGCACACTCACCTGTGGCCAAATCCTGCTTGTTAGCAGTCTGCGGGGAGTCATGACCATCAGTAATGAGGAGCAAATGAGAAGAGCAATATATACATGCCACTTTTAGGTGTCTGTTACTAAGAAGGTAAGTTACTAGAAGCACACTCACCTGTAGCCAAATCCTGCTTGTTAGCAGTCTGCGGGGGAGTCATGATCATCAGTAATGAGGAGCAAATGAGAAGAGCAATATTTACAGGCCACTTTTAGGTATCTGTTACTAAGAAGATAAGTTACTAGAAGCACACTCACCTGTAGCCAAATCCTGCTTGTTAGCAGTCTGCGGTGAGTCATGACCATCAGTAATGAGGAGCAAATGAGAAGAGCAATATTTACATGCCACTTTTAGGTATCTGTTACTAAGAAGATAAGTTACTAGAAGCACACTCACCTGTAGCCAAATCCTGCTTGTTAGCAGTCTGCAGGGGAGTCATGACCATCAGTAATGAGGAGCAAATGAGAAGAGCAATATTTACATGCCACTTTTAGGTATCTGTTACTAAGAAGATAAGTTACTAGAAGCACACTCACCTGTAGCCAAATCCTGCTTGTTAGCAGTCTGCAGGGGAGTCATGACCATCAGTAATGAGGAGCAAATGAGAAGAGCAATATTTACAGGCCACTTTTAGGTATCTGTTACTAAGAAGATAAGTTACTAGAAGCACACTCACCTGTAGCCAAATCCTGCTTGTTAGCAGTCTGCAGGGGAGTCATGACCATCAGTAATGAGGAGCAAATGAGAAGAGCAATATTTACATGCCACTTTTAGGTATCTGTTACTAAGAAGATAAGTTACTAGAAGCACACTCACCTGTAGCCAAATCCTGCTTGTTAGCAGTCTGCAGGGGAGTCATGACCATCAGTAATGAGGAGCAAATGAGAAGAGCAATATTTACATGCCACTTTTAGGTATCTGTTACTAAGAAGATAAGTTACTAGAAGCACACTCACCTGTAGCCAAATCCTGCTTGTTAGCAGTCTGCGGGGAGTCATGACCATCAGTAATGAGGAGCAAATGAGAAGAGCAATATTTACATGCCACTTTTAGGTATCTGTTACTAAGAAGATAAGTTACTAGAAGCACACTCACCTGTAGCCAAATCCTGCTTGTTAGCAGTCTGCAGGGGAGTCATGACCATCAGTAATGAGGAGCAAATGAGAAGAGCAATATTTACAGGCCACTTTTAGGTATCTGTTACTAAGAAGATAAGTAACTAGAAGCACACTCACCTGTAGCCAAATCCTGCTTGTTAGCATAGACCAGCAGTGGAACACCTCTCAGCTTCTCATCCTGCAGCAGCTCTGCCAGCTCCAAGCTGGTCTCTTCCAAGTGCTGGTGGTCCGAGCAGTCTACCACATAGATCTGGAATATTGGATTTTTTTTGTTTATTTATTATGGCAAAGCTTTGGAACACTTTACCAGGAGCTGTGTTTCCTGCGAACTACAATCCAGGGGTTTTCAAATCTAGAGTTAATAGGTATCTTCTAGGTAAATGTGATACACCCTAGGCTGCAGCAATGCTTAACATCAGGCAGGCTGTAGTCAAACGTTAACCTATCCAACGTAAGAAAAAAAAAGTTTATGTTTAGTATATATACATTTTTATGTTTACTGTCCAAGTTGTTCACATAGTTTCTTTTGAAAAAAAAAAGAATATTTGCAAATATGTCTGTTCATGCTTTCTTCATCCCTACATGGCTGAATCGATTCGGTTGAAACTGTGGAACTCCTTGCCCGAATCTCTATTCCCCTTGAACTATAATTTGTTGGTCTTCAAGTCGAGAGTAAACCGGTTTCTTCTAGGCAAGTGCACCAGATCGTAGATTATAACGTTGCTTAACATCAGGCAGGTTGTAGTCAAGCGTGAGCCCATTTCATGTAAAAAAAAGAGATTTAGTATGGCTGGAGTATGAAGGTAAAACCAGATAAAACAGCATAAATAAATATATATTCTGGCCGGATTTACATTTGTTTTTCCTGGTACCTATCAGCAGAGTACACCTTATTGGACGCTAGGATTTTGACCAACATTTTATGGAGCCAGAAGGATAATAAAATAACAACATTGCGAGGTTGAATATCATAGCTCATACAGACAAAAGAAACTTACCAAAATATCAGTGTTTTCAAAATAATTCCTCCAGTAAGGCCTGATCTTCCTCTGCCCACCGATATCCCACACATTCAGCTTAAATCCATTAGACATTACAGATTTAATATTAAACCCAGCGGTCGGAGTGACATGGTTTACATCTTCAGACGCTAGTTGCTTCAAAAGAGTTGTTTTTCCAGCATTATCTAATCCTAAAAGAAGCAAGCGAAGTTCTCTGTCTGGTCCGGAACGCAGCTTCTTCAAAATGCTAAGTAAACCCTGAAAAATTACCACAAAATATCATTTTAAAAAGGTCGTGAGTGACAACGTTTTCTTCACTAATTAAGTTAGTGGTTCACTTACCATGGTAAACTAGAATCGTAGATTCCTATAAGTAGAGTTTGCAGGAAGTTATAAATTTTCCATACTTTTACTAAATGAATTTTATGAAATAACGTATTTTTATAAGGACACCACAATCAAAAAATACTACCTAGGTATTACCCTTTTAAAAAACCACAATTTTCAAAACGAAATGTTGTCCAGTCAACGTTTTCAAGTCACCGTTGCCATGGTTACGATACGAATGTGACAGTGTTATGTTCAAAAACTACCTAATCTATGTTTAGTTTTCCTTCACTTGTTTTTATATTTTATTATTGTAAATAAATAATCAAAAGTGATTGAAATACCGTTATCAACATTTTTGATCAATAATCAACTTTTTTGTCATCTGGCAATTTTTATTTCACAGTCAACTGACTTATAGCTGTCAATGTCAAAAACAGACAAGACTCAGCTCAAAGCAGGCAGGCAGAGTGTGCGCGGCGCGGCGTGTTCACTGTTCAGCCTGTAGTGCAAATAATAACAATTTATTTTATTTTTACGTGATTAATAAGTTACCACATCTCTTTTAAAATGGGGAAAATTAAGCAAGAACTTGCTGAAGACCAAGGCGATGTCAGCATCAAGACCGAGGCTTTGGGATATGATGACAAAGTTGAGCACTGCAGCGTGATTGCCAAGCCAATGGCCCCTAAGAAATTAAGCAAAAAGATTTATAAACTCATCAAGAAGTCTAGTGGACACAAGAATTACATCCGAAATGGACTTAAGATCGTCCAGAAGCAGCTCCGGCTTGGAGAGAAAGGGTAAAGTTTACTGTTTATTGTTGTGGAAATTTAGGTTATGTTTCTAGGTTAGGTCAATGTTGTAGTATAAAATTTTAAATATTTACGAATATATTACTCATTTTGTAATCAGTAATGTTAGGGAAGTAAAGAAAGTGTGCTGATCATTAGTTTTAGACAGCGTACTGATACAACTTCCCAATATAAATACCACAAGTTGCAATGAACAATTTTGTCATTTGAAGCTTACTGACAAAGCTACATGTTGCAATACATTTCTCTTTATTGTCTTTAACCACTTCATTAGTTCTCAACCACTACTCAAAACACACAGACTTTAGGTGGTACAGGTCAGTCTAAATTTGGTTTTCATCATCATCATCATCATCATAAATTTAAGGGCCGGGCCCTTGTCTGTGGAGTATGCGCCATCCTTCCCGGTCTTCTGCCAATTCCTTGACCTCCTTATACGACATGACACCCGCCTTTTCTTTTATTTGGTCCATGTATGATCTTCTCGGCCTTCCTCTTCCTCTTCGGGCTTCCAATTTTCCTTCCATGATGTTTCTTATAAATTCGTCATGTCGTATAAGGTGGCCAACCATCTTCCCTCTTCTGTTTTCAATAGTTGCCAGTATTGTACGGTGTTCTTGAACCATGCTCAGCACTTCTTCATTGGTCTTTCTTTCTGTCCAACTAATTTTCTCCATCCGCCGCCAGCACCACATTTCAAAAGCTTCTATTCGTTCTCTATCTCTTTGAGTCATGGTCCAAGTTTCGCTTCCATAAAGAGCAATACTCCATATGTAAGATTTTATGAGCTGTTTTCTTACGTGTTTTGCAATTTTGGATTTTAGTAAATGTTTCTTCCGGTTGAATGCTGTTTTTGCTATGGATATTCGGGTTATTATGTCTTGAGTGCATCTTGAGTCTTCTGTTATTACGCTTCCTAAATATTTGAATGAATGTACTTGTTCTATTGGGTTATTGTGCAGTTTAATGGGATTTCTATTGTAAATTTGGTTTCTGGTGATTGTCATAGTTTTGGTCTTGTTTGAGTTAATTTTGAGGCCTATTTCTTGAAAAGCTTCGTCCATTTGTTTGATTAGTTTTTCCAGTTCATTTCTATTGTCGGCTAAAGCTGCAATGTCATCTGCGTAACGTATAAAGAAAATCCGCTCTCCATTCACTTTAATTCCACCGTTTACTGATTCTATGATTTTACTAATTGCATTTTCAATAAATATGTTGAAAATAGTTGGTGAAAGTGGGCATCCTTGTCTTACTCCTTGTCGTATTTTTGCTGTTGTGGTTTCAGTTCCTATGTCTATTGTGGTTTGCTGATTTTTATAAAGGTTGTATAATTATTCTTCTGTCTCTATAGTCTACTCCAATGTTTTTTAAAATCGTAAGCATCTTTTTCCAATTTACTTTGTCAAAAGCTTTTTCCAGGTCAATGAATGCAATATGTGTATCTATACCCAGATCTATTCGCTTGTTAGTGATGAGTCTTAGAGCCAGTATTGCTTCTCGTGTTCCTTTTCCTCGTCTAAATCCATATTGGTCTTTGGTAATATTTTCTTCGGCAATGGGTCTTAGTCTATTGTGAATAATTTGTATGAGTATTTTTGAAGCATGTGATATGAGACTTAGTGTTCTGTGTTCTTCGCATTTGTGGGTGTTAAGTTTTTTGGGTAGAAGTACTGTTTTAGTGGTTTGAAAATCATTAGGAATGTTACCTGTTAAGTACATTTCTTGGGTCAGTTTAAATATTTCATCTAAGAGAGGGTCACATACCGCATATTTGATAAGTTCTATGTGAATTTGGTCTTCTCCTGCTGCTTTTCCATTTTGTATCTTTTGTAGAGCTCTGTCAAATTCTTCTCGTACTATTGGTGGGCCTAAATCATCACAATCTATTGAATTTTCTTCTTCTAGATCTTTATCATCCAGTCCTGCTCCGTCGTATAATGTTTCTATGTAGTTTTTCCATCGTTGTACTATTTCTTTTTCGTCCAGTAGCATTTTTCCATCTGAGTCAAGGATTGCTGTGCTTTTTGTCTTGTGTTTAAGGTCAATTTTCTTAATAAGACTATATGCTTTATCTACTTTTCCTTCTTTCAGGTATTTTTCAATGAGTTGACAGTCTTCTTTTATTGCATTTTCTTTGGCTTCATTACATTTTAAAGTTATTTTGTTGGTTAAAGTTTTATATTTGCTTACACTTGTAGCATCAGTTTTATTTTTCAGCTTCCTGCGGTCAAGCATGAGGGTTATTATATCCTGTGTCAACCACTTTTTTCTTGGGACTATTTTTACTTTGTTTATACATTCATTAGCACTAGTACGTATCATGTTGCTAATATTTTTCCATCTTGTTTCTATGTTATGTTTCTATAAATTTGGTTTTATGTATACTAAATAACTTAGGCCTTTTAGATGTTTTGGTTTAGTTAATATTTGTCTGCTATGCTCAAGTTATGAACAAAAAATAAGCTTAGAATAAAAAATCATACCTTTTGCTATTTGCCTGTTTTTTATACTGTGAATAATTTACCATTATCAACATTATATTTCAGAATCGTCGTTTTTGCCGGTGACATCTCTCCGATAGAAATCATGTGCCACCTTCCTGCCGTGTGTGAAGAAAAAGAAGTCCCATACTGTTACACACCCAGCCGGAAGGACATTGGTGCAGCCATGGGAACCACCAGAGGATGTATCATGGTGCTTGTCAAAGAGCACGGAGAGTACAAGGATTTGTATGATGAAGTCAAAGGCGAGATAAAATTACTGGGACATCCATTATAAAGTTAGGGTAGAATAGATTTAGGGTAAATAATAGTTTTACTGTTTCCATAGGGGTAGAGAAGTGTATGTTTAAAAGATGACATATTATACAAACCTACTTACTAATTATACCAACATATTGTTGAGCCAGATTATCATATCTTCATAGATTTGATCAATTTTGAAAATACATTACATTATAAAAAAGTACCTTTCCTGTACGACCAGGCTCCATTATCAACTAACTAAGCCTATTCTCATTTGAATATGAATTAAATCATTGTTTGTAATGTTTTTCTTACAATCAATCAACTTTTCTACTCTGTGGAACCATAACATTTAATGTAAGGTACATATGTCAGATAAATAACTTTCATGTAAGGTTTTACCGTGAATTTTGATTGTCTGATTTTATATTTGACCTACAAGTATAGTTGTAAGTTAGGCTAAGCTCTTGAAATATTTTTATAGTACAATATAAGTTGTTCCATAAATCTGTTTATTTCATTTTCTTAAACACCTTTTTATTGTATTTCAATAATCTAAAATGTTTATTTACAATGAAAACAGGTGCCCTTATAGATAAAATATGGAAAATTTACTAAGGTTATGTACTGATTATTTAAGTTTCATAAACAAGTAACTGTTTAGGTACTTCAACATTAAGACCTATTGTATACAAGTGCCGATGGGCTGGACACTTGGCGAGACATACTGACGGCAGATGGAGCAAAGCAATAACTGAATGGTACCCACGGCTAGGTAAGCGAAGTGTAGGAAGACCTGTGCAATGGTGGCTGGATGATATTAGAAAGTTAGAAGGAAACATCTGGGCAAGAACAGCGCAAGACAGGGAGTATTGGCGTAAGAGGGTGGAGGCCTATGCCCTGCAGTGGGTCCCATTAGGCTGATGATGATGATGTATACTAAGGGAATCCAAATTAATTTTACTCTGCAGTAACTTTTGTCTTTTTAGCCTACACATATATATTATAGTTCTTAGTATTGAAAGTGAGTTAACTATACATATAATAAAGCTGTAGAGGGAAGAACATCGAAGACAAGAAAAAAATTGTATCAGCAGTTTTCACAATTTTTGTCTGTTTTTAAAACGCTCATCACACAAAAACGGCTGAACGGATCATCTTGATTTTTGGTATGAAGGTAGCAAGAGGTCTTAGGTGTGTCATAGGCTACTTTTTATCCCGAAATAATGTGAGGTAAGCCGCGGGCTTCCAACTAGTTACAAATAAATTAGTACCTATTCTTTAAATTAAGTAGGTAACTAGACAAGTAATAAATGAAATACTTCGACTGATATTTTCACATACGATTTATTAGGTACACTTATTAAAATCTAGGGGTACGTAAAAAATGGCAGATCGTCATTTAGATTGACAGTGAAGATTGGCAAAATACAATTAATATTAAAATTACGCTCTAGGATCACTAAAATCTTCTAAGCTAGGTCTAAAACTTGAGAAAGATTTCAGTTGATAGTAGAAATTCACAAAAAAAATAAAACCCAACACCAAATAATTATTGGTGAACACAATTTATTGATAATTGGTTTTAATTTTACTGTTGTAATCATCAGGAAAAGACCAAAAACTGGATAAGTAGTAGGTACAAGTGGCGCTACCATTATTTTCAACACTTTTTGACAACTTATATTATTATACTAGGTGTTATTTTAGAATAGGTCTCTATTTCTTTAGTTCGGACCTTTTAATAAAATAATGTACTTATATTTCTTTAAATAAGAAGATTCCGTACTATATGACTTGAGATAAAAATAATATTTAGAGTTTTATGTTATTTTCTTTAGTACTGCAAAAGATCTTAAACCTTTAGAGTAAATAAAAAAAAATCTCTCTGAAATCTTTCTCTAATAATACTAGTAATTGAAGCATTTTTTTATAATTTTCATTTTATAGAATAACCCTGCTTTAGTATGAGTGCACAGACTTCGTGAGATCAAATAGTGATAAAATAATATAACTACACTGCCTTGCAAATTACAATATAAACAATAAGAGGAAACTTTAACTTCTTATCGAATGAGAGTGGCCAACTAGTGTCGAGAGTTTTTAAACCGCCCTAAGGGGCCTCTGACCTGGCTTAACGACTGCCGTACTAAACAAACGATCGGGACCTACAATTTAACGTGTCATCCGACCCACGGAAGCGCCCAAAATGGAATGCCACTTTTTGGTCACCCATCCAAGTACTGACTTAACTTATATTATGTAAGTTTTACACATGATTATTGTCTATAATTATTTAGCAGGAATTCTTACTTATAGTTGGCTAAAATGTATAAAATTGGAACTTTAGTTTGCCTGAAAGAGATCGCTTTCAGCGATAAGAAGGTTAATACTTTAAAAGGGGAGCAGGAAATAAATACAATATGAAATTTGTTATGTAGTAAATAATTTAATTAGCGGCGTGTAATGTTATTCATTACTAAATTAAATTTTAAAACATTATTAAATTCAAGGAAGGAACCCCTCCTGGAGACTCTGAGACTGGAAGGCGGTTTGAGGGATCCGAGCTGGGTCTCTTGGTCATGTTCTGCGGGGTCTACAGGATCTCCACTATAAATGACAGTAACTATCTGACTCAGGTATCGGACAGAATCATGTCTCAAGCAGTAGGGATCCCTGATACCTTGCCCCAGCCTTCTACTTTGGTGTCACTTGTGGGATCCTGGACCTCTGATGTCAATTACCTCAAGATTATAGCAGGCATCGACATGTTTATTCATAGATTTGGAAAATGTATCTTTGCCCAGGCCAGAGTGGGGACGATATCTTCTAGATACAGAGACTGTGCGTCTCTCCTATCTGTCAAATACTTTTTAAATATGATCGGGACGAAGAACTTAGATGAGGCAGGGTCGTGGATTACTTATGAACCTGTGGCCATGGACTTAATCCAAATGTCAAAAACCGGTGAGGAAGCCGGGAAGGGAGAGTCATACTTCCCCTATCCTAAGCCTAATGTTATAAATTCAATTTGACGAGATATTGTAATTTGTGTAGCATATTCTGTGATATTAGTACTTATACCTATGTATGTTACAATTTTACATTATCAATAAAGATTCTTTATCAAACGGACCTAGGCTTGGTAAAGAAATCAGCCTACTCAACAGTCTCGAATCCCTCCTACTTCTTCTTTGTCCACGGAGTAGGAGCCCTGTTAGGATTAGAGAGATCCCGGAACGCAAGAATGAGTCTGGAATACGGAGCCGCGGGGACAATCGCCAATGTGTTCCTTGTGGTTTATATCCACAAAAGGAACCACGTGCACGACTTCAGTTTACCCCTACTGGAGATCCTGTTCTTATAGAAGGGGAAAACACAGACACAGAGGAAGACGGGTTAACTATCAGAAGTAACAACCCAATCAAATGGGCGAAATTCATGTCTTCGAGAAACTGGGTGTTTACTGAATTCATGAAGGAGACTATACAAGGGATGAAAGCTGAACTAATTGAATCCGAAAATAGAGTGGGGTCCACTGGGGAGTTCTTGTCGAAGCATAGTATTGATTAAGGAATATAACAATTCTTTAGATTTAAGATTACAAGTTAAATTCAATAATTAAGTTAATCATGAAAAAAACCAACAGGAATAAATAAATTCTTCCATCTAACATGTCTTCTATTAATCAGGAATGAAGTAACCTATGTGTTAGTCTAATCTAGCTCCATATAAAATTTCATCCAAATCAGTTCAGACGTTTCAGCGTGAGTAAGCAACATAATAAACTCAAACTTTTTCGCCTTTATAATCTTCCTCTTATCAAATGAGAGTGGCCAACTCTGGTGTCGAGAGTTTATCAAGCCGCCCTGAGGGCCTCTGACATGTCTTAGCAACTGCCGTACTAAACAAACAGCCTTTATAATATTAGTTTATTGTGATTTGCAAGACAATATAAAAGTAAGAAAATACAAACGTCTCCACAATTAAAACTATTACAAGCATTAAAATATTTGCGATAATACAGAGCCTAAAAATAATGTTACCTCGTTAAAAACACTTGAAACATGGTATAGGATGATGATGCTATATTTGTACTTCAAATTCTTTAACTTTGTTAGGGTGTGTGCAAAAATCATACGTAGGAAATTAGTGTTGTAAAAACCTGCAAGTGAGAATAAGGTTATAAGAAGCAAGACATTCTAAAATACACTAAATTTCACTTCAATCATATTGGATACCCCATTTTGTGTCCTTGGCATGTAGCTAATGAAATTGATTGCAATTCAATGTAATTCATAATACATATATAATAATTGCGAGTATATGTACATAAGAGTAATCAGCGAGTGTGGCTTAGCGGTTCCAGTGTCTGCTTTTCATTCAGACGCACCCTGGTTCGAATCCGGCGCTACACCAATGATTTGTATTTTCAAGTTGTGTGGATTTGCACTCGCTTAGCGGTGAAGGAAAACATCGTGAGGAAACCGACGTGTTTGAGGACCACAATTCCGTGGGCATGTGTCTTCCGTGGAAGAACCTGGGCGCCCATCATGTATCCGCCGGAAAAAACTCCCCTAACGGATTAATTCTGCGGGGGAGTCACGACCCTCAGTCATGAGGAATAAGACTCAAGAGAGAGATATAATAATTTTGACGTGACAGTTAATATTAGTATATTGACAATATACTATCAAACATAATGTAGATTTCAATTACTTGATAGTTTAAATTATAATTTGATACCAGATAGATAGAAAGTTATGTTTACATTTCATTAGCAGATTCATATTTAAATTAAGTAAATCAATTTCTAAATTAATTACTATCAAAATTCATTAGCTTCATACCAAGTCACAAAATCCCTTTATTAGTACAGTCAGCCAAACAGTCTATATAAGATCATGCTGCTCTTAATTTACTTCAACTAAACAAAAAAACCTATTTAACGACTAAAAGAAACAATACCTACGCTAACCTACTTACGACAAGAAATAAAAAATCTATATTACTACCTCTGTTTTCTTTTGCTGACTGTACTTTTATAATCTTTTGTAAGCATGGTTCGACCATCAAATCACAGCTAATGTTAATCTATCACAGACTATAAATACCCTGAGTACAAATATAAAAACAATATTCTATCTGAATTCAGTCAAAAACAGCCTATCTCCGGTGAAATAGAGTGGTGTTTTGAAATAAAAAACTCGAGAGTATGGCTACTAGCACAAGTAATTATGACGATGACCATCAGCCACGCGACTTGGTCAAATAAATAAATGTTCTAGGACATTGTGTACAGCGCCATCTATCCCAACACTGAGCAAACACTAGCACAATAGAATTGGTTTTTAGAGAAAATCAGTTTATTATTAACTAGTGGATGCTCGCGACTTCGCTCGCATTAAGAAGTAAAACTTGCATCCCCTATTTCACACCTTTAAAAGAGGCACTCACAAAAATCCTTTCTTAGCGGATGCCTAATTTTAGCCTGATCCGTCCATGGGCTGTGCGTTAATAGAATTTTTTTTTTTAACATGAAATAGTCTTACGCTTGACTACAACTTGCCTGATGTTAAGCAACGTTATAGTCTACGATGTAGCGCGCTTGCCTAGAAGAAACCGGTTTACTCTCGACTTGAAGACCGACAAATTATAGTTCAAGGGGAATAGAGATTCGGGCAAGGAGTTCCACAGTTTGGCTGTTCGCACGATGAAAGTCGAAGCAAAACGCTTGGTGCGAGTCTTTGGAACCTCAACTGTATATCGGTGCCTCCTTGCCGTGCCTCTACTCGTGCGATGGTGAAATGGGGCTGCAGGAATTAAATTATGCAATTCCTCCGCACTAGATCACTATATCAGTCAGTCAGTCAGTCCTTTGAGTTTTATATATTTAGATATTGGTTTCATATCTGCACTCAGGGTACATAACTACAAACAATCACCCATTTGCATTAAATCATAAAAAAAGAATCTTATAATTTTAGGATTCTTATTCATAAATTACATAATTATACCAAACTTAGTAATCTAATTAATTCTAAAATTGTAAACAATGGTTAAATACGTAGCAATAAATAGAAAGGCGGGTACCTAACTTTATAATTAACTAAATTAATTCAAATAATTATATTATTAATACGTTACAGGAAATTAAAACACGACTAAACCATTACGCAACCTGCTAAGCAAAATTTTAGTTTTTGCCACTAAGACAATAATACTTCAATTATCTGTATTGCGTTTTTTGAATCACAGATGGCGTGTTTTTAAAACATTTACAATTGAAAGTTAAGCACCAAACTAACAACTACATTACTCGAGCTGTTGGAAAAATGGTTTTGTAATTAAAATCAATACTTAGTATCTAATTGTGTTAAAAACAGTTTAAATTCTCTGAAACAACGCAAATCCAGGCATAGTACGCATCGTTTTTTATTTTAATTTAAATTTTCTTTTTTTTATTAGGTACTTTATCCACACTTAGGTTGTAGCTTAAGAAATATTAAAACACATTTAATTTTTATAAATAATTTACCAAAAAATGCTTCATAATAACCAAGACTTCAATAACGAAAAATTATAACAACAATGATGAAAATTATCGTATAAGTAGATAGGTTAGTCAAAATAAAATGCCAAAACCATTTCCCCAATAACTACCCTTCATTCGACAAAGTTAACACATTTATAGTGCAACTAAGCACTTTTCTTCCACAATTTATTCGATTACATTTAGAATTGCTTTGCATAAAATTGCAATATTTAAAATATAAGCCACGATACTACAGTGCGAGTTTATAGCTAAATTTACGATTTTAATGGTAAATTTTTTACAGGGTCCTATTTTAGGTGCAGGCTAAATTAGTCTTTATTCGTACTCACAATACGACTATCTTTGCATTTACGCTCGTTGTGGCAGGCTTGGTACGATGTTTGTTGCTAGTTTCATATTTATTAATGAAGTAGTGATGTACAGTAAGTATTAAAACCTAGACTGCAGCAATAGCCTGAAATTGATGACTGTAGTCAAACGTAAATGTATACCGCTTTAAAATAAATGACACAATATCGCAGGAAAAGAACTCTCCCTAATTACAGAAGACAACATGTTATGCTATTCTCTATTCTACTCATTCCTTATTACTCCGTCGCGAATCTCAATTATGAGCGGCAATTAGATTTTTTTCTCTAAGAAAAGCACGGAGAATTTTTTAACTTTATGGTATATAGCTATATACTAGCGTTCACACGAGTTATTATACATATAAATCTTCCTCTTGAATCACTCTATCTATTAAAAAATCTGCATCAATTCCGTTTGTGTACTAGATTTAAGCCTATGCTTAAATCTAGTACAGTATAGTATCTATGTAACTATTTACATAGGGACAGACAGACGTGGGAAGCGAGTTTGCTATAAACTATGTATATTGTATGTATATTGAAGGTGAAGTTTGTTGAGTAATGCAACCAATAATTTTGCCGCATGATAAGCTTACGATCGACCACAGCCTGCGTGATGATAAGCAACACTGCAGTCTTAACATATAGCACTATCTAGACTTTTTCACTCTGCATTTGAAGACTCTTAGATTGCTTATTTTGCTAACAACAAACATCGTACAATTCCAACTTTAAGGCGTTGGGAAACGAGGGTTTTAGGCAAGTCGGTTGAAGCTAGCGTTAGGTAATTTAACTCAAAACTGCGGTTGTTTTAAACAATATACATATATGACGTTCAATGTGATAGATGCTTATTCAGGGTTACAGATGATATGCGACGGGAATAAGTTTTTAATGCTTTTAAGATGGCAATTTCGATCAATAAGGTCGAACCACTACTGAAACTCAATATAAATTCGACATAAAAGCGTTAGTAGGTACAGTAAATTTTACAAACTATTTAAGTTTGTAAAATTTATGATTTTTTAGTAAGAAATAAAAAATATATTTTTATAACTTACACAAAAAACGTTCTATTTAATGACGCATTTCAATTAACCGGATTTTTTAACTAGGTAGGTATATAATTCTTTTATCATACGTAATTGTATGACACAGAAATAGGGGATCGGAAAAAATATTAACCAAGTGGGGTAGGTAAATGCAAAAAATATATCTTAAATTATTTTGCTAACATAACTTTAGTAACCCCGGACAGCAATATTATAAGTAATGTTTAATTAAAATCCCGTTCCCAAGCCTTTTGACATTCAAGAAAACCATACATCAAAAAACCACTCGCAAAATATCCACTACAATATTGAGCTCAGCACTATTCAATATTTGCGAATTCGCAAAGAATACTTAAACACTCTTATAATAAGGTCGAGAATCCTCCGCCTTGTTCCATGCAGTCTAAGTTACGTTGTACTATAGAGTATAGTGTATGGTGAATCAGAAAATTATCCAAATAAACATGAAAAAGCCCAGGTCATTACCAAATGGAAAACTGATAAAAATATATGAACAAAAAGATTGATCAAATTCATTACCATACAAGACCATTTTTGGATTCTATCAAGAAATTAATTTTAATTTTTTTGCAAATATGCTGGTCATTTACGATCATCTTATATTCTCTTCTGTGATGTGTTTTTTCATGCAAACTGAGCCCATTTTCTTAGCTTGAAGTGTACTTTTAACTGAAGCTATAAGGCTGGAAAAAGGTAATTAAAACAAAACTTATCAACAAATTAAGATAGATCAAGTCAGGGGAGGCAAATCCATAGCACAAAACAATAACGTTATTAAGTACACATGCACCCGATAGTACAACGTAGTACCTTGTCAGTTCATGTGTAGACATGGAACAGTATTAGTATAGTCAGTATTGTGCTGAAGAAACACATACACACTGGCAACAGCACTGCGAAACGGAGGGATCTGGGGACAAAGATATAGTCACACAAACTTTTAAAAATACAAACTTTTGAATGTTGTTTTATCTTTTTTTAAGGTTCATTGTAATATGCTCGCTTGCCCGTGGTACCTAGTAGTAACCAAATCGAGAATTTAGAATTGCCCATGCCAAGTAGTAGGTACCATAACCTTGAAGTCAGCTTTTTCTGTGGTTACTGGTAGTTACCATTGCATTTAACTCAGCTATTTCGTGGGACATTTTAGATAGGCACGCGCTGGGACCAGGGGCAAAAGCGCGTTGCGCGCGGACACCCCTGGGGCAAGCTAGCGGTTATTAGTAAAGTATATATTGTAAAACATCTAAGTAATGTTCCACTGGAAGACCTTGCCTTCTGCAACACAATTGTTAACTAAAGCAGAAGGCAGAGCCTAATTTCTATGTACCATGTAAAGTTTTTGCAATAAATATGTTTATGTTATGTTTATGTAAGACACATTATATTTTTTATGTTACTGTAAAAGCCCGAATAATTTAGTAGTTTTTAAAATGTTTGGCCATTTATTCGGTTGCACATCTCACAAGATCGGCTGAACAGATCTTCAAGATATTTGGTATGTATGTAGGTAGTATGAGATTCTAGCAGTGACATAATGCTACTTTTTATTCCGAAATGATACGAGCGAAGCCGCGGGCATCTACAAGTGATAAATAAAATTAAAATATCAGCGGTATGCCTCTTTAGTTTGAGTTTATCACGAATTCAGAAACTTTTCACTAGAAATCGAATCGCCAATTATAAAAGCTTAGCTAACAAGGAGTTTCTGTTGTTGAATTTGCCATTGGTTAAAATATGCCACCACGATGTATCTGTCCAAAAGAACTCGCCTAGCAAATGAATTCAGCGGGGGACTCACGACTCTCACGCTAAGAACTCACGGAGCGGTTTTTTCCCGCGCCCGCCGGTGGCGAAATCGCGTTTAATTTTCAAAACTCACGAAGCTGGAGTTTTGTGCGATGCCGCTACCGCAGCTGCGATTATCGCCCGCAAACCTGGCGCGGCATAAAACCGCTCCGTGAGTTCTTAGCGTAGGTATGTCATGAGGAAATAGGGCACAAGAGAGAGGCTACATATCGTTTGTGAGTTTGCCGAGTGGTAACGTACCTCCAGTAAGGCATGTGTCAGAGCGGCTGCGGCGGAGCGGGCTGCGGCGGCGCGTCGGGCGGCCGGCACAGCGGGACTGCCACGTCCGCGCCCGCAGAGCTCGAGCGACGCACCTTGCCTGGGGAACCAGTGGAACATTTATTTCGAGGCAATTGTCTGTTTTCACCAACTTCAGGAGTTACGGACATAACTAGATATATCATTACATACATGATGTATTATTGCGAGTTATTTTTTTGTCAAGTGCTAAACCCGCACTGTGGTTGTTTAACTTAAAATTTTATTGGAAAATGAGCGAAAATAAAATCACTATCAAATAATGATATATTTTCGTCACAACGAAAACGATGGTAATCATTTATTTCTGAAATCATTTACACGAAATTGGTTAAGTATATAGGCTTTTTTTCTTCGAGACATACTTGCTTAGCGTAGAATACGGAACTTTTATCACACAGCTTGATGTCACTGCTGGGATAAGTCCTCCTTTTTCTCTGTCCAGAGTTCTTAAGTTTGTATTGTATGAAACCAATAAACATTTCTAATGAGAATAATGAGAATCAAATTGTCAAAATGTTACCAATGCTAAATCAACGCTCTCATTTGAAGTTGACATTTGATGGTTTGTATGTGATGTTTGAACAACAAGAGAATTTAATCTTAGGTATAAAGACTGAAGACTTTATTACACTAATATTATAAACGTGAACTGTGTTTCTGGACGTTCATTTGCTACTTTTTTACGCTTAAACAGTTAGGTTATTTTTTATACCGTATTAAGAAAGTTCCCTTTATTGATGGACTTACTCGAGAAGCAGAGGCAGCCAGTGTGCTGGCTGGCTTGCAGCGAGCTGGTGAGGCGCAGCTCCTTCTGCTCCTTGCTGCGCTCCGTCAGACACTTCTGGTAGTAGTCGTACTCCTTCACGTACCTGCAACATTCGCAATACAGGTTTATTTATTACACACTAGCAAACCCCGCGAACTGCGTTTCGCCAGTTTGTAGTACATGCTACGTATCAGAGATGGCGCTGTATGCTAAAAAAGATTTTCCCTGTTTTCCCACTTTTCTGTAAAAAAAAAATCCTGAATTTTCTTTGCTATAAACCTCACGGAGCCCAAGACCTTTCCAACGAATGCAAACACGTGGAAATCGGTTCGTGCGATCTGGAGTTATAGCGTCAGGAAGGAAAACCCGACTTATTTTTATATTTCACATACTTATCTTTTTTCGGATTGCTTTAGTTCATAAGACCATTCAATTTATAGCTACGCCTCCTGAATACTTGCGAAATAAAAGCTGATGTATTTTCCACGCATTTACAAAAGTTGGATAGAAGCTGTTGTCAAAATGATTAAAAAATCACAAGTTGATTGTGTCACTTAATTCATACTGTACACTGTACATATATACACTGTACGCTAGGTGCTTGGCTCGACACTCGCGGTCGTACGCACCGCACAGGCGTACACTGTACACTGTATGTACACTCACCAGACTGGCGGCCAGCGGTTGTCGGACAGGTAGTCCCTGGAGGCGGCAGAGAGGTGCTTGGCTCGACACGCGCGGTCGTACGCACCGCACAGGCGCCAGCGGCACCACTCGGCGAGACCGTGGGCGTTGTGTAACTGTAAACAATACAAATACAATGTATAAATAAATAAATATTCAATTACTGTCAAAGTCTAGTTAAAACAATCAACACATACAAATAAAGTGGACACCCCTGTCTGTTCCCATTTTAATCTTAGATCTTGAAAATTACCCAATGATTTAGATGTGTTTTTCTTGATAGAGATTAAATGAAACTGGCAGTAAATAAGGGATAGAACTTACTTTCACTGGTTCTAATAAAGACAGCGCTATTTCTACCACTTGATCGTCTTCACCGCAAACTCTGCAATAAAAAAAATATTATAGTTAGTTGCACATGCATTTATCAGTCATAAAGACTTTGAGTCAAAATTGACCTCTAGTCACAGTCAAGTTTAAGTCACAATTCACAGCTTTTGAGGAGTCAGTGTAAAGTCAAGAGTGAATTTTGAGTCACGGTCGCCTTTGAGTCAGTCGACGAGTTATAGTGGACGAGTCACAGTGGACGACTGACTCAACAAGTCATCATGTGCGAGTAATAATGATTTCTTTGAGTCAGTTAACGAATCACAGTGGACGACTGACTCAACGAGTCACAATGCCCCAGCCTAGCCTCACCTGTCCCTCCGCTGCAGCTGGTCCAGCACCTTGGTCTCGACGAGCGTGACGAGGCGCGTCATGCACAGCCGGTTGGCCAGCTCCAGTAGTTCTAGACACCGAGCTGGCTCCACGCACGGGATCTTGTCGCTGTATATATAGCAGAGCAGGATGTGGAACGCGTACATCTTGACCCCGGGGAAGGATATCTGAAAATTTTGGACTCGTTTGTAATAACAAGACCCTAACGCACTAACGATCAGTCGCTCGGCTAGCCTTTCTACAGTTTATATGTGATTAACCACAATGGTTCAAAACCAGTTTTGAATGTGTATTTGGCTTATATATGAACTCATTCTGTTATGTGTACCGTCATAAATAAATGAATGGCCATGAAACTTTGACGATGAGGGGTCAAGTTAGAAAACTTTGCGGGTCGTAACCCGCATTGCGGTAGGACGCCATCTTGTTTTTACTCTTGCGATGAGCCGCCGAGGAGTTTGTACGTTTAATATGCGCACTCGTAGTCATGAACTTCCATACAACGAATTCATAGTTGAAAATGAATTAGAGAGGATGCTCGTGAAAGAGCAATTGACAAAAACAGTGATTAAAAACGTAACCAAATTAAAAATATTTATTAGTGTAAAGAAAAATAGACATGTCATATGTTTGAAAACTGTCGACATTATAGTCGTCCATTCATACATTACTAGAGTATCTACAATAAGATGTACTTACCACTCTCGAGGTGCTTTCCCTGAAATGTCCCTGAAACATCGCCTTCATGGGGTCACACCTGGCCATCAGTATGGCTCGGTGTGCTAGATGAATGCCATCATCCAGGTCGAAGGTGACGTCAGCGAACAGGTGGTTTTCCACATACATCTCGCGCAGTCTTTGCGGTAACGGCTGGAATAAAAAAAATGTGGAATTATAGCATCATTTTATGATTAAGTGAGATACACCGAAGAGTAAACTATTACCGGAACTATTGGTATTACTTCAAGCTTAATACAATTCTTGAGTGATACCGGCGGTTAGAAATTTTGCCAGTTTTTAAACCCGCCGGTACGGCTCAAGAATTGTGCACACACTTAAGTTTTGACATAAGGGTAAGCTGATATCATATCCATATGTCAAAACTAAAGTGTGTTTTTGGTCTGATTCTACCTATTTAACGATGTAACAGACCGACAGTTCACCGTGATTTTTGTAGACGATGAGAGTGACATTGTTATTTGTTTCGAAATATATTTTAATAATTATAATTAATAATAATTTGATTTGATTTTATCCGGAAAATAACACGAACAAAACGCGGGCAACCACAACTTTTGCAAAAGTGGTTTGGCAGATGGACGCAGAAGTGTCCCGCATAGTAGCATTATATTTTATCACTCAACAAATCTTATAAAACTCACAATGTTGTATAACTTACCCCATGGAAGTTAAGCATGAATCCCTTATCGAAGAGCAGGTGTTGGTCGAGTATGAATTGTGTTAACTTCGTCAACTCATGATAGCCTAGTAGCTCTGCCGCTTGTCTGATTTCCTATGAGCAGAATAATCATAAAAAGATTTTTTTTTATTTTTGGCTATTTTTCTCAACGATTGAGTCTTTCCATTCAAAGAGGAAATACTGCCAGCATCCTGGGATCCCTGCCACACAGCGACAACATGGACGGTGTGCTGTTTTTTGTAAATATCTGTTTTTTATAAGTTTTTGCTGTATTTTAAGTAATTTTTGTGTACTTATGGAATATATGTAAATATAAGAAATTATATAATATTTAATTATATTAGAAAAGGAAATCTTAATATTTTGATTTTAAAACCCGTTGCAAAAAGAGAGGTCATCCATTTGAGTGAATATTTTTTTTAAATGATTGATTCACGGTAAGTAATGTATTGAAGTTCTAATGTTTATTTGAGATATTAGAGCGACTTCAAAAAGAAAAAGAGAGAGAAAATTGCATAGGGTTAAATATTTTTTTAACACAACTAATTATGAGGTTCTGTTTAGACCTCTTTTTAAACCTATTGAAAGAATATATGAAAATACTGTTAGGCTGAAATAAAATCAACATCAATACTAAACATCTACAATGACAATGTACGACTAATTCCATAAAAAAATAATATAATTCGAGAAATATAGGAATCTACATAAATGATATTTAATAGATCTACCATCTTATAATTATGGTTGTGCTACATTACATAATATTTTTTTTTTGCGACTAGCAGACGATGTAAAGTATGCCCGATCTAGAATAAAAAAAAATACATATTGAAAAACTTATCGTAGGAGTACAGAATCTACAATTTACCATGACATTCGACCCACGGATGCAGTTAAAATCGAAAGCAATTTATTGGCCACCCATCCAAGGACTGACCGCGTTGACCGTTGCTTAACATTCTTAATCTCATACCTACGTTTGCTGAGCTAAAGGCGACACACATAATACATATGTAAATAATGTATTTCTGATGATAGATCTACTAAAATAAAAATAAAATAGAAAAATAGATACAGAGAGAAAACCAAAAAAGGGTGCATGTTTAATGAAAAAATAATAATAATTTATGATTTATTATTATAATTTTTACCAGTAATAATCCAATAGCTGCGGACTGCAGGAAACAGTTGTTTAAATAGTATTTTATAATAATTTAATTATTAATTATGATTACTTGTTTATTTAGGAAGAGTGAGAGATAGAAAAGATAGTTACGTTTCAAGAACATTCAAAGCTTCAAATAAAAATAATAATACAAATATATTTGAAGCTTAAGCCGTTTACAATATAATTAAATCGCAAAATTAAGCATAGACTACAATAAGAATTTTATATAAAGCATATAAAGGACAACTCAGAACATTAAATAATTTTTCCAGATTTGTTACAGATAACAGGTTTACCTGAACAAATACCAGCTTATAAAACACTGATGTTCTGTTTGTAGTCGGTATATAGTAATTTATTATATAAGCTTAATAGTATTGGTTTTAGGTAACCCTGTACTGAGTTTATATTGTTGAGAAAATCTCTGATCAATAATATAATGCCTGCCTTTCTCTCTGTTCCCCGCGGAATATAGCCTTGCGATCTTCAAAGCGAGAGTGGATCGGTTCTAAAGCTTTGATTTTCTAGGAAAGCGGTGCCTTCATATAGCGGCCGTAATACAGCGGTGAATGACGTTACTAAAACGTTGTCTATGTAAACGAAATGGCGCGGTTTCCTGGAGAGCGGTAACTTGCACCGTAATTTACTTTAATTATTTTTGCGTCCGTAATATCACGGCCGCTATACGATGGCACCGCTTTCCTAGGAAACCAAAGCTTTACTGGGTAAGCACGTTCCATCCTAGACCGTAATGATTGCTTTCCATCAGAATCGAATTACGGTCAAGGTCACACCCATTTCTTGAAAAAAAATTAGAATCACAAAAATACATATAGATATTATTGTTTTTTTTTGTGGAGCTCAAATGCTCTTTATTTTGATAATAATATACCTTTTATCTACATAAACCTAGACTTAATAATCTACATAATATCTCCATTATAGATCTACATAAAATCTTGTTTACTATGCTCTATTTTTTGTAGTTTTTGTTTAAAAAAAAAACCGGCCAAGTGCGAGTCGGACTCGCGCACCGAGGGTTCCGTACAAACCTGCAAGGTTAAATATTTTGTGATGTAACTAAAAATTTATGGTTTTCGTAATTTTTCCTTTATCTATGCTATAAGACGTTGCTTCGTACCAAATTTCAAGATTCTGAGTTCACGGGAAGCACCCTGTAGGTTTTGATTCCCTTGCAAGTGTCGAAAATTTGCGGCATAAATGGCTGTATCTTTTGATTGCGTTGGCTTAAAAGTTTGATTTTTTCACAGCTTCAAGGGACAGTAGACCTGAGTAATTGATATAAATTTCAGCTTCATACCTCTACGCGTTCCTGAGAAAAAGGGTCTTGACAGACGGACGGACGGACGGACAGACGGACAACAAAGTGATCCTATAAGGGTTCCGTTTTTCCTTTTGAGGTACGGAACCCTAAAAAGCGGGAAAAAATACCCATTCAGCAAATTTCGTTTGCCAGTTGTGGCATTATTTTTAAGTATTTTGTGTTTCTGTTTGTCTTTTTTCTGTGTGTGTTACAATAAAGAGTTTCATCTATTTACTAGTGGATGCTCGCGACTTCGCTCGCATTAAGAAATAAAACTTGCATCCCCTATTTCACCCCTTTAAAAGTGGCGTATCCAAAAATCCTTTCTTAGCGGATGCCTACGTCATAACATCTACCTTAATTCCAAATTTCAGCCCAATCCATCCAGTGGTTTGGGCTGTGCGTTGATAGATCACTATATCAGTCAGTCAGTCAATCAGTCAGTCACCTTTGAGTTTTAGATATCTATCGTTCAGTGTTTTCATTAAAATTATTAATTCCAAAAATATAAATATTTATCACATTTATTGATTGAAGATTTTCCCAACACCCACAACACAATAAAAAATAAATATCAATATAAATTTCAGCTCTATCTACATTAGCACCCACACTAGGCACCCACCTGTTGTTTGAAGGCAGCGCTGTCCAGAGTGCCTGTGTAGATGAAGTTTATTATCTCCTGCATCACAGCTTGGGATATCAACTTGCTCATCGTCACTATTGTTTGCGTTTGCGAGGTGGCGTGTTGGATTTTGTCGCACTAGAAATTAAACGAATAGCGATCATTAGAAAAATTTAAGACATTTATTTTCTCAGGTGCCGCGAGAGGCTTATACACCTACTAAAAAGGAGTATATGTACGCTGTATACGTAATATATAAATATCTCAAAAACTACTGGAACAATTTTGATAAATTTTATGAAAACATGTAAGTAAGTACATACATATAATCAATATGAACTACATATATAATATGACTGGCCTGTTAGCTGAGTTGGTAGTGACTCTGCTTCTAATCTAGGGTTGCGGGTTCGATTCCTGCACCTCGTGATTAATGATGAAGTTATTTTTGGAATTTCGATTTCTCCGTATCAAACCCCCTCATGGTTTCTGAGAAATTCGTGGACGAACATAGAATCTCAAAATTTCCCACACGTTTTTTTTACGTCTTTCGTATGTTTTTTTAAATACTATCTATTATTTATAAAATTGTATGATATTAAGTTGATATACAAAGAATCACATCCATACGGGTCGAAATGTTTTTTTTTTAAAGTCACTATTAAACAGATGGTTACCTTAACAACCCGTATAGAGTTGATAGCGGGGTGGTTGACCTCCCTGTACAAGTCTGGAGGTTTCTTGCAACTGTCACTTAGCGGCAGGATCTGGCAGGAGGAGCGACGCTTTATCTGGTCCCAGACTCTGTCAAATAACAAGGATTAAGTATTTATTTACTTTATTAAAACGGTAACAACCAATCACATTAATTACACCAATGACTTGTATTTTTCAAGTTATACCTATGTTGATTTGCACTCGCTTAGCGGTGAAGGAAAACATCGTAAGGAAACCGACATGTGTTGAGGACCACAATATCCGAGGGCATGTGTCTTCCGTGGAAGGACCTGGGCGCCCACCACGATGTATCTGCCCAAGAGAACTCCCCTAGCGAATTCATTCTGCGGGGGAGTCACGACCCTCAGTCATGAGGAAATACGACTCAAAGACAGAGAGAAAATTAGACCTATACCACAGAAAGATATCACACAAAGTTATATCAGCGTTAACACCAATGAAATGAAAAAAAAAATGAAAATTTGCGGCAAGAAATTACTTACGAACTCATTCAGGAAAGTAAGACAAACACATTCACGTGTTAATCCAACACAAGGCCTAATCTATCTTCACGTCATATTTAACATGTTTAGCCTTTTATAAGAGTGCCGAAGGTACAATATCAAACACAAACTTTGCCTTAACAAAAATAGTGTGACAAAAAAAAACACTAAAACTTTCGTGAGACATTTTATCAATATCTTCAGAACGCACGTTCTGAAGATGGATGTCATTACATTCGAAACGCGTAAACACCATACGCGAATTACACGTGAGTGGAAACCGTTTAGTTAATATATAAAAAAATAACTTTCAGAAGACTTGATAGCCTCCTTTTTTGAAGTCGGTTAAAAACTTACCTCATTTGCTTGGCTTGCTCTTTGCTGATCAAATATTCAGTGTCTTCATTGAACTCCCCCGCTGTGGCTTCTCCCATACTGCTTACCTGAAAAAGAGTTTAACAATCATAATTTAAATTTTATGACTATCAGTCTTATTTTTATTAGCATAAAGGTCAATTTGGCTTAAATGGTATCACTGCTCATAAGAGTTATTCGTTTGTTTCCAATGAATGAATGAATTTAATCTAAGTTTGTTTTTAAATTTCAAACATAGAATGATATTGAGAAAAACCATAGTACAAGAGCTCTTATTTTGCATCTATGACAAGTGACTTTCAACCTTATGCAAAGGTCAATAGGGCTGGTTTCCCCTCACCAGACTTACACAGTCGGCAGTGAGGAGTCGGTGGGAACCCTTTATACGACTTACTACCTTATTTGAATGTAATTAAGAATAATTTTGGTACATCATGCTGATTCGACTGGCGATCGGCAATTGTTTTTGAGTTCCTCGGATCTCTCTTACCACACTTTTACAGGTTTTAAAAGAGTGTAACCATCACCAAAGTTTGTTATGACTTTCAACCCTAGTGTTGTTGAAATAAAGCTCATATCCCCTCACCATGCTGCTCTCGCTGGAGCTCCTGGCCAGCTCGGCAGACAGGCTCAAATAGTCGGTGGTGAGGAGGCGGTGGAACGTCTCACATGCTGGGAACCCTTTATACAATTTACACCCCTATTCCTGTGTAATTAAGGATCATTTTGGTACATCGTGCTGATTCGACTGGTGATCGTCAATTGTTTTCGAATTTCAGTGTTCTAGTGATCATTTTTCTTACCACACTGGTCTTAAAAGAGTCTAAGCACCACCGCCGCGTGGTGTGAATTTGAACCTTATTTCTATGTCAATAAAGCTCATATCCCCTCACCATGCTGCTCTCGCTGGAGCTCCTGGCCAGTTCGGCAGACAGGCTCACACAGTCGGTGGTGAGGAGGCGGTGGAACGCCTCGCACGCGGCGGCCACCATGAACCTGTGTACCGGGAAGCCCTTCGCACCGCAAATGATTACCATGTCGGAGAAATACTGCGAACAAAAAAGACGGAAAAAGCGTTAATTGTATGAATTTGAAAAGTGAATATAAAAGAACCCAATCAAAACGTCTTATTTTGTGTTTTTTTTTATATATATATTTTCTAGTAGTCAAATTTCAACGAAGTCAATATATTCGACCGATCGAATAACGATAGGATTTTTGACTAGTAGGTATATAATAAGTTCCGGAGATTCATTAGCTCTTTTTAAACTACGTACATTTTTCAAACTAAAACCATGTTCGCACTTGACCATAGTTCGCCATATGGCCGTCGTTCAGCGGCGCCACTAGCACACTTTCCCTCCATAGTTCGGTATTTTTTTTAACAAGGAATTTATTTGCGCTTGACCGTAATTCGCCTGATAGTAAGCAATCATTACGGTCGTCTCTTATTGTGTGATAGTAAGCAATAGCTGTCTTCTTTTTATCGTATGAGAGTTGCCAACTCTGGTGTCTAGAGTTTATCAATAGCTGTGGTTTAAAATAGAACGTGCTTACTGAATAAGAAATACCTATGTTTCGTATCCCAATAAGGTTTTATTTATAACTAGCTGTGCCTGCGACTTCATCCGCGTGGAATAATTATTTTAGACATCATATTTGTTTTTGTAGACAACCTCTTCAGCTTTGTAATTATAGCTGTTATCCGCTTTCGCAGCGCACGTCACGGAAGTTTCCACATTTTCCATTGTTTCTTCGCTCCTATTAGTTGCAGCGTGATGTAATATAGCCTAAAACCTTCCTCGATAAATGGTTTGTCCAACACAAAAATATTTTTTCAATTCGCACCAGTAGTTCCTGAGATTAGCGCGTTCAAACAAACTAAACTCTTCAGCTTTATAATATTAGTATAGATAATGTCGGATGACACGTTAAATAGTAGGTCCCGGTTGTTTGTCTAGTAGGTACGGCAGTCGTTAAGCCATGTCAGAGGCCCATAGGGCGGGTTGAAAACTCTCGACACCAGGAGATGGCCACTCTCATTCGATAAGAAGAATTATCCAATAAGTATGTTTCATTATTATTCCATTTATATACCTGGTGATGCAGCAAAGCAGTCGTGTTCTCCAGATACACGCTGGCCACTACGTTGATGTCTGGCTCCATGGGGCGCGGCGGACGGAACGGGGCCTATAAATTAATAACACATTGTTTTGACAAATATGTATGTAGGTACATACATATTTAAAAATAAAAAAATAGTCATTTATTTCACTGATTTTTCACAGTTTTTTTTACTCTATTATTACGTTTCAAAAGCAACCTAAACACATATTACAATGAAGTGTCAGATACATTCCAGGATAGTTGTTAAACACGGTGGGTCACATTTGTCGAGTTTATTTTGGGGAAAAGAGCAATATATATTTCAGTTTACAAACACACAAACATAATACAAATAAAATAAAGTCGGGTTTTCCTTCCTGACGCTACAACTCCAGAACGCACGACCCGATTTCCACGGTTTTGCATTCGTTGGAAAGGTCCCGGGCTCCGTGAGGTTTATATAAAAGAAAATTCAAAGGAAAAATATCAACAGAAAAGCGGGCAAACAGGGAAAATCATTTTTCACATACAGCGCCATCTCTGATACATAGCATGTACTACAAACTGGCGAAACGGAGTTCGCGGGGTTTGCTAGTAGATACTAATATATGATCATTTATGATGTTATTATATCTTAAGCTACTTACCTGCAGCAGCGGTCTCTGCACACGCTTCAAGTTAGTCATCCAGAACCTCTGCTGTCTGCGCGCTATCAGGGCAGCTCTGATCGCGTTCTCAAATACCTACAACAAAACTTAAGTGTTAATTATACAAACATGTTAAACAAGATGACTGTACGTTTGTAACTTTTACCGTAAAACGAAAAAGTATATAAATGAAACAACTTTATATTACACTAGCGGGTGCTCGCGGCTTCGCTCGCATTTAGAAGTAAAATTTGCATCCCTTATTTCACCCCTTTAAAAGTGGCATTTCCAAAAACCCTTTCTTAGCGGATGCCTACGACATAACATCTACCTTCATTCCAAATTTCAGCCCAATCCGTTTGAGGTGTGCGTTGATAGATCACTATATCAGTCAGACACCTTTGATTCTTATATATGTATATATATATAGATACACTGGGAGCAGTGGGAGATGACTCTGGTCTCGTAACACAGTCTAGGCTACCACGAAGTCAGAGGATTCGAATGATCTTGTAACCAAGGTTATGCAATTTGTATTTAAATATTTACCTCGTTAACTCCATAGTAGGTGAACACGGATGTCTCGTAGTAGTATATGCCCAGCTCGTGGGCCAGTGCGCGCCCCTGATCTGGCATTACTAGGTCGCTTTTTCTTGGTGCCCTGCAATATAAGTATTGTCAAATATTGTAACAAAATTAGGTATATAAAAAAACTTTCAGAAGACTTGATAACCTCTTATTCCTCCTTTTTTTGAAGTCGGTTAATAAATACTAAGTAGGTACATAATGGACAGGGTAACAGAAGACACAGGTATTTATGGCGGCTTGAAAACTCTCGTGTTGAAAGTATAACACCTCATCCTACTCACTTATTTTGAAGAATATATCCCTGCCAGATTGGTTGCCTGGAAGAGATCGCTCTTAGCGATAAGGCCGCCAATTAAAACGCAAATTTTATTTTCTATGTTTTTATGTATTGTTTTTTTATGTATGTGGTGTTTTGATAAAGAATTGCTCTATCTATCTAAAGTTGCACAAAAAAAGTTGGTTGTCTCCAGATGAAATGTGTTGAAAAAAAAAGTAATGTTCAGCCAGTATAAGTTTGACTTTTCACTTTCAATTTACTGCTCTATCCACATCCAGATCTACAGGGTTATTCACAAATTCGGAAAGATTTAACGCGAAAACGTAACACCGATGAGATATCTGAACATATTTTTATTAATTTTGTTCTCTGTATTGTAATTATTAAATTATCATTTATTAAATAATGTAATTGGCTCACGCCGTTTTAATTAAATTGTAAATAAATATGTTTAAATATATTTTAACCAATCTCAGTGCTTTAGTGAATTATGAAGAGCCAATAGCTCCTAACACTGGTGATAAGTTTTCGCTTTAAAATTTTCTGATTGGTGGAATACATTACGCCATTGAAGTTGGGTGGCTTTGTACTAATTGCGGTGTATGTTATGTTACCTACATATACGTGTAGTTTTATATTCGATTTTCGCTTTCGACTGCTCTGTTAGCTTAGCTGGTAGTAGCTCTGTCTTCTAATCTAGGGGTGCGGGTTCGATTCCCGCATAATACAAGTATTATGAATATTTACATTTGTAATTATTTGAGTTGAGTCTGATCGTTTCCATGTATAAAAAGTATGTATTTACAAAATGAAAAGTATATATTATGTATTATATCCGTTATCTAGTACCCATGATACAAGCGTAAGCTTAGTATGGGGCTAGATGGCGCTGTGTGAAATATCCTGAAATATTTATTTTATTTTATATATATTGCTCACCTGATGAAAGGGCTTCGATCCTTACAGTAGTTCAAGTATGTCTCATCTCGGTACATGTAGCGCAGGTCATTCTTGCAGCCCACCAGCAGGATGGGAGTGTTTGGGCAGAAGCGTCTGATGACAATATTAATATGTATATCTATATTATATAAAACTCAAAGGTGACTGACTGACTGATTATAGTGATCTATTAACGCACAGCCTTTGAACTAAGCGACGGATTGGGCTTAATTTTTTTGAATGAAGGTAGATGTTATGGCGTAGGCATCGGCTAAGAAAGGATTTTAGGAAATGCCATTTTTAAAGGGGTGAAATAGGGTTGCAAGTTTTACTTCTTAATGCGAGCGAAGCCGCGAGCACCCACTAGTCATATATATTATCGTCTGTACCAATATTAATACATACATGTATATACAGAAGCGTCTGATAATATTAATACATAGTAAACTTAACTGGTCAATGTGCTAGTTTGTGTGGTTTTTTTGTTGTTTTGTAGTAGTCACAAAAAGTATGCTTAATTTTTCTTCTTGTAATTAATTTAAGAAGAAGGCAAGCGTCATGTCTTATAATCAGGTCAAGGAATTGGCCGAAAATCGAAGAGAATGGCGCATACTCCACAGACATGAGCATAGGTCTTAAATTTTGAATTAATTAATTTATTTAAGAGACAAACAAGAAACCATTCCTGTATAATAAAACTCAAAAGTTTCTTTCAAAGTGGCTTTTCCAATCATCCTTTCTTAGCGGATGCCTATGTCATAACATCTACATGCATTCCAAATTTCAGCCCAATCCGTCCAGTGGTTTGGGCTGTGCGTTGATAGATCACTATATCAGTCAGCCAGTCACCTTTAAGTTTTATATATTTAAATAATAGGTAGGTGTTGAAAACTTCGCATCTTGAAATAAACTGAAAAGGTAATATTAAAAGTTTTACAAAAAACATAAAACTGTATGGTTGGTATTCTTATTGATTATGTGTTTGTAGAATAAGTATTGTTTTAATCTATTAATGAAATTGGCTTCGGCCGTTTTGATTGTTATTAATTAAAAAAATAAAAAAATTCTAGAGTAGAATTTTTCATTTGAACGTCTACAATTCGAGGCTTTTAAAATCATCCTTGTCATTTTTAGTTTTAAAGTAGGTATAGCTTAATAAATTTTACCTGATTTCTGGATACCACATAGCGCCACAGTTTCTCAGAGATATGGGGTTTGTAATAGAGAAGCAGAGTAGTACCACATCAGATCTGAAATATACAAAAAAATGGTATATAATGTTTATCTATGTTTATCTGTTTATCTAATAATTGTTATAATTTAGTGAATCTATAAAGCAAAGTCGCTTTCCGCGTCTATCTGTAATTTATTTATTTAATAATAATTAAAACGGTCGGAACCAATTACATTAAGTTTTTTTTTGTATGTATTGACTGGCCTGTTAGCTTAGTTCGTAGTGGCTCTGCCTTCTAATCTAGGTGTTGCGGGTTCGATTCCCGCGTGACACAAATATTTATACATTTTAAAATTTATACTTACTTGAGTTGTGATACATACATACTTACTACATACAAAACGACCAGACCCAACACAAGTAATTATACATTTTGAAATTCATAAATACTTTTGTCTATTTATTTAAACGTGCATCACACTAAAACAGCTGAACAGATCATCATGAATTTTAGTATTTAGGTAGTTTGAGGAGGCATATGCTACTTTTCTTTGAAACAATGTGAGTGAAGCCGCAGGTGCCCACTAGTAATTTATAAAAAAAAACACATACTTACCTAAGTTTAATGTAAATAGATAAATGTTCCTGCTCAAATATTGATCTTGTTTTCTAGAAACTTGCATGTTGCCAATGTCAAATCAATTATTTATTGCATGCCATTGTGAAATATATACTTTATTTTATTACTTATATATTTTTTTCAGGTTTGCTCAAGGCTATGGGAACTAGCATTAGCCATATTGAATATAGTATTTTAATCAAGCTGTGGCTTGGTACAGTCATTGCATAATGCCAGATTTATTAAATAATCATAACATATATAATATACTTACTAACTACATTCTGTCTGTATGGTTACCCACAATAATGTGGGATAAGAAGAGATTTCATGTTCTAATAAGGTTTAATTCTACTTCATATTAAATTTGATTAGATTAATTTAGTTTTTAGTTTAGGCACAGAATACATAATGTATTATGACTACATAATGTAGTTAGTTAATATTTTAGTTTTAATCACAAAGGGCCTTATTACAAAATGTGGTTTAAATATAAGTCTAGTCTAGACCAAGTCCGTTTTAGTTGTTTGAATTGTCTATCTTCTGTCATAATTATCAAACTGTCAAAATGTACCAATGTTAAATCAAAGTTCCCATTCGAAGTTACATTTTGATTGCTTGTAAGTGATGTCAGAACAACAAGAACCCACTTTTTATTTTCCAGGACTAATATTTAAACCGCGTTTTGTAAGAAGATGGTAAGATTTTAAATTACATTTTTAGATTTAGTAAATTGTTGCTGTAAAATAATCAGATAAGATAAGATTTTTTTTATTACTCAACTAAACTTAATAAGTAAGTAGGTATAATATAGTGGTTTATTTTTTACCTTCCATATGCAAATCTCCTATCCTTCTCATGGTCTCCGAAGGTGTCCCAGAGCCGCAGAGACACATTCACCCCATCCACCACCTCCCAGGACCTTTCCAACACCTGGAATTCAATTATTTTATATGAGTACCAGCTGACCAGGCGAACTATGTTCTGCCTCAGAGGCAATAAATAAGCAGATTTTGGATTTTATTCAATTCAATTAAAAAAAAACAACAGGGTAGATATTATTAGTCCATCTCCTGGGTCTAAGCTACCTCCCCACAAATTTTCAGTTAAATCCGTTCAGTCGTTCTTGGGTTATATGTAAATGGTGTAGGTAACTAACATCACTTTTTTTTAACTTGAATGGGTTTGGTCTTGGCCATAGTTTACCTGATAGCAAGCAAAGGCTATGGCCTAAGATGGAGTGTGCTTACCCGATAAGATTTTTTTTACACTTTGCAGTCAGACATTTAACCACTAGGCCATCTGAAGCAATACACTGTAAATATATATATTTTTTTATAATTTGTTTAAATATAATAAATTGTTTATTGTGCATAAAATACAGTGTTGTACAGCTTTGAGTAATAAAAACTTACATAAATTACATGGGTGTCATGAGTCATGTACAAGGTACCTCAAGGGTCCTGAATTGCAAGACTGCAGTACCACCCGCCACAGCAGGCTTCTTTGCCTATATTTACACTGATTTTACGTTTTAAAACATAATTATACTGTCCTAAACATAAATAAAGAGATTACAAAAATATGTATTGCTATTTACTAATTGTAAACAAACTTTTGGTCAGTGATACCAGCATTGAGGTAACAAATCCGTAGAATGTACATGGATTATCTGATTTACTGACCGTCAGTGTAAATTTTAAAAACTAAGCACATTTTCAGCCTAGCTAGATACTAGCATATTTAATGACGCTACCTACTAATATCAGTAAGGCAGTCATTAAGCCGTGTCGGAGGCTCTTAGGGCAGCTTGATAAACTCATGACACCACTCTCATTAGATAAGAAGAAGAAAATATACATATACCTACTTATACATAGGTTACAAAAATCCTCTAGTGCAATTATCAGGTTTAGTGATTGATGGTATTAATTGTACCCATAAATAAACAAATATTCCAGGACATATCATACAGCACCATCTATCCCCATACAACTCACATCTTTATAGATCCTGTATTGGTCGATAGCCCACACCGTTGGCACGTGTGTGGTCATCAACTGAGACAGTGATACATGTTTGTTGCAAGCCCGGGCGCAGATCAGACGGGTCTTGCCCACAGCGGTGTCGCCCACAACCACACATTTCACCAGCTCTTGATGGGGCTGTTCGTTGTCCATTTTCTGTTGAAAGAAGGCAGACAGTAAAGGATTTATTATGGGTAGGTACTGTGAAATCATGGATAAGGAAACCAGATGATTTAGAATAGAATAGAAGCCATTTTTTTCGGAATTACATCCATATACAATTAAAAAAATCAATACACATTTATATTCCACAAACAGGTAAGTACAGATATAGATTTGATTGTTCTGTTCTTACTTTACATCGTATATTTTTGTAAACCAGTCGTTTGTGTACGTATAAAACATGTCGATCACTCAACAAGTTAATTATTATTAAAAATTCACAAATAATATCGTAATATTTCAAAACAAAGTAACTTTTGAAAATAATTGGATTGGAAAACAACGGTTTCGTTTAAATGTGTCAAGTTGTCACCTATCATAATCATAAATGACGCAATGTCAAAAGTCAAAACGATATAAGTTTAAAAAAAGGACTTCAAACGGTATAAAATATTGATGATTAAAAAAAAATCTCAATGATATAAATATATTTTCACAGTTAAACTCCAAGGTGCACTTAATACACAAATCTCTAACACACAAAATTCAAATACTTGGATTTTACTTTAACATGCCCATCTCACTATAGACATAGACCCAATTTCTTGAGACCAGTATGTTGCTGCTTAGAAGTGATATTTGTGTTATAAAATATTGTAATTGTTTATCGAAATCATGTTAAATACCTACCTAATGCTAAACCTACCCTAAGAGGTAATGTCACTGGGTTTAGTTATTAAAGATGCAATATAAATTTATTCAATAATAAGAAACAATATTTACACATATTAACATTAATAGAACTCAAAAAGAGTATTTACATCTAAACTAAATTTAAACAATCTACATGTGGTATGGAACCAAGAACGCTGGCTGCATTCCCACGCTGGATTGCTATAGAAATCCTTTGCGCAAGGAACCAGCCAGCGTTCTTTTCTCTAGTGATGTCAATCAACATTTTATTTACCTAATTTTTTTATAAAAGACTAAAGATTGACTAAATTTTAGCTTTCGAACGAAACGTTCCTTGTTGAAGATTGCGTAGGTATAATCCTTTCTTATTGAAGTCTCTTATAAATTATAATAATAAGTAGGTGTAGGTATCCGCTTAAGTGCTTTCCAGAAGGTTTATTTTATGACTATGCAAATGACAAGCCTAATGTTCTTGTCTACATAATTTCAGCATTGATTTTTCTGAAACAGATGTTTTGTTTCAGCCTTTTTCTTAAGCGTTAAGGTAGGTAGGTACCTAAGTATCAACAGAAATGAATTAGCTGAAGCAACATAACAGTTTTGCTTCATATACCTATTTTACTCGTCACCTACCCATGTCACCTACCTACTTACTGCATAATACTTATACCCATCTAGGTAAACCACTTTCGATCAATGAATCTCGAAAATTCATTCAAGAAAAGGTTGGATACACTTACGCGCCTCCTTGGTCCAAAATCCGCTTCGCTCGGGCCAAATATGAATCCAAAATGTTTATTTGCACATATTGAAAGCAATTTTGATTCACTGTTTATTGAAAACGGCAGGAAATCTGCATTATGTCGTATAGATTACGGTTGAAAAAGGTAATCTTTTCACTGGTTTGGACGGTGTGAAGTTTGTGTTAGAATTTTGTAGCATTGCGGACTTCTGCGCATGTTTGCTGCCTTGCGCACTGTAGGGCTTACCAAGCCACAGATAAGGAAAATAATAAAACAAAGATCGAGGACTGAGTTAGAGATGCAGAGTAGGAACAAATGTATGAGCGTAACTATAAAACATATTCACGTTGGCTTGTAATAAGTATAATAAATAACTAAATGTTAGTTCTACTTAGGTACTTATCTTGTTGAAGGTGACTTGATCTATTTTATCAAAAACACTACTGTTAGGTTAATATACAGATGGTAACACAAATTGATGACTCGAATTAACAAGGTATCTCACACTAAATGTTAAGTACCTAAGTTATTTGTTCTTGACTATCAAACATCCAGACTGATTTGGATGACATTTGGTAAGAAGGTAGTTTAGACCAGCTTTCTTACCTAAAAAACATTAAAAAATAATATGAACAATATACAGAGACATAATGTTGTTATACGCGTCAATCGCGTTTTTTATTTGGGGTAAAAAGTAGTGTAACGTGATATGCTACTCTTTAGCCCGGCTTTCTAAACCGGGGTTAACTTTTACTAGGGTGCTTAGACAACTGACACCAGAGTGGCCACTCACATACGGTTTTAGATAGTTGCATAGAAAATACTTTGTTATAACACCCAAAAACAGGAAAAAACACAATGAAACATACAAAATATTAAATTAGTATCCTGATTGGCGACCTTATCGCTTAAAGCGGTCTCTTCCAGGTAACCAATCTAGCAGGGATCAGGGTGCAAGTAAAACGGTAGACGAGGTGTCTAATAGCGTGAGAAGAAAATAAGAAAAAGCTTTTACTTACTTTTAGGTCGCCCAATGTCCCTGGTTACCTTCCACCTTTATGTTAAATATGTTCTTTTTTATTTGGTGTACAATAAAGTATACTTGATTTAATTTGATTTGATTTATAATATTCTATCATCCGTGATCAGTCATTTCCTATCTCTCTAAGTTTCAAACTCTTTGGCAGCCAGACGGGTCATGCACGAGCAGATTCACTTTAATTTTCTTATTGACAATATCGTTATGAGTCATTGAACTTGTGTTTTAGAGTTTACAGATTTATATACCTAAGTACTTATAGGTAAGAACTGTTTGGTGTTAGTTGCGTCCAGTAGAAAAAAGTTTCCTTGTTGTTTTGATAGAGATGAGATGGCAAAAGTATGCAAAATGTTGCATACTTTTGCCATCTTTTTTTTCAATGGAATAGCAAATAGAATAATAATAATAAAATAATAATAAATATTTCGGGACATTGCACACAGCGCCATCTAGCCCTAGAATATGTAGCTCTAGCACGCTTTAGATAGGATTTATGACAAATCGAATAAAGCCTAGTTTTAAAATTAATTTAAATAATAGGTAGGTACGTTAAGGTACAATATGCGATTGTTAAGTAGGTACATAGGTACGATAAGAATTACCTATGTATTATATGATAGTTGGTATGTAAAGATATTAATTAAAGTGAGTTACCTCTTACAAATCATATTTACTACTAGCTGTGCGACGAAAAACGACTTCGTCCGCGTGGAATAAGTAGTTATTAACGGAAGCCCTCAAAGATGAATAATTTTCCCCATTTTTTCCACATTCCATTGTTTCTTCGCTCCTATTAGTTGCAGCGTGATGTTATATAGCAAGCCTTCCTCGATAAATAGTCTATTCAACACAAAAATAATTATTCAAATCGCACCAGTAGTTCCAGAGATTAGCGCGTTTAAACAAACAAAAAAACAAACTGTTCAGCTTTATAATGTTAGTATAGATTTAAATTATTCAGATGTATCGAAATGAAATAATTAGTGCATTTAAATTACAATAAAATTGAGGAACTGTAATAGTTACTGACTTTTTTAAAAGTCACTGGTGTACAATACCTTATCTACGTCTAAATATTCGAACGAATAATTCACTCGAGTAACAGCTGCAATTTCGCATCTCTAGTTGACAATCACATCCTGTGCATTATGATTCGCTCGGTTCTAATTTTACCCGTAATGCAATGCACGTACATTGTTGAGAACTCCTTTTGTTGACCAATTGGACGAAGCTAAGTGAATTGAAACGCCTGATACATTTTCATAGCACGACTTGCTAACCCCTGCTGATTTTCGCTGAGCAACAAATCGAAAATTGCGATAGCGTCGCGTCGTTTATTTTAGCTGAATAGAATCTATGATTTCATATCATAGAATATATACCCTACATGTGTAAATTCAATAAAAGCATACAATGGAAAGCTGTAAAGAGTCCTGTGTCTTAGTTAAAGATTTTGTCGTTCGCGATCATCAAAGTTAAGCGAGAACCGTTGCGAACGATTTTTAAATGGGTGAAATAGGTAAAGCCGAGGTTACAACGGGGCGCTTCCCTGGCTCGTAGAAAATATCTAGTTGTAGGTTATGGGATTTTGACACTAGAGTTAACCAGTCTCAAACATCGTAACCATTTTTTAACACAAATCTGTAGGATTGACTTTTGTTTCAAAAAGGGAAATACGAAAGTTTGAAAATATTTTGACTGATAAGAGATCTTACAGTGTTATTGGTAACATAATGTGTCAACAAAGAACAAGTTGTTAGTTTTTTAAACCTATTATACATACATGTAGGTACGTTAGCCTACAACCCACCTGATGTTAACCATCACATAAGTCTAAAAGCGGTTTTATGTGTCTCTTAAAAAACGATTTTATTTAATAATAATAGCACGCATATCTGTTCCACTAAGGTCGCCCGTATAAGATTTTGCGTTACCAAATAAGCCTGTATAAGTTTAGTAGCTAATCTTTGAAATGGTCCAATGTTTGAAAATAAACCAAAAATGGGTACTTTCATGCCTAATCTATTCATTATTTTCAGGCTTCATGTTGAAGATGGAAGGGCTTCTAATTAAAATAAGGTTTTAATGATGAAGTTGCCAGCAATTAATCACTTTATACTTTGTTTAGTTAATATTGGATATGTTGTTTATTACAAGGTAAGGATGTTTTATTGATCAATAAAGTATCTTATTAATTTATAGGCGAGTACAAAAGTTTTATATTTGTTCCTAAGTAATTTATGTGACAAAGGGCAAAGGGCTTTTGTGAGTTGCATTGCAGTTAAACACACTTAAATTAAATTACGGATAAAAGAAATGGACAGGGCATGAGATATATCATTAATAATATGAAAATGTTAAAAAACCAAAATTGAACTGATATGATTGACTGTTATGTTTTGTGACATACCTATATATATTATAGAAGTCGAATAATAACTAAAATTGTAAAATCATAGAAAATCAAAGATATAGAATCACGCAACAATATTTAAAAATAAAACATTTTATTTTAGGTTGACGCTATATCCAGAGAAATCGAGTATCCCTTAGGAACAATATTCGGCAAATCAATATTTCATCCAGTCACTCCACCAATAGAACTTTTAACTAAACCGGAAATATCAGAATTTGAGCTAATACCGAGCAGAGTTCCCCTTACCACAGTAAAAGCTAAAACCCTAAAGAAAAAGAAAAAGAAACACTTCAAAAGGAAACATAAGCATAAAGCTGTCGAAAAGAAGAAAGAAGAAGACGCAATAAACGAGGAAGAAGAACCAATTACAATTACAACCAAGCGACCAAAAAAGAGGAAAAGTAGAAGAAAGAAAAAGAAGGTCATCAAAAGAGTTCACAAAAAGAAGGTAGTGAAGCAGGAAAGTGATGACAATGCAGAATTAACGTCACCAGAGAGGAATTATGAAGAAAATAATAATATCGAGAATGTTCTAAAATTCAAAGATGGCCGACAAATCGAAGTCTCGAAACCTAGGAAGCCAGTGGATATTGTAGTGCATATTAAAATGGAAGAGTGAATTAAAGTTTAAGGGAGCGTTATTTATTTTTAACGTTTTATTCCTAAAATAGCATACAGTCGAATTGAGGATCCCAATTTTATTATATTTTGAAGTCGTAAAAATAAACTAGAAAAATCTTTAATGTATCTTAGTCTTACGACTAATAATGGCACAATATTTTTTTAACCGATGTTTAAATAATACTACTTCAATTTGCAACTAAACTCAACTTTATTTACTCTGTCTGATTTTCTTACATGAAATGGCAAGCGGCGAGTTTGCGCGTTTTAAGACTGTACAGCGACATCTATCGGAATTTTTACAAACCACAAATCTGCTCAAACATACCGCCCACCAAGAACTTGTTCTCACACAATACAAAACACCTTAAATAAACTCTTATTTGATAGAAACATAAAAAATATTTGAATCAACTCTAAACAATTGAAAATGAGCTAAACTTCCCACAGTGAAAACCTCATACAAAACAAATAAGAATATAGTTTAACTTTAAACATATGAAAACAAGTTAAACCGCCCACCGTGAAAAACTCATACTATACAAAATGAAACTGAAAGTAACTTCTACTTTGAAACTTATTTATAACTCTAACTAAAACTGTATACACAATAATCTAGAAGTATTTTTTAACTAATTTACAGTGTTTGTAAGTGGCAAAATACATAACTTGCTACACGGGCGTTTACATACACCATTTTTCGTTTTAATTGTAACTACGCGCGTAATCAAGTCCTTGCCCGGATGGGTTTCTATAATTTTGCCCATGAGCCACTGAGCAGGAGGCAAGTTGGGTTCTTTTATTATGACAACATCACCAATTTTAGCCTCCTCCTGCTGAGTCACCCATTTGTAGCGGTTACTTAACATTACCATGTATTCTGCGCTCCATCTACACCAGAAATCTCTAATCATTTTTGTGGTCAGTTTCCACCTTTCAAGCAAATTTATATTATGAGTAACCACTTCCTCATTCGCTACATTTAACAGTGGTTCGCCAATCAGAAAGTGACCGGGTGTCAGTGGCAGTGGGTCATCAGGACAGTCACTGATGACTGTTAATGGGCGCGAGTTAACACATGCTTCTACTTGTACCAGCACTGTTGATAGCTCCTCATATGTAAGCGTGCTCTCGCCAATGACTTTCCGAAGATGATTTTTCACTGAACGTACTCCTGCCTCCCACAAACCTCCAAAATTTGGTGCTGCAGGGGGTATAAAATGCCAATTTGTACTCTCAAGCGCCAATAGTTTTGTTATCTCATCAGTCAAATTGGATTTTGCCGCGTCGAACATATCTCTCAGTTCTCTGCTCGCTCCTGTGAAATTAGTTCCGTTATCACTGTACAAATCTTGACAGTGTCCTCTCCTTGCCGTCATACGCTTGAATGCTGCTAGAAAGCCTTGCGATGTGAGGTCCGACACTACCTCCAAGTGTATGGCATGAGTGACCATACACACAAATACGCATATATATCCTTTATAGGCTTTTGATCCTCGACCGGGAGAAAATCTGACTTTTATAGGACCCGCATAATCGACTCCGCACGATTTGAACGGTCTGCTCGGCTTCAGTCTCGCTGCCGGAATCTGTCCCATAAAAGGTGTCTTATTCGTTTTCGAATATCTCAAACATGTGACGCATTCTCTGTAATGCTTCTTCACTTGTTCGCGAGCTCGTATAATCCAATAAGTTCCTCGGAGGTGATTAAGCATAAGTTGTGGTCCACCATGCATTGTTTTGTTGTGCGCATCCGCTATTAAT